>OZ010660.1:2339418-2939418 GCA_963932335.1 Andrena marginata
CCAGGCGAAAGGCGGGCGCAAGTGGAAAATAGAGGAAAGCGAGGAAGGAATGTCTCCCATTGGCAGCCGTCGCGACGGCTATTCTGAACAAGATAGTTCGACGGCACAAACTTATCGAAATAGATATGATGCATCATTCTTATTAGGCACCGTCACGATTCCGTGCAGGGTAAACCCGGGTGACGCGGTCGACCTAATATAAAATGGCTATTAAAACTAATATAGACATTACTTATTTTATCGAAACAAACCTGTATGTTCAGAATTGTATGCTCATTCAGAAAAACTGGTCGATATTTGCTTTAAGACAATATTTACTGTAAATCGGGTTGAAAACTGAAGTGACGACATCTGACCACCTCCCCCGAGGTGCCGGGAGAAACGGTTTTCGTCGTTGGCAGAGACCACTCGCATAATTGTTCACGGAAAATTAATCAAGGATAAAGCAAAATTATTTATGAGTGAATACAACTACAGATTCATTGATATTTAATTTCTTTACGCTAAACAAGTAAAGGACAGATCAAACAAAAAGTGAACTACCTACTGGCGATTAGCAAGGCGAGTGAATACAAAGGCGAATAAATAAACTACATAGACGAAAATAATAATAAGATAATAATAAAAAATAAAAAATAAACCAAACTAATAAAAAAAGTCATATCTCGACCATCTCTCCTTTCTGCAGCGAGAGACGGTCTTCTCGTTAGCTTCGAGAGGAAGAGTTAACATGGCCAAATACTTTATCCGCATTGTCCCTCAATGTCTCTACTATCTTATCATCCAAAATATTAAACGAAAATAAACTTAGAAGTACATTTCAAATACGATTCTGTGCAACCGCTGCTTGACAAAAGGGGTTAAATGTAACCCGAATTGACATTTTAAAGCCTATAAATCCAGAGGAACACAGAGGGAAGAGAAATTACGCTGTTCATTCAACTGTTTGGCTTCTAGAGAAGGAATCGCTCCGCGCTTTAACGCATTTTTACGTACAGAGTCTGAAATATAGCGACCAACTCCCCGACCCGACCGCGTCTCCCGGATCTACCCAACACATTGTTCGGGAAGCTTATAATCGCGCGTGGTATCGATGTCGACTCCTCGCTCGCTGTGCAGAATCCAGGCGTTCCCTTTGGTACCGCTGGAATTCTCACCTGGCCGCGAAACCGAAGGCAGGTAACGCGTAGCGGAAGTTAAAGCTCTAGTCGACAAGAGCCTCGAGAGGAATGTACCAATTACACGGTGGAAATAAATCTACGGGGCTTTTCGAGGCGAGGTACGACCGTCGCGTCGCCTCGCCTCGCGGGCCAACAACAGGGAAAGAAGAAGAAAGAAGGAGAAAGACGGCGGAGCGGAAGGGCGGAGATGGAGCCGGGGGATAAAGGTGGGAAAGGTTGAAAGAGAGAAGTAGATGAAGCGGGTAGGGGCGTCGGATGGGATGGTCTCCATTGTGTTCCCTGGCAAATTTCGTTGGACAATGGAAAGGGTTGATTTGGCGCTCATGAATGTATATTACATTAGCGCCCGAGCTACTTTGGGATTTGAGGTAACAAGTTTTCGTGTCCTCCGTGACTCTTCTTGCCTTCCAGTTCGTTCCGCCCTCGTGTTATTTCGCGTTTCCACCCAGACCTGCCCCCCCCACGTCCTCGCTGATTCGAGCGAATGCTAACGTGGAAACCGTCGTTGATCCAATCGGCTGATTCAGAGCTAACGAATCCCCGCGCAATGGTCCCGTGTCTGTTCACCGCCCTTCCATTCGGCAATCGAAAGGGATCCGATAATCGAATATTACTTGTTCTACGAGATCTCGCGGACAAATAATCCCTCGGCTTTCGCGATCGACCTCCCCGCCCTCAACTTTTATCGTTTCCCATCCCGTATACAAGTCTGGGGGCCCCCTTCATTTTCTAGGATTTCGGGGTTAGGTGGGTCTTAATCTGTGCCCTCGATGGAGCGTCGGAGGAAAGAGATTTTCGCGTCAGCAAACCGTGCAAGTAGAAACAGACGTTGAAGGTTAGACAGGCCGCCCGGAGATCCGACCGGTATTTACAGAAGGAATCTAGAACAGGCAAACCAGAATCACTTCGCTCCTATTCTCCCCTCCCTCCTCTCTCTCTCTATCCCTCTCTCTCTTTGCCATCCTCTTGCGCCCTTTCGACAAAGATGGAGGTACTCGAGGAGCATTCGCGTGCCGTTTGCGAGGTACGCGAGGCATCGGGGGATGCATTAGCGGTCGGAGAATGCGCCAGCGAGTGGCGCAGGTTTGTCTGGCAGATAGGGAAATGCGAGTGCTTAAGAGAAAGAGGCTAAACAAAATATACGACGACGTAGTTGTCGAAACTGAAACACCCCGCGGAGCGTGGCGAACGTAGGGGAAAGTTGTCGGTAAACGTGCGCGTGGCAGAGGATCCGGGGAACGCAAATGGAATTCATTGGAACGCGCAATTCCGGAATTCCGCGAAGCGACTGTGCGCGCACAACGGCGTAAAATGTTAGGATGATAAGGAATGACAGCGGAATAGTTTGCAGCAAATTACTGAAACAGCGCGGCGGGAAGAAGGAAAAGGTGGGGGGGGGGGGTGGGGAACGCGGGACGGGCAACGAGGGTGCAGGAAGAATAGGAGAAATGGGCTAGACGGAACGGGGAGGGGAAACGGAGAGATAGAACAGACTTAGCGTTGGTTTACCCATATCAGTTGTAGAGACTTAAGACAATCGGCAACGAACGGTACAAACCACTTACTGGCTTTAAGTGGCGGTTCCGCCTTGCTCGCTTCCGCCGCGCCGTCTATTCGAGAGCCAGGGGGGAGGAGTGGTGGCTGCTACTCGGAAACGTGGCACAGGCTGTTAACCGATTGCCGGCTCCTTTCGGATGGGGCTGAAACAAAAACAATCGCGGACAGTGGAAACGAGCAACAACAGCCCAGGTACAGCTATATCGACGACCCTCGATAGTCGAGTGTCTTTCCCCTCGTCTCCGACGGGAGAGTCGTTAATGACTCAGCCTAACGGATAACGGATAACGAACTCGATTCTGATCCAAGCTTTTCAGATTCTCGCGGCTCCCTTAATTGACGATTTAACGACCCAACGTTACCGTTACCATTACCGCCACCCCTCTCTATCCGTGATTAATTCCAACGCCAGAATTATCCGGCTAAAACCGCTTTGTCCAGATCTTCCCATTCCTCGATTTACGGAAGTTAACTCAGAATCAAGTATAGAGTAAAGGTAGGTAAAAGTTCGCACCTTCTGAATTTCATGGTTCGAGTTATGGCAGTTGCCAACGGTGATCGACAGTTAATTGTCAATCAAGGTAGAGTCACCAATGTCGAATTGTGTAGCTGCGCTTCGTTTTGTTATCATATAATCCGTTAAGTACTGAATTCGTTAGTTCTGATGTAATATTCTGATTTTTAGGAATCGATATTATTCCTGTAAATTGATCAGTAAATATTTTAATTCATATGTCGTCCGAAAGAGCTGAAATTCTGCTATTCAAACGTGCTAATAATAGATATCAATTCTCCTCACAGATAATAGGATTGATTAAACAATGGAAAAGTATCTGTGGGGGCAAAAGTTGGCACAATGCAGCGGGGCAAAAGTTCGAATCTCAACATGCGAACTTTTTTCCCCAAAATAATTTGACGCGTGTTGTAAATTCGTTAAGCTCATTTTATTTCTAGTGTTTACTAAATTAGTAACTAAAATTGATTAAACCGACTATCAAAAATAAATTTGAAATTATAACAACATGGAAATAAGTTTCGAGTTTATGACAATTGAGCCACGCTGATATCAGCTTTTGATTTTTTTTTTATTAATTTTGAATCCGCAATATTTTTCCAAAATATGTTATTTATTTACTTTTATGTCTGTTCAAATTACTAAGGTCGGGGTAATTTTATTTGCGACTATTGTTAACTTCGTCTGAAAAAATGAATTGCAAACTATTAGGCGTTTTGCTGTATTAACCCAACACTTCTTTGGATATTTCGCGTTCCGTTCTTTTACCCCATCACATGCGAACTTTTGCCCCACATATCGGGTAAAAGTTGGCATTCGACAATTTTTGGAAATATTTATTTTGTATAAGTTGCGACAGGTAAATTTACACGAAGTCACTGCCTATCGAATAATAAGAGATAGCAGTTATTTTTAGAGAAGTCTAAACTTTAAGAGCGCACTCTTGCCCCACAATACTCTACGCTCGCGTATTCGCTCAGCTCCTTGCTCTGCACTTTATTCGCTCTATTTTCTTCCTACATTTACATCTGTTGAAGCGAATACCGCACTCTTTCGGCGGTTCGCACCGCGGGGAAGCTGTTTAGTGTGAAAAAAGAAGAATCCGGGAAAAACGCGAGTCAGATACCTTCCTGTTTTGCTCGAAGGAGAAAAGATTCGCGGCTTGGGAGCATCGGTGGGGATTTTCTAGGATTTAGTAACGCGGTATCACGGTTCGCGATGATTCTTCGGTCAAAGCCGCGCCGCTGCTTTTTCTATACATACATACCCAACACCTAGAACGCTTCTATTTCGTGCGAATCGCTTAATCTTCTCTAAATTTCAACCGGCGCGGCGCATAGAAATTTCTTATTTCAAAACAGTTTTCTCTTTGTCTCTTCTCCCTTCCACCTTCCTTCTCATTAGTGCGGTCTCTGTGTAGCTCGGAATTGGATTTTTCAAAAAAGAAAGAAAAAAAGAGAAGAGCTTGCACAACGAAATTGACTATGCGGAAGGTGTTACGGGGATACGGTCTCCCGCTAGAGTCTTGCAGCGTTAAGCTTGGTAATTTTCATACGTAATTATGCAGCTGCTTTTCATACTTTAGCCGGGATTAAATAATACCGAAGGCATAATTTACATAAAACATAAAACTGAAGGAACAACGGGGCTTAGGAAGTTGAAAGGAGAGAGGCGTTCTTTCCGCCTCGGTGAATGTAGTTGGCGGCTCGCTGCTATCTTGATTAGGGTAAAGACAGAGGCCAACAAGTGGATTTCGGTTTGAAATCGGTTGCGCGACGTTTGTCCGAAATGCTTGCCCTTGTCGCACGACGAGCAAACGTATACTTGAAACGGTCCCGCGTTCCCTGTTTCTTTAAGTTTCCCTCCATTGGTGGCCCCTCGGAACTCGGCCACGCGGATGATCGAGTGTCGGTGCTTCTTTGCTAACAACTGTCGTCGAGTCCGTCTGGCCGAGCGAAGAGACAGACGCGGACGGCCTCGTACGTGCTGTCTGGAGCGTCCTTCAGTTCAAGTGGACCTCTCTCGAGCGTACCCACTACCCGGTAGCAGCAACCCTGCCAACCGTGTCGACGACCCCTTCGCGAACGGGGCGTGACGAAATAACCCTCCTGATTTACGAACCTTACCGCCATACGCGCCAGCTCCGAACTACTCGTCGCTGGCCGCTGTTTTCTTCCGTCGCCGTTCCTCTCTCGAACCTCGCTCTCGCCTCGCCGCCCGGCCGATCCACCTACGTACAGATTTATCAAGATTCTGGGGGAGGATTTCTTGCGGAGATACGTGCATTCTATGCGCTGGCAAAGTTGACCAGATTCTGGGCCGATCCGCGAGTAAATAGGTACGCGCGTAGCTCAGGATCAAGCGAATTTAGAGGGCCGCCGGACAAAGGGCGAGAAGGTGAGGAGCAACAGCGAAAAATGCCCGGCTTTATCGCTGCGCCGCGCTCGTTCGTGCAGACGCGTGAATGCAACAAGGATCTAGCCTCGCTTTATACATAGATACGAGCATGTACGCGCGAGTCCTGGAAGCCATGGAAGCCGCTCTGCCGAGCAAAAATTAGTGGACGTCAATTTGAAAAGCGAGCCAAATTAAATCTAACATTTAGCGCGCCTCTCGCTCGTCAGTCTCTACTCTCCGTCGAGCGGCTCAATGTTCGTCGATTTTTAAAACTTTTAACCACGCTTCCCTTCGCGCCCTTCCCCTCGTCTCTCTCTCTCTCTCTCTCATTCTTTCTCTCTTTCGCTCCCGACGAGCGGCACCGTGTTGTTGAAGCCGCGCAGTTTACCAGTAGGTCGTGAGAGAGGATCGGTTCGATGGATCTGCGAATTAATTTTCGAGTTTCTGTTGTTCCTTTTTTAATTTTTTCATTCTGCAAGCCCGGTATGAAAGGCTCCGTCATCCGGGATTAGTGGGCGATGCAACGTGATTTTATCATTCGCGTCTTTCGTTGAGAGCACGCCGCTCCCGGGGACAGATGGATCGCGAGCGACAGTTACGTGCTTTACACGCGTTTTTTTTCATTAACCTCGGATCCGGGGATAGCGAGGCTCGATCGGGGGACGGGGTGAAATATAATCGTCGGGATTCGATGTCGCGCTCGGCATCGCCGGGAGTAAGGAAACGTCGGTAACGGAGAATGCTCGGTACGATTCGCTCGCTGGAGGCTCGTAATAAAAAGAAACGAGGTCGACGAGGAAAGAGCGAGGAAAGACGGGAACGAGGACGACAACGTTTACTTTTCTCTTTTGTAGAAGGGACCCTTGACAAGATTTGCCTCGGTATACGGTGTACACCGGAGGAGGACGAAACACCGACGTAAAACACGGTCTTCGTAGCCTGGGTAAGCAAGAGCAACGAGGGAGCGCGGGAAAAGATAGAGGGCCTGGAAGGTCAAGTGGGAAGAAACAACTGTCCCTGGCCCGATGTATACTTTTTTATTACTTTCCCGTAGTTTAGACGGAATCGACTTCATTGGTCTTCCGTCCCCGTCTTCCCTTTTCTCTTATTTTCATCCCCGTGCTCTCTGCCCTCCCCCCAACCCCGCGCCGGTTCGTTCTTCGCTTCTCCGCCGGCCACGCTCGTAAACCGAGATCAACTTGGAGGAGTCGTACGCTCTCGTTTCACCCGTCACGAATCATTTTGTTTATATAGCTCGACTCCCGGAGACTGACACGGTGCTTAGATTTCTTGCAATTCCTTGGGACAACATTTACCGTGCCGGCCCCGACTGTAGCAGGATTTTCCTATCAACTCCGCCATTATCGGAGAAAGAGAATCGTGCGTCGAAGGGAAATATTCGGTTCGATGATATAGGGAATAGAATCTCCAACGGCGGGAAGTGAAATGTGCGCGGGTTCACCTGGCGTATTTAGAACCGATCCAACGGTGATTCTTCTTCGCTGGCATCGCTCTGTTTAATGTAATTGGAGTTCCTTTGGCAGGGCGTCCCTTATAACGAGCATTCGGAACTATCGACGCCAGCTCCAAAGTGCTGGCGCGCGCTTATGTAGCTATGCAGCGAATCGCACAGCTGTAAACACAGTCAACGCGTAACAAGCTCAAAGCGTTCGGCGGAGTTTGATCTGTTCCTCGTGCTTGCGTTTCTGCTGTCGGCGTAGTTCGGTTACCCGCGAACAAGTAGCTGCTCTCCGTTACTTACATGGCATTACAGTCGTAAGTATTGCTGCGAATTGCTGGCGATTAAGGGAGCGCGAAACTTGAATTTGTCTGTCGGCCGATTAGAAATTTCGTGGCCAGGCTCGCTGGAATTTCCGCGCAACGGCCACGAATGACGAAGACGCCGACAGGTCGAAAGGTTTCGTCAGAGTTCCACCGCTCCGCTTCGGTGGCTCTCTTCTTACCTTACCCTCCGTTTCTCATTGTCAGAAGAGCCGTCGCGGTAGGGAAGTCTGGTTCTCGAAGAGCTTGCGCCGATTCCCCATTTACTTGCTCCGCGCCTTCGGTCTGAGCTGTCGACGGCAAAGTTTCGCTCGGCTGTAGCGCAATTATGACTCGATAGGCGGTGGGAGAAGGTTGCAAGGTGATTCGCTCGTCGAAGCTAT
The DNA here is from genome assembly GCA_963932335.1 of Andrena marginata. Classification (NCBI taxonomy): domain Eukaryota; kingdom Metazoa; phylum Arthropoda; class Insecta; order Hymenoptera; family Andrenidae; genus Andrena; species Andrena marginata. Next base: position 2,347,233 of record OZ010660.1, read on the forward strand.
CGGTGGCAGGTGACGGGGTCGAGTCGCTCTTCCTACCGCGGGGGTTCGTAAATTTTTCCTTCCCGTCGCGAACAATCCGCGGCGGGAAACACTTCGAAATCCTTGGGTAAAAGCTTTCAATCGTTCGATAAGGAAAGCCAATCCCTCCGTTACTTTATCGCTTCCAGCAACGTATCTTTTTTAACACGCTTCTGCGAGCTGGGATCTAAAACGCGTTTAAGGTTCCGCCGGGATTTATTGCGCGCCTCTCTCTCTCTCTCTCTCTCTCTCTCTCTCTCCGTAGAATGGTAACGGGCGTCTAATGAATTATTTCTTAACAACGGCGCGCGCGCGAAATCGCAAGAGAACGACTGCTGGCGCTTCAATATTTAACGAACGTTGTTGTGTTTCCTTCTCAGTCAACTGATTAAAATTGAAATAATATCGCGGGCCCCTCGAATTTTAACGAGCAAGTTGCTTGCATGCCGAACGAATCGACGATCGTTTGGTCGAGCGTTGGAAACAGAAAGGAAATAATTGGTTTTCCGCGGGAGTGGATTACCGCGCCGCACAGTGGGCAAAACGGGCGATCTAGCTGGACAAAATTCGAAATGAAGAATTTTGTTATGTCTATCTGTTGTTATAGTTATATTTGCATGAAATATGAATAATAATCCATTTTTTTTATAAAAATTTGCCATTTTTTTTTAATATAAGTCATATTTTAATGATTAAAGTAAAAGAGTAAAAGAAGAATTCGCACGGGAAATATACACTTTTAAACACACATATTTGTACACATAATAATTTATTAAACAAATAAAATTGTAAAATGTTCACCATTAATAAAATGAATTATTCACTGCCAGAACTGTTACACGATTCATCTTCTGTTGATGAACCACTGCATTCTTGCGGAGGGTCTTATACAAATCTTATAAAAGATATTTCATTGCAGATGTTGGTTTCTTCTTTTTAGTCGGATATTTTGTTCTGTAGTGTGCTCTGTAGGGATCTGATGTTATGAGTAGCATGTGGATTAAAGCACGCCGGCGCTTCATAAAAAGCGAAATATCTTCCGAATCGGCGCCTATCGGCAAAAGTTTATAATCAGGTCTTATATGCGATGAATCATAGAATACAATGAGATAAGGAAGAAAGCGGACACTCGTGGACATCATTTTGTATGTCTAGATAAAGTTGAAATGCTTTGCCATGGTTCGCACATTTCTTCTGTTACATTCAGGTATTAAAAAAAAATATTTCCAATAAAGTAACGAAATATTTGCTTATCACATCTTAAAATACATACCTTCCGGAACAATATCCAAAAAAGAATATAAAAAAATTCTAACCACCGTCTATGAAATACAGTTTTGTTCATGGTGCTGCATTCGGGGCTATGTCAGTTCGCAAACCATACCCCCGAAACGGGCATCTTTGCAGAGGTACCATGGCCATTAAGCGTTACTAAATAATTTTTTTTATGTGTTTTCGGTCGCTCCAAACCTTTTCTAACAATTTGGAATAAAAATTAAAACATTTTTTAACGGTCGCCAAAATGATTTTTGTCCAGCTAGATCGGCCGTTCGGCCCACTGTGCGCCGGTTTGTCAGCTAGCCTAGGACAGGGATGGTCAAAAAATTATTTGAAAATCCAAATTTCGTACACGAAGCTTCGTTCCAAAGAATTATTTGCCCGTCTCTGGCCTACGAGGGTGTTCCGACTGGGAGAGTGATTTTTAAGCGCCGGGCTAGCGCGGGGTCGCTGGAAGGTAGTAGCTTCTATGGGAAGGGTTAAGAAACCGCAAAGGTCTCGCGAGATCCGAGCTCGGGTCTTCTCGGCGAGTTCTAGTTACTTCTTCTGGACACCGGTGCCAGAAAGCTAAATAGTTTCCACGACGCGTGACGTCGGCCTAGGCCCCATAGCCTCGTAGGACTGTATACGTATCGTCGCGCATTATTTGCTGCTGAACGCGAAAAAGTGGAAAATGCTACGGTAATCACAAGCTGGGAGCGTAATAGACCAAGACAAAAACCTCCATTGTTACGCGCGTTCCTGATGCAGTTTCATTTCTCCCCGGAAACTTCTATGCGCGCCGGCGAGAATGGGAAGGCCTGGGATGAGACGCGGGAGGCGGAAGGTTCGCGTCTTTTCCACCTGGAGTGCATTCGAGAGGGTTTTCCAGGGACAATAAGCGGGGGTGGAGCGTGGCAAAACAATGAACTTCAAATGCGAGCGACGGACCAGTGGCCCCTTCCGAGCGGCTTGCCTCCACAAAGGCTTAAACGGCTTCCCCCCCCCCCCCGACTCTTTTTGCCCCCTTAAATTGTTTCTTTGCCCCTCTGGAAACGAAGATACCAGCGGCTGGTCGACGTTAGACCCCGTTACGTTCGTTTCGCGAATTTTCTACCCGCGCAGCGCGGCCCGGTCCCGGCGACTTACTTATTTCCATTTCATCTTATCGCTTCGCCACGGTCTTCCCAGCAAATATGTACCCCGCTCCGATCCGCCGGCAACGCCTACCCTAACAACTTAAATAAATATGTGTTTTGTTCGGTGGATCGTGAGCTCTGGCCGCGCGAAATTCCAATGTAGCCTGCTCACGGTTACGTTCTCCTTTCCAAGTAAACACTATTTTTAATAAAGCTCGCGACGTACCCGCGATCCTCCGACAGAAAAACAGAGGAGAGCCGAGGAGCGTGGTTTCCTGATTTCCATCCAATTCGAATTGGAATAAATGCGCGATCACGAGAACTGTATTATTTTAAAATATGGATGGAGATGAACAGCCGGCTTCCAGAGTGTTCGATTCGCGTGTGCGTCTCTCGAAATTCAATTAGAATTTTAATAGCTTTATTTGCCGAAGCCCACGCGTTCGGAATCGTTCGGTGCGCAGCTGCAAACTTCATAATTGTATGCGCGACGCGGTATCGTTGTGACGAATGAAATTTTTAGTAAACCAGTTCGCCGGGGGCCGTCGTCCGTCTAACTGATTCTAGCTGGTCGGACATTCTCAATCGCGAAGCTTGCGAATCTAATGAAAAGGCCAGGAGACTGTAACGAGACTCTTAGATTCTTTGAAATTAAAGCTCTCGGTTGGAATCTGACACCGTTCTTTCATTCAGCCCCTAATAAGGGGAATCGCAAATATGAGACTCGTCCCTGTTAGACACTCGAAAGTCCCCTTACCTTGGCAACGTCGTTTGTTCCGCTAAAATGCTACAGTCTCCCGTGTCGCTGTACCTCCTTTCTGTCTCTCTCTCTCTCTCTCTGTCACCCGAGTGGCATCGAGATTCAAACGTCCAGCTACTCCATGACGATCTTTCCCACTTCTTCGACGTGCCCCCATTTCTTATCTCTGCACTCACGCCTTCGTCCCGGAGATTTTCATCGCGAGTTATTAGCCCCGAAAGTAGAGTGCGAAGAATGCCAGCCGCGGTTCAGCGATCGGCTCGAAAATCGACTATGCCATTGGCAGACGAGGCGATTTCAGTCGCGGCGCCTCCACAGCAACCGGATCGCCGCGTCGCGTCGGCGGCCGTGCGAGCGATTTCGAAAATCTCAGCCCGCGCTCGATTAAGCGGCGGCGAGGAACGATGCGGGAGGAACGAGGGCACCATTAGAAGGGACAATGAGCGATTCACCAGAAGAATCGGCGGGAACGAGAGGGAAGAGCTAGGCGCTGCCGATAAGAAGGGAATCCAATGGGGAGAAACAGAGCGGAAGATCTGAAAGTGGCGCGGTTGTGACGAGTCTCATTTTTCCATGGACCATCGTCGCGGCGCGAACACCGACTCGTTCTTAGCCGAGATATCTTGCGTTTCTCAGGAGAAGGCTACGCTCGTTGCGGGCGGTCGACAGTTTCTGTGCCGGCCAACCTCTCGAGGCTCCGCGGGCAGGGATCCTTGAAAAATCAGCGCAACTTGTTACCGGGTTCTTTGTAATTCTTTCGTTCGCCGCGTCGCTGGAGAGCGTCACGGGACTCCCATTCTCGACGAGGACACTCGGCGGCTCCGAAAGGGACAGGAAGCGTCGATGAAGCGAATACTCGCGTCGAGTGTCCTCCGATCGCGCCGCCTCGAGCACTTACCGCGAGAAAGACTGGACGGCCAAGTGTCCAGGGAATTAAGTGGAAAAAACAGAAGGACCGCCGGCCTGACCTGTCCACCTGCGCAGGGATGAACTGGCGAACGGAGGCGGAGCAGCGGGAGGGCGGAAGTTCCTTCGCGGAACTCAGACCGCGGCGAAACTTATCGCAAGTCGGGGAACCGCTCTGATATGAACAAATGGACATGGGAGGGTCCCCTCCCGCGTCTGCTCTTCCGAAACTTTGATCGCGTTTCCGTTCGTCTGTACCTTTTCCCGTGACACCTTATTTCGCCGTAACGAACCTATCGACAAGCCCAAAGAATAGAAGCGAGGAAGAGATTGTCACCTTATTCTGAATATCGTTCTTATTGTCTACCATAGGGAAAGGATAGATGATAATGTTTACTCGCTGTCGATAGCATTTCCTTCTAATTTTCCACCCCTTCTCCCTGGCCCCTTCGCTTCCGCGTTGATTCGCTCGGTGCTGGACGGACGACTGCCCCGAAACCGCGGCACAGTGTCCAAGAAGCAAAAATTTCAGTTCTGAAATTTTGTATTTCATGTCATGAACATCTGACATGGATTTAAGGTCAGTAGTTACATTCAAAATCGAACAACCAAACGCAAGCTGCCACGGACTACGCATAGGAAATATTTACCCACTGCATTTTTGTTGTATTTACAAGCTCTTAACTTTCTTCTTTCGAAAATAAGCAAAATACATCCCTTTTTTGTTTTATTAATTAAAAACTCTTGCATTTAAAGATATGGACACGTACCAGTGGCTCAAATTATTACTTTTTTCGTCGCGTCTTCTAAATTCTGGAGCTAATTAAAACAAACGAAACATATCGGTTCTTTAATTTTTTGGCTATAATTACTTCTTTTACGTCCTCCCAGATAAGAAAAAATACACATAATAAAACGAAATAACTAGACAAATCTGTGCTCGAATATTTAATTTCGAATGACACTGTGCTTTGAATTCCTTCAGATCCAACTGACAGTGACGAAGATGTGTAATAAGAATGAATAATTTAAAATTGATTATCAATACGAATTATTTAAAAAATTAATTTTATTCTTTTATAATTGTTTCATATATTTAAAAGAACTATATATTTTATTCGTTTTACTTTTATTATGTTCAAAATTATATTTTAAACAATTATTTTCTGTTAGAAATAATTATTTTTGAGTATAAATGTGATTAACATATCAATCACGTCTAAATAACTCTATCTTAATGGAAAATTGAATTTTTATACTCATTACACTGTGCGCGCGGGTTAGATTTTTCCACATGAAAATTGCGTTATTTTGTTGGTGCTGGGCCAATTATGGGAGGGGCGGTTCGCACGGTCTGATGTTAACGCGTGTCCTCTAATTAGAGAAGCTGTATCTGCCGCATTTGCATCGAAGAGAAAGGATGAGATATAATTAGGTAGATTACGAGACGCTTCAATATCGTGGAGCATACGAGGCGGTTTCTCGTGCCACGGCGAAACAATGGATATGCCAGCTTGATAAGCACGGTAAAAATTCTACGCGTAATTCGAATTTGGGGGAAGTTGTTGGAAGCGTGGCCCGAGGGGAAAAGACTCGAACGGAGAAATGTGTTTCGATGGCGCATCGGCGAAACAAGCTTTAACGAGCTTCGGACGCGGGCGAAGTAAATTTTTCGGGTTGATCCTGGTGTGGTCGGATAGGGGGGTGGGTTCGATGCAGGGCAAGCGGTAAGGGTAGGAGGGGCGAGGAGGACTGGAAACGCGTAATTTAAATAGGCAGACAGCCGAGGAACGCGACGGCGGATTCCATTAAAACTTTTCGCCTGGCTCGTACGAGAAGTGACACGTACTCCCGCATACTCGAGCGAAGTAATACATTTTAAAGAATTTCAGACAAGAAATTTACATTAGAAAAGTTTGCCGGGGGAATTAAATAAAGGGCGCGGCGTTTTGAAACGCGTTATAGCTGGCCACGGGCAAAAGTGGCTGTCTCGCATTACCCTACTGGGTGCGAAAGGGCGAGCCGCTCCTTTCGATCCTGTTCTTTTCCGTCGGCAGATTTAGCGGCCCGGTGCTCCACGGGACGAGTGACTTAGCAGCTTCTGCTTCGCGTCAGGAACAATGAGGATGTTTGAGGTGGTTGCTCGGGCCTTAAAGCGATTACTTGACATCCAGATTTAGCGTAGAACCTTGGGCGTGTTTCCTGTGAATTCTGAAGCGTGGCGAGCCAAAGGACCTGGCGGAAGGTAAAATAGGCAGTGTTGAGAGGCAACGAGGCGCAGTTGGAGCACGGCCGAGGCAGCAAGTCTTGTAGTAATCCGAACGCAGACACCGTTTGTTTGATCTCGCCTTAGATTTCGCCAACTCCGCGGCAAAGCCGGCTCTCCGGCGTTTTCCCACGTCTGGCAAATACACCCATGTATCGGTGCTTGCTGGCGACCCCGGTCCAGTCGAGTCTCTGCCCCTCCAATTACCTACACGCTCCTTTCCATCGATTTGTCGCGCGATAAAGTGCCGCTAATCAACGCAAAGTGTATCGCGGCGAATCGATCTTAGCCAGCCGCGCCAGCTGCGGTGTCTCTGGAGTTTAAAATCTCTCAGGGAAGACGGGTAAGTGGTTCTATAATAATCCCGAGGCACGCGATCGTCGCCACGCTCTCGTTTGCTTCTCGCGTGCTTAATTCTTTCGCGACAACGCCACGCGACGAGGCTCTGCAACGTTTTGTCCCCTGGCGGCCGAACAGTCGCGCAATTACCGCAACTACTTGAAATTTATGGCGATCAGCCTCGCGCAAGCCTGACGACCGGTGGTTCCGTGCCGGTTTATCCGCCGCGTCGGCCACGGCACTGCACTTTTCAGTCGACGCGTTTCCGCGAAGCTGTCGCGGCGGAAAGGCTGCTTGCCTCATCGCGGCGGGGAATAGAATACGCGGATAAAAATTTTCGAGGATTTTGACGTATCAGCGGGGAATCTTGGGGGCGGGAACAACGGTGGCGAAATTCTCGCAGGACCAGGGATTTTCATTGTCCGGCTGGCTGTCGCGCGAAAATATCGGCGCGAACATCCTCTCGGCGAAATCTGCTCGGCTGAAAAAATCCGCCTACTTTTCCTCTCTGTTTTTTCTTTTTTTTTAACCCCTCTGGTTTCTCGTTTCCCCCATTTCCCCGGCTCTTTCTTCCGCCATCGCAGCAACGCGCGGCACGTTCGGCGCGGATTTTGACGGGCTCTCGTTACCGTGCTCTTCGTTGCGCCGCGCCGCCGGGGGATTTCGACGGGGCAACGGGAGCCCGTATTCCTCCTCGATACGCGTGAAACGTAGAACAAACAGTTTCCAGGATCCATTGCGAAAACGATCAATCCCGGCGTGACGCGGAGAATTTGCCGAATCTCGACGGGGAACGAGACAGGACGAGTGGAAACAGTGTGGGAAATACTAGAGAAAATGACGCACTCGCGTCGCTCCAGCCAGAGATGGGCGAAAAATGATTTGAAACAAAAATATACGTGGACAAATTATTATTTCAATTAATTTTTGGCTCCAGCTCGCTTTCACCTCTCGACGCGTAGAGATCGCAGTCGATCGGGCAATCATTTTTTCTTCCAGGTCCGCGTGTTTGTCCTGCGATTACTCCTTTCGTCTCGACAGGTTGATCCCCGTTCATTTTTTTTCGGACTAAGCTATCGTTGCGATCCGAATATTTTTTAGCCCGTCGCCGAGCTTCCGGGGACGGGAGTTATTTACGCGTTGCATTCCGCCCTTTGTCCGACATTCCACGCCGCCAAGTTCCCGGCCGTTGTCTACGGAGCTTCTCTCTGCTTCGAAACGAAGGGATATTTTTCGTTTATTAGATTCCGGACGCTTACACGGAGAATTTGCGAGAATTTCACGTTCATCGATTGGCGTTGGCGAGGAAAAAAAACCGGGGCGTCGGTGGGGAAACGTGGCGAGCGGAAAAATAAAGGGCACTTATTAATATTGATGACGTGGATTTACAGCGCGACGCCTGGCGTTCGCGGCCTCTGCGATTCCGGCGCGATCCAGTTGGCCGAAAAACTGCACGGCTTCTAATTAGGTCGCCCTCTGCAAAATTAATTATCGCAATTAATGCCGTTCGACTCGTTACAAATTAATCGGACAGGTTGCCACCCCTCCCCCGACACCGGCCGAAAATTCTGCACCATCGATCCGAACGCCAACGGCATAGTCCGCGTCCATCGTAACTTCGCCGTGCGTTATTCTCCCGTTTGTCAACACACAGTTAGACTTACGTCCAGTTATAGGAACGCTGTAAAAAGACTTACGCCCGATGGAATCGCGCCCCCGCGGATCGTTGCCGTGCAGCCCGGTACCTCTTCGAGGGAATAAGAAAGAGCCCCGGAACGATTGGACTTCGCGATAAGGAAACCGGTGGCCGCGCTTATGCCAGGGTCCGAGGAACGTTAAACTTCGCTCCACGAAGCTGCAGCCACGTCCGTACTTTCCGCCCGTAATATCGAAGTTTCGTACTGTTTGTACAGGAAGCTTTAAAAATAGTTATGCCGGTTACGTGCGTACTTTTCGTTGAGAAATAATCGAAAAGCCGACCGTAACGGCGCCTTTTATTGCACAGTTCCCGCATGCTTATGGCTCCTCTCAACATTACCCACTCATTTGTTTACGATACCCAGCAGCGAGTCCGGTAATTTTCTAATTTCCCAATAGTTCGCAGGGTAAAGCAACCAACAATTGACCGCATGCCACTGAATGGCCATTAGGCAAAGAAATGTCAATTGTACATTTAAAAATATTATATGTTTATAAATGGAGCGTAGCTGCACTTTCAATATCCCATATTTTTAGTTACGCGTATTAATAAGTATCGTAAACTGGGGTGACTTTGCCCGCCGGGGTGACATTGCCCACTTTTTTACTCTGACTGAAAAATTACCATTTGATTGAATTCGCTAATTTTTTTTTCGTTTGACCTTGGAGAAATTATTGCTATCAATTACAAAACACTAAGTGTTCTGATTACTTCACAATAAAATAAAATAAAGCCTTTCCGAAAAGTGGGCAATGTCACCCCGGGCGGGCAAAGTCACCCCAGTTTACGGTACGCTTCTTATTAAAGGTATGCGGTTATTAATTTTTTTTTTTAAACAAATTACGATAAGAATAAGTAATTTATAGAAATTTCAAGAGAAATAAATTCAAATGCAATTTCAGCAGTTGTTTTCTTCTCACGCATAAATATATTCAAGTATTAATCTGAAGGGTCCATAAATTCAACAATGGTCCCCCATTCACTGGTTGGCTTACCCTACGGTCACCTTTCTCCTTCGAGTTCCCGGTGCAACAAACGTCTCTCTTATTTCTTAAACAAACATCTCACTCAGTGGTGTCGACTGTCGAGTGGCCGGTTGCATGTCCGTCCGACGTTTCGTTGATCGTTACTACTGGCGTCGAACATACCGTCGGCTCGCCAGCCGCACAAGTAGAAGTGGCAATTACAGCTCGACATATTAGCGCCAGGAATATCTCTGTTCCAGGCTTCCCCTCGCTACCGCTTTATCGCTAATCAGCCATTTTTTTTCTCGTAATAACGACATTGAAAGTAGCCAGTGTCACGCGAAACGACGCTGGCCGGTCAAGTCTACCGTCCGATCGATCCTCGAAATTGCGTGGCTGGCATTATCGACTTGTTTCCATCGGAACCGCGCCATACCGTAAAGTACGATCTCGCAGCAGCTAGCGATGGCTTCGCGAGGATCATTCGCGGGAAATACAGCCGGCTGGAGGTAACAGCGTGGCAGGTAAATGGGACAGCGGATGCCTTCTTCGCGTTGCTGGTCGGGGCTAGTCGACTCAGAAAGCCGCGCACGTGTGCAGCCGTGCGCGGTTCTCGCGACAAGCCAGCCACGTATCACCACGGACTCCGGGGTGCGGCCGCGATGCAGGCTAAGCGAATAACTTATGCGCTCTGAATAAGAGACCAGCGCCGTCTGGCCCTACGCTCGACGTTACCACTTCGAGGAACGCGCGCCGCGTCGCTCTATAGAACTCCGGGGGAGGGGTGAAGGGGGACGGTTTTATAGTCGGTCAAATAACTGGTTCGGACCGTGAGCTTTTCCCGGAAACGTTTCCACCGCGCGCGGAAAGTTACGCGACACCATTCCCCTACAGCCTGACGATCCACCGTTCCGCGAAACAGATGCAATCGGGGTGCATCCGATCGATCGCCCCGGTCGCCGGACGCCATTTATTCTTAACCGCCGGCGTTACGTCGCGCGTCCCCCCAATTACCGAACCTTCTCCGTTACCGTTACTCCTAACCTGCGATGCGAAGACGAATCCCCCCGTTATCCCGCGGCTCCGCGAGCGATTTCCAAGCGGCGGCAGCCTGCTCCGCCGAGACTCGTTTAAATCATGCAGACACTGGAAACTGGAAACTTGTCCGCGACGCGTTGCCGCAAATCCACCGACGTCGGGAGGCGAGCGAAGCACGTCCGTACCGGTGGAAGCTCATTTCGGTGTAATCGCAAACTTGAGCCGGCTCGGCGGTGCGGCGGCCGCGAGCGCCACGAGCAACTACGTAGAAGATGTCGGGCGGAGTCGGTGATTCACTTCGACATCCGCGTCTAATCCCATTTACATCAGCTCCGTGACAGGGGAATATAAATAGGCGCGGGTAAATGAACGTATTTGGATATTCGGATCGATACCGAGGGCAAGGCTCGTTGGCTGTAAGGCTGTCGAGAGCTTCGAACTCTAGCCAGCGGATCGGCTGCTTAATTTTCGTTTGCTCTTGAATTCCGAATCAATCGGGCGAAGACGCGATTCGCGCGGCACAGCTTTCGAAACACTCCGACTAGTATCTGGACCGTTTATCTGACAGCGCATCGATCAGCTATAAAGGCTACCTAGAACCCCGATGTAGAAGCTTCGATAACCGAACGCGAACGTTCGCAGTTGCAACGGCACGGCCCGACCCGGCCGGCTACAATACCCGCGACAGGGTCTTTGTTCGGTATCGTCGATATGATTTCGTTGCGGCTGAAACAGAGCTTCTCAAAGCAACCGGAATTTGCGGTTTTCCAAACGCTGCGTTCCGACGACGGCGGGATTATTGCCATCGACGGAATTTCTCGGTGGAAAAGCGTCAAGAGCTTTCGCGCTGGTTTCTCTCGGCTCGGGCGACGTTGTATCGTCGCATAATGGAGCTAAGGAAAAATTACCGGATCGCAGCTGAATTAAAAGTTCCCTCCGACGTTTCCCATAAGAATATAAACGGCGTGGCGGAATAGCAGCCGGCCGAGGCGGGAGGGATGGGGCGAGGGTAGCGACGGAGCGGGGGAGTTTAAAAAACGATCTCCGCTAAGAAATTGGAAGTTAAGTAATGGCTTGATGTTTCTTGCATAAATAAGCGGCGCGGCGCCCTGGCTTTTCCCACCGACACCTACACAGCTCTCGTCTAACGAGAAACCGAATCGCGCGCAAGGGTTTATCGACCTTCGACACGTTGACCCACGCTACTGTTCCACACCTACCCCCGCGCGAGTTTCGATCGAACCACGCGATTCGAGCGCGGCCTCGACCGCATCCTTCGACCTCCACATATATTTCCGTCCACTTTGATTTTCGATGCTGCCCAGCCTACGCGTTTGCTCCTCGCATCTATCTTCTGCTTCCGTCCGCCTGCGCACGCACCTACAGCACACCTTCGCGCGTCGTTGCAGAAAGTTTCCTCGACTGAGGCAAACCGCTTTAAAGTCTCCTCGATAGGGAGCTGATCGTCTCGTTCATTTCGGCTGGTAGCGAACGAATTAATTAAGAAGGGATCGATGGGAAGCTTGAAAAGTGTCGTCCGGCCGCGAAACCGAAACACCGCTAATTGCAGCGTTACTCGCGCTACATTAAGAACGAAACAAGTCGAGCAACTAACGACCGAAGATGTCAGCGGGATAAAAATTTCCAATTTAACGGTTCCTTCGCGACCGCTTGACGACGCCGAGAAACGAACTGGTAATTAACCGGTCTCTTAGTATCTTACAAATTTTCCGCCTCGCTTTGCAGCCAGCCGAAGCAGGAGTTTATCGTTTGCAATCTTTCGCCGCCTAATCTGTTGGCAATTAAAAATTCCCTCGATCGGCATCGGAGCTAACTGGGTTGTGGTTTTCTTTTTCTGTGGAAGAAACAAGTTTCAGGGGAGCCAAGAGGCTTGCGGGAATTACGTGCCGCGGCGCATTAACCGTTCCTGAACGTTTACGTTTCGTATTCCTAGGACCACGGAAATTCTGACTCGTATTACGGGGATAGGATAACGATCTTTGGATACGGAGTTTGGGGAGCACAGGATGCGCCGGCTCGCCGACAATGAGATAAGAGACAGTGAAGCCTTCTTAAAAAAGAGACGCGGTTCGAGTATTATCGGCGAAACAGGCTACTTGGGTTTCAGTGATAGCAGGAGAACCTGAAGAATAGACGGGAACACGCAACAACCTACTCGAGAAATTATGACCCCGACGGTACCTTAGGATTGCCCATCGGAAGATATAAATTGTGTCGATATAATAGCGAGAGACTCGTTGAAAAAGCATGGCGTTGAAAAAGTTGGAGGAGAGATAGTTAAGAATCACTTTGCGATTTATATTTTCACAATCCCTATGGCCATTCCCCGGGCTACCGTTACGTTTTAACACTCGAAGCTACGCTACATCTCTTCTTCAAACACGTTTTAATGGAAGCCAACTTTTTATCCCCGCAGATTCTGTGATTTTCATTAATTTCTTTCTTCCGGTCGGAAGCGATGATTTAAATGAGTACTTTATCTGAACACGGCGCGTAATTTGAATGGGACCTCTACTCCCTCGCGAGGAGAGGAGAGCCGTTTTTCCCCGCGAATTTTTATGCCAAAGCCTGCTAGATATTTCCGTTATTCTTACGGTCCCTCGATCCCCAGTGCAACATCTAATGACTTATCCTCGCCGTGTTATTAGATCGGGAATGTAGACATAGGGGCGCTGGCACGAAAGGAAGCCAAGTCAGGAATTAACTTGGGAAATTTCATTAGCACGCCGCGAAATTAAACTTTGCTTTTTTATGCATATTCATGACGGCGGCTAGCCTTCTCGTCAGTGGAAGAAAAAAGGAAGGAAGGAAGGAAGGTGTCTGGTACGGGACAGGCGTGTCCGTTCACTCGTGCGTCCGCTTCCCAACCGCGGAACATTGTTCTCGAAGCACAGAAGCGATATCCAAAGCATACGCGTGATTCCTTTAACGGTCAAACGATCCTATCAAAGCCCCGTGTCCGTCGGCCGCTGCGCGGCGGTTTCCAGGAGTCCAACTTGCGAACGAAACCGGGGGAGCTTCAGGTGTCATTGGAATCGACTTCAGACGATTTTGCACGATTGTTGCCGGAACTTTTCAATGTCTCGGTCGTTCCCCACGTTAGCTCTCACCTCGTTCAAGGATTTCCATGGAAGGTTTTCTCGCTTTTCCAGCTGGGCTTGAACGTTTTATTCATGAAATTCGTTTCGGGAGATTTCAGGGGGTCGTGTATGAAAAAATGGCCGCGCATTATCGGGGCTTAAAAGCGTCGTTCGTCAACTGGCGTTGAGCGGATTTGGTGCCCCGTGGAAGAACGATTACGCTACCATACCCCCATCCCCGAAGCCACCCCCGTTTTTCATACTTTTCGACGAATTTGTACGAGACTCTCTCTCTCTCTCTCTCTTTCTCTCTGACACGTCCCCCCTCTTACTTCATCCACGCTACTCTTTCATCCCATCAACGAAGCGATACGAATCCTTCGAAGACAATTTATTCGAGTGAACGCGAACCGAGGCGATTATTCAACGTCACCAGCTGCCACCGCGGCCTTCCGTTGCTAATGCCGCGCCGTATCGTAACGAGCAATTAGCGGCCCAGCCAACACCGACGGGGAATTTAATTTTAATAAACACGACGATTTGTTTCGCAGCCGCTAAAGCGTCGCTTCTGTTTGATTTTCCAGCGGTTCGTTTGCCGGAGAGCAGGCCGCGCTTCCAGCCAATTTTTCGCGTATTTCTCTCGCAGCCCGGCTCGCGCGCGCGCGCGCGCGCCTCGGGCAATTGCACGCGAGACGAACGAAATCGTAAATCGCAAGCACGGCCAAGATTATGGAGGCAAATTACTTTCGCGCCGCTTGGACCGCTCGGATTTTTCTTAATCTCCACCTGCATTCTCCCGGTGCCTCTGATAGGTCGATTACTCGGCTTACCGCGACAAGACCCCGGCACAAACACCGCCCTCGTAATATAAACGGAAAAGAACAAAATTTAGCCGCGCAGGAGACACGAGAATTGAATCGTATCCACGTGGCGCGCCGGCGCCAATTTCCTATTCTCTTCCCGTGGAATTCCGTCGTTGTTGTAGAATCTCGGGGCACGATTTCTCGTCCGTAGCTGGAGAAACTCGAGCCGTAACTCGTAAGAGGGATTCGAGTAGAGTGGCCTCGGCCGCGGAAGAAACTACGCTTGGAAAATTCCACCGCTTTCCCTCCCCCCCCCTCTTCCGCTCTGTGCAACTTTGATTGCTATATTGTGCGCTCGCGAACCTCGCGATTCCTTCATCCGCGAATCGTTAACGGCGGGCGTTGTACGAGATTCGCATTTGAATTCAAACTCCGGAGTTTTTACGAGTTCCGAATACTCGCGAGCGGGACCGGTCCCGCGGATCTCTTTAAGCGGCAAGGAGACGCGTGATATCTAGTCGAAGCTCCACCGAAACTGAAATTTAAATCAAACCAATCATCGTTCTTGTACCCGACGTTAAACGGGGTTTAAAGTTCCGGCCGAGTTTCAAGCGGGGCTAAGAATGCGGGATTCTTGCCGGTCCGGATACCGAAGAAATTTCGAGGTTAGATAGAAGGGGAGAGGAGGAAGGATGGAAGGATGGAGCGAGGGGGTGGTAAAACGGGCAGCGTGCCAATGGAGCGCCAAACTCCTCATTGATCGCATCCCACCCTCTGCTACTCCTCTCCTCGTCCTCCTTTTCCCCCTCTTTCCATCCGCTCCTTTCTCTCCTCTCCATTCCGCTCTTTTCGAGCTTGAAATTCACCCTTTACCCTCTCGCGCCTTCCTTCTCGCACGTACACAGAGCCTGGAAAGCTGGGCAACGTGCCAGCACACACTGATGTAATTAACACCCCGGGTCTGACTCTGACTCTACCTCTGACTACTCCTCCCTTCCCTTCCTTCTCGCTTTTCCCCTCTTCCTCTATGTCCCTCGGCCTCTTCACCCCTTTCTCCGTGTCTCGCTCTACCTCGCGCTTTCCCCTCGCCAATGCCCCTCGGCAGATGGGGAGGAAAAGGGAGAGTCAGCCACACTTGAGTTAGTTAGGAACGTCTTTCTCTTCTATTTCCTCTTTCTCCCTCGCCCCACTCACCCTCCTCTCTTCGCCGCGGTATTTACGCCCGAAGAAACGAGTCGATCTTCAAGAATCTGATCCTTCCGCCGCGGCGGAATCCCCAGCGAGTGACGTCTTCTCCCTCTGGTGACGTTGGACGATTAACCGATCCACCGGGGAACCAACTATGGAATACTATTTCACCGATCACTCGCGCCTCTCAAACCCCGATCCAGCCACGATCTTAACGAAGAGAAAACAAGAGCCCGAGACATCGTCCTCTCGGCGGGATGGGCGATCTAGACGATTCCGTTCAGGCGATCGGAGCACTAGGAGAACCACTCAAACGCTCTCGCGATCAGGACGACGGTGGAATTACAAGTACCACGGGTTGCTGTCTAATTCGGCCGTGGGTGGAGGGTAAAAAGGGAGAACGAGAACCGATCTCGGCATCGGAGATGCCGAGATTCTACTTGCGGCGACTTTGCCTCGGCACGTCTCCATCGGGGAACGTCGAAGGTAACCGTAAAAGAAACGCACCCATTCCGCCGCCGCTTTAACGGGCATTCTTTTTCTTCGCCGAGCCGAGCGTTAATGCTTCACGGTTTATGTAAGCGGCGCAAAATGTTTCTACGTTCCCTTTACGCTCGACGGAATTTCCGAGGAAAGATCCTTCCGCTTCCGTCCCGATCGGGCCAGACGTTGTCTGAATAAATAAACCGCAACGTTTCTCGATGGTAAAGAGAGGGTGGTCAGTAAAGAGCGGAGGATGGCCCGGTGTGTTGGCGGTAAGCGAAAGGGAAAATTTTTACCCAGGACGATCTATCCAGCCCTCTGCCTCGGAGGACCCGACGCCGACGCGACGAGTCCGTGAGCCTCTGCTGATACTCGCTCTCAGAATTAATTATCCTGACTAACGACCTGCGGGCCACCGCCATTCCCTCTTCTTCCATTTTCACCCTCGATTGTCCAACCCTCGATCCTTGGCTAGCTCTCGAAAAAGCTTTCCGCTTCTTTCCGCGCCTGCGCGCCGGCAATCTCCGCGGAGCAACGCCGCCGTGTACGAGCTTGTAAATTACGCGAAGGACCTCGCTGTTCCGCTGGCCCGAAGGGCCGTTCGCAAATAAGGGGAGGGGAAAAAAATTATCCGCGGGAACGAACGCCGGACGGCGCGGCGGCATCGAAAGTTTCCTTAACAAAGGAGTTGCCTTGAAAGTTGGCGGATGAATGTAGAGGAGCTTATTACAATGCGAGCATGAATACGAACGAGACACCGAGTCGACAATGAACGAACGGGCAGCCGGCAGGGTCCAGGAGCCTTTCGATTCCCGCAGGCGCCTTTCGTCTTTCCTCTCCCGTTTCTCAGCAAAGGTAGGGAAGGTCGCAGGCGGCGCGGCGGTTGAACGAAGAGGCCGAGGACGGTGGGAGATGGTCGGAAGCAACCTGGGGCCGGTAACCACTAAACTAGGCGTCTAATAGGTTCCTCCAGTCCAGCCGCGAACAATAGCCCGTGGTGAACGGCATCAACTTGCTACGGCCCCTCCAGGAATAATACCGTTCGCCGTGGTCACCCGGTACGCCCTGAACCCGCAATCATAAATTCTCTTCCATCGATATCCGCACGCATCGCTCGGGACCATCGCTCGTGAAATGCTCCCTGGGCTCCCCCGATCCACCGGTTTCTTCTTTCACTCCTCCTCATTTCAATTATAAATAGCTCGATTTAGCTGCAAACGATTATCGAATCTAAAGTATTGGAATTCGTTACAATATCGAAATGATTCTCAGGCAATATCGCTGCGGGGAGGCATAGCTCGCCAGAGATGCGCGAGATCCGAGAGGCAACGGTGGCCCCTGTGTTCCAGAGACGACGTCGGTTGTTACATCAGGTCGGACGTATACGTATCTCTATCCGCAGCCAGTATATACCGGCTAACTATATCTAACTAACTGTGCCAAGCCTGTTCGAGCTGCCGAGGAATCTCTCTTGTTCCCGGCGACTTATCCCTCCGCCTGTGTAGTATCTACGTATGCCTCTCTCTCTCTCTCTCTCTCTCGTAACGCGAGTTACACCGTGAAATATTGGAATAGCCGGTTCCAAGCACGTGTATCTGCTGGCCGTACGAACCGCCCGAATTTGTCGAACGGTTCCGCCGGTGGTTCGGACGAATTCACCCCGTACAGATTTATCGCCAGCCACCGCGACTCTCAGACACCCGCGCACCCGTTGTCTTTCCAGTCTCTGTCCCTCTTATTCGCGCGCGTGGCCCTGAGAGAAAAAGTCAGAGCGATGGGTTTCCGCGCGAATAGCCCCGCTTGAATCCGAGGGAAACTTTTTGTCAACTGGGATTTAATTAGATTAAATTGCGCGCTCCATTCAACCGCCGCACCGCGCCTGTAACGCACTGGGCAAAGGGAGAAAGGAAACGCATCCCGAGGGCCCCGGGCGACGTGTGCGCTGCGTCGTTTTCCTTTTTAGGCCCCGTTAACTTTATTACTTCCCGAGCTTTTTTCTCTAGCTAGTAGGCAAACAATCGGGCAACTGCTTGCTCGTTTACCTCGCTTTCGACGAATTATCCTTTTCCTCTTCCCGCGGATCTTCGTCGAAGCTTATCGGCCATTCGGCCCTCATCCTGGCAAACCTGAGACTTCCGTTTGGAAACGCGAGCCTGATGGAAATGGCAGCCGGTCGGAGGGGAGAGCACGATTCAGCCGAAATAATTAGGAAATATTTACCAGCCAGAAAATTGCGCAACCTGTTATTCCGCGGCGCCGAACAAAGCTCGGTTCGTTCTGTTTGCCCCACTGTTTTCCGTTGATTTCGAAATGCTGGGGCTGTTTGGTAAGCGTGAAATTTTAACGCGGCCGGTCCACGGCCGTTCTCTTTCGCGCGGAAAATGGAAACGGACGCGCTCGTCGAATACCGGTGCTCTTGAGGCTCCGGTCGTTCGTTAGCAATCCCAGCCAGATCGGCGTGAAATTTAGTGGAAAGAACAGAGGTTCGCCCTCCACGAGGCTCGCTGCGGGGACGTTTCCAACCAGGGATACTCGTTAAGTCGCGCCGGCTCGAAGGCATGGAAATGAAAGTATTACCAGCAGGAAGCAATTAGGAGGACGTGGTAGGTGTCCGAGGATTAATTCCAGAAGAGCTCGAGGGACGTTCGCGAACGAGGAGAGGTAAAAATGGTCGGCGGGTCGGGATGGGACGCGGTAAAAACCGTTGAACGGTGCTGTACGTGGGTGTATCGTTCATCCGACTAGCCGGGTGTATCTTCTGCGGCATGCACAAAAGGCGGATTATGAAAACCGTTCTCGTTAAATACCCCCTCTGTCTCTTTATCTTCCCGTACTATTTTCTGGTTTAACGCACTGCGGACGATCTCCGTTTCGACGCGTTAACCTACGCCCTCGCGAGTCCTCCCGTGGTAACGCGACGCTCGAACGTTTCGAATTCGATGAAAAAGTTTTGAAAGATAAATCGCCGGGATTATAAGATCCGCGAGGAAGAAACGTCTCGTTTCACGTGGAATTTCCACTACTGCAGGCAACGTTTGTGCTCGGGAGTGGCGGTTACATTTATAACGCGCGGAAAAACGGTGATTCTTCGCTGTTGGCTGCGAGAAAAAGGGACGCGAGAGAAATTAGCAATGCTCGGGGAACAACGGAACGGAGATGACAGTGCCGGGGACAAAAGTGCTTCCCCGGCTAATTGCTGTTTGAAAAGGACCCGACTAATCACGAGTTTACTAGGTCGATCCAGTCGATAGAATCGATAGAGTTAACAGGTTCCGCGGCAACATAAATTAATTCAGGGAACGCGACGGCTCGGAAGAAGCACTCTTATCGCGGGGCAGGAGGATGAAAGCCTCGGGAAAGTCGTGGGCGAAAATAAAAATACTCGGAGCAACGGTTCGCGCGGCGAAGGTGGCTTGATTTCTCGGAGGTAAAAAACCATCGGTCTCTCGCGGAGGATTAATGTACAAATGGAAGCCCCCAGTCACGAGGCAGGAAAAGGGAAGTCGGAAAAATCGAGGGAACGTAATGAAAGAGGCGAGACGGCTCGGTAAATGTTTAAGGACCGCGAAAAGGGTCTTGGAGGAGAAATTCGAGCGGCAGCCAGCCCCGGCAAACAAGCTCGATGGAATTTCGAAGAAAAAAGAAAAACGCACGCCTCTTCGATTCCGATCGTGCGGTGGGGAAAAAAAAGAAGTAGAGGAGCCTCTCGAAGGCAAGTGCATCACGATTGATGCGTTTGTTCTCGGGGAAAATCGCGTTCGCCGGGCTTTCGCTGTAGTTGCTCCGAGTTCGTTTAAAAGTTACGAGGAGGGCGATAGGAGGGCGGCCATAAAAGTGACTGAAAAAGTATATCGCGATTCGGAGATACGTACTCCTTTAGAGATAATAGCGACCGAGATTAAACCCCCTAACGACGTTGTATATTATTTACGCGGAGGGTGGAGGGCGCCGCACTTGGTCCGCGGGGTATATTTCCCGCTGGATGTCGATAACTTTCAAAGGCGGAGAGGAAGAAGAGTAAATTTGTCTTGACGTTGCGGAGAAAAATCGCTGGACTCGTCCGCGAAGCGTTCTTCACTTGTTTAACCGGGGAAAGCCGAATGGAAGAGAAAGGAAGGGAGAAGAAGGGAAAAGATTACGCAGCGTGTATTTGCCGAAACGAGCTTACAATCGGACTCTCCTTCGGCCGCGTAGCAACGGGACAGGATTTCATTTCGAGATGCCGTTTCAGAGGGGAATTAATTATTTTCTCGGGATCGGTTTAACGTTTATAAACCTTTCCCAACGGTGCCCGAGGCGGAGGGAACCGAGGGCAAAAATTAAAAGCAAAGGAACGTACTAGGTGGAACGCGATTACGTTGATCAAGTTTTCGAGGTAGTTTCGTCGTTGCTGAGACAGGAAAAGAAAGCCGGAGGAAAAGCGCGAAAATCGATTGTCTTCGGTTGTTAGGCGAGTGGAGGAGCGCGAGAAAAAAAAGAAAGAAAGAAGCGAGGAGAGCTCGATGGAGGTTGCGAGGAAAAAGCTGAGACGGTCAGGCGGGAAAGGATCGGGGAAACTTTATTGCGTAACGCGATCCAACTTGGAAATTATTTTCCTGGAAGAAAACTCGGGGGCCTGCAACTTCTCTGGATGGGGAGTAACGCGACTATAGGTGAAAGCGAATGATGGAAGGATGTCTCCTCTTCTCTGCCCGTCGATCTCTGTGGGAACGAGACGTAATGGAACTAAGCGGGCGAGATTCTCCGGAGACAACGACAGGTCCAGATGCATCGGGGCAACTGCGCTCGCAAAAAATTCCTCTCGCAGATTTAAGCGGTTTTGCGATTCACCGCGCTGTTTCGTCGGGCGCGGATCCTAGCAGCTGCGTTTTTCCCAACGCACGGGCCGGCTGACTCGATCTTCCTTCTCCACTGCTCTCCGGCAAGTCGAGCTACGAATCTTTTCTATTGTCTTTCCTGGCTACAACGGCGCCGAGCATTACGGAAAATGGCAGCATCGACCAGGGATGGGCAAAAGGTTATTTCAAATAAAAAAAAAACTGATTTCGAATAAAAGACAACAATTTTATTCGAGACTCGTCAAATAAAAATAACTCAGAGTAATTCTAGCTTATTTTTATTTGAAATAAAAATAACTCTAGCTTATTTTTAAAATAAAAATAAATAACTCTAGCTTATTTTTATTTGAAATAAAAATAACTCTAGCTTATTTTTATTTGAAATAAAAATAACTCTAGCTTATTTTTATTTGAAATAAAAATAACTCTAGCTTATTTTTATTTGAAATAAAAATAACTCTAGCTTATTTTTATTTGAAATAAAAATAACTCTAGCTTATTTTTATTTGAAATAAAAATAACTCTAGCTTATTTTTATTTGAAATAAAAATAACTCTAGCTTATTTTTATTTGAAATAAAAATAACTGTGGGTTATTTTTATTTGATGACAAATAAAGATGAAGCCTCTTTTATTTGATACGTTATTTAAATAAATTTATTATTTAAATAATTTGTTGTTTAAATAATTTGCTATTTAAATAATGCCCGTCTCTGGCTTCGACGAAGCAAACGTAGAATTCCTCGTAGAAATGAAATCGAGAGGTAAAATCGTTTTGGAGGAAGGTGAAGATTAATTTCCTCGTTACTTACGCTCGTTCGTACATTTCCAAGTGGCTCATTTAATTTCCTTCTCTAGCGGAATCAATTGGCAACTCCGAATCAGCGAGTCTGAACACATGTAGGTACTTCGTTTACGATCCCAAGCCTGTCTTTTCTCCTTTCCCTCTGATTTTTTTTTAACAAGGCCGTTGTTCCCACTCTCGAAATCTGTTTACCTTCACGCCGGGATGATCTGGAAGAAAGTGGCGAGCCTCAGTTACGGGGAAGCCTCGCAAGGAGTATGCACCCGACTCCTCGTGCTTCTCTCTCCCCCATTCAGCCCATTGAATCCACTTACCTATGCACGTAAGCCCAAAGTGTACCACCTTAAACAGCTCTGGACACTAGCCACGAGTCTTGCTGCGCGGACCTGCCGATCGAATTGAAACGAGAGCGATCGTGTTGCAAGCGCGGAGCGACCTTTCTCATCCGGTCGAGTACTAAATCAGAGAAGTTCGCTAATTTGCGGTTCGCGCGTTCCCGAGGCGTGCGATTTTGCTGTAACTTTGGATTGTTGGAGCGCGTGGCCAGCGCTCCATGGAGTCCGCGGCTCAGACGAAAGGCCGGTAGTTTTTACGAACGAGGAGGAAGATGGAGGATATCTCGGGGCTGCTGGACCGTGCGGAAAGTTAGGGCAAGCCAGGTAGTCGTAACGTTAACTTTGCCGTCGGAAGCCTGTGCGAGTAACGGCCCCGTTCGGCCTAACGAACCGTTTCGACGGTTATCGCCGCCGCCGAGGACAACTTACCGCACGAGTCGTGCCGAAAAGAAGACGAAAGAACCGCGGGGACCAGGTGAAACGAACCAGACCGCACCGAAGGGAGGAAGTTGCGTGGAGTTTTCGCTTTCGGCCGAGTGACCGGTGCTCGACACCTCGACTGCTCAGCCACGGGGATGAAATACCCGCTCGCAAGTGTCTCGAATCGACGATAGGAAATGTTCGTCAAGTCGAGCCGTGCCGTGACTTCCGAGAACTTTCGGGCTTCGGGGACTTTGGGCCTGGAGGGGAAGCCCGGCAGGGCGAATGTTTCATAATTCGCTGGAGTCGCGGGGAGAGTTGGCGGTCGCTTCGAGGCCGCGAGGTGGTCGATTGGAATCGATCGAGGTTTCCAATTCGTTCGGTTCTTCGAGGCGAGAACTGCTGCACGAGGAACCTAAGCCGCTCCTTTAATTGCTACCGCTTTCTGCTGGTACTCGCAGGGAAAATTGATTTATCGCCGCTCGGAGCCGTGCGCACTGAATTTCGCGCGGTCAATTCCCCGAACAACGAGCGGTAATAGTCATTTAAGACCGACGGGATCGAATTCTACCGCTCCCTCTGTCTCCCTCCTGCACTGGAATCCTCACAATTCCCACGATGGTTACGATTCGACAGAATTTCGCCGACGGACGTCGGGCATTTCGCAACGCCGTTTCGCGAAGTGTAACGCGAAACCGCGCTTCGAGCCAGTCGAAAGAGAGATCGCTGGCGAGGGAAGCGGCTCTCGCACCGATCCATATATAATAAATATAATCGCCGGATGCTTTTAAGCAAATGGCGGCCCGCTCGTGCGGCAAGTCCGACTCGCACCGGTGGGATTTTTTTAAAGTTTCATCGACCGCAGGCTGTCCCGGGATAGAGGTAGGAGGAAAAGCATTTCCTGCTTTAATTTCTCGACCGCGCGCACGCGGCATTTCCCCGGAACCGTAACGATTTATCGCGGATATCGCGCCGGAAGATCCGATCCCCGTGCTCTCGAAATCGATTAAAGAACAAAATAGCGGCGCGCGCGCGCGAACAGACTACGGGGGCGTGAAAAAAAAAAAACAAAATAGTGGGCCTTCGCCCGATGAAAATTTCCAAACGGCAGAACCCTACCGGCCGATAGTGCCGATACGAATCGAAAACCGAGCGTGACGCGGATTCTTTGTTTACGCGCGTTCCGCGAAAACAAAACGCTAGAAAGCTGTCGGCGATTTATTGCTCCGACGCGTGTATTTTATTTTCCCGCCGTGCATAGAAATATAGAAAAAATTGTATTTCCCCTTGGTTTACCAGGCTGAACGGTGTAATGGACGGGTTGTTTGCCACCGAACAAAACCGCGCTCCACGCACTTTATGCACCGATAATTGCTTTCCGCTGGCTTGTCAAATACCCGAAGCTCTGCTGTTTCTACGAGATTTTTCACCACCCTTCGTCGCGCTCGCAATCGAGCTCGCACCAACTTACGGAACGTTTAAAGATCGGCTCGTTCGCCCCGTACCTGTCGCACCAATAGCCAATCGGATGGAACCCCGGCAACGTTTCGTTCCCGGCTGAACCTTAAAACGATTAAAACAGTTAAAAACGGAGAACGAAAGAGGAGCGAAGGGAATGTAGGTCGGGGGAAAAAAGTGCATCGGGAGAGTGGCTGTATATACAGGTATAATTCATAGCCGTGTCCCGTATGCAGGGAGAACTGGCATAAAATATGCAAACGTATACAGGGCTCCGTTATTATTTTTTGCCGGGGCGAACTGACGAGCAGGGCGAGGTAAACAACCAATGCGAAAACTGAGTGCGCCCGTGGATGATTTATCAATTCGTTAGAACACCGCGCGGTGCAACGAGGAAACCAGAAATTTCCGTAGGTAGGATATGTATCCGTACCTAATATATTTATAAATATATATATGCATGGGAAATGTATACGCGCGGCCACGTAACGCTCGCGGTACAAACGCTATAGAAGCCCGGCTATTTAGCTTGACGGTTTCAAAGATGCATTTCGGATCCCGTTAATTTTAATAGCTTTCACATAGAAAATTACATACGTAACGTGGTGACGAATAATGAAATTCCCTTTGCACGGTGATTTCGCCGCGGCAGGTAACGCCCGTTTACACGGATCCTAGCTATTCAGTTTCCATTGAACGTTCAATTGCCACGGGATTTAAATGTAACAACGGGATGGTGAATAAACGTATCAGCTCGAGTGTGTAGAAAACGAAGAACTTTTTGCTTTTTTATTATATTCGTTGTGTCGCGAGACTTCGTGATGTCGTCGTGTCTGCATTTACAAATTCTGTGCCACAAGCCATCCACTCGATGCGATACGATTTCTGTGGTTCTCACTCACTCGCGTACACTCGCACTGGCACACTTCCTCGCACACTGGCGTTCTCTCCGTAACATCTATACTGTACAGTCGGTTCGAAGGGGGAGAAGAAAATCGGATTCTTATCTCGATATCCTTTCCCTCTTCCTTTCTCTTAAATCTCGCGAAAGTTCGGTCCGCTTTGAGATCTGCCGCGGGGAAAAACAGCCCGCGGCGAAGGAGGATGGAAAGGGCTCTCGTCTGAAATTGTATAAAATCTAGAAAAGTCTCGATGGTGTCGCGGCTGAAGCCTCGACGCGAACGTTGGCCGAGGACCGTGGCAGTGATCGCGAGCGATGCAGCGGAATCCGTGAAAGAAGCTAGCCCACCCCGGCTCGCTTGCCAATTCGGGGATGGCCGCGTGAAACTTAATCTTTACAAAGGAGCGTCGCCTCGAACGGATTTCGTCGCACCGTCGCCGTTGCCGCTCTGTCGCGAAACATTTCCGACCTTTCTCTCGGGGCGACAGTTCGTTTCCCGTGGACACTTCGAGATACCTTCGTTCCCCTTCACGCAGAGTATTCTCCTCGACTTCTACCGGTCGTAAGTGCGATATGTACCAACGGATAGTTACACCTTATACATCTTTATATTTATAATACTTTTCTCCGTCTGAGCTTTATCGTCCTGGCGAGTAAACATCGCGCCCACGATCCCATCGCCGGAATATACGACGAATACGCGTCCCTCCTATTCATCCCTGTCGATCTTCCGGCGTCCTCCTATAAATTACCGAACATGGTATAATTATCTAGATAAACCTGACAGGCGAGAGGTCCGAGCGAAACGATTCCACGACGCTCGCCGGCTTCGATCGGCCCTCTTTACTCTTTATTCATACACTTTCAGTATACTTTTCGAGGACTGTGGATAGAAATATTAAAATTTACCTCGGCAGGCACGAGCTGACATTTCCGCATCCTCGACTCCGGAGACCGAGGGAAAGCTGAATTCCAGAGGGACTCGGAAGGGCTTCCAGCGAATTTCGATATTTCCCGGTTATTTTCGAGGGTTCGCGAGGAAGATTGATAATTCTTAGCGCGCGTTCCCCGTCCCGGACGGATGCAAACGGTCCGGTTCCAGTCCGCCGATTAATTTTCGAAAGGCGGTGCGCGGCGGTGAATTTGAGAGATGCAATTCCCTGCAACGGACTAAGCCCTCGTAAAGAATCGCCGATTCCAGGATACGCGTTTCCCCGGGGCGCGGCCTGGCGAGAAGCATCCAGCCAGCGTCGCACCTGCTGGCGTGCATCTTGCAGGAGCCGTTTAATCAGATTCTTCCGATCCTTAACCCAGCTGCGCTCGGTTGCCTCGCGGGCTCTAGGGAGGGAGTGCCGGAACGAGAAAAAAGAACGAGGACGAAGGAGGAGACAGCTGGCTTCTCTGAGCAAAACTTATCGTCCCTTAACCGTGAATTCGTACGTTAACTTCTATTAATCGTTCTTAAATTTAAGGATAGTTTATCGATCGTAGAGCTTAGTGGCTAGTGCGTGACGTAATTAATAGGATCGATTAGTTTAGAAATCCTTTGGTGAACGGTGATCGAGGAGCACGGTCGCGCGGCGTGCGTGCGCAGTCGTTTTTGTTGTCCGTCGTGAACGGTGGTGTACGGTTCGCCCGGGAGGAACGTCGGTACTTAGGCAACTACGTAAGTCGGAAAGTGTGCCGCGCGCTTCTGCCGCCGTGGCCGTCTCTCGCCGGATGATTAAAGCCGGTTTCGTCGAGATTAACGATCGACGAGCCTCGGCGGACTAACGATCCGCGTTATCTTGCGGTTCTAGTTGACGCGCGATCAAGCGCGTCCTCTTTGCACGCGCGCCGCGTGTTTGCGCTAGTATGATGCATGTACTCGCGTGGCTGTATCTGCTAGGCCAAAGCAATCTCGGTCCCAGTGTAATAAATATTACCGATGTACACGCGCGCCGAGAAGCGTCGCGGTCGTCGGAACGAGTAAATCTTGGAAACTCTTTTTCCGCGAGCGTAGGATGACGTTTAAATGGTAACGAAGGACTTTAGCTGGAAACGTTCTTGTTTCCTTTCCTTTCGCTTTCCACGGCAGTGAATGGCTCGAAGTACTAAGAAGCGCGGGGCAGGAATATTCGTACACTCGCACCGGGCCCGGTACCCTTGCCCGCGATTCTCTCGATCTCGAATCACCGACGGAGAAACGACGCCTCCGCGCTCGTCGTCGTCGCAGAGACTCGTCTCCGCGTAAATTGATCTTTCGTCACGGTAGCGTCGTTCCTTTCAGCGATCGCCGGCAAAGGGACTTGGCCGGAGTTTCGCGCGGCACAAAGGGATTCAAAGGACAAAAGAATCATCCCTCCTCCCCCCATTTCCCTCCCTGTCCTGTCCGGTTTGCCAGGAAGTCGAATTCGGCGAGATTCGCGGGGCTTGGAAAAGAAACGAGAGGAGGAGGAACAGAAACGTTGCCCGGAGGAAGCGATAGCTGGTGTTCGACGAGCGGCAAATCGGAAACCGAGTTAACGCGTCTTTAATGAATTTCGCGAAACTTTGCGATCGGTGGATGAACGGCCGGAATCGAACGGCGCGTCGAAAGAGGCTCGGCGAGAAGGCAGGGGAGAAAGGGTAGCGGGGGCGAATAGAGGGGGTAGGAGCGCCACCGGTGGAGAAGCTGCGATTAAAAACGAAGGGAGGGAAATAAGAGCAAGGGAATGTGGCGGAAGAAGAAAAGATGAGACGATGGTGGTGGATGACTAGAAGCGGGACCGACGAGGCGGCGAGGAGAGGACGGAACGAGGAGAAAAAGGGTGAAGGAGCCGCGAAGGGGCGGATTCTAGTTTGGCACTCGCCTCGGCTCGTGCCACTGCAAAAGAACGTTCATTTGTCTTCCGCCCGGCGCGGCTCGTGTTTCGCCACGGCTCGAGACGCCAGCCCGTGGCCCTTCTCCCTTTCGGAAACAATACTCGAGCCTTCGAAAAATCTTGCGCGGCATAATAGCTGCCCTTCGAAACCACCAGTTTTATTCCATTCTCGCGTCTCCTTCCCGCCTCCCTTCTTTCAGCTCTTCCTTCTCTCCTCTTGCTTTTATCACAGTCGTACTCGCCTTCCATCTTCAGCCGAAGTGGTGGTCGTCGATCAGGGCGGGAGAGATGATCGTCGAGCGAGGCGCTTTTGTCTGAGCCTTTGAATGTTTCATGAGCTGCGAGGGACAGAAAACAGAGCGGTTTTCATTACTCTGCCCACTTCCGTCTTGTATTTTAGTTACGCCGGCGTATAACTTATTCCCTCCTTTTATCCTCGCTCGGAAGCGATCTCGGCGAATACACAGCTTGATCCTTGTGTCGCCCTTATTGTTTTCCGCGCTCTTCCGAAGGGTGTACTAAATCCTCCCTGCCTCGAAATTCCCGCCTCATGTTTTTTATGCCTTTATTAAATCCAGATTTAATCTAACAGTTGGTGGGGGA
This sequence comes from Andrena marginata, assembly GCA_963932335.1. Lineage (NCBI taxonomy): Eukaryota > Metazoa > Arthropoda > Insecta > Hymenoptera > Andrenidae > Andrena > Andrena marginata. The sequence continues at coordinate 2,375,397 of OZ010660.1, forward strand.
TTTAAAATCCAATTCCATTTCAAGCCCACCGTTCGCGATCGCCTTCTCATATTTATGCCAACTTCCATGAGTTGCGTGCTCTCTTTTACGCGGGTCAAATCGATCGGATTGCCGGCTATTATCGCGTTGGAAAGGGCGCGAGCTCGTAAGCATAAACAAGCCGAAGCTTTCGCCGTTAAATATCTGCCGCCTAGCCATATATTTCAGCCCGCGGCAGCTCTGCGCGTGTAAAGCTTGATTTCGGAACGGGCGAGCACGAGCGTTATCGAAGGGCAAACAGAATATTCTGTACGTATGTTTATCGCGCGGAGTGACGAAAATCGGTTCGGTCGCCGAGCGAAACGTTTGGTTCGTGCGATTAAAAGGCGCGAGCGTTAATTCTCTCCTTTCTGTCGCGCAACTGCCGCGTGGCATGGGGATTCGAGGCGGCGCGGCGCTTTCGAAGCGTGTACGTCGCGTGTAACGCGACCAATAAAGCGATACGGGCCGACTGTTGCGTGATTAATTATGACGAATCACCAGCGCGCCGGCTGTTTCCGTTCAGCTCGACGCTCGTCGTCTCTGCCGATTATTTCGCTGAAAATTCTTCTCCGCCCGTAAGCGCGCCGCGAATTTTTGCGCGGGGAATTAACGCTCGCAACGACCGGGCAGCCGCGCGATCTCGCGCGAGGCGAATTAATCTTGAGCTTTCAGAGCGCTTTACCTTCGGCGATCTTTGCCAGAGATTCGAGAGGCTATGCCTCGCGTTCCACTCCGTTTCCACTCAACCGTCCAGTGGCTGTGGTGCTACCCTCCTCGTCCCTCCTGCCCGTCCACGGCCCATCATTTCCGTCTCTCTGCTAGCCCCGATTCGCTTCCGTCGCTTTCCCCGAGCCTCGAGCGTGACAGTTTTCCGCGCTTATCCACATGCCACTTATTCTCCCAGGCTACGTGGAAATTCCACGGCTGTACTCTGGTCCCCGAGATCGCCTTCGTTCCATCCGTCCAACTTCCTCCTGTCGAATCGTCCCTCTCTCTTTCTCCCTCTCCCTCTCTCTAGCGCTTCTTCCACTCCAACGAACTCACTGGTTGCTCTCTGCTGCGCTTCGCCCAGTACCTGCCTGTCGCTCCTCGTTTCGGACACGGCCGCGTTCCCCTTCAACGAGAACAGTCCATTTCGCGAGGGACTCTCTCTCTCTCTCTCTCTCTCTCTCTCTCTTTCTCTCTCGAGTAAGTCGAAGTCGTGCGTTTTTAGGCGTTGACTGATTCACGAGAAAAGGAGGAAGGAAGGAAGGAAGGAAGGAAGGAAGTAAGGAAGTAAGTCCAGCGAAATCCCCAGGAAATTTCATTCCCGTCCGTCGAGAAGCCGCGCTTTTCAGTTGGAATCGACGGGGAATGGCGTTTCGTTCCGCGCCAAGAACGTAAACATATTTACGCGTTCTTTAACCGGATGAAAGGCAGCCGCCTCGAAAGTTGTCGGAAAGCTCAAAGTTAGAACCCTAGAAATATAATTACGCCGGGAAATAGTAACGCAGGCGGGCTTTGTCGAGAATAACCCGCCCGCCCGGCCCGGTCTTGTTTCCTCCGGCTTTCCAGCATTCGTCATTCCTCTCGAGAACATTACGCAGCAAAGAAATACGCTTTCGACGAGTGCCGTGATTCGATTGGCCGGCGCAAGGTCCTCCCGGGTCAACCGTTACGCGTTCCACGTCTCCTACTATCGCGGAACAGCCTCGAGTGGTAATCGGTTTAGTCAGTTTAGCGTTCCAAAGGGAACGGACCAGGACGCGCGAGTTTTCAACAGATACCCCAACGGACGAAGGCCCGCGGCCGATAATTACAAAGATGTACAAATATTACATATAAAGGTTCACGCGAAACGACTGCACGGACATTAGTCTTGTTGGCGGTTCGCGATACATACATACATACATACATACATACATACATACTCGGTGTCTTTAGCCCGGAGAAGGGAGTGTTGAGCTTAACGGCGTGGACGATGCCTCGGTATACCTTAAGCGGTATTACCCGAGGACGCGCGAAAGCTCGCGAGTTAGCGGGAAGGATCGTTAACGCCTCGCAAGTTCCGCGGCATCGTACGGTTTCCTCCGGCTTCCCGTCAGCCTCTGGGCCCGATGTGCTCGTACGCTCGCGTGCGGAGCAGCTCGAAGGAACCTCTGCGAGGACTAGCAGTCGTCTTGGGTGGAGGAGGACTGCAAAAGGGCCGCCACCCGCTCCGAGAAGTCTCCCGAGGCTGCGCCGGAACACTGCAACGAAATTTAAAGGAATACGTAAACAAACGTGGAAAATTAATTAGAAGCAGAGTGGCTGCCGCGCGGCTACGGGAAAGAGTGGGCATTAATGGGCGTTCCCCTCTCAGCGGGACAAGTTTAGTGGTAGTTTCGCCGTGTCTGGAAGACATTTCGGTTACAATAATGAATTGAAATTAAGGGCGGAGGGGTGAGTGGGAGGTGGGAGATTAAAGGGCGAGTGCGAGGTAGCCGCGAGCTATTTGAAAAGCAGCCCTGCGAGAGTACGCTTGAACGCAGAGAGAAATTTCACCGTAAACATTTTATCGGCCGCGGGAGAGGAGGTCTGGGTAGGTGGTGGCTGGTAGCAAGCTGCGAGTCTAACGCGCAGCGAAGGGATGGTGGCGACGAGCTGCCGCGGGCTGATTCACCCTTCCCTTCCAACCTCCCCCTCCCCCATTTACTCGCGAAACATATTTCATCGCGCGCCTCTCGATACTTTCGATGGAAACGCTCTCCAGAAGGAAATACCCGTCCGCCGTTTTACGAACGAATCTCTCTTTTTTACGAAAGCTGACAGGCTGGAGAAGCGAGGGGAACAGGGGGCGAGGTTTGGATAGCCAGCGAATTTCAGCCACCCGAGTATTATTAATAATGTGGGGAGGTGTCAATGGAAAGTACATAGCCCGAGATCGATTTCACCGCTGCCGCTGACACTGCCACCGGCTTCGTACGATTCCCTAAAACATTCCGTCGGGGGCAGAAAGTTAAATGAATCTCGGTGGGATCGGAGTCGGGCTCGATTGTTACCGGGGCTCGGGCATTGTTTAAACGATCCGTCGGCACGGAAAAATCCTCGGCACCGTGGAGCAGCCGGCACGGGGGAGGCCGGCAATGAAAACTTGAAAAGTTGGTGCTTTTTCATTTCCAGCAACGGCCCGACGTCGCTGAAAGCACGGACGATGCTGATTTCCCAGCGGGTATCGTCCATCTATAAATCTATACCCCGGGGTTGTTTAGTCCGAGCACCGTTGTGGCTATATCTCCGCGCGTACCCGGCAACTGCGCCACCGTGTATTTTTCATTCGACTCGACTGCCCCCTACCCACCCCCCCCCCCGCTCTCTCCCCCGCCCTTCAGCCCAGGGAAGGAAACTTTTATCTTACGAAACTTTATTTCATCCGGCCGCGATCGGCAAACCGAGAGAAAAAAACAAAGATCGCTCCCTTGACTGCGGGGCGCATCATCTCCGTTCACAGCGAATTTATTCCTCTTCGAAGGGACGTGACGCTAAACGAGCCTTAAACGCCCCGTAATCGGCAAATCCGTCGAGAAATACATATTTCATCCTTCGATTTTTCCACGGGTTCACTTATCTGCGGCTCGACTGAAACGATCCGAGGACGAGTGTTTACCGTACAGGCAACTGATAACTAACAGCGCATTAGTTGCCCTCGTGCCAATAATTCTGTCAGTCACTGCATTCACTATACTCGGTTGGGTGTAGGTACACGCGCGTTTTCCAAGAAACAAACGTCCCTTTTCCGCGATCCTCCGTCCACGGGAACTAAAAGGCTAACTAGCAATCAGAAATTATGGACGGGCCGAAGTGCATTAAGCGCATGTACGCGCTTACTTTCATACGTGTATATGTAGCTGGAGGAAAGTAATGTCTCTCGGCTAAAAAGAGAGCATTCTCCCGACGTAATTCCGTCGCACGGTCGCGGTGCGCTCGGTGAAACGTATCAGAGTAAATGGATCGAGAGTATAAGTAACCGGGGGAATATTTCCAAGTTTTTAATTAACACTCTGCTAGCGCCGAGTTTCCGGCTCGTTGCGGGACGCGTTCTAAAATACGCGCGCGTCCGTCGGCGGAGTTAATACAGCGTGTAATTGTAATCGCGAACGGCGAGGGCCCGGGCGGCTAATCGCCGATCGCGAAATGAAGAGTCGCGGTCCATTTAATTCCAAGTTCGACCGCAATGCGTTACCCGTCCAGATGTACGCCGACCGTGGAACGAAAGGAGGAGACTTTTGTGCTCGCGTTACGATTCGCGGGACAGTCGGCTCGTTTAAGGGGTGAGTTCACCGCGAAGTCGAGAAAAAGTGTCATTTTTTAGGATTTATTCTTTAGCAAACGGAGTTTCCAGTGTAAATAATGTTTCGCCTACTTATTAATACACTTATTGACAGTATAAAAAAATCTATTTTAAATTTTTAACAGTTTGAAACAAGAAAATCAAAGTCTGTTATAATCGTTATGAGTGTAGTTAAAAAATTAACAAAATGGAGAAGGTTTGAAGTTTAAGTATCGAAATACGGTGAATTTTGCAATCATTTTTCCTTGTAAAAAGTATGAAATGGTTAAGCAAAAAAGATTTCCGTGGTCACGGCCATAGCCGCTGATGTGCTGATTAACGTGTAAAAATTTCAAACTGCTTAATTAAACGGTTTCTTTGCAATTACCTGCACCAGTTGCAAAAATGTTGCTTTGAAATAATCGCATTTAATGTTTTAAAACAAATTCAAAAAATTCTTTTATATTTTTTTTGTATAATAGAAGAGTACCTTAATAAGTACCTGAAAGATTTATTGCATTATACGTTGTATCTGCGTGGAAAAAATCTTTAATAAAAGCATAATTTTTCAAACCGTCACAGTGGACTGACCCCTTAATCCTAATAATATCCCAGAAGCTGGACTGTCAACTATCGCCCGTTTATCTCACCGAGGAACTAGGTGAACATTGGCGGAGAAAAATTGCGAAGGAAAAGAGGGACGCAGAGATATTTCGCGCCACCGCGTTTAATTACTCTGGTCCCGGTGAATAATACGCGCCAGCATGGATCCGAAGCGTTTCGGATCGCTTCGAAGAGTTGAGGAAGAACGAAACGGGAGAATAGAACGCTCGAAAGAAGCGGGCTACGTGGACCGTGATGGGTAAAAGGCGAAACGGGGCAGAAAGAGAGAGAGAGAGGGGGGCAGAAAAGTTTGACCATGGCACGGGGCTAAACTTGCAGCTTTTTAAGCTCTTCCGTTCGACTCCAAGACTTTGCTTGGCTCGTTCAGGGTTACCGCGGCGCGAGCCTCCGGGTACTTGGAACCCTGAGGATATTTGTTTAAGCCACAGTCGACGACAATTTCCCTGAGAGAGATTGCTTTCCCAGCGTCTTGCTCTTTCGCAGCTCACGCCATCCTCTGGTTCATTATCCAGAATCCTGTTGCTCTTCTCATCTCCAATCTGTACCGTCCCCGCGTCACACGGGAATGTTTCGTGCGCGGAACGCACGGCCAAAGTTGCTAGTCCGAAAGAGCGCTGGAGCATTCATTTCACCGGGCAAAGTTTGCGAATGTAATTTTTCAAATTAGGGCAGACCGGGGTAAAGTGAACCTCGGGGTAAAACGAGCTTTCTTAATTTATTCTTTAATAACGGAGTATATTTACAAATTTTGGGGACGTAACAAATGTGTGTAATATCGCACTGATAATTATCCACATTTATCACGTCCCCAAAATTTGTAAATATATATTCCATTATTGAAGAATAAATTAAGAAAGCTCGTTTTACCCCGAGGTTCACTTTACCCCCGGTCTCCCCTATTATACGGGAGAAATCAACTATGCGGGTAACGCGCAGATATCAATGCAACGAAGAAGTTCGTCCTACGCCCGGCACCACGTCGAGTATTGGGCATGTTTACGGATAAAATTCATTGCGAACGTCTGATTCTTTTTCTTTTTTTCCATTTACGTCGAGGCCCTACGTGCCATTCCCGCCCTCTCCCTGCGCCCGAGCGCCCACAAATTCTGGTTCCCGTAATGTTTGCGAAATTAAATTAAACAGCCAGCAGCACCGGTTTTTTACCCGACTCGTGGATGGAAAGCTTGTCAAATATTTATTCAGCCGTTCCCGCGAACTTGCGAATACAAAAAATTTGCCCGTTGATAAAATCGCCGGCGGCGGATACGCTAGGTAGCTAGCCCGCGAATCAATTTTAGCGTGGCGAGAGCGGGCAGGCGGACTTGCACGCGAGGAAAGCCGCCGCGAGATAAACCAAATGGATGCCGGGAATATCGTAGAACCATGGGGATATTCGACGGGAGAATTGCGGGTAAAGAAGCGCTCGAGTCCGCGGGAAGTTGGCGGCATTCTCTGTTTTCGTAGCTGGCCCCCCTCCCGTTTTCGAGGACAATTACACTAATGCCCCTCGCCGTCCTCATCCTTCAGGGGACGCGGTCGGGGGAGGTGGAGAAGTTTGGAAAGGGGAGCTGGAAGCGGTAACTCGAAGCCAAAACAAATGCAAATGTCCCGAGCCCGAGAGCGAGTAAGTGCAATAAATGGCTCCCTCTGCGCTGCTTGTTGCCGCGGCGAACGCCCGTGACATCGCTACCTCCCGCGCCTTTCGATTATGTAAATGAACGATCGAACCGTCGTCGATATTCTTTCCGAGAGCCTCGGCTAGTTTCGCCGCCGCGCCTCTCTAACCAGTCAAAACGCTCGTTCGTCGCGCGGCAAATTAAACAACCCGCTGGCGACAAGTGGAAATTCCGAACGCGAACCAGGCGGTGTTAGAGGTTCGAGGTTCTTCCATTACTTTCGACGCTTGCGGGATATTAATTGCTGTGCACGCTGAGAGCCGCGTCGCGGTTGTGTAATATTTCGCCGTGTTTGCTAAACGCCTTACTACGCGGGGCGAAACGAAGCGGAACGGAACGGAAACGAAACCGAGACCATCGCGGCGTCAGAGAGAATTCTATTCGCGCCGGTTGGGTAAATTTGTTCTAGCCGGGTCCGCGCGAGCGTGCACATGGAGTAACCGTTTCGTTGGGCAATGATTGCCGATAGTAAACGTGGTTACGAAGTAGGCAAACGATAGTCAAACGCTATCGGCCCTAGTTCATATCCTGTACGATTGTTACGCAAACCTGGCCGGGTTCTATTACCGAGCGACTAGGCGCTAAACAATTAATGTTTGCAAACGCGCGACGTAAATGTTCTCCGCTCGCTCCACCGATTTTCGGCCATCAACGTGCGGCAACGAGTTCCGATACAACGAATATTTCGAAGCGACTCGCGGCTCTGTTAGCCGTGCGTTAAACCGCGCCTCGCTACGATAAAACGCGGGTATAATCCTCGGGAATGGTGATATTTTTTCATACGCAATTTCCGTGGTCGTTCCGCGGCGTGTGTTCGGCAACTTATTTCTCGCGGAGACTGGAATCGTTAGTTTGACTAGCGCGGATCTATCGCCAGTGTATTAAACAACGGCAACGCTCGCGATGAAATCAATGGGCCGCGTGGAACATTTCAACGTTTGCTTTAACGACAATTATCGCGGATATCGCCGTTACACGTTATTTAACGACGTTACACTCCGAAAGCCGTATCAAATGGATTTCGTTCCGCGTCGGATGAATACGCGACACGGGGCGCGTCCAGGAAACCCTATCATTCATTTGCGTCGAATTTCCCGTTATATCGTGAAATATTGTTGGCATCGATGAGCGCTGAGTATTTTTTATTACTTCTCCCCTGGCCATCCTCTGTATTCCGGGTGAACGCGACAAGCTCCGAGTGTCCGGCAGATTTTTGCGAACCGGTCAGGAAGCATAAGATCTCTCTGTGTAAATTATGTAGGTACGTATTGTTAGTTAGAAGGAGAGCTGGTCCGTTTATCATTCCGAAACAGGACCCGTGGTACTCGATTCGAGTAGTCGCAAAGAAAATTGGAGAGGGTGAGAAAAGAAGGTCGCCTCTCCGCGGTACCACTCGGTTTCCACCCTATCGAGCTCCCTCTGACTTCTCTCATTCCACCGCGCCTTTTCCGGCTCACCCTCCACTTCGCACATTCGGGGATGCTCCCACGCGAATCTTTTCACCGCGACGTTACGCTGACTCTCGTCTCCTGCGAACGCTTTCGACCCTCGGCCCCCCGGGGAACGGACCACGCGATCATTCTCCGATACAAAGAATGGGCGACGATGAGAGTTCTGGCCTCTCGTCCGGCAAGCAATCACCGCGGCGACCGTTTCGAACCCCTCACAGTCGAATCGACTTGGAGTCTTTAGATTCTTAATCCGAGGGGAATCTCTTACGCCGAGGAAGCGTACATCGTGAAACACGAAGGGCAGAGTATAATTCGGTATAATTCTCTCGGAATCTCCTCCAGGTGCGGGTGTTCTCTCCGGTGGGTTCGCGTGCTTAGTAACGCAGATACTCCGCATATAGTATATATAATACTCCGAGGCGAATCTCGTTGCCGCGGCCACGAATAATCCACAACGGTGGCGCATTACCTTCGGAACCCTTTGTACTTGGATCACGCGAATCCTCTGAATCACGTCGTCGATTCGACTGAATTCTCTCAGTTCCAACAGCGGGAACTTTTTTTTTCCCCGTTCTGCCTGTACACCTTATCCCTTCGTCTATCTTCCTCGTTCGATGGATACAGTTACTTGAAACTAAGTGCATAATATGTATCTCGCGAGATGTAGGGTAAATCCGGGAGACGCGGTCGGGTCGGGGAGTTCGTCGAGTCGCTATATTTCAGATTCTGTACCTAAAAATGCGTTAAAGCGCAGACCAATTACTTCTCTAGAGGCCAAACAGTTGAATGAACAGCGTAATTTCGCTTCCTTCTGTGTTTCTCTGGATTTATATTAAATATACTTCTAAGCTTATTTTCGTTTAATATTTTGGATAATAAGATAGTAGAGACATTGAGGGACAATGCGGCCAAAGTATTCGGCCATGTTAACTCTTCCTCTCGAAGCTAACAAGAAGACCGTCTCTGGTTGCAGAAAGGAGGGATGGTCGAGTTATGATTTTTTTATTAGTTTCATTTATTCTTTTATTTTTTATTATTATTTTATTATTATTTTCGTCTATTTAGTTGATTTATTCACCTTTGTATTCATTCGCCTTGCTAATCGCCAGTAGGTAGTTCACTTTTTATTTCATGTGTCCTTTACTTGTTTAGCGTAAACAAATTAAATATCAATGAATCTGTAGCTGTATTCATTCATAAATAATTTTGCTTTATCCTTGATTAATTTTCCATGATTAATTATGCGAGTGGTCTCTGCCAACGACGAAAACCGTTTCTCCCGGCACCTCGGGGGAGATGGTCAGCCGTCACGACTTCAGTTTTCAACCCGATTTACAGTAGATATTGTCTTAAAGCAAATATCGATCAGTTTTTCTGAATGAGCATAAAATTCTGAACATATAGGCTCGCTTTGATAAAATAAGTAATGTCTATATCAGTTTTAATAGCCATTTTATATTAGGTCGACCGCGTCACCCGGGCTTACCCTACCCCGCGTTGCAGCCTTGTTCGCGCATGCTGCGGAAATGCTCGATGCCAATTACGCCGGGAATGAAAATACGGCATTGAAGATAGCGGTAATAGAGGTAGGCGCTCGCTGGTATGCATATGTATGGGAGATGTGCAGCAAGTAGCAGTTTCACGGCGCAATATCCGTGCAAATGCCGGGGTGGGGGGGAAGTGGCAGTCGGTGCGGTTGAGACGCTTCGCGACAAGCAAAGAACTTGATCAGCCACCCGAAAGATTCATTATTCAGGCACGGGCTGAGCTTAGAGAGTGGTGGATGAAAAAAAAAGAAGAACTCGTCGAGAGAAAGGACTAGCAAAGAAAGAATTATCGATTAAAATTACGCGGGCCACTATTTGGAGGAGTTTCCCCCTGGCAGCCTAAAACCTGCCGACTGAACGACGATAAAAGTGCTTCTGACCATTCCGCGAGAACCGCCCCTCCCCCGAATCCGGAGGGAAGTTTCTTCGACGGTGGAAATACGTTCCGCGACTATTATCGGGTATTCAACTGGAAAGAACTTGACTCACCGCGCTCGAAATGTTTAAAAGAATCTTCAAACGTTGCGGCCGCGAGGAGGCAATTAAGAGTTGAATTTTACCGGCCACTTCGAAACGCGGCAACTTTCCCTATTCGATAGTTTCCCGCGTGACGCCGTATATTTTCCCGAGGAGAACGGTAATCTCGCTCCGCAGGGTAATATTGCTGCGGGTGGCGTGCCGCTTCCAGGATACCCGCGGGAAAGAAAAGTGAAGTTGTTACCATCGATCTCGAGGATTCATTATTCACCGAGTTGGCGGAGGTCAGAAGTTAAGAAGAAAAAGAAGTTCGCGGAGGAAGGAGGCCCGTGGAAAATGAGGGTGAAGAGGCCGGGGGTTAGAGAAACGTTTCGGATCTCACGGCCCCCTCGACATCAGACGGTGACGTTAAATAGTCCAAAACCTTCGTCGTGAAATGTACTGTGCGTTGGGAAAAAAAAGAAAACATATCGAAGTTGAGCTGTTAGTTCCTAAGTTATTAGATAACAGTCAGACAGACGGACGCTATATTTTATATAGAAATTGTAGAGATGTAGTTTGCTCTCTTGTACTATTTGAATGTGTTGATTGAAATTAAATACCTTTAGCTAAAGTTTATTTATTCGGTTAATCGAATGATCAACGGGCGTATGTAAATTCCGTAAATTCCGTGATTTCGTTTCGCTTATCACGTTTCATGAAAACGGCCTGTCGCTGGATGCTCGCTGTTCTTTTTCTACTAGCTTTTCCGTTCGAGTGTCCGCGAGTATTCGAGTGTTTGCGAAGTCTAGTGACGTTAAGTATTTGTGTTGCTGGGACGAGGAGGGAAGCAACAGTCGAATGGCGATGCCGGATCAGCGGTGGAACCACAACGACGACGATGCTGTATCAGTGGTGACGGGTTCGCACCTCGCTGGAGGCTGGTGATTGGAAACGAGGCTAGGGGTATGTCGCACGTTTTTTGGCAAACGTTTGGCATAAGCGCGACCATATGATCGGCTTCTGCACATCGTATGCACTTGTCTGGAGCGTGCATCTGCACATATTTAGCATTAAGGGGTTATACCTAGTCAGGCGGCCAAGAAGAGGCGAATGTTTGTAAAGGTTTTTTTTACAAAACGGAAGCATATATTTTTACAGAACTTTTGCGCTCAAAAGAGCAACATTTAAAGAACATTTGACAATTTTTGTCGTAGAAAAATATCTATGTTTATAATAAAGTAGAAATCGACATCCAAGAAACCTTTTTAAAAATTTGGTTTTTCGGTGAGCACTGCCATTCGGAACCAGATTAATTAAAAGCAAAAAACCAAAAAGATTTCGTTAGTATATTAACGTATCTTCCGATTAACGGATGGAATTTCAGAAATATTAATTTAAAACAAAAAAGCGGCTATTTAAAGTGGAAATCCTGATTCTTTCTCGTGACTTTTGCATGAAAAAATCAGGATTTCAAATTAACATAGCCGCTATTTTGTTTTAAAAGACAATTCAGTCTTTCCACTCCTACTTTTCACTCCGCAAAATTCTCCGGCTCTTTTTCCTTTACTGCATCTCATTTTTATAATCTTCTTCCCGATGCTATCCGATCACTCCCCACTCTTTACGCTTTCAAAAATGCTACCAAAGCTTTCCTCCTTAATCATCCACTTATGACATAGCCCTGACCGGGATGATATGATCTACCGCTGATTCGTTCATTTAATTGTTTTATTTTGATACTCCGCCCCCTCTTATTCTTGTTCTCTCTTCTTTTCCGATTCTATTTTGGGTTAGGCATAATAACAGCTGCGCTGAGCCTCGCCCATTCTGGACTTTGCGTTTCTAATTCAACTGCGTTGTAACTTATATTTAAAAAGAATAAAGACAACTTATTATTATTATTATTATTATTATTTAATTCGATTGATTTTCTTCGATTCCTCTAGAGAATCATGGCGTTCGCAAAGGCAATTAACCGGTATGTCTAATGAGAAGTGGGGGAAGTGTAACGTATGTCGGTATCCGCAACATGGTTAAGGCGTAACTGATACCAATTAAATCCTGAATGAGCACGAGGCCGTCGCAGTGTGTACCTTATGTGCCTGGGAGGATCGGCCAGGGTGTATCCCGCGCTTGTTACACGAGACGGACGAGCCTCGAGCATATTCACGACAAGTACATACAACAAGAACAACACGTCGAGATCGGCAACGTCGAGGCAAAAGCCCGGAACTGGGCTGCCTCGAGATTCGATACCTACTTCGTCTAAAGCAGGGGAAACGCGGTAATATTTAACCCGACGGCGACGCGACGCTCTTAATTTCGGCACGTCTGCAGCTGTTTCCAGAGAATTCGGCTCGTCAGTCTTTGAGACGAATGGTCGTTGAAACGCCTTCCGTTTGGTTTTCGCTCCGTGGAGCTTCCGCCTGTAAACTTATCCTACGTACACAGGCAGCATCGACTCTCGAGACGGACCTTAACGTTCACCGTTGAAATCCACTCCTTGGGAAGCTTATGTAGGGCAAGTTAACCGAAGTTCGCCGGTTTGCGCCGAAAGGTTAATCCGAAAAGCGTTGCTCGGCATGTCCCGAATGGTCGGACGGGAGCGGTGATCGGTCGCGTTACATAATTCACTAAAGCCCCGACCGAGTTCCTAAATATTCAGAGGCAGCTATGAAGAAGCCAAGCGGAGCTCTGTCGGGTCGCAATCGGGAAACGAGACTCTATCCTGAGTGGCGGGGCACGGGGACTAATACACCGGGGAATCCGCTCCATTTCCACCTCCAATTATTTATGGAAAGCAGAAGGGAGGATTTAAGTGTCCCCGGTGTGCCATGCCCATTATCATTTAAACTAGAGTCTGAAAGGATCTCGGTTATCCCCGCTCAAATGGCCTCGAGCGGAGACCGAGGCGGAAACGAATTTTAGAATCTACGAGGACGAATAGAAACGGATGGGAATCTTAGAGAAGACGACGCCTCCTCCCTGCAACAGGCAACGAAGCAGAATTGAGGCTGCTCTGCAGCGAACTATCGATGGGTAGCCGTTAACCGGCTACGAGGAACAAATGACTCGATGGAACCAATCGGTCACGCGGCGGCGCAGACCGTTGGTAGACAGAGTGTGGTTGAAGAGGAGAGATCTGATCGTCAGTATCGGTGTCTCGTCTCTCCCGTTCCAGCTAGACTACGACGTTGGCGTAACGTCGCGTCGGTATCCATTATCCAAATATCATCGGACGCGGCTTACACGCGGAAGCCTCTGATCGTGTTAATAAATTACCGACTATCGATTCCCCGTGGCAAAACAGATGGCCACTGAGCGGAGTGTTGCGCTCAAGCAGCCTTCTCACCTCCTCGGTCCGCGAAACGTACCATGCGTAGATAGTCGAGCGGCGAAAGGAACCGTAACGTTACTAGAACTCCCGTCCCTTTGAATGATATCCCGAGCTATCATATCGGTGGCTGTCGTCGGCAGCGAATGGGTGTCCGAGGACAAAAGCATCTGCAATCTAATCAGGGCTTAGCTGAGACGAAAGGCGGGGACCCGGTGACGCGAGAGCCTGGGAAATAGAGAAAGGAGTGAAAAGAGCGAAAGGGCTGAAAGGAGGGCGCGGAGCGGAGCCGAGAAAAGGCTGGCGCGGAAAGGGAGAGTATAGACGAGGAGGAAGCCTCTCGAATCAATATGCACGGCGAATCAGCACGATGGACTTCCCTCCGGTCTATTCGACAAAGTAACAGGGGCTGCGAGATGATCGTGAAAGCGGCGACGCGACACGCGACGCGCTCCTGGCTGATGGCCTTTTCAACGGAGCCACTGTCTGCGCCTCTGCCGACGGAGATGTCGGGCGCGCTCGACGGTCGACGGTCGACCGCCTGGCCTGAAATTCGATTCCTCGATCGAGACGCGAATCAACGCGTACGGAATGCACAAGCGGGATGTTTGTCCGCGCCAACTTAAACTCCGCGACTCCGAACGATCCCGTTGATTGCGGTGGATGGACCGACTCGAACGCGTCCCCCGAATTTTCCACTCGCACCTCTCTTCTCCCGTCTTTTCCCTTTTCTCTCCCCCTCTTCCCCCCGACTCCCGCCGACGGCTGACTTTTAAGGTCGTTGAGATTTCCGCCGGTAGAAATTCGCCCTCGCCGAGGAGAATCCGATATCCCGTCCCTCCGTTCGCCTGGAATTTTCACTGACACCGATTCACCGATTCACCTCCGTTCGAGCCGCCGCCCCCTTACTTTTCCCGTATCGTTTCACCAAATCTGTCGAGAGAACGGCTGCTTCGTTACAGATCGTTTTGGGCTAATTAGACGGGGGATGAGCCTACAATACGCGACGGCTTATGATGTTTCCCGAAATCGCGCCCGTCCAGGCTGCTTTCCCGCCGATTTCCCAAATCGAGCTCCCGGCGCCCGTGGGATTTCTCGTAATCTACGGGCGAGATGAATTTCGCTCAGGGTGAATCGCATATTTTTGCGGGTATCGATGGAGGGGCGGGTATCCGTTCGCTCGTCGGCAGTTGTTTGGCAAACAAATTAACGGGCTAACAGCTTCCACCTGGCGTTTGTTCCACGAGGTTTCGAATTACCGAACGAATTAACTAGCGGCCGCGTTTAGAAATAAGCATTTCCGGAATCTATGTTTGCTGTGGCAGCAGGAAGGATGCTCCGAGCGAATACACCATCGCGTTTACATAGCCGCGCGTGAGGAGGCTAACGGACTTAGGGAACGAACGGGCCCATCTGTTGGAAATCCAATTCCATTCTGTTTGCACGCTCGGCGATATGCCTGGATCGTTATTGAACGAGAAATTATTAACCTCGCGATCGGAGATGCGGGGGCGTGGGTGACAGGGCGGCAAGTAACGCGCGACCAATTTAATTACTACGGGGAAAAAGTCTGTTCGGGTGCATTGATCCTCCGGTAAAAAGCACCATCTGCGGTCTGTAATTGGAATGCGAACGAACCAATTTCGAAAACCATTGATTCTTGCGGGGGAAAAAGATTGCTGGCCCAATTAGCGCTCCGAGGACAATTCGCCAACGGATATCTTCATCGGGTCGCAGATATTCTTGGTCGGTTCGCAAAAACATGTCCTGGATAAATCGTGCGTGCACTCGAACGTTTTTCAAAGTTCCCCGGTGTTTACGCCTGGTTTATCCAGCGAACGTGTTCACTGTAAAGTTGCCCGTAGGTATACCTATCTGCAGCAACCGGTGAGGCTGTTATTTTTTTCTCGTGAAACAATATCGACGAAGAATGGTTGACGCAGTTTGGCAGCCAGCGACCAGTGGTCAGTTCACGAGTGTTTACGATGCAAAGATAAGCCTTGTTATTCCAATCGGTGGAAAATCCGCTGATACCGACGACCAATGGCCCGGCTAATTGAATTAATTCCAGTAACAAGAAGGCTGCTAACGATTATTACGAAGCCCCCTGCCTGCTGCACCGCCATGGCGTTTTATCTAGCCGTTGAGCTTGATTGGTTTCTCGATGCGAATGCACGTGTAACGCGCGACATGTATACGATCTGATAGTCATAGTCGACGAGACTATTTCGGTGAAACGCCTAACGAGCATTCCAACGAATTGATAAGAATAATTGAAGGACACTGGATCGTTGGGTGCTAAAGAAGGGGAAGACTATTAATAATCGGGTGGTCTCCTTCGCGGCCCCTTTCGCCCCGACCGCAATAATATTTCGTTCCATCGTGGGGGCCGCGGGAACTCCACGGTCGCGCTTAATATCGCGGTTGTAGAATTAATTTCGCCGGCGGGTGGAATAGCGGAGAGGAGCCGGTAACGATAATGGGGATCCTCTTCACCGTTTCGTTTGGCCGCCGCTAAACCGCGACATAAAGGTTCGAATTAAGGAAATGGACTTCCGGCGTGCTGCTCCGAAGCGAGGATCGCGCGAAGCGAACTCTTTGAATTCGAAAGAAGAAACCGACCGGAGGAAGCGTCGAACGTGCTTCGCCGAGGGAACGCGATCCCTACGGTTTCCCCTGGTCCCGCCTTCCGCGCCGCGGGATTCCTTGTTAATGTTACGTTTGCGCTTCCACCGTCCTCTTAAACGAGGAAGAAAAATCAGTGGCAACGAGAGGAAACTTTTAGCCACCGACCATCTGTTCCGATAAGTGGCATCGGAATCTTTCGACCGTACCGTCTACGGCTAACTGCCCGCGGGCACACACAGGTAGCAGTCGAATGAAATATTATTCGAGCGAATGATTCAATCTCCGGTAGAAGCGCAGCCCGCACCGTCGGCTATTTTTTCCCCCTAATTACGACCTTTCAGGTTCCCCGCTTTCCTCTAATTCTCGCCTCATTTTACCCTCATTTTCGCCTCATCTTCTCCTCCTTTTCGCAAGTTCCTTAAACTGCCGTAAACGTCGAATTCCCCGCGGAGCCTCGGTGATAGTTAATTCGTTGTAATTGCTTTGCCGGGAGCCGCGTTGCTTCGTGCCTCTCCTAGAAATTACAGGTGGAACGCGCGGGACTTGGATTTCTTACGCGTTCACGTGAACAGGCCGATGAGAGGCGATTCCCTCGCGCGCAAACGGCAGCAATGAGTCGCAGATGCAAAGGGCGCGGGACCCGCTCGAACCGAAGCCTGCCAGTCTCCTGATTCTCTGGTACAAGTGCGAGCCGCAAATGCTCTGGCCCGCAGAGAGGAAGGAGAGCACATGACGTGAAAGTAGCGGTGGTTGTGCCCGGGAACCGGTAATACCTTCAAAGCGACGATTCGGCCGTGGTTAACGAAGCATTAACGCTCGACGTCCGCGGCGAGTTCCGCGCGAGACTTCTATTGTCCAGAATTCAGCTGATCCTCGGTTTCTTCCCCGCGCGTACCGGCGCGACGCTGGTAGTCGCGGACATTGAAATTAAGAGAATAGAGTCGGTCCGCGCGTGCTTCCACAAAGCCATCGGGACGGGAGAATTTAATCGGCGCTCCGGGGATCGTCTTAATCCGTACTAGCTGCTTACTCGACTCTTGGACATCTCGGGATTATCCTCTCGCTTAACGATAGGCTTTCCCTCTCTGCTCCCGCCGAGGCTGCTACAGTCCCGAACAAAAGGACACCCCCTAGGTACGCCCTATCGATTTCCAAACTCCCGAGGAACAGGTTGGCTGTGCTTTATAGCACTCGAGGTGGGCAGCTTCACCTCCGTGCCGCGTATTCTCGGAGAACCGCTTCAGCGCTAATAGCCAGGTAACCTCCGTTTCGATTCTTTGCGGAAGGGACGATAGTATCCCAACTCGTTCGGCTGCATTAAAGTCGAATAAGGTCACCGTGAAACGCTCCACGGTGCCGACGCGGTGGGACGACTTTCCGGCAACTCGGCACTTCCGTCCTGCGGGGTAATAGTTTCAGTTTCCGTTTGCCCGCAGAGAACGGAAAAATGGAGGCCAAGACGGAGAGGCGGTGGGCAGAACGGAAGGGCCAGGGGACAATGGGAGGCGATCAAAAGTGTCCCCGGGACGCTAAACGAAAATTACGAGGCCACCCGTGGCTCCTTACTATCCGGAACCTTCTTCCTCCTTGCTTCCCCTTATGGCGCGTAAAAATGGAGCCACGCTTCAAGGGCAACGGGAAAGCGTACTCGGGGGATCAGCTCTGATAAAGGATCAGGGCTGAACGGAATGCGCGCCGCGCCACGGAGGAAGGTCAACCGTCCGCGACAATAAAGAAAACAATAGAATGGCGCGCCTGTGATACTGAGGGGTCATCCTTAAATTACGTAAGGCTTTTTTTGGAGGGGGGATCGCGAATTTCTTACGTTTTCTTACAACGGAGATGGGGGAGTCAGGTAGCGTCTTACATAATATTTTTTAACCTAATTTTCAATAAATAGAAATTCTATCATTAATGTTCCATAAAAGTTTTTTAGTTTAAATTTCCCGAAAGCGACTTAAATTAATTATATAAACCTTTAAAAGAATTTTAATGACTGAAAAAATCCAATGTGAAAAGTATTATTGTAAGAAGGGGTTTGCGATATCGAATCTTACGAATTCTTATACCGAGGGAGGGAGGGGGTAAGAAATCGCCAAAATTACCCTTACCTAATTTAAGGGTGGCCCCTGATACATAATTTAGAGCTGTTCGGGTACTCGAAAAAAGCGAGCCGAGCCTGACTCGGCTCGAAGAACCGAGTACTCGTGAAAACCGAGCGGCTCCAAAGAATCGAGTACTAGAATTTTTCCGACCGGCTCGAAGAGAACCGACCAATCGATTTTTCTTTTCCTTCTTCTCTGCGAGTACTCGGCTCGGCTCGGTCCGAATTTCTAGCTACTCGAATATTCGAGTACTCGAGCAGCCCTAATACATATTTAATGAATTAAGTCCTCGACTTTCCCCTATTTCTCACTTTCTTCTTTCACCCTTTTGCTGCTACTCTGTGCGCGGTTCATTTAGATAAGATTCTACTCGATTGTTACTTCCACGACCAAATAAAGCACGATAGATACCTTTCCCCCCGTATTTTCTTCCAAACTGTCAAAGGATCTTCTGAATTATGTATGGCTGGCGCTAAAAGTTGGGTCGTTCGCGAAGATTGTCGGAATTTCTTCGGCTCGAGACTCTTGGACGTAAGAGGGCTGTGGCGAAAGGACGAAGGGAAAAAAAAGTAGGGGCTGATCGTGAGACTGGGTTAAACGCTGGCCGCCAGAATTATCCGGGCGTTATTTACGGAGACGCTCTTCCGTCGCTCTGGTGACCCATAAAGCTTCGCCGGAACACACTCCCGAGAATTTATACGAGCCCTCCACAACTCCTTTCAGCTCTGTGCAAGGATTTCCTTGGGAAATTAGTGGGCGGAAAACTTTGGGACTGGAGAAACGAGATACGTTAAAACGGGACGTTCGAACAGTATCCGTTCCACTTGTCTTTCGCAGCAAATACCTTCTTCTGCGGTCTAAGTTCCCGCTAGTATGTCAGGAGAATGTCCGATGTGTCCGCTAGACGTATCGCCGACATTAATTGAAAGTCAGCGACGCTGACGGCAGGAAATTGCAATTTATCGGCTATCTTCGGTAAAGCGACATCCGATCGTTATCGCGCCTCTCTGTCCATTACGTCCAATTACGTGTATGTATCTACTGATTTACCTCCACACAATCCGGAAAACAATATCGGAGGTCTGTGATTGAAGATTACGAACTTATCAATTGTCGGCGATTGCTTTAACTTCCTTCCGAAAGCGTGCATGTATCTACTTAGACTGCACACCGGTTCCTCTTATCGAAAGAGGCTTCAGCTGGGCACCTGAGAGATCTTGTCCGTAGAAGCGTCAAGGCTGCTGTTCGTCAGAACTTTTAGCCAAGGTAGGCACGTCGGAAGAAGTTTGCTGGACGTTGGCCTGTGGATCGTCGGACGGGAAGCGAAAGTGACTGTTGATAATAAATTGCCAGAGGATGCCTTATCCTGAATGGTCGATGGTCGAAGGTCGAGGCGAGTGCCCGACAGCGCGGATAGATAGATAACGTAATCCCGGGGTTATAATTTGGCTGCATTATCCGAGGAACACACTCGGCCTAAGTAACCAGTGCGAAAGCGCGGAAAGGAAGCGAGGAGGGATGAAAAGAAAAAAGAGGACGAAAGTGGAAGACCTCCATTTCCGACGGAGCCTCTTCATCCCTTCGCCTGGCATCCGGATCAAGGATTACAGGGATTTCTCCTGCCACCTCCACCAGCGTACATGCTCCTAGCGTTGTCGCTCCTTCTCGCTGAAAATCGATGCCTCCTCTTCGGGCTGCTTCGTATTCTTTTAATTAATCCTTGGAAATTATAGGGTGACAGCGTCGCGGGGCTGGAACGATCGCGCGATTTTTTACGAGCAGCTTAGTTCCCCGAGAGCCGAGCAGAGCCCTGTTCTCGCGGGGAACTTGTTTAATAAAAAAGTTTCCCCGAAGCGCACCGCGAAACCGTCGCGTAGTTCCCCTCGAAAAAAAAAAAAGAAAACCCGGAGATCTCTCGTAATCCGCGACGTCGGCCCTTAATTATGTAAATTCCGATTTTGATACCGTCACGGGACGCGAAGGGATTAACAAACTGGGGAGCAGTTATTTTTCCACGGAGATAGCCAGCGACTTGATTAATCTCGTTCTTGTCACGCCTTCCGTGACTAATTCCCTTGGCAGCGAAACAAGCCGCCGGCCGAAATATTCGAAATTTATCTTGCGCCCGTGGCACTGGTCGCTACGAACGACGTCAGCCCCATCGGCGTGATTATTTACAGCGCGGCAGGAGCTGGTAGACGAAGAGAATTTCAGGATGCGCATCGAGGGCACTGAATGCCGCTTGTTCTCGCCACTCGCGGCCCCTCCTTTCACTTCGGCACTCGTCCTCTTTCTCCAAGGGCGTCTCGTCGCAGAGGACAATGCGACGATACCTCGCTCTTCGAACCGGCCCCGTGGCTGTACAATCGTTGTCCGGGATACAATGGCCACTCGGTCGCGTCGCGTTGCTTCGCCAACATCGACACACGCCAGTCGAGGTACGCCCTGGCATCGTTCAGATATCGATCCATCGATCGGCAGAAACGCGCTGACAAAACATTCAGCCCGAAACACTTCAGGCCTCTTAGTGTTCTTCGACATTCCGGATGGTAAAGCCAAAGAGTAGGTATAATAAGAGGCGTCACTCCGGGCGGAACCTTTGAAGTCCTTGCTTGACCTTGGCATTTAAATTGGTTTATATGATTTCGGCGCACTAGTTCGGTCAATTTAACACACTAAAAACAAGCTATTTTGCAATTATAATTATATAAGCTTCCGACGTTTCGATCTTGGTTTAGATCATCTTCTGGAAAGTTTAGAACAAATATAAAATACAGCTTTTGCTATTAAAATTGAGTCACAGTGCTCTGGCACTATGTGTGACCTGCGAGTCTGTATACGTTAGTCTTATTCCAACCGACTCGCAGGTCACGCATAGTGCCAGAGCACTGTGACTCAATTTTAATAGCAAAAGCAGTATTTTATATTTGTTCTAAACTTTCCTGAAGACGATCTAAACCAAGATCGAAACGTCGGAAGCTTATATAATTATAATTGCAAAATAGCTTGTTTTTAGTGTGTTAAATTGACCGAACTAGTGCGCCGAAATCATATATATTAATTATTACGGTCGAAATAAAATTTATAAATAACATTTAAATTGGTTGTCTATTCGAGCGGGATATTCAAATCGACTAAAGGTACCTTACCGAAGTTGGCTGATTATTGTCGAAGTTCACCGATCGTTGCCGAATGGGGCCGAACGGGCATTTAAATTGGTTGTCTACTGATTTCCCTAGCTTTTTCTGTCCTTGTCGAGTGACGCCTCTTATTATACCTACTCTTTGGTAAAGCGACAGACGGACAGGCAGCAGCGACTTTTCGAATTCCCCGTCCACTTCGCGGTACGCTTTGACGAAGGCTGCGCTTGTCTCCGAGAGTGATACCGAACCTCGTCCTCCCGTTGCGCCGCGCCGGCACGAAATGAATTTTAGCGAGTTTGTAGCGAATTGGAAAGTGCAGCGCGGGGAGCTTTCAGCTCGCCGGAGGAACCGGGCCCAAGCGAAACGGATGAATAGAAAGCAATTACGCGGGTACTTTTCTCGACCACTTACGGTTCTTAGGACTCCGTGCTCGGAGGACTCCTTTGAGAGCCCCAAGCACGAATACTTGGCCCTTTATTCTGCGTATTTGCCCGTGAATGCGCGCTTTCCATCTACACGCGTGGCACGCGCTCTTTCCCGTCCTTTCCACTGCCTCCCGGGACTTCCCCTCCGGATTTTCCCTGCGACGCGTAAAGGGGGTACCTCCGTATTCCAGACCCCGGCCACGTTTGTTAAGGTTTAAGGAGGAACCGTTCGGCCGAGAAAGCAAACTTCCACGAAGCTATTTAATTCCTGTATGAAAGTAAGGATCCAAGTAGGTACGATAAGTGTGTAATCCGGTTCGCTACGCCCGGCGAGACCTGTTAACGCGACGCGCTATTTGCGATTCCCTGCGTTCCCGGCTAAATCCTTCGGCTGAAATCGAGTCGCCGGGAACGCCGCTAGTCTCGCGTCTTTCCCACTCACCATCCTGTCGCCGAAGCGTTGCCGCTGCGCGCCGTCTACGTGCCAAGGGTACGTGTTGTTTTACGACGCCCTTCGTGCACCGAACTTTAGCGAGTGTGTCGCCTTTGCGCCGATCCCTGCGGTTC
Organism: Andrena marginata; assembly: GCA_963932335.1. Classification (NCBI taxonomy): domain Eukaryota; kingdom Metazoa; phylum Arthropoda; class Insecta; order Hymenoptera; family Andrenidae; genus Andrena; species Andrena marginata. The sequence goes on from OZ010660.1 coordinate 2,397,665, forward strand.
CCCAGCATGGTTAACGAAAGTGTGCTGCCCCGTGACCAAACGTATAACGCTCCTCGTGTTCCGTAGGTATTTGGTGTTTCGGCAACTTTGCGGTTCTCCTCCTCGTACTTTGTAGCGGCAGTTTCTCGCGGTGGACCGGTTGGGTCGGTTGCCCGCGATCGACAGGCAGGCACCGGGCGCAATAAGGGGGGACACCGATAGTCCGATTTATTTTCGCGTCTCGGTTATCGAGGCCGCGATTAAACTCCGCTCGGAATCTCGACGACCAAGTGGAAGCCGGTTCTCTCGACTGGGACTCACGGTCGATACAAAGGGCGGGCCAAACTCGCGGCAATTCCCTGGCGAAAATCCCGGAGGACAGCCGAGATGCGAAATCCCTTTTATGGCCGACACGTAAAAGGGGGAGGAAAAAATTTCTCCCGCTTCGCTGGCAAGTCGCACGGTGCACTTTGCGCGTTCCCGGTGACACGGGAATCCGAAAAGCTCGGAGGGCAGAGATGACTCGCAGGTATATCTTCTCTACGGCGCGACAGATGCGTCCTCCCCTTTGTAGCTGCCTTTTCTAAAAGCTTACGCGGGGAAGAGCGGCGGGCGCGCGGAAGCATGCAGAAATTCTTGGAAAATTAATAGAAACTTCTTTCGTCTCGGACATGGGATACGTCCCATATGTATCCTAACTTGCCAGGGATTAGAATCCTTGGAATGTCACCGACAACTCGGTTAAAGAGGACCTCAAATCCCAGGGGTCGATTGATCCTTATTTTCCACGACAGCTGTCCTCCTCCGGACCACTGAGAGTCGTAGAACAAAGGGCACGCTCCCTCTCTCCCTCTCTCCTGCGAGCGCGACTTAACCACTGTACAGGAAACTATGGAATCGTAAAGAAGCAACGAGAGAGGGAGGGAGGGAGAGAGAAATACCAGAGGAGGACCGCGTCCTGCACGCTTGTTTACCTCTGGCGCGTATCGCGACATATTGTTCTCGCGAACAAACCGTCTCCTTTCCACGGTTTTACGCCCTTTTTTACGAGCGTCTACGACAGCAGCGCCGCTGTACCTACCGACCGACGAGCCTCGCGTGGATGCTGCCGCGGATCCTCCTTTACCGCGGATCCGATGCGCGAGAGGATCTCGATCGAGCACGATCCTCTCTTCGTTCCTTTTCATTCTCGTTTTCGCGCTCGACTGCGCTCAAGCTCGATATCTTCTCCTCGCGGTACCTCGCCTCCGCTTTACTAGGCCTACGATCCACTGAGACCGCCGATAAAACGATGATTCTCCAGTCGATTCCAGCTATTCCGAGGCCCCTTCGCCGCGAGAATGCAACGAGAAGTTTAAACAAGGAGCGTACGACGTGTCCCGCTTATATCGAGGCAAACTTGTCTCTGTACTCTGCCTCGGTTTTCTCCGGCCGGAGCGGAGCCAGCCGGGGCTCGCCGACGCTAATAATCGAGGGGGGAAAGAGATAAGGAGATTCTATGTGGGCGGACTGCTTAAAGAGCAGACGAAATTAGCGATAAGGGAGATAGAATAGGGAGAGGAGCGGTAAGCCGCGAGAGCCTTGGAAAGGATCGAGAGGACTGCGGGGCTGTAAGTGGTCTAAACTCCGAAACCGCCGCTATTAGCACTCAGGGCTACCGTTCCCATGGCATCCGAGAGTCAAGTCCTCCCGCGGATAGGTAAACCGACGGGCGATCGCTCCCCCCCTTCGTTCCTCCTCCTCCTCCTCCTTACATTATCATAATGTAAATTAACGCTGCGTACATATTTTCCATGCAATTATGTGTATCACCAGCGGGGGGCTGACTCTCGTCGCGGTAGTTCGCTAACTGGTTGGCCGTGTTTTCGCCGCTAACTCGCAACACGTGAAACAAGAAGGCCCCTCCACGGCTTCGTGGCCTTCTGAGTTCAGATCTGAAATTCAACGGCTCTCCGCCTTCGCGCCTCGACCTTCTTCCTCTTAAATATTCAGGTGAATTCCGTTAAAGCTACTTGAGAAATACATATCTTATATGTATAATAGGGACGAGGAAGAGCAGCTCTTGTAAATACAAGAAATCCGCGATCGGACAGACGCGGCCGAATGGGCTCGTCATTTCGATCTTATCTTATTTTATTTTATTTTATTTTATTGTATATATATACTTTATTTTTTTGTTATAGTATCTTTATCTTTGTATTAATTGCTTTACTCTGTACACTAAAGGGTTTTCCCGTTAAAATAAATAATAATAATAATTCCTTTGTGTCCTTGTTTCTTCGTTTGTTTGATACCCGAGGAAGACAACGAGCGGCCTAGAATTTATTTATTTATTCACTTACGGGCGATTAGGCCCTTTCGTGTCGAGTACATAAGTAACGAAATATATAGGAGAATCAAGTTACGTTACAATAAGAAAAACGCGGCTTAATATGCCTCGATACAGCAGATTTGAAATCGTTGAAATCGTTCGCATTTGAACAGAGTCTATTTATACAATCGTTCTTTCCTAAGCTCGTTCGATATGGGGCAACGTGGAAAAGTTGCCTAGATCCTAAGGGTTTCCCAGGAACGTAAAATTTTAGAAGTTCCAGAATTGCTGGACAATCGACGACATGATTTAGGGTTTTATAAACTAAGACCAGGTCTGCCATGGTTCTGCTAATTGTGGCAGGTTATAGGCATTGGTGTTTATTAATTTTGAAGGCGCAATATCTTAGGAATTTGTGCTGGACACCTTCGAGCAGTTTCGCATGATTTAATTGCGCCGGATTCCGTACTTGCGAAGCGTATTCGAGGCGCGGTAATACTAGAGCCGAGTACAAAATTTTAAAGGTGCGTGGGTTATTGAAATCCGTGGCATGCTTTGATAATACGATCCGGAGATTTTAAGGCGCTGGTTTTTATACGACGAATATGGTGAGTGAACGATAACGAGGAAGAAAACGGAAGAATCAAGGGAGGAATACCACAATCGGTTAGCGTTGAATTTTTCTGGGCAAACAACTGGAAGTTTCCAGAGGACCGGACGGATAAGCGGGTTAGTCGATCGAATTTCGGATGCAGCGTGGATACAAGGGAATGGTTAGTAATTGGCCGATCTGGATAAAGGGAGCGCGCCGGCCGGATGGGGGAAATTTGACGGCGGGGAGAGGCGCGGCGCCGCGTCGCGGTGGAGATTGTCCTTTTCGAAGGGAGTGTCCCGGGGCAACGGGACTTTCTCTGGAGGAAGCAGCAGCGAGCAGGAGCCATTAAAGCCGACGCCGACGGAGGACGCTAATGCGTCGTGAATTAGTGCATCGGCGATACCAGTAAGTCCCAACTCCTGGTGTCCGGTGATTCATTCTGATTAAAATCTAATTACGAATCACCGACGTGGCCCGCCGCTATTTATCTGCATCTCCTAGGAGTTATTGTTTCCTCCTTCGCACCCGCTCCGCCCGGGCCCACCGAATATCACCGAGTTGATTAAAACACCGAGCAGAAGCAGAACACTCTCTGTACGGTGAACGTTGTCGCTGGATCTTCCTGGGGGTCCATCGACAATTGGTTAAATAAAATGCAGACGGTTAGAGTTGAAGGGATCCTTACATCTATCCCGAGAGGGACGACCTTCGGATATTTAAAGTGCCAGGAGAATTCCACGGAATAATATATTCTCGGGGAAAGATGCTCGGTAGCGCGAGTGGCTGCCGTTCGCACGGCTCGCAAATCGGAGCGATTCTCGCGCTAGAAAAGAAACGTCGGGCGCATTCTCCTCCGTGTCGATTTATTTGACTCGCGGGCGCGGAAGAGAGAGAGAGAGAGAGAGAAAAAAAAGAAGAAGAAGAAGAAGACGGTCGGAATTATCCAGCGGATAGCGGAGATGGTTGGAAATTTTTTGTTATCCCCGCCAAATTATTCCGCTGGCAGGGAACTAGTGGCGGTGGAACGTCAGTTAGCCGCTTATTGGTTTCATAAATTCGATGATACGCTGGTGGTCTGGCAGCGACAGCGCCTGTGCACGCGGCTTAATGGTATCTTAAAGTTTAAGGGAATTTTCCGCGGGCGTTGGTGGCGTCAACCGTATCTGAGCCAGACAAGCGAATAGTCAGCTGATATACGAGCAGCAGCGTTTCCGCGGCGGGCAGAGGGTGGAAATAGGAGGAGGAGAGAGTAGGGGGTTGGAGGAGGAATCACGCATTTATTTTCCCGGCGCGGCACGGCCTGGCGGGGAAGGGGGAAATCTTTGCGGGGCCCTGAATGGAACTGCCGCGAAAGAGGATCGGTAGCTTGCCGAGAAAATATATGCCCAGTAGGTATAGGCTGGATTCTGTTAAATCTACTGGAATTAAACGTTGAAGGGCACTTAAGGAGAGGGGAACAGGACGGGCGTTTACGGCGAAGCTCGCCGCAGCTAAAGGCACGATTTATTTCGACCCTCGAGCTTCGCGAAGTTACCTTCTGTTCCGTGGCTCGGTTTAACGCCAGAAGTCTATCAAGATCGTCCAGCCGCGTTGAAGGGATTTAACCATCAGTCTTTAAACCACTGTTTCATCCCCCTGCGCGTTGCACGAATCGTCGCGGCGTTGTAGCTTCTATCGCCAACAGTTGAGAAACCGGCATTTCTCTCGGCAAAGCTTCGGGGAAATTTCGATCGGTGGCGCATAGGTATCTATTAACCGATAGTAGAAAGTTCACGTAGCTACGTCGCCGCCGGAGGGAAGCCGCGATCGGGATGAGTTTCTTCGAATCACGTCGCGATATTGCCTGCGCTCGACGCGCCACGTATATTTGCGTGCTTGATCACGGGAAGCTGGCTTAACACAATGAGCTTGATTAAGGTTCTCCAGGCCTCGTGTCTCCCGTTTTAGACGAATGGCCAACTAAATTTCGAGGCCGCGCGAGGACGTGCATCCGCAACTCGAAGAAACCTCCCGGGGGCAAACTCGATTTCCACGTTTATTCCAGCTCCGCGGGATATACTGTTTGCGCGCAAACACAGGGGGCGCGTCGCGTCGAGCCCAACTTCACGCTGCCTCGTGCCCGATCACTCCACTCCACTTGCCTATCGAGCGTCGAATCGATCGACACACGTTGCCCACCAACGTGAAATAGAGCATCTCGAGAAGCGCGAGGGCCCTCGAACGCTGTTACAATTAATTCGAAAAATCCATCAGTTTTCCCATTGACCGAACAATGGGTGCTTCGCACGCCGACGCGAAAACAGTTTTAAAGGCGAGTCATTACCACCTCCCCGACTTTCGCCGGGAAATCGATCGCTGGCTGTACCTTGGCAAAGATAAAGTTTATCGAGGCTGCTAGTCATTCGAGCTATCGACAATTCGACCCGAAACTCGCGGATAGAGGAGAGAGAGATATCGCCGAGCCCGAGTCCACGTGCTCCGTCGAGATCGAAATATCGTGGAAAATCCCTTCGGCCACTTAATGCCATCTCCCCTTTGAGGATTTGTACCGCTGGAGTGGCATTCATCCCCCAGTGCTTCTTGGGCGATTCACGAGTCCATTAAGGGTGGCTGTGTCGGTGAAGAAGTCTTCCTTTTCTCGCCGCTCGGCTGCATCCTTCTCGCGGCGCAATCGGGACTACCATCTCGATACTTCCCTCCGCGAGGGATCGTTTTCTGCTGGTAGTTGTCGCGCGACCACCGCGTGTTTTTAAATTACGCGCTACTTCACGGGGCCACTTTGTACCTCGGCACTTCCGCCAGGCAACGTAATCCCCTTCGAACCGTGTTCTCGTGAATGTTAAAAGGTCTTTCAAAGGATTCCAGCCTTGAAAGCTGCGAGCAACCTTAAGCTCCTTCCACCCACCCCTCCACTTCCCGTTCGACCCCGTCCTTTTTCTTCGGGGCTTTTTCCCTCCAAGGAGCGGCTGTATCGCGACTATCCGGAGGCCCGTTGCCTCGAAACCGTGTCGTGCATAATTTACCAAGTTATCGAGAGTCTCGTCATCGGCACAGCATCCTCGAGCTCTCTCGTGGCCGAATGCCGAGCCAACTTTTCTCACGAGCCTTGCCTCGACGGGGTCACGTCAACTGGCCACCAGGCCTCCCCTCGTCTTCGACATCGTCTACATCGCAACGAATTGCCATTGCCATGGATCTCCTGCGCCCACGATGCTATCGGGCCGACACTTTGAATCGCGCGCTACGAAAGTCACTCGGGAATTAATGCTAAATTAATCATCGGGCTTGTAAATCGGGCTCTCTCCGCCGCGCTGCGCCGCCGTTTTATGCTCATCAACTGTTACATTCAAATGAGCAGTATTACCGTGAAATTAACAGGCTCGCCGGTGCGCTCCTCGATCGTAAAACATTTGATTGCAGCGGGGCAGGCAGCGCTCGAGTTTCGTTTTCATTTTTCACGGCAAAAATTAGTCTCATCGAACGAGACGTCCAAGCGAGAGTACGTCCGCTCGAGGGTAATTTCCCGGGGAGAGAGAGATACCTTTGGAAAGTTTAATTAAACTCGTGTCTATCTTGCCCTGTGAAAATTGTATTTAACCTGGAAACGACCTTTTCGACTAACTCTCGGCTCGTGCGCTAAAACCATGCGGCGAGGACGATTAATAAGATCTCCCGTACGCGAAGGATATGACGTTAACGCCCGCCGTTAAAGAGACGAGGTGAATGAGATGAGAATTCGGGTGGAACGGTCACGATTAAAGCGGCTGCTAATATCAACAAAACAACGGAGGCGAGATGCTCGTAGAATCGTCACGGAGGCCGTTATTCGATGGTCGTTGAAATCTAAGCGCGAGGAGGGCAAACGAAAGCTCAGCTGGGGGCTGTCCTTAAATTACGTAAGGGTAATTTCGGCGATTTCTTACCCCCTCCCTCAGTATAACAATTCGTAAGATTTGATATTGCAACCCCCTTCTTACGTAATACTTTTTACATTGAATTCTTTCAGTTATTAAAATTCTCTTAAAGGTTTATATAATCCATTTAAGTCGGTTTCAGGAAATTTAAACTAAAAACCTTTCGTGGAACATTAATGATAGAATTTGTATTTATTGAAAACTAGCTTTACTACTCGGCTTCGCCCGAAATTTAGATTCTGATTTTATAAAAAAAAATTATTTACTTTATTTTTTGTTTGTGAAAATAGTCACAGTCATCTGGATTAGCTAGGCATAAGGAGCTGGGACACCTTTCGTGACTGCCGAGTTTACCGTTCGAAAGTTTTTAGGCGACAGACAAACACACGAACCAAACACTTTCTGCTTTATATATTAAGATTAGGTTAAAAAATATTACGTAAGGCTCTACCTGACTCCTCCCTCCCCTTGTAAGAAAACGTAATAAATTCGCGACCCCCCCCCCCCCCAAAAAAAAGCCTTACATAATTAAAGTATGACCCCTTGCGCGTCGACTGCTGCAAGTAGTATCGCCTCGTCATTAATCAGACACTGCGCGCCCTCGCGCGGTCAACAAAACTCCCAATGAGTGCCGGACGCCAGTGTACACTTTCGAGCATCATTGTTAAAGGGTTTCGCCGTTCAGCGATAAGAATTAGAAGCTCCACGGAGGTGGAAGAATTTACTCCAAATTTTACGATCTCTGAGCATCGACCACGAACAATGCCCGTTTTAAGGGGGTTATCGGTAAATTTCCAAACATTCCCGTCGACGATGATTGACGGGCGTTTGTTCCGAGGGAAAATGACGTCAGCCTTTCCCCGGATCGTGTAGCCGTCGCTTTATGTTCCGGCCATAAATCTTGCACGACAAAGAGAAAGGAGAACGGAGCGCAGCGTAGCCGGTGAAAGGTCATCCCTTAAGATTATTGCGGTTTTAATGGGCAGCCATTAAAGCCGTTGACGAATCGGCGGGTTGCGTATCTGCGCTAACTGAATGCTCGCCCGTGAAAATATCAGCCGTCCCAACGTGGCAGGTATCTTCCCGACGAGTATAACCCGGCTAGCGTCGTTCGCTTTTGCTGAACCGGCTTTTCCTAGGAACACCATCGTAGAAGGGGTTAACAGAAAATATCCGGGCCTCTACGTATTAACCAGTGTTCAATCTGAGCGCTGCCTCCGCGTCAGTGAAGCTTCGCGCATGCTTCCCGACCGGCAAGTTTTCTAATTTCCTCTGGACGCGTCGGATCGCAAGGGCAAAGTAAGAAACGGCCATTAGAGGCGCTAAGTGCTTTGTAACTGGATTAAAACACACGCTCCTACGACCGGTGACCAGCGCCCGTTGGCAGAGAGCGGGGAATACGCGGCGGGGCGAGATGAGCTCCGTAGGCGGCCGCTAAGTGCTATGTGATTCGATTAAAATTCGTGGTATTCCGCCGATCCTCCGCCTCCGATACCATCGACTCCGCTGGATTTTCGTACTCGTTCGTTCGCGGCGGAGACGAAATCAACTACCCGGCCACGGCCGCGGAGCGGTTATCCTGATCGTGGCATTTCGCTGCTTCCCACCGCGGCCGGGCCGCCACGCTCCACTCGTTGTATTCGCGAGAGGCCAGATGCAAAGCTGGAATTGCGCGGTCTCCGCCTGCTGGACGGGAAGCCGAAGGTAGGTAATCTAACGGGGAATAACATTTCAAAAGATATCGCCTGCAGCTTGTCACTGGAGTGGACGCGAACTAATCTGGGCATTCATACGCATCTACGATCCGATGTAATTAGGATCGGTTCCAGCTGGCTGGGCCATTAGCAGGGATCGCGAGATCTCGCGCACACTACGACCGCGCAACTTTTCTCGTTTCCTCGTATAATCGGCGATCATCTGTTTTTACCCGGCGCGTGTACCCACGCGAAGGTACACAGAGTCTCGTTGCGGTTCAGTCGATATCCAGCCTGAAAGCACGCGCGCTCTTTCGCCGCCCCCGGAATCAAAATACTCGGGCGCGTCGGCCCGAAATCGTTTTCTGTTTACTCAACCGTGTCAAGAAGCAAACGCTGCGCTCGACGAATCGACAACAAACCGGCTGGTTCGGAAACAATACCGAGGGAAATTGATTGGCAATCGATCGGTATAGATCCAGGGAGAATCAAGTCTCGAGCAAATTCGTTGTTACGCCAGCAGAGCGACTCGTTAATCGAGCTACCCGACTAATGCTCGTTCCGTGGCCAATCGAATACCGGTTTAACGAAAGCAAGGGGTAAAACAATCAACGTTATTAGATTTACGATGCAACGGTTCTCTGTCGCCGCAAGATCTCCGCGGCACCAGTTTCCGTTTCCCCCTGTTCCGCGGCGAGCTCGATTTCGATTTCGAGCATGTCCTCTCGTTGCACCGGGAAATCATTCGCGCTGCTATGAGATCCCTTAGTTTCTTGAGAGTACCTACCTACGGCTTCCCGTCACGTGCCGTCGGCCGGAAATTATTCGGGGGATAAAAGATTCCCGCGAGGAAATCGGATAATAATTAGTCGTCGCTTGCCGGTGGGATCGTCGATTAAGGCCAGGAGGCGTCGGTTTCTTCCAATTACAAAGGAACGCCCGAGGTGCCGCTATAATGCTCCACCTTAATCCGGGCCCGAGAGAAAGGGGGGGTTCCCTAATCGGCGGAGGCATTAACGCTTAGACAAAGCGTCGTCAGTCGCTTGTTGATCGAGTCTAAACGAGAAGCCTAGCTGCGAGAGGTGCAGGAACCTTCCGTTTCGTCGATGCCAAGGAAAGTTACGCGTTTCCTTGCTTGTCGACGAGATTCCGCCGCGAACGAGGCCCCAATGTTATTCTCGACGGTGCTCGGGTACCGGGCACTCCGTGGTCTGACTCGAGACTGACCTGTTCCCCTGGACGGTGCGATTGGAAAGGAGCTGGGAGCTCGGATCGTTTAAATTGAACAGCGCGCTCGAAACATTTCGTCGTACCGTTATCCAGGATATCCGCGGATAATCGTCGGAGCGGCGCGGACAAAGGTGTCAGTGGGTAGACGCGCAGAGAAGCGAGGAGCATCGTCTGCGGAGTGACCGAAGAAGGAGCAACCCCCCCTCTTGATTCGCCCGGCGAGGGAACGGAATACGAATCTCCTGATCTGCATAATGCTTCCCGTGGCGGTCTGGTTTCGCCGTGCCGCTAACAAACTTGCACTTCGCCAACGGTTGCCGAGCATCCTCGTATAATTCCGCAGCGGTCCCGCTTCCATCGCGGCAGACAGGGAACCTCTCTATCTGCGTTTGAACAAGACGCACCCCGCTCGTTTAATCCCCGAATAATTACCGGTAAGCTTTCGACCGAGAGAAACGACGACGGTTCATCGAACCGACCGGCTCTTATTTAACTCTCCGCCTCCCCCGCCGCCACCCCCTCCCGTTCCCCCCGCGCCCAACCTAACGGGAAATATTCCACGTATTACGCGCGCGCGGTTTCCGCCGAGTCAGATTTCGCCTCGTCCTTCGATTCCGGCCGTCAGCGAGCGGCGAACTTTCGAAAAGTTCGAGGACGTCTCGCTATTCCTTGCCATTCATCGCCGTTCCTCGATGTTTCGCGCTGAAACGCCCGTTTTCCTAGCCCGAGCCCCCCGCCGCTGTTTCGCTGCAACGAACTGGGGGAACCTCTGCGACCGTATAAACCGATGGCCGCGAGCACCGATTTACCATAGATTTAAATTGTAAAACGTCGCGAGACGCTTGGATCGCGAGTGGCCGCCGGTTGGATTCATAGTCGGCGTTCGTGTTGCCGAAACAGATGACGGGGCCGAGCCCGGAGTCCGAGATAAGAGGCGGCTCCCTCGAGTCATACTCGCATCTTTCTTTCCTCGGAGTTCCGGCACGGCGAGGAGCGATATACGTCAAGTTGTGTCGAATAGCCGCGATATTAAAGGGAGCGGGGATGAAAGCGTAAAGGGGATTACGCGCATTGTGCATGGTGTCACGGGGATAAATGACAACGAATGCTCGGCGCGTGTCCGGGGATTATAATGGGTCTGCGTCTGGCGTCCATATAGACGAGTAGTCGCTCGTTCGCCAGGATATTTAGAAGGAAAAAAAAAATGATGGCTCGCCAACGAGACTGTAAAACGATGGCCGCCGCTGTTTAGCCGAGCGGGACGAGGGTAGGCCGAGTGGTGATAGAGAACCGGGTACGGATGTTTACCAGTACCTACGCACGTATTACAGTAATTCGTCTTAAGGGGGGATTCTACCTTGTGAGGCAGAAAAATTTGTGATACTTTGTGAATTTGTTGTACAAAGACTGTTCGACAAATTAATGTGAAGTTTGGCAGGCTGTTTTATAGTATCTTCAACTATTATTCTGCATTTCCGTGCGACGATAAAAAATAATATAGCATATATACATGGAATGTTGCCTGAGAGCGGTGGTAAAAATCTGGTGGTCCTGGCGTTGATGGAAACTACCCTAAGGATTATCACAAACACAAAAAGGAAAAAGATTCTTAATCTACATGAATGTGGCTATCTATGGTAGTAGATTCATTAAGGAAAATAAAAAAATGTTAAAATGGCAGCCTTCTGAAGAAGATGAATCGAGTTGCGCCTAAAAATCAGAAAAACCTGTTTTAAATAAAAAAGGAATGGTAACAGATGGGACAACAAATCTACTACCATAGATAGCCACATTCATGTAGATTAAGAATCTTTTTTCCTTTTTGTGTTTGTGATAATCCTTAGGCAACATTCTATGTATATCTGCTATATTATTTTTTATCGTCGCACGGAAATGCAGAATAATAGTTGAAGATACTATAAAACAGCCTGCCAAACTTCACATTAATTTGTCGAACAGTCTTTGTACAACAAATTCACAAAGTATCGCCAATTTTTCTGCCTCACAAGGTAGAATCCCCCCTTAATAGTCCCGACGAACGGGGCTGGCGTGTTACGCGATGCGGACACGATTCGGGCGAGCGAGAGGGAACGAGACAGTTGACGCGAAGTTGCCGTCGATTCTTTCGTTCTCTCACTCTCGACCGAAGGATTCCAAGAAATGGTGGGGATAGTGAGCGGGACTAGGGTAGAGCTGTTCGAGTACCCGAATATTCGAGTAGCTCGAAACTTGAGTCAAGCCGGGACTCGGTTTCCGAGCCGAGCCGAGTACTCGAATAAAGCGAGCGGCTGGAAACAATCGGGTGGCACGAATGATCCACATGTTTCGTTCGTAAATCGCTACCTTCACTATGCAATCTAGGGTAAAGGACCCAATTACTGCCATCTACCCAATTACTGTCACCCTAAGCTATTTTACGTAAAATAACGAATAAATCTTATAAAATGATGCATAAAAAAAATTTAGCATACAATTCAAACTGTTATTTATACGATACAAAAAATAGTACTTCATTTTTTCTTCGTTAATTTGAATAAAACGATAAAAAATTTTAAGCGGATATTAGGAGAATGGAAACGACGACTTTCTTACTAGCGAAAGAGAAAACAAGGCTTCAAAGAAAATGCTGTAATTGTAATATTTAAGCTATTAACATAACAATATATAATATTTTAAATAATATAAGCATCATTGAAAGTAATAAAGATTCGAATTCAACGATTCATTAAGTCTTTTTACTTATTAATTGGGTGACAGTGATTGGTACAAGCGTTTCAAGCATTTTGATATTACTGTCATAGCGGTAGTTGCTCATGTACGTGACACGACGTAACCTTAAAATGACAGATAAGCAGTATTAGGTTAGCTGGCAGTAATTGGGGTGTCAGTAATTCAGTCAAATACATTTGAAGGGTGTCAGTAATAGATCCCGTAATATATTTTTGAAATTGATGAATTTATACATAAAAATTGAAGTTTTAAGATCCACCAATTTTTTTTCATCAAGTAAACATATTAAACAATAAGAAATAAAAAGAACAACATATTCTTTTAGTCTACAAGTACAAAACTATAAGATAATGTCAGCGTCAACGCTTAACGTGTCAGTAATTGGGTCATTTACCCTACTCGCTTTTTAATCGAGCCACTCGCTTTTTAATCGAACCGCTCGCTTTAATCGAGCCGCTCGGTTCTTTCGAACGCTCGGCTCGGATCGGTTATTCGAACCGAGTATATCCCGGCTCGCTCGTTCCGAGTACTCGAACAGCTCTAGACTAGGATAAATGGCCCAATTACTGACACATCAAGCGTTGACGCTGACATCGTCTTATATTTTTGTACTCGTAGACGAAAACTATATGTTGTTCTTGTTATTTATTATTGTTTAATATGCTTACTTGATGAACAAAAATTTGGTGGATCTTGAAACTTCGATTTTTATGTATAAACTCGTCGATTTCAAAAATGTATTACGGGATCTATTACTGACACCCTTCAAATGTATTTCACTGAATTACCGACACCCCAATTACTGCCAGCTAACCTAATACCGCTTATCTGTCACTTTAAGGTTACTTTGTGTCATTTACATGAGCGATTACTGCTATGACAGTATAATACCGAAATGCTAGAAACGCTTGTGCCAATCACTGTCACCCAATTAATAAGTAAAGAGACTTAATGAACCGTGGAATTCGAATCTTTATTACTTTCTACGATGCTTGTATTATTGAAAATATTATATTTTGTTATGTTAGTAGCTTAAATATTACAATTACAGCATTTTCTTTGACGCCTTGTTTTCTCTTTCGCTAGTAAGAAAGTCGTCGTTTGAATTCTCCTAATATCCGCTTAAAATTACTTATCGTTTTATTCAAATTAACGAGGAAAAAATGAAGTACTATTTTTTCTATCGTATAAATAACAGTTTGAATCGTATGCTAAATTCTTTTTATCCATCATTTTATAAGATTTATTCGTTATTTTACGTGAAACAGCTTAGGGTGACAGTAATTGGGTCGTTTACCCTATTACGCATGGTAAAAACGGGACAATAACGACGAATTACTGTACATGTGAAACAGAGAAGCGTCGAAGGGGGCCCTGCCTACCGTAGCCCGGACAACTTTATTCGACCAAGTGACTTTGAACGCATCATAGGCCGCAGGCTGGCAAGCTCGGGGCTGGCGGCACACCCTTGACAGGCAAACTGTAATGCAGTGTTTTGCGGCTGAGCTCGGTCGAATCGCCAGACTCCCATCGAATCGTCGCTCGACTAGGCACTCTAGTGGCCACCTCAACGGTGATGCTCTAGAGCCGACTGTTCGTTAGCGCCAGGATTCGTCAACGATAATGACCCGACGGTTAGTTTCTGGGAGCCAGTTAGCGCAAGCTAAACACAACGATCTGTGTAGAACGGGGAATGTTCCAAGGACGTGGCATCGTTTCGCCCAGTTACCCTCGAGGGAGTGTTTGCGATGCTGGGATTCCCGGCGTTTGTCAAACATTTTAAACGTCGCTAAAGTACATCGGCAAGTTAAACGAGCTGCATACCGACTGGCCGCGTTTCGCTATCCACCGATCCCGAGCACCGACGACTTGAGATTTAGGAGCGACCGCGGGGCGGGGCCGAGGGAGGGCCCAGGCGAGACGGGTTAATTAAAATCTGGCCTGAAAATACCGATGATAAATTCATGCTCTCCGGAGCGCACGGTCCGAAACAGGACTCGGATATAAATTTCGATTTAAGGGACGCTGCCCGGCCGGCTTTAATAACGGCCGAGTCGCGGATGCAACTTTCCTAATTACTCGAGCCGGACCGCCGGTTCTTCGGATCTCCTTCTCGCGCCAAGAAGGGCCGCGGACGCGACCGAGGCGTGTCTTTAATGGAGTTTCGCCCCTACTTTTACGTCTCTCCTTCACAATTCGCTGGCTGTCCTTCGATATTTCCAATACGCCTGAAAACCGTACGACGTACAAATAGAGAATTCTCGATCTTTCTTTGTCGTGGCAGAAGCCGGCCGCTATTACCGGGGTAAAAAGGTGAGTGTGTGTAGGTACTGTGTACGGTACTCGCAGAGGGAAGGGAAACCTCAAACGAGGCAATACGTATTTGTTTTCCGGCATTGAGTCTCGCGAGGGAGGGTCCCGTGACGGATCGGTACGTCGGCGTCGCTCCTCGAAACAGCGATCCCTCCTTCTCTCGGTTCGCCGAAATCAATCCATCCCAGGACGAGGGAGAAGGGGAGCGAAAGAGCTCGCTCGTCGCCGTGACCAAAGACAGGGCGTATTCATTTATTTACTCT
This sequence comes from Andrena marginata, assembly GCA_963932335.1. NCBI lineage: Eukaryota > Metazoa > Arthropoda > Insecta > Hymenoptera > Andrenidae > Andrena > Andrena marginata. The sequence continues at coordinate 2,412,694 of OZ010660.1, forward strand.
GTAGTTTCGACTCCGGCGAGACTACGCTGGAACCGAACAAAAGCGAGAACCCGAAAGACTCTGCGGCTGCTCCCCGCGTGGGAACCGCCCGCGCTCCAGCGACCGCGCGGCCGCGGAAGAAAGCAGTCGCGGTTGGTCGCGCTGGGAGCGAAGTGTGCTCGTTGCCCGTTGACCTAACATCCTTTCGTCCCTACGAGACTCCACGCGGATACGCGCTACGCCCGTTCGCTTCGACTCTTCGCCGGTTACGTCATCTCACCACCCGCGCGGCGCGCGATCTGTCCGCACGCGGTATGCGGGACAAAAGAGTCCTTCTATATTAGTCGGAGCGCGAAGCTGGCTTTTCTCCCCGTCGTTCGGCTCTACGGCCCCGCGGGTTTGAAATACGAGGCTTCCGTTGCGTCGCGACCGAACCCGAATTAACGCCGCTACGTCCTCATCCTTATTTACGATAGGCTGTGGAGAGGGCTGCCTGTCCAGATGCTCGAGATTGCGCGTTTCATCCTCGACGAGTTTATCCGAGGAGCTCGCGTGACGGCCGTGCTTCCCTTTTAAATTCGCCCCGACGTCAGACACGATATTAAGACGTTGCGGAAGATTTTTAGACCGCCTTCGCCGTATACCTTGCCTAGGTACGTACCTACGTACGTACAACCCGGCGTTGGCCGCGAAACGAATAACGCGGACGCACGTTCGAAACCCGTATGTATAAATGCAGATGCACATGCACGTTCGTTCGAACTCGTAAAACCTGCCGTAAACCGTCGGTTTTTACGATCTCGCGGCAACTCGCCGACGGTTCCTCGGCGAAACGTCATCGGGGATCGTGCGCTTTACCCTGCCGGGGAATACAGATGGACGGAGCGCGAAGCGCGTGGCCAGTCAAGATGATTCACGATAATTTCGACGCGAGTTTCCCTCTATTTCGTCGAAGCAATTTTTAATGGATTTTCAGAGGTTCGAGGGGCGCTGGTGGTATTTATTCGTGGACGGGTTAACCAGTGAAATTGTACGCGCGTCATATCCGTTCCGTGGCACCAGGCCGAGGGCACGCATAATGCCCGCGCTGGCTAGTAGGCTGACTAGGTGCTCGTGACGCGATGCGAGATTGCAATGAACGGTGAACGCGCGTCACATTACCGCGAAAGATCGACGGGGAAACGGAAATGCCTTTATTGACGCGGTGGCAGGCGAACGAGCGGGCAGGCCAGCCAGGCAGCCACTCCAGGAAAATGATTGTTCGACGGAGGGACAATGATAATTCCGCTCGACCACCGTCACCGGCACTACTGGCAGCGAATAAAACGAAAGCCTGACAGAATCGCACCCCCCGGCCTGCCTCTCTGTCCGCCATTATGGCCCCGGTACCGATTGACTGGAAATTAATGGCAACCACGGTAATTGCTCCGATAAACGTACACGGGCAGCAATAAAATCCCCGTTAGCGCGCTCGGGCGACGGAAATTTCTCCCAGAGAAAGGAGCATTCCGTTCGTAAGGAGATTTTACGCGCGGTAGATTCCGATTCATCGTCCGCTAGCAGCGCAACCGCCTGCCTTCTTTTTCTGGGAAACGACTGGACAGAATTCATCCGACTTCAACCTGCCACTTCTTCGTACTAAACAGTGACTTAATCTCTCCTAGAGCTTCGAAACCATTCGCTAGGAACGCGAATACGTTTTAACGTCCGTGCAACTTTCGGGGAATCGATCTTGAGCGCGAAGAACCCAGGCACATTTCTGTTTAAATGGACGGTCGCAGCGGTGGCATTGCGCGCTTGTCTTCCGAGCCGGCTAGCAAGAGTCAAGAATCGAGCGGATGCAGTGACGGGCCTTTGTCGAGCGTCGTCTTTGATCGCGTTAACGAAGCAGGCGTTTTATCCAGAGGCTACCCTAGTAGCGCAAAATATTGGTTACATATTTTTTCCAAATATTGAAAAAATATTTTTTTAGCCACGCTTTTTAATATGAAAAAAATGTTGATTCGAAATATTATATACACATACTGAAAATGTGAAATAAAGGTGTAGAAAATATGAAACATTAGGAAGAAAATGTTTTCTTTCTACCATTCAATAAATATTTACTTTATATTTGAAAAAGAATGTTTTTTTTTCATAATACAAAATGAATCTTTCCCGAACATTCGGAAAAATGTTTTGTTTCAAACAGTAAATAAATATTTACACTATATTTGAAAAAAGAATATTTTTTCATAATATAAAATGAATATTTCCAGCATATTTGGAAAATATATTTGCTTCTTAATCAAGAATAAATATTGTATATATGTTTAAATATCAAAAAGAGATTGAACCTCTTTTTAATATTGGATGTATGTGCATCGAATATTTTCTGCTACTAGGGTAGTTTCCAAGGGGAGGAAGCTGAGGCGCGACTCCCCTCGTCTAACACGATGAGTGTACATAATTTATAATTTTCCTCGTTACACCGTGGTGACCGCAAATGGTCAACAACGACACGCGACAACGTAGATTCGACAAAGGGGCCAGGCCACACCACGCCTTTCGTTATATTCCGCGGTTATTCGGAGCTGGCGCTCCGTTCCCCGCGAGTTTTTGCATTTCGGTCACGTAGCGGACCGCCATTATTAACGGGGAGCACCGTGTCCCGTGTCCCGAATGCATATAATAATGCCAGGATCGATCGATCCACGCCGCGAATTTGTTATTTTATTAACGCGTATTTATTCCAGCCCGCCGAGGCTATCAATTATCTTCCCGAATACGTGTCCTGCTTCGCACTGATTATTTAAACCTCGGACTCGCCCGAGAACACTGCAAGAAGTTAAAACAAGCACCTATGCGTGTACGTCGAACCTAACAGAACTGCTGTCTAAAGTTTAAGCTCTAGGGGAGAGTGGGGTAATCACGAACGCGGGCTAATCGCGAACGCGATGGTTACGGCGTTTTAATAAATAAAAACTGATGTTTCCTCGCCACTAGGTAATAGTTTAGGTCGTATCCAACGCCGGGCAGAAAGTAATAAATACAAAACGCTCATGCTAGTCAAGACAAACACAATTTATTATTTTCATCATGTTTCAAGTAATATTTTGTCAATTTTCAATTGCATGTAATTACTGTTGAATTAATGATTCAATTGGGATTTTTTTAAGTTGAAATAAAGCACTCCTTTACCAACATTTTGTGACCAAGGCGTGGCTTGAATCATGATTCTAACCCCTGAAATAAATTCCTTTTTATTTTTTTATGTCGCGGGGTAACGACGAACATATCTTTAAGCGCGTTGTAGCTCAGAGCAACGTTAACCGATTTTCATGAAATTTTCAGCATGTATAAAACTTATATAAATGTACAAAAGGGATTTTTGAATTTTCATTACAAGCTCAGAAAAAAGTTTAAAAACGGCCTTTACTATTTTTTTCGATATTCTGACCAATTGCAATTTTTTCTAACGCACAAGAAGAGGAGTTTGAAAAATACATTACGCTTTCTGTGCGACTTCTGTGATATTTAGCACACTGTTCGTGATTACTCCACGGCAGTCGGGTAACCACGAACAACAAGGGTTTTTCTTTTCCGCTATAAAGTTGATTTTTATTATAACTTTTCAAAAATTCGTCACAGTACTTTATAGATGACTAGTTTAAGTATGTTTGTAAATAAAAAACAAATTCATTTCTCACATAGTTCTCGTTTCATTTGCTTTTTGGCTCAGGTGTTCGCAATTACCCCAGTCTCCCCTAAAGTCTAAAGCAACAGACACATTTGTGGGCAAAAAGCAAACGACGCCCCTTCGAATCGGCGGCGGGTCCTCCAGCCTGCCGGACGCCGTGAATACGATACAACGGGAGAATCGACGCGGTACATCCTTGTACGTTACGCACTCGGCATCCGGGCGAAGGGTCGTTCTCCCGAGTGCTTGCCCGACATCGCGTTAACAAAGGAACGATATTGTTTCCGACCAGATGCCCAATCCCCTGATCCCCGCCCGGGGAATTGTACAGGCGCCGATCCCAGAGTCGGCCCTCGATTTTTCATAAGCTTCCTTAAGGATCGATCGCATTCGCGTTCCAGTAGCTATTTCGTTACCCCTCGCGTCGCGCTCGCAACGCTATATCTTCCGGCCGGCGTAGAAATCGTCGGTGGGAGAAAATCCTCTTAACTTTTCAGCCGAGACGCGAAGCTCGACGCATGTATCGCGAGATCTCTATGTATTCTTTCGATTAACGAAGATTCGTTGGGGTAATGGATGGTTCACTTTCCCCCGGCTAACAAGGAAACTTCGCGCGATTCGTCGAGGATCGGACGCGCTATCGAACGCGTCGGTTGTCGAGCGCATAGAGGCAGCCAACGCTTGAGAAATCGTGGACCCGGCGTGTCGTCTTGAAACTTGAAAGCCCTCCCCCCATTGCTTAAACAAGTTCCCATAAGCGTTCCGTATTCGTATTTGCGCGGGGGGTGTTTAACGTCGGTCGAACTCGCTTGAAAGCGGCGTGTACACCGCCAGCCGGCCTTCTTCGACTTGTCCACTCCGGCGACGGAGGGAAACGAGAGTTTCCCATGGCAAATAATTCGGCGAACGGGATTCTCCCCGCCGGAGAACCGAGGCCAGCGACGAACGATTTCCGGCAATCCTGCACTCGGCCAAGATTAAATTGCCGCCGGCTGATAATCGAGCGCAATCAACGTAACGATAAGCGGGGTGGGCAGGGTAAAAAGTGGGCGACTACGAAGCGACCGGGCCAGGAAGATCGTCCACGATCGATCGGGCCTCTCGTCTTCCGTCCGCTCCTTTGTCGCGCGACATCTTTCCAAACCGGGCGACAAGCGCTGCAACCAACCACCTGAGAAGTTTTCTCACGAGCTTTCAGCGGCCGCGTTCGGATCGATAAGTGCCAACCGATGTAGATGCATCTGACGTATGCGCCCGAGTGCAGCGGGGAAACGTTACTCCCCCGATTCCCCCGTTCCCCTTTTCTCCAGCATTTTCCCTGATCGCCTTTGCGTCTTACCGGTCGGAAATACTCATCGATGCCGACTCGACGCCGATAAAACTCCAAGTCGATTACCCCGAGCTCGCCGTTAGCTACGGGAGAGAAGCTCTCGGGGAAGGAAATTAAACCGTGGAAATTAGCACGGGCAAGCTTGCCTCTGCCCGGCGACTGTCCCCGATATATTAATAGCGCCGCGTGAATTTATTCGCCGGGACGCAGCTGCTCCGGTGAATAGGTAAATTCACGGGGGACGGTGACGTTTAACGCGGATAGGTTCGCTGCCGGCGCACGGCCCGATGGATTTTCTTATTTAGAGAAGATTCCGCGGTACGCGTGCATCGTAGCCGGTTCACGCGCGTCTATTTCCGCCCGCCTCTGACCCGATTCCCTTCCGGCTACTCTTTCCTCCTCCGCTTGGCGTCAGAATATCGAATAACTCGGTGAAACGCAGCCGCCGCATCCCCCGCCGATGTCGGCCGGAATTTCTCCTTGACCTTTTCATTCGCCACCCCCGACCCTCGGCTATCGGGGAACGCCGAGCCTCCAATTTATTTTCAACCAGCGACACGTATTTCAAGTTCGTCCGACGTCTTTGTCTTCGCCGGCGACGGGCACGTTTCGACGGTCTACTCGCGCCAGCCGCGTCTCCATAGATTTCTCTGATTCTCTATTTGAAAGGTAGCACCTCGCGTCCCAGATTCTCGGATCCGCCTGCGCGGAGCGGGACGAAATAATAAATGAGGCGCATAGAAACCGTTGCATTTTCATCCCGTTCGACTTCTACGTTTCAGTAATTGGGAGCAGGTTAATTGGAACGTGGGATTCTTCGGCGCTCGGCTAAGAGCCTACGCTGTTTGTCACGTGGTGGTTGTGTTTTTCTTTTTTATGAAAATCCCGTGAAAGAATAAGTCGCACAGGTACCAAACGGAACGATCAATCAGAGGTCGGAGCAGGGAACGCGATCGTTTAGCGGAGGAGCCGACCCCGACGCACGTTCCGCCAGCTCCTTGGCGCGCAACAACAAATTCATTAGGGAAAGTGGCGCGCACCGATTAATTAATTGAGCAAAGCCGTCCGCGTTGACCCGCGCGTGCAGCCGGGCGCCGCGCCGCAACCGTTGCGTTAATCAATATTTTAATGCAGCTACGAGGAAGCGGTGGCCGCAAATATGCGTTCATTTTAATGGATTGCCAGCCAGCCGAGGGTAGAATTATGTCGTAAACGAAGCCGATTTACCTTATAAATATCCCCTTGATTATCGCGGCCGCTGTTTCGCCGTCGCTACCGCGGAACGATAAAGCGGCGAACAGCGATCGCTGTTTTATTGTCCAAGCAACGACCCCCGCTCGAATTACTCTGCGCTCGACTTTCAAAGGAAGTGGAAAAAAAATTGGCGTTAGGATTGGCACGTTCGGATGAAGCGACGCGCGTTATTGCTCGCTGCTAGTTTCTATCGGCGCTTTAACTCGAGGGATCCGGACGCGTTGGTAGCTCGTCGTTAAGTAAATCGTTTTCTCAGCTGCATCGATCGCAGACGCTATTCACTGGCTCATCCTCGAGAGAGTTACCTCCTAGAAGGGAGCCGGAGTCGGAAAAGATCGTTCCGTTCGGAAGGCTTTTTCGGCTAGTCGCGGGTCGCTCGTAGACGGATCGCGAGAGGAAGTCGAGCGGCGGTCGATTCTTCGAGAACTCGATAAAGGAACCTTACTCGAAATCGTCCCGCAGGAAGAGTAATCAGTGTGGAGAGAGGTTGCGGGTTCGAGGCACCGTCGAGATTCGAAAACGAGGAATCGAGTTGGAAAGGGAGACGCACCGAGGCTACCGGAAACGCTTCCGACGCCGGGAAGCTGCAGAATTTAAATGAACCACTGTGCCGATTGCAAGTATAGGCTCCTTTGTGAAACTCGATTAGCAGCCACAGCTATTTCGGATGAAAGAGTAGACCTGGCGTATTTGTGCGCTTTGTAACCAATGCTCTTTTTAAAGCAAGGGAATACGTGGCATTTCGACGGGGCTCGTTCGACGGGTGAGATCCGAAGCCCCGGCTTATGCCGCAACGTATTTAGCCAGTAAATGGAGTTTAAAGAGTGTTGCGCGCTGAACGCGCGCGGGAGAACGATAAATTCTAAAGTAGATAATAAATTCTCTAGCGCCATCAGGCTTCCCTTATCCCGCGCGCCTTAACCGGGTCGTGGTGATTTTTCAAAATTTCTCATCTGGCCCGTCTCGCGTCAGCCGCTCCCAACGGAGTCGGGGGTGTAATAATCTTTATGTAATAAGCTTCGCGCCGGGCGATTATCGTTCAGTCGGGGCTGTCTCCGCTGGACAGAGGCGGAGACAGCGATAGAGATAGACTCGTCTCATCGACTATCCTCGTTACTCTTCCGAAGGGAAAAACAGCTCGATACGATTACGCAGCGAGTAAGGAGAATCGATTAGCTCGACGGTGGCATCTCTGCGAGCAGTGATACTTCCCGTACTGTTCCTAAAGCTACCATCGGCGCGCAGACTTCGCCGTTCACGGAATGCTTCGTAACGCGCACATTTCGCCCTTTCGAGCACGACTACCGCGGTCGTGGCCGGCCCCGAAATGGCCCCGAGACAGCCCCGGTCCGATCGAATCGGTCGACAGCCAATCCGCGAGCCCGAGCCTGGCGACGATAAGATGAAAGTTTAGATTGAACCGTGAATATTTCAAGGGGAAACAAGAGAGCTCGAGGGGCGAAGGTACGCGGGTCTGCGCGTGCCTCCTGGGGGGCCGGCAAAGTCGCGCAGCCGGTACGTCCTGCTCGACGCGAGGACGGATTATGCAGGTTTGTTTAATGGATTAACGGATCCGCGCCTCCGTGTATCCCACCTACGAAAACTCTCGCCGGGGACGAGAAACGGACGGAGTTAGTTCGCGGGGTAAAGGCGCGAGTTACGTAACGCTGGCGGGATTTAAAAGCTTAATGGCCAGTGGTTCGAGCGAGATTAATCATACGAGCGCGCTCAGTGGCCGCGGCTATGGAGCCCTCGATCTGGATAACTGCCCTCGATTCCCTGCCGAAAGGTTTCTGGGATTCACGGGATTCTCGAGTTTGCTCCGAAGGAACCAGATGTCCTCGTTCCCTACGCTATATATCCTACACGAAATTAGATATTATCCGGCTCGCGTGTGCCGCCCGGTGCAACCTATGTACGTACTTACGTACATACGCGGCTGCACAGACGCGTGCGTTATTGCGCAGTCGTGTGTGTTATTGCGCTTTGTTATCAGATACGGAAACGTCGCCCGTGACATTTCAATTTCATGCGACATAAAATACCCCTGCCCCGCGACCGCGTTTACTGCGTGCGACCCCGATAGATCGGCCCGCGTTCGTCCCTCCAATCCTGTCACCCTTGTCGTCGGTACAAGAACAACGCGCGACCGATCGCGAACATCCGCTCTTCTTTTCCGGGGTGTCGTTAATAGGATTTTTATTTCGGGTTACGTTTCGTCTCCGGCAACGCTTCGTCTATAAAGATGCGCGCGGCTCTGCGGAGAAAAGTGTTGGGAAGGGTTGGAGGGTTAAAGTTACCCAGGAGGACTGTGGAAAGTAGAAGTTCCATCAACTCGTTTCCGTGGTGTAGTGGTTATCACATCCGCCTAACACGCGGAAGGTCCCCGGTTCGATCCCGGGCGGAAACATTTATTTTTTTTTTTTTTCCCCCTCCAAATTATCGATTAAAAGACTGATGCAGGAGGCCCGAACTAACTGTCCTCGGTAGGATGTAATAATTTCGGTTCTGGCTGCAGTGGAATTGGAAAATTCAAACGTCGACGAGAACGGACACGCAACGTGCACGCAGGAGAATCTCGCGAACGGCAATGCTAGTCGATTAACCGTAAACTACCGATTGCAGTGTGCGAAAGTGCATGCATTATGCAGCAGCCTCGTGTAACGATCGTGTAAACCGGTCCGAGAGTATGCAGCAGAAAGAGGAAGAGGTAGAGAGAGAGAGAGAGAGAGAGAGAGAGAGAGAGAGAGAAAGCGCGTTATCGGGCCTGCCGTGAAACTTTGATCCAGCTCTGGGCAGGCATCGGATCGGGTGTCATACATAATCGGTCGTACGACTCGTTTCGATCGCGCGCGAACGTAACGCAGCTCGGGATCGAGATCGAGATCGGTTGGGCTTAGATGAATTTGCTTAGAATTAAGGGAGAACACCACTTCGACGACCGGAAATGTAAGTCATTTTTAAGAATTTTTTTCAGACATACTTTACAGTTTTTATCAAAAACTTTTATTACCTACCTTTAGCACGTTGTCTTAAGAGAGTATAGAAAAAAAATAAATAGAAACACATCCATAAATTGGAATATATTAATTAATTATCTAGACCCCTCCACGCGAGCTGGTCGAATCTGTAACTTTGCAACAGCAGGTCCGAAATCAAGTTTTATTTTATTGTTTTATAAACTATATGAGTGTAGTTTCCGTTGCGCGGACCCGATTACTTAAACAAATTATTTTTGTAAAAATGGTGCGCTTCAGAAGAAAAGTTTCGAAAATCCGCGAATAAGATGGACAGTTTTCCGAGCGTATTTTAAAAAGTTTGTTTTCAATCAAAAAATCCGTAAGCACAACGGAAACTACACTCGTATAGTTTATAAAAAGAAAAAATGAAATTTGATTTCGGACCAGCTGTTCCATATTATAGTTACAGATTCGACCAGCTCGCGTGGAGGGGCTAGAAGATTAATTAATACATTCAAATTTATGGATGTTTTTCTATTTCTTTCTTGTTGTTTAACCTCTTAAGACAGCATACTAAAGGTAGGTAATAAAAATTTTCTATGAAAACTGTAAATTAGTCCTGAATAAAATTCTTAAAAATTGCTCAATGTTTCGCCCGTCGCAGTGGTGTTGCCCCTTCAACAACCAGCCCCGTTCGTTACCTCCATATCGAAATTCGCAAGATGTCCAGCTCCTAGAGGCACGAAAAATGCATTCACGTCAGTCGGATGAACAACTGTACCACTCAACAAGTTTCGGCCAGTGTCAAGGCCGAAGGTCTAACTGCAAACTTTTAATGCGAAACACTTGGCATTCCTTTTATCAGATTCGCGAGGAGAAGGGAAGAGGATTTAGAGAGCGTGGGCTCGCGAGCGGCCCGGGAGATGCTGGTAAGCGGTGAACTTGGAAATCTCCGGGTAGGATTGGCCGAGAATGCGATGAATCGAAGAGGCAGGCAGCATCCGAGCTCGCAACTTCTAATACTACGGCCGGAGATAGGGAAATGCGAGATCCCCGCGCCACCCACGCCGGCCCGCATCTTTCCTTCCACCGTGCCGGATGCTTTCCTTTTATTTCCCGACAACCTGCAAGCTTTATGGCTGTCCCGCTGCCCCTGTTCGCGGCGCGAGCTCGCGCGCTTCGTTGTTCCCGCTCGTTCCGCGCCTCCCGCGCCGCGTCACGCCATGCGGTTACCCTCTGCGCTTTTGTTGCGCTGGCGAGGGCGCGTTGACAATGCACCGCCGCGGAATAAGAGAGGCCGCGCGCGATGCTCGTCCCTGGGCATCGTGGATAGCCCCATTCGAGCCGACGAATTAATGTAATCGTTACGAAGGAGCAGACTGCCCATTGTTCCACTCCCCGTCTCTGTTTTCTTCCAGCCACTCTTCTCCTCCAGCTTCGCCTCCGCCGCCGGCTCCGCTTCCCCGCGACAAGAGCGATTTCCCTCATTGTTCCGTGCGGACATGTATACGTTTTCACGCGTCGGAATCGCGACGCGGCACGATTCGATACCGGCCCCTTCCGTGGCCCACCGTTCCGTTCATTACCCCGCTGTTACTTCCCTACAAACTTCCATTCTTTATCCGGCTTTATTCCGCTGCGAGAGCGTACTTCCTGCCGGAGGCCGAAAGCTGCATGACCGCGTTCCGCGCGAGAATATACGCGGCCATTGTCCCGAATGTACGACGGCAGTCCTAACGGATATGGGTTCAGTGGCGTCGATCTTGGTTGCTCGTCCTGGTCCGGAAACGGGAAGCGGGAAACAAGAAGCACAGCCGCGGCGCAGAGGGTTCCCCGAATATTCGGCACGTATCGCGATATCGGGGTCATCGAGGATCAGAGCTGTGGCTCCGTTCGGGAAGCCTTGGCTTCGAAAGGGGGCCACTGGTCTTCCTGTTCTTTAACCACGCTGCTTCTTCCCAACGCTTTTTGCAGCTGGACCTACCATTGCATCCTGATCAGATTAGTCCTGGATAGAGAGCGGACGATAAGCGCCTGATCTATAAAGGATTCACTGGGTAACGGCTGCCACTTTAAGGATGTAAAGGACGTACAATATTAGACAAAAGTATATGAAAATTGAAATACTTGAATGTCTAAGTCTTACGCGTAATAAATATAGATTTAAGGAACTCGAACGTGTCGCGGCACGTGTTCGAAAAGCAAACAATTTCAGTTTTGAAATCTTGTATTTTATTTCGTGGAACTGATAGTGAAGAGTCCTCCGATATAAGAACATGATAATTTAGTAAAATAAATAACGGGTTTAAGGTTAGTAATTATATTCAAAATCGAATAACCGAACGCAGATTCCTTCAGTATAATAAGAATGAATAATTTAAAATTTATTATCAATACGAATTATTTAAAAAATCAATTTTATTTTTTATAATTGTTTCATATGGTTGTTATTAATTTGTGTTTAAATACATTTAAAAAAATATATATTTTATTTGTTTGACTTTTATTATGTTCAAAAATATATTTTAATGAATTATTTTGTGGGAAAAATTATTTTTTCTGGGTTATAAATATGATTAACATATCAATTACGTTTGAATAGCCGTATCTTAATGGAAAATTGATTTTTTATTTTTTTTTTCTATATACTCGATACATTGTACGACAGTCGAAGTCTTATTTTTACTCCTAGAAAGGTATTTTTCACTTTACAAATGCTTTTTCAAACATTATTCGTTAAACTTTTGGCAATTTTCAAATTTTTCTCACGTTATAATTTATTTCTTTAAGACGGTGCAACAAAAACAATTGAAACTCGACAATTAGTTTCATCTACCCATATACTACATGTAAAAAAGAATTGAAAACATTGGTACCATTTCTTCAACATTTTGTCAGCTGCTTTATCTGTCAAGATCGTCTCTGTCCACAAGAGTACGTGTTAAAATCAGTGAAAATTAAAATCGTTATAACCCCGCGACCGTTTAGTGAATTCGTTAAAAATTTTTGGAGCACATCAGGAAGATTAGAAAGAACAATCTCACAAATTTTCCTCAACTTGGTACCATTTCGAAAATAGATCCAACGAGAACAACGGAGAAATATATCCGTGGAACGTCTGACCACGAACGGAACAATCTACTTCGACCCGAGGACCACGAGGATCCCCTCTCTCTTACCGAGCCGTTCGTAGAGAACGAGTCCACCATCCATCATTTAATATTTGCAGACAGAAATAAAGAGAGATTCCACAATCTATCTATGTACGTGATATAAACGACGATTCAGGGGAGTCAGATCCCGACCGACCTTTCACCGGACATTGGATCGCGGGAGTTTTACGGGAGGTATCGATGAACAAGTGTAAATCATTCGGTGGAGTAGCTCTGAATACCAGCCTGGTCGGCGCGGCGGGCTGAACGTTGGAGTTTTGATTTTTTTTTTTTTTTTTTCAAAACCACCAGCGGCCACTCCGCCATTCGTGGAGAAAGCCACATTTATCTCAGCCACCGATGCGAGCACTCGACGTTGATGAACGTCGACGGCGGTGGGAATTGATAAAATTCACCTCGGGACACTGGAATGCGGTGCACCCCTTTCCCCGTCTTTTTATTGCTTACGTAAATAGAACACCGCGTTGGCGAGAGAATTGTACGTTTCATTGGACCACCGTGCTTCTTGGACGCTATCGAAAGCATTTGGCTACGGTATCAGGGCGACCTGTGAAAATTCCTGCGGTCCAAGTATTCGCGGCACGGTATTCAGCGGCATTCTTCCCCGGCATTGTTTTCTTTCTTTTCGCAAAGCGACGAGGAGAGCCGGTGGCGTCGGTCGTCGTTTGGAAAGTTTAATTTCTCCCTTGGAATAGAGAATAGCCACGCATTTGGTATCGCCAGCCGGAGAAAGGGCGAAGCCGAGCCAGCGAGCAGAGGCGAGGGAGGAGAATCTTTTTATCGATCGATTTTCTCTCCTTGCCCCAGCGTTATTCACGGGGCGGCGTGGCGCGGCGTTATCTCGGCCCCTAACCTTTCCCTGCCGCGTCCGTGCGTTTCCAGCCACCTTCGCTGTTCGCGGTACCATTTTCCAAACATAATACGATAACGGCGTGTTAAGTACGCTTTACGCTACTTTTTCTCTCGCGGTTTGCTGCTCCCGCCGTTTTTCCTACACTCCCATCTACCATCCAGCGCCCACCTATCTCGTATTCAGAAATATTCTCGGTATAACGCAGGCAGCGCGCTCTCACAATCCCGAACTACGAATAGAGCGTAGCGGGAGGAATCACGATTAAACTACTACAAATTACCGGCATTCAGAAGTGCTCCGGTGCTTCCCCGTGCGACGGCGTTCCGTGGAGATATTTCGGGATTGGTGAAAGGATCCTTTGGCGAAAGAAGCACGCGGCAAATTCGGACGTCTCTCTGCGACGCGAACGCTAACGGTAAACGAAACTCCCCGGTGAATTGTTTGCGGTACGTCGAGGAACAACTCGGAGGGATGGGAACGTAAGACGATGGCGCGATCTTCCTTTAACGAGCGTAACGTTCCGCGTCGTAAAGCGACGTCAGGGTGACTGTACCTAATATCGCCAGTGTTCCTAATATCGCCACCCCCTATATCTCGCAAAGTAAGCACTAAAATTTATCAGTTACGCACTCAATTAGAACCTAACCATATGCAGGAAGACATACTGTAATTGCAGCGTCATGTGATCAACAATTACAGAAAGGGAAGTATTTTACTGAATCTTAATAGTGTAAACATTTATTGGACTGTCACAATTTTACATCCCATTCGGAGAAGGTAAGCCTAATAATTCCGTAAATGCAAGAATATCTACTAGAAAAACCCAATTAATGATGTAGTTAAGGACTGTAATCGATTCAAATAGTTTTTATAATGAAAATAACGTTTTTCTTGTAGCAGTATGTGTGTTCCCAATACCGCCTACCGTTAGAAACATTTATACAGCAAAGATAATAAAAGCCCATGTGAAAATGACTTTATTTGTCGAATGTGTACATCGGAACGTAAAAAATAAAATACTTTAAACATCTATATTTTTAAATTCTATATTTTTCTTATAAAAATAAAATCAAAGATGGATAAAAATACATTTGTAGTGCAAGAAATAATAAAAGCACGTGTGAAAATGACTTAAAAAACTCATATATACACGAATTAATCAATATTTCTTGAGGTGGCGATATTAGGTACACTTTTTTCAGGACCCGATTTTTGCATGTCTCACGTTTTTGAGTCCCAATTAAAAATTTCTAGGTTTCAACGATTCTAACTTATACTACATGAAATATGAATAATTTCTCTTTACTTTGAAACAAACTGCATGCAAAAATATCAATTATTATTCAATTGGCAGCGATTTAACTTTTGCCTGGCGATATTAGGTACAGTCACCCTATACGTTTCTTTTCCAGCCTACTGTGCGCCTGGCGGCGAGAGCCTTCCAGCGGAGCGGAAGTCGCGATAGCGGAGATTTCGCCGTTCCTCTCAGGCCTGGATAGGCTGTGGCGAAAATGCGCGAGGATCCCATCAGGAAATTGTCGTTGCCTGTGCCGTTCCGTTCCCCAACACCGTCGGCACGTATTCCGTCAGTGGATAAACTCTCCTCGTTAACGCGGGGACAGTCCCGACCGCCATCCATCACCTTTATTCCGCCTCGCCGATCCAGGCCACCGCCCTCGCGTCCTCTCTACGTTCGAGAGCTCCCTCTCTAAAATATGTAACGCGATTTCTCCCCCGGCGGGGAACCGGGACGCGGATGATAGAGGAAGACTCGAAGGAGCTTCTTAACCCAGAGCTCGGCCCCGTTGATAAAACGTCGGTGATTTTTCTCGTCGCGATATCCCCGGCCCTACTCGGGAGAAGCGGGGTTTCTATTTACGCTAAAAGCACCGGGCGCCGGACGCGCGCCGAAACGCTCCTGCCCGGGTTTCTTTGCGCGAGATGTAATTAGACCGGGGTGAAAAGCGGCGGACGGTGTCCCGGGAGAAGGAGGCGGAGGAGGTAATTAAAGAAGAGTCGAGGGACGGATCCTGGCGGACGTCTCGCGTCTTGACATTTGCGTTCCATTCATGAACGAGGCGCGCACCGGGCCCTCGACTAGTCCTCGATGCGCGATGTCGCACCGCGGGAAGCTAACGTGCTCGAAATGCGGAAAAAAAGGAGGATCTCCGGCGAGTTCTCCGCGTTTTCGCCGGCTCCTCTTCGCGAGCCTCAAGACAAATATGCTCGAGGACCACCTCGACGAGCTACTCCCCCTCGCCTCTCCCCCTTTCAAAGAAAACGACCAGTTACTTTAAGCTCCAAGGTAACTATTTGCGTTCTCGGTTGTTCGCGCCTAATTTCATTTTCGCCCAATTGTCCGAGAACAACGCGCTAGGCGAGTCTCTTCGCCGCGGAGAGCTCGCGCCGTCTCTCGGATCTTTTGTTTTTTTAAATATTGGGAGTATGTATACTGGAGAGGGACGAGAGGTAAAATTCAGATTATTAAGCAAACAGCGCTGAGTAACAAATATTAATTTATCCCCCTTATCGAAGTTTGTCCTTTAACTAATTAATCGTCCCACTTTTCAAAAAAGTGACCGCGAATATTGATACGTACGCATCTCGTTTACTAGAAGCTTGTCCACTCGCACGGAACGCGAGCAGAGATATCATTTCGCCTCCTCTCTCGGCCGAAAGTTTACTCTTTTCTGCCAACCGTTTCGTTTTAACGACCCTCGAGGGATTAAAGGGAGGAGCGAGGTTGCCGCTTAATTTCCGAAATTTCTTGCCCTCGGAATGCGCGGAGGAGCCGAGCTACGGGACACGGCGAGCTTTCGACGGAAGTGATTAGCCGGTTCCGTTGTCGTCGCTGCCTGCGTACCGGCGAAAGTGGGACGAGCGTTTTTGTTCCGAAACGGTGGCAGCGATAAGCGTAACGCAACATGCCAACACCGCGACCGGCCCGATGCGCGTCGGCCGTTACGGCTGAGAAACGATGAACACGCGCATAAATCGGCATACGCGGATGCGTAAATCGGCGGTGCCTGCCTTCGCGTTAGTCGCGTATCCTCGGAACGGCTTCCTCCCCGGATAAAAGGGAAAAGAGATAAACTCGGGTGGCGAAATAATGGGCGACCGGGGCGAACTGTATTTTCTTCATCCCCGTCGCACGCTCAACGGAATCCTCCACGGGCGCGATTTTCTAATTGCTCCGAGTGGCGTAGTTCAGCCGGGCTGGCGAACCCTCGAGACGTCTCGATGGTAGTTTTCGACTGCCGAACAGAGCGGAGGGGAAAAGAAACTCGGGAGAAACGGCGCTTAAGACGAGGAAAGTTTACGGTGTCCCCGAGCGGAGACGGCTACAAACGAGACTTCTCCAAGTTAATGGTCGGAATGCGTTACTGGGCAAGTCGAGAAATACGTGCATCCCTTTAATACTAACCCGCGGCGAGCAGTCGCAGTCGGGCAAATTCGTTTACCAGGCGTTTAAAGCGAAAGTGGCCGGGCGGTAAAAGAGCGATTACATTCTCGCGTTCTCGCGTAAAGCTAGGGAAGGTGGAACGGGCGCCGCAGCTCGGAGGCCGCAGAAAGAACGAGCGGGGCATAAAGAGGCGCGCCCCTAACGATGACATGCCTTAAATTCATGGTGCTCGATTGGGTGGCATAGCAGACGCCGTAGCCACGCTCTGCCGAACAAGATAAATGGCAGATAAAAAGGAAGATTCCCACGAAGAACGTGCTCTCGTACAGAATGGAAGCCGATCAGCCGGCCCCCCCCCCCCCCCCTCTAGTTCTCCTTCGCTCACCTCCTCTCACCCGGAAAGACTTCAGTCAGCTTTTACGCCCCTCGATAAACACTGATTGCACCCTATTCGCTTAAAGCGTACCGCGACACCTCCGTTCCCTCCCTCTGCTTTCGTCTAAACTCGAAACGTTTGCCTCTACGACGCCGTTCAAGCATGCTTCTTCGCAGCGCATCCGCCGCGTCGCGTCGCATTGCATTCCCGGCTCTCCGCTTTCGGAGATTTTCATTAACCTGGGTCGCGTACAGCCGAGAAACCTAAACCCACTGCATACCACTCGCGAATACGAGATACATTCGCGAACCCTTGCAAGCGTACAATGCGACCTCGATCGCCTTCACTTGCGCTGGCGTAGAGGTCCATTATCTCTGCGTATGCCTAAAAAGGACTACGAGCTGGTCAGCGCGAGTTTGATGCTCCGCGGCTGCGACAGTTTGCCAGCGCGAACTCGCGTGCTCGTTCCCATAATACCGTCGAAGTTGTCACAATAGCCCCGCCGTTTCGTGCCAGGGAAATTGGCTACGAATGGCGCCACGATTTGCACGAAGCCCTTGCAATTTCTACACACGCGCGTTGGCGATCGTTTGAACCTTGGGATATCCAATTCACGCCGGTTGGTCGCGAGTTCGTCGGCCGCGATAGCACTCCCCAATTAGAGCCGGCGTCTCCAACAATCGACTTTACTCTGGCCGCAAAATTAATCCATCGACTGGCTGTTCTTCTTCCAAGCCGACCGAAAGCCAACATCGGGATTAGCGAAGGCTCGGCGATCCGGTTGGGCAAATTACTCGCGGGACCAACCAGCCGCGGTGAATTTCCACGATTTTCAGGCAATTCTAACGGGACTTGGCGCGGAGGTGAACGGCTCGGCGTCCGTCGAGTAGGCGCGGGGAATTTCGTGCGAAATTCCAGATAATGGGAGCCTGTCGGGTTGGAAAAAAATTATTTCCGCTCGACGATCAATCATAGCCGGCGCGAGGGTGGTCGTTACTTGGACGAAAATGACTCGGCAGTGCGTGAACGAGTGCGATCATGAAACTGGCATGCGGATCGACTCTGCTTCGACCATTGCGTGATTGCGCCCACTTGCCGTTCTCCCTTATTGCGCCGCCATTTAAATAATCCCCCTCCCACCGTCCATCTGTCCCCGGCGTAATTACGACAAACCGTTGTCCGCTTTATCGGATCGGCTGTGAAAAATGGACAATCCAGCTGGCAGTCTCTTCTGTTTCTGGGGACAATTCGTCGCAGCAACGTAGCTACGTAATCCAACGTTACCCAGGGTAAACCGACAAGTAATTGACCGCGTACCAGTGAATGACGATTAGGCAAAGAAATGTCAATTGTAAATTTAGAAATATTATAGGTTTACATATGGAACGCAGTTGCTTTTAATATCCCAAATTTTTAGTATTAAGCAAACATTAATTAGTACAATTCTTACTAGAAGTATGCGGTAATTTACTGGGCTTCTACACGTTTTATAATCGTTTCTTTTCTTTAAATTACGATAAGAATGAGTAATTATTTTTATAGAAACTTTCAGAAAAATAAATTTAAATGCAATTCCAACAGTTGTTTTGTTGTTACACACAAATATATTCAAGTATTAATCTGAAAGGTCCGTAAATTCAACAATTCGCTCATTCACCGGTTGCTTTACCCTACTCGCTCATTTGTTTTTCAGAGACGATTAATTTCCTCCAAACGATTTCCTAGCTTATCGGGATGAAATCGAGTCAACATCAGTACGCGCTCACATATACACACACACACACACCTATGGAAACGGCAGCGAGGCAACCAGGCAGCCGAGGGAGAGCTCAGTTTGTGCCGCTGCATACTCTGCATAAATGTGCATCGATGCAACGCGAGAGAAACTCGACGCCTCGCGCGTATCGGCACAGCGGCGCGCTTCGTGGGCTAAATGAATTTTGGATTTCGCCTGCGTCACGCGTTCCAGTTGTTTATCATGCGTATTCGCGTGCGCAGTTGTACGCGTGTGTGTTCAGGACTGGCGCGCTCCGCAGACATCGATGGGTTTGCGCGAGCCTGCCGTATGCGTTCGTGCATCCGCAGATACAGATTGCATCTACTTCGCGCTGGCTCATATTTTATCCAAACAGGCGACGCCGACGGATCGTTATCTGCCTATTGATCAGCGTTTCGCAGCGGGGAGAGAGCACACGATCGAGGCAAGTTAAATCTTCAAAGACGCTCGTTACGCTCCCTCCGTTCGACATTCTTCTCCTCTGACGGCGCGGATTTGCGAGAAGAATTTATGGCTCCACTTGCAGCTCGGCGCGGCCAGGCCCGTTGCACATTTCATATCGCCGAGGATTTGCCGTGGTACCGACTGGAAAGGTAAACGCGACGATAGCGTATCAGGCGAATCAAGGGACACGCGAGCTCCGCGCGGGAAAATAACGCGTCGGGGGAAGGACGGGACTGTAGGCAGGCATATCCATCTCGACGGTCCCCTATAAATCCTCCCGCGACCCATAAAGAACTAACTCGTCGTTTATCATGCGCCTTTCTGTCCGAGGTTCTCCTTTCCTTTCGGAGAGAAATATCAAGGGGGACAGAGGACCCGGAAGGGGGCGAGGCGGCCGGGACAAGCGTCGTCCATCTACTTGACGCTCCTCGCGAATTAATAGAGTTCGCCGCGCGTGGAACGGTCAACACGCTCGACGCGCTCTTACCCGAGTAACTAATTACCGTGTGCCCGGCCCGGTAATACGTTTCGCATTATCGCGGCTTTAAATTGCATCCTTTATCGCGGCTACGTAATTTGTAGCCGCGGCCGCGCGAAACGAATGCCAGCTGCCGCGGATGAGAAGGAGAACAGAGGGGAGCTTGAAGAGGGAGCTCGAGAACGGGGACAGGGGTGAAGAAAAATACCACGCTCCCGCTACCGCTTGCACCGGTAACCAAACTCGATTATTTAGGAGCTAGGAGACACTCGCGACGAAAAAAAAAGGGGAGGAAAGCGAACGCGCGTCAGCCCTGCCCTTGCGGAGACGCGATATATGCGAACGTGCGACGCGGCCATAAATCGCGGAACACCCGTAAACGCCATCCACTTCATTTTTCATGCTCCCCGTTGTCTCCGGGGAGCAGCGCTACCCCACGTTTCGCCCGCCGAGCCGCGCAGCGCGAATGGACGGGCGAATGTCCTCGCGGCTGAATTCGAGGAGCGAACCGAACGGACGCCTCTACTCGTAGATTCTACTCGGGACGGACTAGTGTCGCTACGTACTGTTCTTTGCTGGGCTCGGAATAATTGAGGGAACCCGTGCGGTCTCGCGGTGTCTTTCACCCGACGGCGAGTGGAGGGATGCAGGCGCGCGCGCGAGCGCAAAAGGCTGGTTGGCTCTGACAAAAGGCGAGGACGCGGATTAGAAGGGTGCGCGAGGCGGTCGCGGCGGTCGTGGCCCTAGCCCGACAGGCTCGTGTGTGGAATTTACATGCATAATCGAGGCCGGCAGCTTCGTTACGAACCTGCCTACCACCGCTGCCTAGCCTGTTGATCGCGCCACGATTCCCTCACGCTCGCCCTACTAATTACTGTTTGAAATAACGGCCGAGAGGGTACGTCTCCCGTTTGCAGCCGGGCCGCATTGTATATCGCCCAATTATCTCCGCTCGCTGCCAAGTTCAGCTTGGCCTTCGTTAGCGGCGCTAGCAACGAAACCAACCCTCCCCCGGCTCGATTAGCCTGGTTCTTTTCCTTCGATATCGAACGACGCGGCTCCTCGCAAACTCCAGCGTTCGTCGTGAGCCGCGAGAATCTCGGCGCAGTCCAAGACAGATGCGAAACTATGGCCATTCAGAGGGCTCGACGATGCCTCGTTGCACGCGAGAAAGCAGCCCCGGCGAGTAGTATGCTCGCGGGAATCGCGCGAAACGAGGCATCGTCGGTAATAACGCCGGCTGTGCGTAGTCGCGCGCGCTCTGACTCTTGGATTCTTCGATTCAGCGACGCGAATAACCGCCCCCCTCCGTTGTCTGTGTCATTGGCGCGACGATCCTGCCAGGCAGAATGTGCGAGGATCGTGAAGCTTGGAAAGGCGAGGGTATGTCTGAATGGAAAAGAGGCGGCGTGACGAATAATCGACAGGGGTGGTTACGTATAATCGCAGAGGGGTGGGAAGGAGAGGAGGCGAGTCCGGCGCAGAATCTCTCGGTAATTAATGGCAGTTGAGTTGACCAGCGTGCTAGTAGTGCACGTCAGCTGCAGCGGCGCGGCGCCTGCCGAGACGCGTTCGTTTCGAGGCCGTTGGAACAATACGAAGGGGGCAGAGAGACTCTTCGAGGCGTTCCAGGGGCGAGGGATTTTACGGCGCGGCGGCGACCGGTTCGGAGAACGGGAGCAAACAGAGAAGCCGCGCGGACGGACGGAGCGAGCGCGAAAATTCTGCAGCTGAAAAAGCAGAGATACGAGGGGGCGAAGGTTAACCGGCTGGAAAAATCTGCGCGTCCCTTTAGGAAACCTTTATTATATCGCCTCTGCCAAGCTATCCGGCGTTATTAAACGTTTGACGCTCAGGCTCCTTTGAGCTTGCTGGCGCCCCCCTCGCTCGCCTCGCGCGTTGCAAGAATATATGAGCGAACGGTTGAACTTTGAAGTCTAGTAGATAAAAATGAGGGGCGCGGCAACGAAACGGGAAACGAGAAACCCGATCCCATCGAACGCGCCGAGAAAGCGCGAGCTCGCCGATACGCGTTCCCAAGAATTCGGGACCCGCCTTGCTCGCGGCTGCGAAGGCCGAGGAACGCGAAGCTCGGCGAGCCCGATTCGTTCTCCCGTGCGAGCATCCGGGCGGAAAGAAAATTTTCGCGGCTACGCGGTCCCCTTCGTTTTCATATTCGCGCGTTCCTCGCGGTATTCTGGCACAGCTGCCGCTGCCCGACCGCTCGGCTAATTTTCTCGCAAACGGCTCGGCTCCTCTTTGCATTTAAACAAGACACCGGCGCTCCTCGTGTCCGAACGGCAAAATTTGGCTTCGCTACTTCGCAGGAATATGCATGGGGCTGGTGTAAATAATTGCTTGGTTCGCGGCCTGCCGGGGGAGGGGCTGCTTGCGAATTTACACTCGCAATTTCCTCCGCCATATAAAATTCACGCGCGGCGGGCTCCAAGATTAAAAAAGTTCGATGCGTATCCGGAGGAGCGGCGAACGCGATAGAGCGATAAATTAGCGGGGATCTCCGGCGACAAACAGGGACGCTATTTCGTAAATTGCTGCCGCGACTCGAGTAGGTTACCGGACCGCCGGAGATAGAACGAACCGGAGGAATACAACTGATTAAACGGGCAACGGTTGCCTCAAGATTTTAATTAGGATAACCTGCCGCCACATTCGGAATTCTGCATTAACGTCCACCGTGCAAGCTTTTCTGGATTGCCGCTTAAGCAGACGCTCGGGGAACTTTTCCGCCTCTGTATAGTTGGAAGATTAGCTGACAGTGAACGCGAGTACAGTATGTATTTTCCTCCAAAGAGAGAGAGAGAGAGAGAGAGAGAGAGAGAGAGGTGCTTATCGCGTCGTAATGTAATGTACCGTTCGTTCAGTAAACGCGTTAAAAATTAGCGATTAAAAGAGCTATATTTCACTAACATCTGGTCGGCTAAAGCTCGCGCAATTTTTGCTGCGACTGTGCCATTCGAATTGGCCTCGCGTTGGAAAAAGCGACGCGACCGGTGCAACAGGCCCGAGCAAATACGTACTTCCGTTAACTACCGGAACGCCCGAGTTACCGGGCCGATCGAGCAAACTCGCGCGACATCGGTGCCGTCTGCAAAGTAATGACCGCGACAGCGGATGATGGTTCCATCGAAGCGTTTAATGGACAGCTTTGGGAATATCAGCGGACAATATTGAGCTAGGCGGGTAAACCGCCAGCAGCGAAGTGTATTTGATACACTTAACTGCTAACGTTATAATGCGGTGACGCGACCGCAAGGCTGACGAGCCACGGATTTCTATTGGACAACGGTGACGCGAGGGAAAAATCAGATCCATAGGTAGGGGGAAACGGTCCGCTGTTTGCCAAGCCGACTCTCGTTCCGTTCGTTTGTTTTCGGTTCTGCGGTGAAACATTCGGATAACCCTGGTAACCGCGTCACCGACGATCATCCGAAGCTGTTTGCTCGGCAGTTTCGTCCTCGCGGACAGTTCCGTCCGACAAGAGGCCCCCAGGACCATCCCCCCCCTCTGCTTCCCGCCCCGTCGTCAAAAGAGGACCGCCGCGAGGCGAATTGCTCGCCGAATTGGTTTCCAGTTACGTAAGAACCTCTTGGAAGATTGTACGTGGATCTGGATGATACGTTACAGCCGGTTCGAACGTAACAGGTCATCGACAACCCTGGCGAGTCAGCTCTCGAGGCAGGCGTTGAAGTCTCGAAGCAACCTAACCCAGCCTTAGAAAGGGTATCTACAAATTCAGAAGCGCAATGGATGGCTTCCGCTCGATTTCGCCGAGTTTTCAGGGAACTCGAGTGCTTCTCGATTCACACGCTCCGCGCTCCAACGTTCGCCTATTTCACTTTTTACCCCATTGTCCAAGCCGCGAGCACGTTGATAGGGATAAAATCTCGGTGGGGCTTCGATGCGAACTGGGCGCAGCGAGTAATAGGGAGAATTAACCGAGACCAGGGGAAACGGTCGGTTGGTGGTCAGACGACCGTCGACTGGCAACTGTAAAGTGGAACGCGATAACGCTTCCTCCCCGGCGTATTGTGTGCGCCGTGCACTGTGCGTTGCGCGCAATCACGGTGCCCGCTGTACGAGCTCCAGCGATACGTCACGCGACGTAAATAATCGCAGATGCCGCTAAACGCGTGGCAAGCGGTGCGCGAGGCCGAGCTCCGTTCGCGGGACTAACTACAATCGTTGATACTCGAGACTGGGGACCAGAGAGCCGCGCCGAGCGGAAACCTAATTTCGTTATTCGCCGCGACCCTCCTGACCCGGCAGCTTCCCGTTTAATTGAAACGTAACGCGAGAACGAGGAAAAACTCCGGGGGCGAGAATTGAATTCGTGATCAGGGAATCAACTAAACTCTTAAAACTCTTTCGCCCCCCTCTCCACCGTTCTGCGCGCCCCTCGAGCGCTTATTCCCTCGTTTCGGTCACATTTTTGCCTGCCGAGCTCTCTCCCTTTTCTCTCTCCCCAACAGCGGGCGTAGTAATACTTTCCCAGCTCCGCGAGCCAGGAAATTCTCGCTTCGATATTTCCTGAAGAACGCCTCGGCCCGAGCAACTTCTGTGAAAATCCCTCGTCGCATTGTTGCGCATTCCCACCCCGGGGTGACCGTAAATACGCCCGTCGCTGCCCTCGCACCACCGAGGGCAACTAGGATCTCCTAGACTCGGTGGCCGAACGGACCGAAGGAGCCGAGGAGAGGCGAGCCGCGACGAGACCGGCGGAACAGAAATATTCCCCGACAGAATCGCGCAACGTTTACATCTTGCGTCGCTGTGCGCCAAGGAAGATAAAATCCCTAGGCTGCGCACCGTAGCTCGAGCAACGGGCACGACAGCTCTGACTTATTGCAACCCGAGGGTTACAATTACTGAAACACGCGGGGAACAGAGGGCGATATCTCGTGCTGCGAGGAATCACGAAAAACGAGCAGCAGCCTCGGTTATGGAAATCTTTTCTCTCCTCTGTACGGCCGGAATTCCTGCCGGGGGGGTGAATTTTTCGCGGGGGAAAAAAAAAAGCACCAAAAACGAGCGGTGCCCCGTGTATTTTTGCGCGCCGGTCGAAGTTCTGCGCGGCTTTGTGAAATCCGAGAATTAAACGAAGTGCGTCGAAAAACGCCGCGGCCGCGAAATAATAATTTTACGCGTTGCGATTCTTCTAGCGACCGGCTGCGCGATTCCGTTTGCCCCGGGATACCGAAGGGTCCGCAAACGATAAAGCTCTCGGATTCTTTTTCTCTTTTCTTTCTTTTGTTCGCTTCTTGGGAACTACTACACGCACGGAGTTTCGCGGCGCAGCAAAATGAAATTGAAATGTTGCTCTTGCCCGGCTGAACAGATGGGCCGAGTGAGAAATGTACGTTTACGATAAACGATCGAGGGGAGAAGGACGCGTTCGTCGCGCTCCCTCGGCCAGGCGAGCATTTGCGGAAAGCAGCAGAGATTTTCTTCGCCAGCAAGCCGTCCCACGGGAGAATTTACGAGCGAGCGTTACGCAATCACAGTTCCTCGCCCGCGAGCTTCCACAATAGAGCCGTGATTGTCTTTTCTGCGACTTCCTATACGGCCCTATTGTACGCGGAGAGTCGCGCGATCTTAAACGACTTATTCCTCTATAAAGTAGACAACGAATTACGGGCTGTCCCTCGAGGTATCGCGGGGATAAGCGGTCTTACGACGGCGGAGAACGCTCGAAATATCACGTTCATTCATCCGCGGTAAATGATGGAAAAGGAAGGGAAAGGCACCAGCTCGCATTAGATACGCGGATAAAAGCAAATACATAGATAAGTTTCTGCTTTAATCTCGAAACTCCAAAGTTTCCGCCAAGCCAAACATGGCTGCTTCAAACCGTCGCGCCGTAACATACACCCCCCGCCCCCCTCTTCTTTTTAATTGTTTACCATGTCTCAGTGTTATTTCACTGTACCGCAGTCTGATCCGCGACCCACGCTCGTGCGTCTAAGTAGACGAATGAACTTTGCATCGACGTTGAAATTCTACCGAGTCTCTTTCAGACTTCGCTGTAACTCAGTGCCATCAAAGGCCCCTGTTTTACTTTATTTTTCCAATCGATGCATAGGAATATAAGAATATGAATAATAATAATAATAATAATTCGACTTTATTCACCACAAATTACATAAATTATTCAATCAAGGATCAAGCAAGGGTTTTGCAATCTAACCCCAAAACATTATAAATCAGAAATAAAGCTAACGAAACAACAGAAGAGAGAGAGAGAGAGAGAGAGAGAGAGAGAGAGAGAGAGAGAGAGAACCAAAAGACAAGGGGTGTTACGGATAGTGAACGAGAATAAAAGATCGGACAGCACATTTAAAAGCGGGGATAGAGGACAGAGAACGAATTTCCAAAGGAAGGGAATTGTAGTAGAAACAGGATAAATAGGAGAAAGATGCCGTTTACGTTACCTATAATCAGCACCCGTCATACGAAAGGCCAGCTCTACGCCCGCCAGTATCGAGTTTCTTAGGAAAAACGGCAAAGGTCGCAGAATCGACCGTCTGTTGACTGTTTGTAGTCACCGCGCACCGTTTGACGGGCGACCCCGTTCTTTGCGCAGGGAGCATCGTGGTCGCGTAACAGCGTCCGCAATCGAGTGACACAAAATCGGGGAGAATAGGGCAGACATCAGAGGAATTGTAGGCGCCCAGCATTAACGCGACGTTACCACCGGCACCGGCAAGGCTTCCGCGGAGAGAAAAGGCAGGGGAGAGGGCTGAAGCCCGACAACGGTGACGGGAGTGGATCCTCTCGCCTCGATTCGTTCCGATTCGATTCGTCCCGATTCGCCTGATCTAAAGCAGACTAAACGTAGGTACAAATGAAATCTCCCTGCGCGCTCGATCGATCGGGACGCTCGTAATTCTTGACGCATTAAGCGGCTGGTTTAACGTGCCCCCTCCCCCCGTTCGCTTCGATCACGACTGTTTCGATCGCTAAAAACACGCAGACCGTTCCGTCCCCGCCTGGAAATGCTGGTCCCGGGCACCGCTCGCTCGCGGCCTTTTTTTCGCGGGCGAAACAACACACGGTAATCGAGCAAATGAAAACTCGTCGGGCGAACGAAGGAAACGACGGAACGGGAGCGGGACAGGCCGAGTGCGCGTATATGGTTCCGTTCGATCGCGTTCTCGTCGCGTCGCATCGCGCCAGTTCCAACGAGACGAAACGAGGGGAAGCAGGGAGGGCCGAAAAAAAGTTAAAAAAAAAAATAGACAAAGAGAGACAGAGAGGGGGCTGTTTCGCTGCCATTTCCATGGAAATTGAGTACTTGGAGAGTCGGGCAACCTCTCCAACTGGCCTCGAGTTACTCGACAACTCGAT
Source organism: Andrena marginata (assembly GCA_963932335.1). NCBI lineage: Eukaryota > Metazoa > Arthropoda > Insecta > Hymenoptera > Andrenidae > Andrena > Andrena marginata. The sequence continues at coordinate 2,439,765 of OZ010660.1, forward strand.
CCACGCTTTTCTCGTCACCGGCTAGCTTTAATCCAAACAGCGAGGGCGAAAGGGGAAGAGGAGAGAGAGGCAGGGAATTATTCGCGCCGATATAATATCGTTGTTTAGCCTGAGAACGATCACGCGGGCTTGGCCAGGTGATTAGTAGATACCTGAGGCTTCGCTCGCCGAGAGTTCGGTGGTCGGTATCGAATACCTTTCAACGGCTTTTAACGGATTCGAGTAATTTGAACGGGAACGTAGCCAGCGAGAGCCGGGCTAAAACGATATCCCGGTTTGCCTCGCGTTTCCGCGGGGAACAGGTTGGCCCTTCGGTAAACGCGACAGTATCGCTGCGAAAATATCCGGCGGATGGGCAGGAATATTGAAAGGTTGTATATACAAGCGTCTCCTTTCGTTCTCGCAATCGATGAGATGCTCGCGGGAAGAAGAACTTCGCGCACCGGTTGACCGCGGAAAAGTGGCGCAACGAAAATCTATTGGATTCTTTCGTTCCACGGATTTCTTCTTGAATCGTACACCTCGGAGCGGGGAGAATTCTAGTCGCGAGACAGCACCGAGTTTCTACTCGTCGCTCGTCACGGAGGGGCTGGCAAGAAATGAAACGATTCGCCGAATGGCGGGCTGATTGGAACTAGGAAACACGAGTTTCCCTCTCGACCGAGAGCAACTCCTCCGGAGCAAACAACAATTAATTTTGCGAACTGAGATCGCGGATAATGAGGTCGACACTCCGTGCACACCCAGGAACAAGCGGATTAATTAAGCGGTTAATCGGAAATCTTTAGCACGTGCAACTATCCTCTCGTCTTAGAATTAGACGAAAGCCTGCCGTTTCTACTTACGTAACACCTCTTATACGTACGTAGCCGCGTATAGAAGCGTTCGCGGATCGATAGGGTATGGATTTAAGTTGCAAGGGAAACAGAGCTCCCTCCGGGATCGTTGACAAATCCATCCCCCTTCGGTCGACAACTATTTTCCGACGATGCCCGATAAATTTTGGAAAACATCGCCGGACCGGCTTCCTTCATTTTTCAATATCGACAGCGTCGACCTACTTTCGGACGGCGTTATTGACGGCGATTACTCGCCGATAACGAGGAAATAAATTAACGATGACGATTAATCGAGTGTGGAAAATCTGCCGTGATCGAGTGCTTTATAAAACCTCGACGACAGCCTGGAAAGAAAGCAACACGGGCATTCAGCTTTGCTTTGCGCCAGCCACGATGCTGCCGGGAAGAGAGGGGGGAATATTTTTGTAGCGAAGGGGCAGAGATTCGCGGAACGGCGAGACCGCTAGAGCTGGGAAGAAGTGGGACATGCGACGGTGCAATCGGTCGCTGGATAAATCGCATTAAAAAATCCAAATGCAAATAGGATTGGCGGAGTGCGCGGACGCGGAGCGGCAGCTATGCCCGATTTAAAAGCGGAAGACGTAGGGTATAGACGCGGAATATATGTATACGCGATGGCTTATATCGGCGGAGAGAATTCCAAGACAGAAAGATTATTCCCGGAGAAAACTGCAATGGCACGTAACGTTATTGCTCCGCGGCTGAAAGCATAAATTCTCTTCGGAGATATCACTGGCAGGGAAGCGGCGAGTTCGTTTCCCTTAGGCTTTTTGCTGGTCCCTGTCTCTCGCCAAGTAAATATTCGCCGGGGGTAGTTGCGAATCGGGGAAAACAGCCAGCCGGTTACAGGTTTCCCACTTTGCTCGCTGTAACGCCGCGAAATACCGGCTCGGGTCGTTTCACACCAGCTCCCGGTGAAATTTACTCGTTTCTCGCGAGGGGTTAGTTAACCGAGGCGGCGCGGATCGCACATCTCCAGGGGCGCATACGGAGAGACTGGAAGAAGCCTGAAGCAGTGTTTGGAGAAACGCTTTGCCGATCATAATCCGTTTGGTCGCGGGAGAGAGTACTGTGGCGGAAAAGATAAAATCAAGGTCTGGCGGACGGGACGCGAGGCGACAGTGTCGTTAATGCGCCGATAACAATGAGTCATGGTTCGCAGGGAATGGATTAATGGCTTCTAGCTGGGGCCATCGCCATTCGTTTAAATTACAAAGGTTGAAGGTATCGGTGGCGTCGGGGCGTCGTCGCGTAATAACGCCGAATAGCGAGAACAAGAGCCTGATAAATGACACCGCGGTGAATTAGCGTTTGAAAGGGCCGCTGAAATAAAGGGTTGTAGCGCGAGAGGCTGGAGAGCACAACGACCTTTCCAAAGAGATTTCCAGTTGATTACCGCGGCTGGATTCTAATTAAGTAAGTTAACGGTGATTGCCATGCAGCCGGCCGCAGCATCCGTAAGTCGGAGGCCGGCCGCGGCCGGTTCGTTAGCTACTTTCAAACTACACCTACCCTCCGACCGGTAGAATTCACCAATAATGTTCGTTTCACGTGAATCTCTGACACGATCGAGCCGCGGATTACCGTTCCGTTCGCGCTAATTAGGCGCGCAGATTCCCCCGTCCGCGTTCCATAAAACAGCTTCTACGCCGCTTTCGGACACACGATCTCCATGACAGATTATAGCCGGCAGTGGTAGCTACCCGTTTACCTATGTATTCCAACGCTACATCGAAATAGCCGAAGCGACCGTGTACTGCAATGAAGCGTATCCTAGCCGAATCCCGCGTAATTCCACGCGGGTGACAATCCCTCTTCTCCGCAGAGATACTCGAAGAGGTTAAACCCGCGCACGGCTCGTTCGTTAATTGCCTCGTAAATATTCCACTTTGCCTTTTCAGCCGACTTCGGGCTCGGCTGAACTTTGAAGTTGCCGTAAATCGATGCCGCGCTTTACGTGCTACGTTATTGGATAGATATTCGTTTCCTATGGAAATCCGAAGAAGCCGTTGGCTCGAGCGGAGATAATTTCCCGATTATTGCGACTGCCGTGAAAATTCACCGAGCCGTCCGGCCGAATACCTTCCCCGCGCATCTTCATCGGGGGCTTAATTAATTGAGCGAGAAGCGAGGCAAGGTCCGCGCGGATCGTCAGAAGAAGAGACAGCGGCGTCCGGATGTTCGACAGTGTCACGGATTAACGGCGAACGCGTTTCGCCCTCCGAACCGCTGAGCGTTTAATGATCCTTCCTCTTGTCAAGCAAATCGAGTCAGTATACCACGCGCGCCGAACGCTTTCAAACAAATCAACAGGGCAAATTGTTTTTCATAGAGGCGCGACGTTCGTGATTGCGTGAATTCACAATCTATCCGTTTGACCCGCCGAAAACGAACTATTTTCCGCGGACCGGCGGGGGAAAGAACCTTGATACGCGATCCCAATTAACGTTTCTTTCAGCAAGAATAAACGAGCGACGTTTCGAGAGTCGCGAAACGTAACAGGGTTGTCGCGCAAGAAGGAATTCGTTACACTTCCAAACGAGATACGTATTGTATTAAGGGGTCACGCCACCCTGGAAGTTTCGAAGAATCTATTATTTTTCCGCAGTTTCTTATTGCGCGAAGTTTTGAGAACAATTCCAGTCACGGTGGACGCAAAATTTCTCCAAAATAGCAGAGTTATAGACTTTAAACTAGCTAAAGGTTTCTTCGCAGCGTTTCTCTCGAAATTACATTCTCAAAGGTGATACATGAAATATCTCCGGGACTATTTGCCCGATTGATTTCGAACTTGGTACGCATATTCTTAATAGTATTATCTACGATGTAGCATATCATTTTTGTCACGCGATAACCCATTCGTGTATAATAAATGTTTCAAGTTTGTTAGATAAATTTTTGCATCTGCGCAATTAATTTCTTTTACAAATCCGTGTGCTATATTGTGGGTATTTTATTAAGGACACGCGAAAGTCATCAGGCTTTTCATTTCAGGTGAACCCGGGTTTTATAATTTGTTGTTTCAGCCACTCGTGTAACGGCTGACGAGCTTCGCGGAACAACAAATAATTTCCTCGCTAAAGCTAACGGTCGTCCAATGAGTCCGCGTTAGAAATTAAATACCAGATTAAATAATTCTGCGGCCATGGAGAAAATAAATCGACTAGACTGTACGAATCCCCTTCATTTATCCGCAGATCCGATTACACTCCATTTCGGAGCTCCTATTCGCTTTTCAATTTTTTACATTAAACATAGATTTCCGTTTCGGAATTTCATGGCAGAGCTTTGACGCGAAGCACTGCCGTAAAAATCTGCCGAATAAAAGGCCGAATGGAATTATATTATATCGGAATTGTTGGCTGCCGTTATTCGAAGCGAACGGCCGACTGCCGTGCCGTTTGATCCTCGACAATCGACGCCGCGCGTTGAAAACGCAGTTTTGTAAACGTCAACATCCACGTCGTTCGGTACCGAAAGAACCGGCCGCGTTCCATGAAAGCCTTGGGAGCTGGTGACGCCCCACCTCGGCAGCTTCCTCCTCCGTAAAATCTCGACGGGCAAATTGTAATTCGAATCGGCAGGCTGAGAGAGGGCGAAAAAGGGAACGCCGAAGAGATATGCGCGGTGGCAACACGCATTTCGATAACGACCCTATCGGTATAGTCGACTTTCGGCGAGGGTGACGTGGATTATTCGCCGTTAGGCTATTAGTCAGCGCGCGCCATCCCGTGCAATTCGAAATTCACAGTGTCCACCGCGGGATAACGAACTTGGCGAAATAATCCGAGTCGTATAAGGTGGCTCGTAAAAAAAAAAAGGGATAGGGAAAAAAACGAGCCCCGGGTGTTTCTCTCGCTTTTGGCGGCCGCCCAAAAGCGCTTATTATTCGGTCGACTCGTTTCGTTTTAATTTCGGGGCCGGTGAAAGCAGTTCGGTAAAATTCGAAGCTCGGCTCAGTGTCGGTCTCTCGTCACTTGCTTCCACGAGGGATTCCGTCGCAACGGCTTTGAATGGAGAAATGGAAAAATAGGGGAGGGCAGGGAAGCGCGAGTTTTGTTCCCCGGTAAGGTACTAACGCGCGTAAAGTTGGAGCGAGCTGAGTATTTATTGGATGGGATCGGAAACGGTTATGGTTGGTTTACGAGCCGAATCGCGGCATGGAAAATTCAGATGGTAAATGGAAGGCTGCAAACAATAGTTATCGGCTAACCGTTTCCATCCAGCCAGCGCGGCACGGCCCGGCCGCGGCGAGTCGTGTAGTTCAGGGATATAAGCCGATCGATCTTTGCGCGAGCATCACCCCCGATTCTCCATTCTCGATTCTCCATTCCCGATTCCCTTCGGATTGTCCCTTGTTCGGGAAACGATATTACCAGCTCCTCCGCTGCGAGGCTATTCGCAAACAGCCTCTTTCTTTTACTATTTCGGAAAATACCAGCTCCGATCGACGTGACTGTTTCATTTTCGACTGGAAGCTTATTTCGATCTTTCCTCTGCCTATTCACCTCCTTCAGTTTCACTTTACCTACTCGGCTCACACGGGAACATCCGGGGAATTCAAAAGATTCGAAAACTTTGTGAATATGTAGAGGATTCCCCTCCCGATTACAACGCGATTTTTGTTTCCTACCCAATTTACTCGAAGGGGATGAAATTAACCATTGAAAAAGTCAACCCTACTTCTTTTAATTAGACCTATCATTTCAATTATCTTATCAATTCACGAGTTGTAACACAAAATTGGAAAGTAACCGGATTCTCAGGGGTCGATTCCACCCCCTTACGGTGAATTTAGGCACTAAACAAAAATTGCGTTTTAATCACGAGGAAATCCTCCGCATAATCACGAAGTTTCAGAATCTTTCGAATTTCCGGGTGCGGTATGTTTCCTTGTCAGTTGCTTGCCGATTCGATTCGATTAATTTCGCTCGCCCCGATCTGCCCGCGTTAATCCGCGATACGCGGCACTTCCACAACCAACTACACACCATACATACGTAGCTATCATACTTTTATATCGGGGGAAAAACGGTTAGTTGTCGGAGGGACGGCGAAAATCGCTAGCACTGCGCGCGTTTAATAATTGCCGCGTCCGCGTCGCGTCGCGTTCACGTCGCAGGTATTGTTCCCTTTTTCGACCTTAAACAGCGCCGTTTTTTGCAGCATCTAGTAGCGATTACGGGACTCTTGCAAAACGCGAGAAGCATTTCACCAGCTCGGAAGCATTCGCCGCTCGAGAGAGAGAGAGAGAGAGAGAGAGAGGGAGAGAGAGAGAGCAGTTCGATGAATTAGTAGAATTATTTGCCTGACTCACCGTTCGCCTGAGGACAGTCCTAATGGTCTCGACTTCCTGCCTTGTTGGCCAGCGCGCATAGACGACTCCGCTGAGCAGCAGGACAAAAACGATGATCCAGATCGTCCATGCCAGGACGTTCCTCGTCCTGGCAAGAAGCTTCTGGGCGGTCCTCGTCGAGATCACTTCTTGCGGTGGTATGTCGAGCTTCTGCGCCCTCCTAAGAATATCCTGAAGCCGTCTCTTAGCCTGCTCCACATCCGGCACCCCCATTTTCTTTAGTTTTATCGCGCCTCCGCCCCGTTGGTCGATCCGTGCTTCTACTTCCGACCTCCCAGCACCGTATCCTCCGTCGCGTCGCGTCGCGTCGCTTCGGTGGCACGGCTCAGGATCCAGACATTAAGTGGAGCAAGCTTGTAAGGTCGCCTGGTACTGGCTGGCCATCCTCCTCGTGGAAACGGCGCGGCGCGCTGTGTCGATTCCCTGGAAAATTCAAACCTTTCTGACTTCCTGCCTAATTCCCTCCCCGTTCGTCATTAAACAGTTCAGCCTTAGGTATCCGCCGTTCACTTTCAATCGAATTTTCCACACAAACTGACGATTATCGTCGTCCCCGTTTCGCAAATAGTCGCACAGACACCGGTCCGTAGTGACGATAGTCAGCGATGGAAGCGGAGCGTGTTATTGACGAACGCAGCCCATGCGTGCCTAAAGTTTGGAGTGGGCGATTTAAAAATATTCTCGAGGATGGCAGGCGGGAGGGGAACGGTGGCACGGCGAGTGATTTGACGTTGAACGACTCGGCACTTAATTCCAGCCGAGAAAGTTCGTGCTAGCGATCCCCGCGCATCCCCCGTCACCCCTTTAATCGATTCTGAAATTATTCCCGGCGCACCGCGGTAATTACCTAATAATTCCGGGATCGATCCAACCGACAGGAACGATGCAGCCCCAACCCCCGATTCCCACCCACCCGGAAGTTCGACCCACTTTCGAGTGAGGCCAAGATTACAAAAGGTTCGCTCGCGCGACAGCGTTTCGCGCCGTCTAATTATCCTCCCGCTGGATCCGGCAATTGGATTTTTAATTATCGACGTATCGGTGGACGCGCCGCGCCGCCTCGCACCGCGGTGCATTCGTTGCCCACCCAGCGACACGGATCGAGAATACTACCCCGCGCCGACGAAGCGACCCAATTCTCCGCCGCCGCGCTCGTTCCAAGAGTCTTCTGTCGTTCGGTAGCTCTCCGTAAAACTCTTTCGCCCAGCCGAATAACCCGCCGCTGACGCTTTAAATAATGCTTCGATGTCCCGCGATCTTAATTCCTATTGTCTAAAAAAATGGATCGTTGGAAGCTACTTGCTCGGACAAGAACGTAGTGGCCGCTAGCCAGTAGTAAATTCGAGAGTTTCATGATTCCTCGGCGCTCGTGCCTCGAGCTTTCAAATTACAAACTCGGAACGTTAATTGCCTCGACGCGGCAGACGAGGGCGTCACGGTTGCATTTGATATTCGTATTTGCGTGTAGGCGTAGGTACGCTGGTACGCAACGGCCGCGGCCCTTAGTCGGTTTCAGTGAGTCGCCGTGTTAGTTTTAATTTAACGACGCTACAATCTCTCGAGTGGCCGCGTCGGTAATGATTAATTGTGCCGGATCTTTTCCTTGGGACTCGTCATCGGCGTTGGCGCACGGGCGTTTAAATTTCCCCGGGCGAAGCTTCCCTACCCTCGGCTGAATTATATTCCTGGATCGGAGGAGGGGGAGGAAAAAAAAAAGAAGAATCTTTTGTGAATCTTCCACAAAAGTTGCGAGCGGCCGAGAGAGTTTCCAGGGAGGAACGACGACGGAGGGGAGACGAGCAGTTTATCTTCCCGGAAGAACTTTTCTCTTGTATGCCGAGGAAATACCCTTTCGATCAAACCGCGCCAACGAACCGCAACAGCGCGAGACCCGCCGCACCGCGCCGCGCCGCCGCCTCTCCATCAAGATTTTCCCTCTATTCTCTTCCCGTACCACGGAATTGTATCGATCTTTCCACCGCTCTCTCGATCTAAACACTCTCTACGTGGGCGTTTTTCTGCCCCCCCCCCCCCCCCCCCACCAGATTCGCCGGATTCCCGAGGACGGGCGAAATAAATCGCGGCTTCTTAATGGAACAGCGGCCGGCGTTATCCCTTCGAGCCTCCCGGTTAATTAAACCCGAATCAATTATCCACCAAAGGGAACGCTGGATCATATTCGAGCATCCGAGTGATTCACGCCGCAATTTGGGAAACTTGCTCCGCGGCCATTCGTTAGACCTCGCGTCGCGGCAACGAACCGAATCGAATTTTCCCGAATACCTATTAAACGTCTCGTATAGAAAGATACGCGGCATTCCTCGCGCGGAACGGCCGAAGAATTTTCAATCCCGTTTAAAAGAAACGACCGGTCGCCCGCGGTAACGCGTAGTCCGGATTAATTTCGCGGGCAAACCGTCTGGATTCTCTCGAATAGGTTTCTCGCCGTGACGCTTAATTACGCGTTTACGATTGCAGGGCGAGTAACGAGAGCGCTGCGCGTAATCTCGGCTCCTTTCGAGATATAAAGTTATATCGTGTCGTTGGGTACGCTCGGGGAAACATCTTCAACGTTTACACTTTACAGACTGCGAGCCATTTGAAAGCTCGATAGGTGCGTGGTTCTCTGAAGCTATGAGAACGGGAATTCGATGCCGTTTCACGGTGGCTGTGTATAAATTAATCGGTAATGTATTTACGTTCAAGCGCTCTATCAATCGTCCAAGTAAGCATTCGCAATTGATCCGTACAAAGCAAGGCGGGTATCATCATCATTATTATTATTATTATTCGTCTTTATTACTGGACACATACAGAAAAAGAAATAATACATAAAGACAAGCGAAGTAAATTTCGAGGCTGCGGTACAATACTGTTAGAAGCCTAACCGTAACTAAACTAACTAACTCATTTACTCTGCAAATGTCCACCACGGAGACGAAAATGGTAATCTGTAGACACGAGTTGGACCCGTAGCCTGAACTTGCCTTGAAAACTCTGAACGCAGGACATGAATGAAAAGACATCTGACAGCTTCTTACTATCTATCGACTGGGCCAACTATTTAAAGTGGTCGAACGATGATAACGGCCACGCCGCGTTTGTAAACACCGATCGGGATTGCGAGTGAAATGGTCGATGATCCCTGGAGGGGGAAATCTATCCGACCCTACTTCCTTGGATCGCGGAGCGTCGCAGTGTTAACCTTTCGTGGGTTCTAGCTACTACGGTGCGACGCCGTCCAGTTTCACGGCGGCATAAAATCGCGATCGTACCTTTGATACCGTGCTATCTCGTCTGTCGTCCGGGGGAAGTTGCAGTTCTCGTTCTCTCTCTCTCGACTAACGGGTCGAGGGTCACGATCCCTAATTGGTAACGGAAGCCCCGAAGGACCGAATCTGACAGCCGCGAAGCTGGTCGACGGGGCGGTGCGGCTGCTGGCGGGATACGTGTTCGGGCGTCCAGCAAACTGTTGGGCCAACTGAATGGCAGCCGCTGCCGCTTCGTTATCCCCGCAGATCTTCCTCGAGAGATGTATCGTACTGCCTCCCGCAGCGACACTTTTGCTCATCGGCGACGGAACAGCCTGCCGCTTAGCACAGTCGACTACGACGACACTTCACAGAGAGCCGACCGAGCGCACGGACGAACTGCCCGTCGACATTCAGTCCGCAGCGATTACCAGCGGAATTCCTCTGACGGTGCGTCGCGACGGGATTCGACTCGATACCGGGGTAACAAGGTCGCGGTAGGTGCGACGAGCCGCGATGAATCGTAACCCGAGGCAGAACGGGCAAGAACTGACCGGCCTCGCCGAGGGTAGCTACCCTTATAGATATAAGACAAGAGGGTGGCGCGTGCGCTGACGGGCGTCGCGCATGCACTATTCGCGGTCGTTCCACTGCGCTTTCACGCTGCGGACCGACCTCGGCGGGCTACAGCGGAAGCGGGGCTCTAAAGATCGAAGCCGATTGGCCGTGGCGCGCGGAAAGAAGGGGCGACGAGGACGGAAAGTCGGTCGTTCGGTCAGAAAGCGACAGTGGGTAAGGTGCGTGCAACCAGCCGCCCCGCGCCACGGCCGGTTAATGGCCCGGGCGCTCGCTACTTCCGGGGCCATTCCTGGATTATCAGCGGCCACGGATGAAAAAGTAATTTACAGGCGACCGTTTAATTTCGATCGACCGGCCAGCGCTCTGCTCGCCTACCAAGTTTTATGCCTGGTCACGTCCGCCCCCCCCTCTTCCGCCGTGTTTATCTATCCGAGAGGAATTTTTACACCGTCACGCGCGACAATGCTCCGCTACGCGCATCTGCCAGCTGAGCGAAACGTCCCCATCTACCTACTCGTAGGTATATGCAATCGAACCGCAACATCCCCGAGAATATCGAACCCTCGCGTAAAACACTCGCGGATACTTAAAACAGTTTTACCCGTAGTCCGCCGGTTCACTTTCCACGATCTCAAGGATCGTGCCGACTGAAGTTTTACCGCCCGGTTAATTACGTACGTACGGCCAACACCCTTCTCCGTTTCTGCCGTTGAATTTCAGCGGACATCGCGCGTACCGAGAACGCTTCGCCGTACTTTCACCCCCCCGCCCTTCCGATTCGAGTATTACAGGGACCTGTTGCTGAAGAATATTTACGTACTGCGCCGGAATCAAGGTTCTTTCTCCCCGTAATTGAGCTGCATGTAATTGGACGCGCGTGCGTCTATCTAGATTTAAATTCGTTCCTACGGAAACAATCTCCAAGCCAATTTGCCGCTTTGTATTCCTGTTTTCGCGGCAGAGTGAAATGTTGCGGGCAAAGTGTGCTGAACGTCTTGTTTAAGTAGTTCGTTGGTATATGAACGTGGCCGCCAGGTTTCCGCTCGATCCGTTTACTTGTTCAAACACGGAATAGAGTGGCAATACCTGCGACTGTCAGACGCTTCCGGGCGCCGCTCTCGGCCGGCTTCGTTTCCGTTAACATTTATTCGAAACTGCTCGGCGAAATTGACGGGAAATCGATGGGAGTTAATAAGATTAAAAGAGTTGACGCTCGAAGGGAAGAAAAGCAATTAGCCCGGCGGAGTTTGAGTAAAACTTAATGGCATCGATAATAAGCGATGCAAACATTTTCGATAAAACCTGATCGATCAACCGGCTTTTCCCGTTTTTTTTTTCCCCCCCTTGAAAAGCCGTGCACTTGACACGGGAAATCGAGAAGAAAAAGCTCGTCGCTTGGAGGAAAAATTGGGACCGAGGAAACGGGGGCGGTGGCAACGATACGGAGTAGCGAGAGTTAATTTTCATTCCCGTCACGGGTTTACGTTCGCAGCGTCACTTCGTCGAGTCGTTAGCCCGTCACGGCGCAGCAGGGAACCGCGCCGCGCCGCTATCGTTCCTTCCGGTTCACTCAGTAGGTGCAATTATTTTTCTTCGGCCCCTTCAACGGAGACAATCGCGGCGATAAGTGGAGGAAATCAGGCAAGAGGAAAATGCTGCTACTGCCGCTCCCGTAGAGAAGCGGCCCGTTACACCAAATTAATGTCGAGCGCTTCGGTCTGCCCAATCGCCCGCGAAGATAACGAGATTGTTAATTAGCGGGCGAAATTTTCCGTCGCGGCCGCGGGTAGATAAAACACTCGAGCACCGCCAGGCAAACAGGCGAGAGGAGCAAGCCAGGCGACAAATGGATAAATGGAAAAATGGAACTGTGAAGCGGCGACCAGTGAACAACGTGGTCCACCCCCATTTCTCCATCCCCTTCGCGTAGGTACATTTACTTACGCCCATCCTTCTCGCAATCGTGTCCCAATGGGGATCCCAACGGTCGAATCTCAATAGTGAAGAGACAAATAATTATAGTAAATATACATAGAAATTTGGGAATAGCGAATACGTGGTGTCGGGCGAGAAAATTCGTGCTCGGGTGCGAGGGAACGGCGAGAGGAGTCATCGGCGAGTAACAGAGATCCCCGGGGAACGAGATTAAGAGCGCAGATAAACAGCCGTTTAATTAGTATGCATAGTTCTGGGAGTGCAAAGGCAGCCGTCTCAGGCACAGATTAAAACGTTCGCTTCGCTTTAGAAAAATGGCAAGTAAGTAGGGAACACCGGCGAGAGGAGTGCGGGCAACGAGGACAAAATGTCACTGCAGCCTCCCGCAGCTAGATCTCCCAGATCGCCGGTCGCGATTTACGTTAAGGCAAAGGATGAGGAGGGAACACGGAAATTTTCGTGCCGGAAAGTTAAGGATAGCGGGGGCAATAAATTTCGTCGATAAAATCGAGACGCTCCTATTTGCAAAGGAATAGTGAAATCTTTGACGCGGATGGAGAAGAGAGGAGAGAACTTGCCGCCCGATGTAATATTTTCTGGAAGGGCAGAAGCGAGGAAAGATAAGGTACCGTGGCGTCGAGTTCCCGACACGCCCGGACGACGGCGACGAAAGGAAAGGACCCCGATAGTCGGGGTGTCAGACAGCAAAAGGGTAGAGGCAATAAAGCAAATCTAGATATCGACGTGCGAGAATTCTCCGTGGACCGTGCCCGGGTGTTGCGTTAAGTCGCGCAAATCTGCGAACAGGGATTTGTGGAATTGATGCGAGAGGTGAAAAGTTAGACCTGGACTTTCGATCCAGGCGAAAGGAATTTCAACGATAACGTAATCTCGGTGACGCGGCGGGACCAACGGAGATACGGGGAGATGGTAGGCCAGTTTTTCAGTTTTTGATTTTTAATCAATTACGTAGGCGAAATATCATTAAACCGGTTAGTATATTTGATAGGGCATACATTTGGCTGTCTGATTAAATTATTAAAGTTGACTCAGTGTGACTACAATTAAGGTATTTTAATGTTTCTCTGACACCTTCCGTGCTGGCCAACCAGATCGGGATTGGTTGACTTACAATATGAGGTAGGTTGACTGAAATTGTTATTAGTAATTTATCTCAGTGGTAATAAAATAACACAATGTCACAAGAGTTGTTTCATTATAAAATCTTAATTTCTTTCTTCCACACTTTAGTAATAAACTGAAATCTTTTTTCAAATTAAACATAAATTATAATGTATTTGTAACATAGTGAAAATGTGAATAAAAAATAAAAATCGCCTTATGAATAACAAAGTAACAATTTAAACCTTATTAACGTTATTAGTCAACCAGCCCCGACCGATCATTTCGACTTCAATAATCTATACAACCTTCAATTAATTACGTATAAACAAAAATACTATGTCAATAGATCGTCTAATGAACAAACTTTAAAACAGTCCCGTAACATTTATTCTATTGTTACTACATAGAGCGTGAAAAAATAAAATCTTTAAGAAAAAAAGTCCCCATTAGCGACCGTTTAAGAGTGTTATCGGTTCGAAATAGTAATTTTTTCACTAATATACGACGATGTTTGAGTAAAGTATGGATCATTGTATTTTTTGAAGTCTCTGGTTTCTTAATCAAATTAGTTCTAGAGTGATATTTGACTATTTACACAAAAATTATAGTGAAAATTATATTGGACCTGATGTCCCCTTTATTGACCAACTTGTACCATCTATCGCTTCTCTGCTACAATAATGAAAGAAAATGAATATTTTCTTTTTATTTTATAATGCTGTATATATTTCTAGTTAATTTGAGTAAGTTGCTGCATGGATCCATGTATTTTTATTGTGAAATTTGCGAGTTTAATGATATCTGTAGTATAACCTCACGTTATTAGAATCTGTCAACTTTCATGTCAATGACCAAGTCTTAATTTACATGTGAATTTACTTAAAGATGAATGTACGGCTACATAAATAACGTATGAAACTATAAATGAATTCTGGTTGATATTTTGCTTTCTGTGTTGCAATAAACAATATAAATGAATAATTTGGTCACTAATGGGGACGCGGTCCGTAATGGGGACATCTACCTTAGTAGAAGTGACTTATTTCTACAGTGAATCTTTCCGCAGTAGAGCATGTATCGGTGCAAAGTTATTAACAATTACCTAGTCAACCTACCCCTTGAGACAACCAGCCCCGGTGTCCCCTGTCCACGGAGAAGTGACGGTACGTATAAACGTTCCGTACCAAAGAAACATAACGCAGGGGGATTTACGCGAAAAGTGAAAATCGAAGGGTAAGAATGACGCGGAGTGACGGCGGTTAACGAAGCGCCGTCGACGGTCGACCTGCAACAGACAACGAATCGAGAGAGGCAAAGGGGCGCGAAAGAACTTGGCGGTGACATTGCTGGCGACGTAAGTGCTCCGGCGCAGCGATTAAAAGTTCCGCGGCGACGAAAGTGAAACGGAGAAAGCGCCGGTCCCCGTTCGGAATCTTGACAGAGATCGACATTTGAATATCGTGGTGGTTTGCTGGTACACCTAGGGGATGCTCCCCACGGCTATAAACTCGCTCTTTACGCGATCTTTACCTCCTAGACAACCATGTATTACCCTAAAATGATTGCTTCCCTTCGTCTCTTCCCGCCTCCTGCATGCACCATTTTTATCGACGGAATCGGAACTACGCAAAGCCACTTGGCCACTTACATAATCGAATAAAACATGCTTTCGCCAAGTGTCTCTTTCAAGTTCGCCTTATCCCGAGCAACTCTATACGCGTGGATGGTGTTTGGAAAAATTTCAGCCGCGAAATTTCTTCTTTCCTCGATGGGAATCGAGCCGAGCTGACTTTATTAAGTGCGCGCCGCGGCGTTGTTATCGAACGCGTTACGCTTTATCGCGGGCATATTTAACCCTTAACCCCGGAGGGCCGATCGGCTTAGCGGCCAGGCTAGTATTGGCGTCGTTAAACACCGGATCGATGCTAATAGGTTTTTTTTTTTTTAAATTTGCTGGCTACCGGTGCGTAACTGAAAATTCGAAGATAACAGTTGCACTTTGCAAGCGTTTCTGCGGCCGCGACGCCGGGGGTGCGGCTAATTAAAAACGCCAACCACGGCGAACCGCGGAGCAGCTAGTATCTTTCGAAAAGTGAAACGCAATCTAGTGCGATCTAATTGCAAAGCGCCGTCGTACCGTCCGCGTGATTCCTTTCATCCGATTCGTTGGGACGTTCGATCGAGGCGCCGCCGAAGAATTCGGCGAGATAGCTGGAATCGGGTGACACGCAGCTGGCGCGATGTTACTTAGTTTGGTGGGAAATAGTAAAAGTCTCGCGCGAGAGTTAAACTGGATTACGGGAGTATTTTAATTTCCGGGACGCTGGCGAGTTACTTGGGAGAATTTACGTGGCAGGGTTAATGAGGTGACGCGCGGCTACGTGTCAGCGTTCCCGGCAAGAGTCGCGTTCCATCATCGGGCAATTGGCTTAAGGCGGAGATCGCGGCAGCGATACGTCAGCGTTTAATTGCCGGCTGGCCCTACACGCCGCGCCGCCTCCTAATTTCAATTATTATCCCATTCGTTATCGCCACTCGTACCGCCTCTTTTCGGCCCTCGGCGCGCGTACGCGCCGAAATAAATCCCCCGCCAGCGGTTTACAGTCGATTCGTTTACCCTTGGCTATCGCCGTTCCAATTCCCCCGGTTTTATGATACGCCCGTGGACGCTCCCACTGTCCGCAACAACGCGGCCCGTTGTTAATCCACGCGACGACGTATACCACTTAGCTGTACACGGGAGGATCCGTGCGTGCAGTTTTTTAATTAGGCAGCCGTGAACGAGGAGAATCCCCGCGTCACGTCCTCGCCCCATTGGTCACGAAGATGAGATATTGTTCCACAAAGAATTTCACCGCGAAGCGAGCAACCCTCCGGGGAAATTTCTACGCGCAACGTTTCAAGGCAAATTAACCAGGCTAATCCAATATAAGTTCCGCCAGGAAGCGGATAGATTGAAACGCGAGCGCGAACGTCGCATCGGGTCGAGTGTCATCGACTCGGGACAGGCGAATAAAAGCCACCGCGCGGGCCGCGGTGTCTCCGCGGTGGCAGCAATGGGAAAGAAAAGGCAACAATAGTCGGCCATCCGCTGGATGAAGATAATATTCCCCGCGTCGCGGTACCCTATGAATGTTTAAAACGCGGTGCGTTGCCGGTGGCGCGCTGGAAAAACCAGCAGCAGAATATACACGTGACGCGCGAAGAAAGGAGAGAAGCGCAAAGGGGAAACTGAAACCTCCGGGAAATAGCTGAGCGACGCGAGAAGATGAAACGAAACGCGATTATCCCCCCCACCCCGTTGGCAAAAGTCAAAAAAACTTTCTCGCTCGGACCGTACAAAGGTAACATTTATATTTTATTATCCGAGTTAAACAAACGCTGAAAGCCACCGCGACGAAAGATTAAAAAGCCGGTAAGACAGAGAAAGCGAATGTGAAAAGATCAGGGAGAAAATATAGAAACATCACCTAGGCGGATGCATAAGTGAAACGTGGGTTTTTCCAGGGTGCCATTAGAAAGTCACCGTGCCGCTCGTACGAATCTCTCTCAACCGGACGGATAAGTCAGGTGCCACCCGAGAGCTTTGTCCAATGCCAACAATACTCGTCCAGCGCTGGGAGCAGATTTCAGACGGATACGCGACGTGGGAAATACTACGAGCGATAAACTACTTGTCGCCGATCTATCGGATCCCCTAGGCGCATCATCGCCGCGCCACGTTACCGTTCATTCGCAAGGATCGGCTACAATCTGTATTCCAGGAAGCTCAGTCGCGAGTGACGAATGCCGTTCAATAAAAGTATTGCCTGTCGAGCGTGATTTACGCCTGGATATCGCGCACGGCGTGACGTAAAATCGGGCGAACACCCGATCCGGTGAACGGTAAACTCTGAGCAGAACGCGACGCGACGTAATTACATGCGAGCGGTACAAATGGCTGTCGTCGATGCGATCGCCGGTCGTCCAACGAAGCAACGAGCGCCTTTTTGTTCCGCGAATGGCGAAATGCACGGTTCGATCGTGCCTCGCGATGAAACAGCAGCCGCGAAATCGCGGCGCTCGCGTTCGCTGAAAGCGGCGAGCAATTCCCGTTTTATTTCTCCGGCGCGGCCCCTTGTGCACGCCGGGCAGGAACACTTTTATTATGCTGTACAAATTTGCTGCCGGTAAGCATTGAATACTTGATTTTCAATTTCTCGCGTAATCGTGCCGGATCGGTTGGAGGAGCGAGTCAGCGAGAGGAGAGATAGGGGCGCCGCCGTGTTTTCTCATCGGGCCGGCTGCACCTTCGTTGGTTCATTAATTCAGCCGCTGCAATCCCTGGCAGCTAACGACAGGCTCCAACTATCGCTGGAGAGAAGGAGTTGCCGAAATGCCCGGTGTCCGAGCGACGTTGATTCGCGGTGCAAGGCGAATTTTTATGGAACGCGTCGAACCGGTTGTGTCTGCGGAAGAGACGAATTTGTTCGTGGAGTGCAGCGTGTCCTTTGGTGAGCTCGAGGATGCCGGTCACCTCTTTGTATTCGCCGCAAGTTCCCCAAAGGGATAGACGCTTGCTTTTATTCCGGCGTAACCTAAGAATTTTGCGGCGATTCCGTTCGACGGTGGACGGAGGACGGTAGAAGGTGGACGGTGCCTCCGGAAGCTCGTTTCGCCGGCTCTTTCATCCCGTTCTTTATAAGTAAACGAATTCTACCCCGAAGGGCGGTCAAAGACGCTGCCGCATTCGTGGCCGACTAACGGGAGACAAATTTAATTTGTCCGGGTGGCGCGGGACCGAAAAGACAACGGATCACCCTGAAATTTAAAGGGACGAGGCGTAGTTCCTTAAAGAAAAGCGAAGCAAAGTGCAACGCTGCAAAAGGGAGTGTAGCAGGAAGGGGAGGAATGTTCGCAGGAGCGCGGCAAGATTTCGCACGTGCCTTTTTGCCGTTTCGCCTGGCGAAGTCAACTTCTCATCGATCCTCGCCAAACCTTCCGCCCCGCCCTCCCCTTCGTTTACCCGGCCAGAAGAAACGAGGGTGTTTCTTTAAAGTATTCGAGCGAAGGGATTCGGAGACGCCGCGCCGCGACGTGGCAAGAAATATAGGTATGCGAGGGTAAACGGTAAATCGTTGAGAGGCTGACGAGATTGGGCGAATTGGAAGGGCTGAGGCAAACACGTAGGGTACGAAGAGGAAATGCAAGGTAAAGGGGCGGTGGGGGGGTAGTGGTAAAGTGGCACTCTGAGACGCAAGCCTGCGTTAGAGGGGGTGAGTTCGGAAGGGATGAAATCTTGGCTCCCGCTTCGAGTCGTTGAGATTTAACGGCGTGTTGGCAGCGAATTAAGTCGTGGCTGGCTCATCCTCCTGATTTCTACTGCGCGTATCCCCCGGCACAGCCGACCGAGATTTACTGTAGCCGGCTGTTGAAACGCGAGCTCGTCCCTGCTGAATACTCGGCAAGAAAACGTGCAAACTGCGGGCGACTGGTGGATCTCACCGAACGCTAAACCATCGAGCTGTCCCTCCCACCCCACTAGTTTGTACGTTCGCGCGTTTTATCCCGGTAATTAGGCGAGGCGACGGGAAGCTAACGGTCGTCGCGTTTTTACTTCGCTGTCCGTTCACTTGTTTCGCGCCAGTTCCCCCGTGGAGCTACTAGCAGCGAGGAATTAAAGGTTTCCACCGATCGCATCGGGGAGAAAGGGCGTTCCGACGCGCACCGTTCGGAAATCGCGGCATCCGAGAAGGGAATGGGAACAGCGCCAGCGGCGTGGGAGGGGTGAGGTTGGAAAAAGCGAGCAACGCGCGAAGGAGGAGGCATAAAATATTTTTCCCCGGCTACACCGTAATCTCGTTGCGTAATGGGATAGAGGTGGCGGGCTCGTTGCGAAGCATGAAGAAAGAAAATAAGGGCGAGAAGTACAAAGTTCGTTAGGGCGGGAAAGTTGGAGGGAGCGAGCGAAGGTTTACGAGGCGACGCCGGCGCGGACGCGCTTTGTCTCAGCCCTAAAGCTCGTATTAGATGATCAAAGTAGCCGTAGAAGGCGCGCCCACCAACTTTCTCCTCCACTGATTTTTCTTCTAACCCCCCCCCCCCGCCCCCTCTTTCTTTTTTTCTCCGTCTCTTCCATTCTTTTTTGTTATCCTCGCAGAGTCGAGCGCGAACTCGCCAGCGGAGTTAACGAGAGGATCAAACGATATTTCGTTTGACGTACGATTCGAACGTGACCGGCTTCCGGAACAGGGGCGATCGTACCGAGGTACGTGGAATCGTCTTCCTTCTGCTAGATAAAGTCTAAGAGAACGGCCGACGGGATCTTTGCGAATCCTCCCTTACCGCCATCGTCCGTTCGCATCGGCCTCGGCCTCGCGATAATTTACGATACGAATTAGCGTTACGAAGCGTGCGAACGACGGCTAGATCCTTGGGTGTGATTCGGGGGAGGGAAGGGTCCGGAGAAGCGGGGTGGCCGGGCGAACGATAATAAGGAGTAATCGAAAACAGTAGGAAACTCTGATTGCGAGCGATTTGGCTGTCTACTCGAAAACACTTTCCGAGGAACGCCAGCCAGCTGGCGGAGGGACGCTCGGTTGAAAGTTCGCCGGTAAACCCCGCGGAGATTTGCCCGTGGCGGATAAACTTTTTAAGGAGATCGTTCGCGTCTCCCTTAACTTTCCTCTTTCTCCCGCCCCTACCCCACCGTGCCGCCGTAAATATTTGCGTATATCATACGCGCGAGACAGGAAACAAATGTATGCGTGTCCCTGCTCGCCTTACAACCCTCCAGCGAAGCCCGCTCCTTCCCCTTAATTCCAACTCGGCTGATTGTAATCGAGCGAGGGAAACGCTTGCGTCCCAGAAATCTGTCGCTGCGACCGTGTTTAGTTTATTAAAAGATTTGTTGCCCGGGAGGGGCGATAGCTTCCGCCGTTTCACCGGAACATCTGAACGCCGTGGGAATCTGTGAGCTTCGGTAACAAGCGACAGGGGTGGAAACGATTAAAGTTGCTCTCGAATGGCAAAGAGTCGTTTGTCCCCGATCGTCGCCGGTGTTCGAGGCGAGGGGAATAGAGGAATCTCGAGACGGGGATGGGGTCGGTTACGGGCTGAGAGAGATTCGAAGGGTGGAGATACTCGGGAACGGAAAGAAAGTCTCTTTGCTTTTACGGACGATCCCCTCCTAAGAATTTAACCGGAATCCGATTCGAAAGTTTCCGCGCGAACGCCAATTTCGTTTGTGTGCTTCGCTCCCTTCTCCGCGAATCGCAGCTCGCCGTTCAACGGAATGAATAACGCGACGCTGGCGAGACTTCGTCCAAAAAGCGAGGCGCGCCAGAATTCTCGCGAAACAGGCAACATCGGAGCGTCGACAGCTTCGTTAACGCGTGCCGCGCGACTCCTGGAGGCGAGCGACTGTCGTCCAAAAAGCGGACCAGTTCTCCCGGGAGCTGATGGACGATCGCTAAGGATCGCGATGAATCGTTCCCTAATCCGGGCCAATGGAAAATTCGCCGTTAACGATCGGAGGCAGGGAGGGCGCGTTAATATCGCGACAAAGAATAATCGATACGAGGCGCGATGCTTTTACGCGGCGAGGCATTAATTTCGCGCGATGCCCGTGCCGTTGGATCGGAAACGAGCGAATCGATGCCTGGCTGGCGAAGTTTATCGCACGGCCCCGATCGATCAGCGCGTATCCTCGAATTATCACTGGAACAATTAGCTGCCACGCTCGCAATTAGCTACGGAATCGGATCGTCCTTTAATCTGCCGCGACTGTGGAGGGGGGCGTGCTCGAGTAGACGATAGACACGTAGAGGTTCTTAGGAGGAGCAAGTAATCGCGTATGATTCGTACGACATCGTTGGAAGTTTCCAGTTGCGAGTGTTTCGCGTTAACCGAGGAGTTGAGCCGGAAAGTTCGGCGGGCCTACGGTTTCGACGGCCAGCCACGACCATTGCCACTGCTCCGGTAATTTTCCAAGTGCTCGGTGAAAATTTAGCGCGGATATACCAAATCGTATCGCGTTATCGAGGATGCTCAATTAAGCGAGCGTACGCCCGGTTTGTATAAAGGGTGAATCCAGCAGGATCTAATGCTACCGTTTTCGAGGGTAATTTATGACCAGCTATTGTACTCTGAATGGGGCTGCCGTTATTATGGAGCGGGCCAGAGGGACAGGAACAAACGGCAAAGACGGAAAGAGCGGGAGATAGAAGCGCGCGCGCGCGACGCACCGGCTGAGAGAGGGAAACATGGACAATAGAGCGCGGAGAGAGGCTGATAAACAGAGAGCTAGAGGAGAAGGCGTACGTATACAGAGAAGTGAACACGAGAAGACAGTTCTCCCTCTCCGCCCCCTGTTTCGCTCTGTAGTCTGTAGCTGTGCAAGAAGAAGATTGCGAAAAGGGAAGGGAAAGAAAGAGGAGGGAAGCGAAACAACGGTTGCAAATAGCCGCGAGGCTTAACAAAGGCAGTAGCACTCGCGCGGGCAGGCTAGCTTCTTCTGGAAACTTGCTAGCGTTACATATTCTTTCCCGTCCAACTGTTTTACAGCCTCTGGCTTTTCCAGTTTCCCTACTCCTCGTTCCTTTCGCCTTTTCTCCTCTCGCGCGTTCTCCCCGACCCTGGTCCGTCGTGCCAGCTGATGATCAAGTAGGGGAGACCGGGGCTGGTGGGCCAGTTTCTCAGTTTCTGATTTCTTAATAAATTATGTGGGCGAAATATAATTCAAGCGGTTAGTATATTTGATAGAGCACACATTTGGCTGTCTGATTAAATTATAAGCCGTAGAGAGATTAGATGTAAATTATTAGAGTATGGGGTAGGTTGACTAAAGGTACAATCAGTTAAAAAAATCGTTATTAGTAATTTATCTCAGTAGTAATAAAATAACACAATGTCACAAGAGTTGTTTCATTATATAATATTAACTTCTTTCTTTCATATTTGAATAATAAGCTGAATTTTTTCAAATTAAACATAAATTATAATCTATTTTTAACATAGTGAGAATGTGAACAAGAAATAAAAATCGCCTTCTGAATAACAAAATAACAATTTAAACCTCATTAACGTTATTAGTCAACCAGCCCCGACCGAACATTTCGACTTCAATAATCTATATAACCTTCACTTAATTTCGTATAAACAAAAATACTCTGTCAATAGATCGTCTAATAAACAAACTTTAAAACAGTCCCTTAACAATTATTCTACTCTAACTATATAGAGCGTGAAAAAATAAAATCTTTAAGAAAAAAGATTTACCTACGTAGTCAACTTTTCGACAAAAGCTGATAACTGTTATAAAAAACGTGCGATCGCGAGGTCGAACATAAATGCATGGCATAGTAGCCTTGACTTCTGTCTACAGCGAATCTTTCCGCAGTAGAGCATATGTCGGTGCAAAGTTATTAACAATTAGTCAACCTACCCCTTCAGACAACCAGCCCCGCCAGGACTCCCGCTTATTTAACTTTGGCCCGTCTTTGGATCTTCCCACCCCCGTAGAATGCAACACGCACTAGCCTCCATACGTTACACGTAGGGATATTGTTAAAAGCATCGAGCATGCCCGCGCAACGGCGAAGAATCGTGAAATCAAGATTGTGAGCAGCATTCGTGCGCGTTACATACGACAGTGAAGGTACAACGATATCCGTGGGCCGGGGCCCTGCATAATATACGTAGTGCCTACGTCTACGTAGCGTACTCCCCTTTCCTTTTCCCTTCCCCTTGGCGTACTAGTTGCTACGCCTCGCGTCGTCCTTTTCCATTTTAATATCACGCGCGTGAAAAGACACGAAGGTCTTCCACATATACCCTTGTTCGCCACGTTCTCCCTTCAGAGGAGATTCTAAAACGCGCTGCCTTCAACTGTGTTTCCTTCTTCGTTATTCCACTTCCGACACCTTTTCCCCCCCTCGAGCCCAAAGCCCTCTTGTCTTTTTTGTTTCTTCACTTTGTAACATCGCCATCGCGTCACAAGTATGAGCATTCTTCGTTCCCCCGAGAAACGCGTTCTCCGATCTCGCATTGCCATTCGGTTATTTCGTTGGTGCGCGCAATTCCCATAAATGCAACGGCGCTTAATAAAAGGCGTACCTCCGCTCTGATCGCGATCAGGAAGAAACGCGTTCTCATGAGCGGCTGTTCCAAGTGGCCCGGCCGGTTCGTAAACTCGCCGCGGCTTCAGACCCCGGGGAGGTTACGTTTCCATAATGGTGAATGACTCGCGTTCGGGACGGAGAGCGCGTAAAGAGGTAAGATTACCGCCGGTAGCTTTATGCCTTGGTTTCATCCGGCCCACCGTGGAATTATCGATTACGCGTAAAACTGGAGATCCTCGGGGGAACGGAGCCGCGCCGCGGCGCCGTCAAATTCGCCTATCGTGCCCTCGAGTTCTCCCCGCCTTGTGGAAATATTTGCACTAGAGGGTATCGCTGCTCCTGTCCCTACTTAATTTTCAGTTACGTTACAGAATCAAAGCTCCTCGAGGCTTTCCCCGGCCAACTTCTCCCCCGCGGTTTTAGCGTCTGCTGTTCGATGTATCTACAATACATAGCTGCTTGGAAACTCGAGGGTGCCGGCATTAAAGCGTCGCGTTACGTACTTGCTTACTTTTCATAAATTTCCGTGGCGTCGATAGTCGGCCGAACGGTAGCCTAGCTGCCTACAAACAGCGCGCCGGGCCTCGTATTTCAACCGTTTCAACCGACTGATCTCCACCCTTCAAAGAGTTATCGCGGCTAATCCTCGAGTAATATTTTACTGGGAATTCTCGGTGATATTTTCAGCGGCGGGCGCGCCTCTAGCGTGGAGGATGACGAATGGCGCCGACTGCCGGCACGGTTAATTGTCGGCTTTGTAGTGCAAGCTGGTTATTACGGTAGACGGGGGTGGAGTTCTCGCGGTGGCGATGTCGAGGGCCAGGACCGCGACAACGACCAGGGTTCTTCGTATTAAATACTTTAGGACTACGTTTCCGCTGTCCTGCACCGCGACTGTTGCTTCGCGGATGCCTGATGCAGTGGCGAACCTCTCTAAAGGCACTGATCCGGATCGACGCAGAGCGGCACGTACGAGAATTTTGGTACCGTAAACTGGGGTGACTTTGCCCGCCCGGGGTGACATTGCCCACTTTTCGGAAAGACTTTATTTTGTTTTATTGTGAAGTAATTAGAACATATGGTGCTTTGTAATCGATAGCAATAATTTCTCCAAGGTCAAACGAAAAAAAATAGCGAATTCAATCATATGGTAATTTTTCAGTGAGAGTAAAAAGTGGGCAATGTCACCCCGGCGGGTAAAGTCACCCCAGTTTACGGTACATGGGAAGACCCCCCGGTGTGGTGTGTGCGGCAAGAGTAGAGACCATCGACAGACAAATGAAATGGTCCTCGAGAAAGCACGAAATAATGACAGAGAGCATTGAAACCCCGGAGATTTCCACTTGAAACCCGGACACTTTTAATTATTTCTTGTGCGAGACAGTGAGAGCGATAACGGACTGACCCACGTTTTTCTCGAAATCGAGTTAGTAGCAATAACGTATTTCAACAGGCTCTACTAATCATATAAAATAGGAAGAAATTTTTTTTAATGTGGCTTGTTCCGTTGTTACTCTCCCTGACTCATATTAGACACGATATTCCAAGGCAAAAGTTTCTGTAAATTGTAGACCGTAACCGCAATCAAGAAATAAAGATAAAATATTTATGACTCTTCGAGCGAGCAGCATTGAAAAACCCGGATCACTACGGAAAATCCCACGGACGCCCTAAAAAAAAAAGAGGACAAATCTAGAGAAACCCGGACGGATGGCAGCCCTATTCACGACTCTCCGCATAAACGCTACGATGGCTAAATGGGGGAAAGCTTATTGGTCCAGATACATATTTCGGTTCGTTGGCGATTCGAACGTGAGAGGAATACGGGGGAGCACCGTCGACTAAATAAACAGTCAGGCTACTTACTTTTTTCAAGAGCCGGCAGCCCCGTGAAGGTTGCGCAAGCGAGATACACGTAGGCTTCAAGTGCTTGCTTTAAATCTAATAACGAGTGTTATTCCTCGGGGATTCTGTTGGACGATCGACCGGTCTCGAGTCTTCTCCGGGGAGACTATCGATGAGATGCAGATCCTTGAGGCTGCTTGGCTGCCTCCCGGCCAGGCGGTTCATAAATAACGAAAAGTTTGATCGCGTCGACGATCGCGATCGCTGTTTCGTTTTCATCCCGCCGGAAAATAAAGTTTTCCATTAGCATGGCAAACAAGGCAAGATTGCCACCTTGAGCGCGCCACTATAGGTACATACCTACTTACACACGCGTGCGTAGGTAAAGTGGGCACGTGCATCAGCGAGCAATCGCCGCTGATAATTTCACGCACTTATTTACGGATGCTTGTAAGACTCCCTCTGCCTCGTTAGGGTTAACAGATTACTGCCAGCAAATATTAATCCCGTAATGCTTGGAAGTAATAGCGCGCGAATGAAGTAACGCGCTAAAACGCTATAGCCGCACTCTATGACTGTGGCATTCTAATTCGATTGCCAGATAAAGAAGATTAACGCGAATGCGCAACTCCCTCGATGCCCGCGCGATAATAGTTGCGTTAATTTTCCGACAATTCGTTTCGCCACCACGGACGAGGCTTATACCTAGTCTGTGTCGCCACTTTATCTCTTCGCTGACAGAATCCTGTGCTGACACCTATCCGAGGTACACCTCAACCGTGTGTTTACACACAGAAAAACGTACGGAAGAGAAAGACTGACCAGAGACTTCGCATGGACAATATTTAGGTAGCGCGTGCGAGTTTTGCGATAGAATTTCCATGGCCTAACCATAATTACCGAAACAGAATGGCTCTTTATGACAATGACCATTGGCTGCTGTCGCACATCAGAGATAGCTTTTTATCTACCGACAACACAGGTACATCGTAAGTTCTACTTAGGTTAAATATTAAGGATTCAACGATACGTAACGGGCTGCGAAGGTGATCGCGTTGAGGTGGGCGTACCGCGTCTTGCTTTAAGAATTCTATTCTGTACGTTCTCAGGCCAGTGCGAGATGGTGATGCTCGGAGAGGATATTCCGAAGCAGCTGAAATCCAATGGAACGCTGCAGTGTTACCCTGGTATGGAGGAGAGCGACGACGAAGACCTGGATGCTCTCGCAGAATCGTACGACGTGCAAATGGGTAACTTTCCTTCGCGTTCCCCGAGGGAAATGATCAGAAAATCCTTTGAACTGAGTATAGCCTGTGGTTCACGCGATCCGTTGCTTTTAACATTGACGCAGATATCGAATACAGTCACAGGGAACGTTCCAACACTGCTCAGAGGCTAGAGAAAATGGACCTCGAAAGGAAAAAGGCTGCTAAAGTAAACGTGAAGTGGGAGAACATCCCAGTCGCGTCCGTCGCTAAACAATCGGAATTATTTCAAAGGAAAGACTTTCGTAGCAAGACTGGCCACAATAAGAGACATTCGCTTTTGTCCGAACAGCTTGAGAAATGTCCAAACGTACCGCTAAATCCTTTCATGGAGTACGCTAAGTTCGACGGTAGCGTATGTATCGAGAGATCTACTCGATTTATAATAATGTATACAGTGGGGGGCAAAAGTATGCGGACACTTTTAAAATCGTATAACTTGTTCAAAATTGCTCCAAACAGCTTGAGTTTTTTGAGAAGCTAGAAGGATTAGTTCGCTAAGTGACGTGTTTCGTCGTTTTGGTCGGAATAGCAAATAAAATAGGAAAGATCATTTTCCAACTTTTTCTTTTATGAGCCTGTAATGAAAATTCCAAAATCCCGTTTGTAGATCGAAGTAAGTTGTATACAAGACGAAAATTTCATCAAAATTGATTAACGTTACACGGAGCTAAACGCTTAAAGAACGCAGAATAAGGTCGAAAACCACTGATTTCGGGAATTTTGAATTTTTTAAGCGTTTATAGCTCAGAGCGACATTAACCGATTTTGATGAAATTTTCGGCGTGTATACAACTTACTTCAATCTACAAAAGACATTTTTTAAATTTTCAGTACGAGCACAGACGAAAAAGTTGAAAACATGATCTTTCCTATTTTCTTTTTCGCTATTCCGACCAATTGCACCTTTTTTTCAAAACAACGAAACACGTCACTTAGCGAATTAATCCTTCTAGCTTCTCAAAAAAGCTCAAGTTGTTTGGACTAATTTTGAACAAGATTTTAAGGGTCCACATACTTTTGTCCCCCACTGTATTGGTTTGATTTTATCATTCATGTGAATATTGTTGCAGGCACAGGTAGATATACCTATAAGAAAGTATAGAATATTCATGTGCATGTTACCAAAAGAACAGAGAATGTATCCCATTCAGGTATCTGTGGTCGCTACTGCGAAAGTGCTGGAATTCATTGGACTAATCTGTTACAAATACGCGAACGAGCATCCAGATCATCCGCTCAAGTGCGAATTCCTTATAACTTATACGCAATCGTTAGTGGAGTCTGTTTCTGGAAAAGATTTTGGTAGCCTAATGCTTTCAGGGAGGATATCGCAAGATACGGCTTGTACTTCACCGAAGACGATGGTGAAGTTGATTGGTATTTACCTTGTTTAGATCCGAAAGAAATGATTTCCAAATTTATATTCACGACATTATGCCTGACCGAAATGAAGCCGAGTGACAAAGCGAGGCACAACACGATCAGTCGCATAGAAATAACGAACGAGGACGATTTTCTGGAAGGTCGGAACAAAGAACAGGACAAAGTCGCTGAGGATTTAGCGAAGATGGAAGGTCATACGACAGCTATGGAAGCACCGCTGTACCAATCGTACAGGTACCTTCTCGCCGTTCCGTTTACCGCCACCAGCTTCAAGTATAATTCATAACCGATGCGTATATTCGATTTCTTTTCGCAGGGTATACATAATTAACAAAGTTAGAACAAAGACTGAAATCTACTTGGGGATATCGGGTGAGAAAATTGAAATTAATCCAATAATAACGGGAAAAGGAGCGGGCCGTTTTTGGAACAGGCAGCGAGCCGTCAGCTATCAAATAGACAATATCGCCTGGTGCGAAGTAACAGAGGCGAAGGGCTCGAAAACACTTTTTACATTAGTTTATACGCCGCATTCTTCTACTTCCGATACCATTTTAGGTTTGTGCATAGTGCCGTTTATCATTTCTAGCATACCAAATAACAATAAGATTTCCTAATGTTTTTGAGGATACCGTCTTTCTGCAGTTACGGCTGGGCAGATGCATTCTCTGCATCAATCCGCGTCGTTCAAAAATCACGAATTTGAGGCCGATTCGATAACAGCGGAGGAGATTGTTAGGAAAATAAATCATATACTGGAATTGCACAGTAGTACATCGAGGAAAGAGTATTTATCTCAGAAGGAAAGAAAAGCTGCAAGACGCAAGAGCTTTCACTTGCACAGATGACAGGTCTATTGGTTTCTGTGCTCGATTTTAAGCTACTTGAAAAACTAATTATTTCGGCGCGTTAAGGATCGATGCGAACGTTCGCTTCAACGCGAATATATTATTCTTGCATTGTTCCTGCACCAAAGAAAATAATTCCATCATTTTTACTCGCAAAGTACGTGCAGGGGTAAAGTAATGGACATCGTCTTACAACTGTATCAAACATTTCCTCCTTTCGGTTTGTCTGTAAATATATTTATTTCAATAATTGTCACAATCGAGGAAAAACATAAATTTGTACATTGCCAACAGTCACTCATATGATACTTATAATTGTCACGAGTCCGATGTCTGAATAACTTTCTCTGTAACTTTACCCAGTCGTTTCTCCATTTGAAAAATAAATCTTTGATTCAATGCGTTCGCCATCCGATTCAATACTGACACCCTTAGAGTTCTTTCCGACAATCTTTTATTACTTTTACAAATTTGCTGATAATCTGGACGAGCTATAACAAAGGTTCTCTCCGAATCTGGCAAAATATTCACATCCAAAGGTTGCCCTTTGCTTTCTAAACGTAACTTATGCTTAGTAAGACTTTTCTGTTCAGCTTTTCTTCTCCTGAATGTTCTTATCCATTCTTCCCTTTCATTTTTCAGACCATTTATATATTCTTCTAAATTAAAAGCCTCTTCTTCCAATGCTTCCGACGCTCGCTCCGCTTCCGCATCAGTGACCGCGCACTTGTCACTCTTTGTAAGTTGTGTACCTTTGATTTAAAAAAAAATGATCAGTTAACTAGATCTGGCTGAACCGACGTATCGTTGATTCGAATTTTCAACGTATCGTTGCAAATTAAATATAAGTTGCAACTAACTTTTATCTTTGTCAAACACACTTGTGCGGCCTTGAAAAATAGAAGATCTCCGTTTATAAACAACTTTTTCTAGATGCGGGAGATTAGATGAATCTTGATCGTTCATTTTAAGTATACGGTTAGATGACGAGCCGCGTTTGTGCAACACAAACGTAAGGGAGACACCAATTATAAAGTTGTATTCATCAACAAAATTCTTTATTTATTGATCAAAAGACGTTTTAAATATTTGTATAGGTTATGGGCACAAAAACACTAGCGACGCGTAGCGGTGGAAGGTATAAACTTAAATTGGCCGTCAATAGTATCATCGACGAAGTATAGGCTGATCTGTGCATATATCAACATGGATTCTGAAGAAATTGATAAAGCTTTAGCAGATTATTTCTTCAGGCTAAACTTCCGAAAACCCTCATTCTCCTGATTGACTTAAATTTTGGAAACAGTCTCATTTTTCATAGAAATAATGTTTGCGAGAAGGATTTTTGGCAACTTTAAATTTGTTTTACCATTTTGATGCCATTCCCTACCTTACCGACTCAATATAGTATCGGTAATATAGGAAGTGACACTTAAATGATAAAAAATTCAAATCGCCAAAAATCCTTCTCGCAAACATTATTTTTGTGCAAAATGAAACTGTTTCCAAAATTTCAACTAATTCGGAGCAGGGGGTTTTCGGAAGTACAGCCTGATGAGAAAGAAGTACGGAAATACGATGAATAATTATTTTACCGATAGTAGGTAGTGAATGTTTGTAAGAAGTCCAGTTACGCTAGAAACCGCTAGAAACGTTATATTTCGATTCCCTAGCACTACACAAAGAAGACTGAAATATCCCAACTATACTTGTATTAGTTTCAGAATGCTTCCGTGAAAATTACAATTTTGTATTGGTCTGGTTTTGAAACATGTAATCTTGAAAATATAAAGAAATGTATGCGTACAAACACAGCGAATTTAAACGTTTATTTTGTGTAGCAAAATGTTTCTTGGGAACGGATGCCGACGCATCAATGAAAATTTTGAATGCGCACGGAATAATTACTTATTCCAGTAAACACCAGTGACTAGATAATAAAATTGTATAGATTTTCTGCATAATGTAACACTAACACGGCCATTAAACTGTATCACATTTGTATATTCCTTTCCACCTTTATTACCAAAATAAGTTTGTCGCCCGACGCAAAATAACTGTTGCACTTATTGGAATTTATTCAGCTACTAATCAAGGTTTAATGTAATCAGTAAATAAGTTAAGACACGTAATCGAGCAAAAGCCATCTTTAAAGCAAGACCTTTTGAACCCAGAACACTAGACTATCACAGATACGCATAATATTATCATCTAGTAACCGATTCGCTAAATTCAGATCAGACTGTGACTGTATGTAGGAGCAGCTAACTGGATACTGGTACATTGTCGGGAACTGTTTCGTGCGTAATTCTTACCTTCCGAAGGATAATTGATCTGTGATAATATTTAGTTTAAATAGTATACCGATTCGGTACGCTCGATTCTATTATATCGGAATATCTTCAGAAAAGTATTGTCTACTCACTACTGCAAGAAGTGGCAAGAAGATAAAATATGGCGTCCGAGAACTCTACTGTTAATACCGTAACTACTAAATTGTTCACGCGAGCAGAAGTTGCTAAACACACGGATAGCAGTGACTTGTGGATTATTATTAACAATAAAGTTTACAATGTGTCTGCGTTCCTCAATGAGGTTCATATTTTATTCTTGTAATTATGATGTTCACATCTTTTTTTGCGAGAGGATATGAGAATTTCTTTCCCTCTATTTTGAATTTAAGCATCCTGGCGGCGAAGAAGCCCTTATGGAACAAGCTGGTCAAGATGGTACAGAGCCCTTCGAAGATATCGGTCACTCGAGCGACGCCAGACAGATAATGGAGACATATAAAATTGGCGAACTTGTAGAAGTGGGTATAGAATTTAATATCTACCTTTATCAGATAAATACTACACGTTACTATGGCTAAATTATAGTTTCCAACGATAGCAAGTTATTTTCCATCGAAGTATCCTTCTAATTCATCAATTTCAGGAGGAATGGACAAAGGAATCTGCCAACGATTTAAGCGCAGTGTTCGCAGAAAACAGTTCTAGGTAAAACATTTTCTTTCGCAAAGATTATTCTTATCGTGTATACGTGTTATTAATGAAGCTATTACAGGTACATAATCTATGACTAACACTCTGTCTGCAATGGTTTCGTATTCCCTATGTTACGACTATTCGTGTCGTCGTCCGTTGGATAGCACAATTGAAAATTTGATTTTCCACTGTTACAATAACACGCTTATTATTATACTAATAACAATGCGCTTGTGCATTTTGTTTTTACGTATCTGTACGGTTTCAAGGCATACAGTATTTCTACGTTAACTTTGTGCTATCCAAACTTAGAATGTTATTGAAATTTAAAATATATATAAATATGCGAATAGACGCTGCTGCATTGTGATGTGATGATTGGCAATTGCAGTGGTTCTTGGAGGTCATGGCTGATTCCAATCGCACTCGGGGTTCTGGCGACTCTGGTCTACCGTTATTTTATCAAAGCACATTGAATCATTCCTAATATTTATTTTTTTGTAACTTATATTATACATAAATGATTGTTACAAATAATCAAAGGATATTATGTATGTCGCACATTATTACAATGTTCTAATGACATAAAGTTGCACGTACAGGCTGGCCTAGTGTAAGAATATCTACAAAACACAGAAATTCATTTGTTATAACGAACCTAAGAATCTATACAAATACGTACAAGCACGTACATATAGTCATACCGATATATCGACTATAAGTATGTATAAGAGTAAATTAAAATGTAACTTATATCGTTGCATTGGGCTTCCTTGGAAACAAAGGAACTGAGTTTCAGTAAAGAATCTTGCTAAAATCGATTAAAATGCAATAGTTGTCTGAACACGTTTCCCTTTTTATGTCTACAAGTGTTGTTATATCCATTTAAGAAGGATGGACATAGAAATGAGTAACACATAAAGGAGAAAGCATTGACCAAAAAGTAACCAGTTAGAAAGTCTGACGATGAGCCTGAGCAGATATTTAAATGGAGAAAAAGGCATTTAAGAGGTTGATGAATGCGCTTACAATTAAATAGTAATCGACATACACTTAAAAGCAGAGAGTTTTCATTTTTATAATGCGTCGGGAATAAACATTTTAATATTGTGTTTTAATGATAAACTTTATTAAACGTTCATTGTACATTTATGTATATTGTAAGAATAAATTACTTTTTGTTATGTTTCATACGTTGTTCCGACTATACTATACCTATCCCGTGAAATAACCGCTGGATACAAGATTAAAGGGTGTTACTGGCTCAGGTAGCTATCGAAGGTGAATTCGTAGGTATCGGATAGAAGTCGAAATACGGAAAGACGATATCGAGCGTGTTTAGGCGCCGACGCTCGGCGCTCGGCGCTCGATGCATCCATCCTTTTTCCCTCTCTCCCCCGTAATCGCCCCACTACGACCTCGTTCTTGTTCACTGTTTGGCGGGTACGTCTCCCTTTGTCGAACGCCCAGTTCATCGTCAGAGCTGGATCGGTGTGTGCCGCGTTGGAATATTTCAGCCTCGTACTTGCGTTACGACTTGCGACCGATACGTACCAGGCGTAAATTTCTGCTGGGAAACCGGGATCGGGCGAGCTCCAGTCGAAGAACAGACAGAGAAGATCGCGGCGGAGTGTATTTGGTTAGAGAATCAGGGCGCAAAAGAAGGGCGTACAGCACGGTCGCCCCTTGACGCGCAAGCGAGACATTGCTGAGGAAATTTAGCGGGAAAAGAGAGGCCAGACGGCGAGCAGAAGACAGCTGTAGTCTGGCAGAGACGGTGGTTGCACCGAAAAGTCGGCGTGGTGTCATGAGAGGCGGTCTCACAGTCCGCCCTTCTTATCGGTCCCTCTTAGAGTCATGCATGTCGCGCCCTTCAAACGATGTAAGTATCCCATTCTGCTACCTACCACACGCAACCCCTTTTACCACACTCTCGCTAGGCAACGTTCTTTAGGCTTAGTTGAAGCGAGATGCACAAGCTGGTAATTGCAAAGATTGGCGCGCTTTTTACCCTCGCCGGGTCGCTCATTCATAAACTTGCGACTGCCATTCTTGGGACCAAGTCCTTCGTCGGCACCGTTAAGCTGTACAAACGCTGCACGCGACATGCGCGATTCTCACGCGTTGCTATTTTTCACAGCTGCATGGAAACATTTAAATCGTCGTAGGGTAGAATTTACGTGTAAATCACAGATCGATTAACGATCCGTTAGGCAAAGCGTGAAGCACCGCCAGCATCCAAAGCGTTTTTAATACTTAGAGGCGTAATTCATCCCCCGAATAAAACCTGTTGGTGCCCATGCACGCGTTGCAGTCATAAAGCAAGAAAGCACGTGTGTGCGCCAAGATACATTCTTACTTTCTGGCTCTAGTCTCGTTTCACTTAATTCCAACTGTCCGCACAGCTAATTTTAACACTTGCGCCGTCAGAAAGCCGGAATACAAACTGCTCGTCACAGCCGCGAAGTAGAATTCGAACTACAGAACAATACTTAGTTGTTGAAAGGTTATTCGGGAGAAACATATACGTAAGTGTATATATATGTACACGTTGAAAGCGTACACGAACGCACGTGCGTCTTTCTGATCTTGGCAGTTGATAGCTTGTTTACGGTTGGTCCGTACGCCGTACCTAATTGGCACAGACACCGACGATTCAACGAACCGTTCCAAAACGAATCCGCGGTCTATCGAGTCGAAAGTTGAAACGGAGACGTTCATTAAGTCGAACGAGGAAAAATCATCCTCGTTACGTAAGGGTAGGACGCCAGCTCCCGAAATTTGCGAACAGTTGCGTCACTCCGTGAAATGGGAAGTTCGCGCGTTCGCTGGGGTGCACGGAATAGAATCCTCGAGGTATACATAGGGTTGCCATAATTGCCAAACATTTATACGGGACGTTTAATTGCTAAATAAATAAAACATGAAAAAAGATAGTAGCTAATGGTTTATTTTTAGGATTTCCATAATTGCCAAGCATTGATACGGAACGTTTAAGTGCTACATAGATAAAGCATGAAAAAAGTGGGCAGGAATTGGTGTTTATTTTACTCTGTAAAATATTTCACGGGAACAGTGAAATACGGGACGTATGGCAACCCTAGGTATACGTCAAAAGAGTATATCCACCTTACCTCCATTCAATTGGCAATTCGATTCTACATTCATAGCCACTTAATCTCGCATACCTTTACCGTGCTCGAGCGGAATCGGATTTCTAGGCCCACCTCGTTCTTAAATCGGACCGAAAAGCATATTTTAAGACGCTCCTCCGCGCAAATTGGTCTTTCGCGTTCGCCACGAGAATCTTCCGCTTTATATTACCGCACTCGTGATGTCGCAATATTTTGCCCCTCTTTCCCTTCATTTTCGAGTAGTAAAATGGCTGGAAAGGATTGCATCAATTTCAAGGAATCGTGCAGTACACAGTGACTGGCGTAAAAAAAAAAAGATTGTAGTTTCCACGGGACTCGGATTTTTGTGAACAGAGCACGACCGACAGAAAAGTTCGATTCAAGTTGGCCAGCTTATTTTTAACATTTTACAATGGATATGTGCCGTACGAAGTGGCCAGAAATAGACGATCTGTACGACGAAGTGAGACGAGACGACCATAAGCGCTCGCGACATGTTCCGTTTAAGCCAATTATATTCTTCGCACGCAACCGATGTGCGTTATTCTTTTGAACAGTGTTTCATTATCTGGGTCGATGTGGTTGAATTGTTTGAAATACTATATATGTATTTCTAAATCGTTTGGAATACACAAAGAAAGTTAAGCCCAGGGGCGTCCGGAGACTTTTTTCCAAGGGGAGGGTAACTTTGGGATGATGGTAAAGAAAGATATACCCCTCTCGCTTCTTTTAATCCATTTTATAGTGCCAATTTAATTCAAAATTTAAAACCGATAATTTAAAAATATTCCCTTTTTAGTAGATTTTTTCTCAAAAGCCAGGGGGGCAACTTCCCCTTTTGCCCCTACCCCTGCGGACGCCCATGGGTAAGCCTGTGTTATGAAAGCTTACCCTGGCCGCTTCCGTCATTTCGATTAAAATTCATATTTAACGCACGAAGAAAAAGTCTGCTGTGGAGTTATAAGACGATAGCAAATACCCCGGTCGATAGAATGAAACGAAAACCGTTGACCAATGTGTCACACTGCTATACCTAATCGGCTATACCTAATATACCTAAATCGGCAGCTTTACACGGAGGATTTTACAGTTGGAAGTAAGAAGGAAACCGAATGCGTATGCTAGCTGATGGTATTTGCGTAACGGGCACGAGCTTCCAAGTATGAATCTGCTTTGATGATCGTTGAGAAATTATAGAAAAGATTCTGTTAAATTGCGTGTTGGCGAGACGACAGAAAATGCTAAGTTCCGCCAATAGGTAATCGTAGGCCAAGTGTCGTTGACTGCATGGAACTCGAGACAGTTGGTTTCGTAATTTCGGGTTTTCCACGGATATCGTATATCGCGCTTGCTTGTACTTACGTGCGACTTGAACCGTCCCCAGAGTCGTTCGTTCCGACAGAGACTCGGTCAAACAAATTCAACAGTTTCGAAGCGCAATTTAATACCCTTTTTACGACCGATTCGACCTTCGTCGTGAACGCAATCTTCGTACGGTCGAGACCACACACAAAGCTCGGTTTCTTTCGCACGAGCGATCAATTAAACGCAATTGGATTATTACGGATGCTTTAGCGCAGCGAACATTAACGCGTTTCAGAAACGGTACTATGGCTCTTTCCTGCGTCGCGTGCGAACGCTTACGTTGCCTGTACATTCGTGTAATAATAATAATAATGAACTTGAATATAATTATTCAGCGTGAATGGTAGATTACAATTTTTTGAAAGAACACGATCCAACGGGCTCTGTGCTGGTCGCGAAGTGATCTATGGTAGGTGCTGACGGCTGAAACTCCGCAGTCGCCTGTGTTAGCATATCGTGTTACCAGTTCGAAGAATTTTGCAACTTAATTCGTGGGGTTCGTCATCGAACGAGAGCAACAGGCTGGTGGCAATCACCTTTTACCAGGCGACATCATCGTTGCCCCAATCATTTAAAACTATTAGACTCGTCTTCCCCTTGCGCCAAGCGGTTACATTGCTCGACGACAGAACGAAATATCGGTCGCGATTGCTTTTAAACAAGACCGAATGAATTACGTTCTTTGTACGGCACTCTTGTCTCGCCGAGACACGCGCTGCGAGTTTTTATTTGAAAACGCTGTCAAAGGGAATGCGATAATTCGGTTCTTCCCGTTCTTGCTAGGAAAACGTTTTATGCAATAGTACATAAAATGGTCGGGAGACGTTTACATACCTAGGTAGGTACATATGTGCGGTGCATAAATCACTCGAAAGCTCAAACCGTCTCCGGTGTGTTGCATCATGCTGCAAATGGACAACTAAAGCTAGAAAGTTCAGCCGCGAATAATCTTGGAAGACTTTCGTCGCTACTTAGAGCTTGCAATGTTAAGCGTCTCTAATTTCGCTTCGCTATCAAAATTCTCTGTTCGCTCTCCAGTGAGTTCCGTCTCGGGCATCATTCGTTGGAAAGAGCTACGTATACTTTTTGACGATGAAAAACTTGATCTCTGCTAGGTAAATAAGTCGCGTAGGTACATACTGTTCGCGAAGTCCACTTTTAAGCGTGGAAATAAATGGTATTTCAACATGGTCAACATTTAAATGTTATTTAACGGAAACGCGTAGAAGCGTGAAGTAAGTCGACAGTCCTTTATCGAAAGGTCACCTTGAAGAAGAAACCACCACGCCTCGCGTGATAAGAGGACTTGAATTTCTTCGGGACGCAATTCGTTTAAAAGAATGCAACATGCTCGTATTGCGCATTAAGCAATTCACATCCGTTGTCGATGTTATTACCGATAATATTGATTTTCAGCGTGGTCAAACAGTGCGGACACTCGGCAATCGAAAAGCCCACCGCCGGGAACGATTAATAAGCTCGGCGTTCGGGGCTCTTTCGTTCCGGCAATACGATCGATGGATTTACGGTTCACGCTTTACCGATGTTTATCAGTTTGCGAATGGAACACGTGAAGAAGGCATAACGATCTCGGTCACGAGAAATCTTTTGGCAGCCGGCCACGCGAACTATTACGGTAGCAGCATCGCTTCGAAGATAATAATATAATAATGGACGTCACGTGGCGACATAAATACAAATTCAACGATTTGCTCTGTTGTCCGCGTTTCAGACCCTTTGCTCTCCCTCGATCTTTCTACCGCCTTTTTCATTAGTCGCAAGGGGGAAACCACGCGATGCGGACGTTTTTTTTGTTTTTTTAAACATCAAACATTTCCGAATACGTAACTCACCGCCAGTAATTAAACCGCTATCGTTAAAACCTGATTATTTCCCATTGTTTTGAGCGCTGCG
Source organism: Andrena marginata (assembly GCA_963932335.1). Taxonomy (NCBI): domain Eukaryota; kingdom Metazoa; phylum Arthropoda; class Insecta; order Hymenoptera; family Andrenidae; genus Andrena; species Andrena marginata. Next base: position 2,477,715 of record OZ010660.1, read on the forward strand.
AACGGTAATACGATGTGTAAGTAACAATGTTCCAAATATTCGTTCCCTTTGCGTTGCTAGCAAGCGAACGGATCGAACGATCCAATATCGATCCGGGAGATCGCGTTCTTTCACGGAAGCCCTTACGATCTAATAAGCAGTTGTTGGTAGGCGAGGGCTAGTTCGAAGTCGCCCAATAGAAAGTCTTATGAATCATGAAGAGAGGTAAATCGTATTATCCAGTTTCGGTGCATTACAAGAAATGAAAAGTTTATTTTCTACTTCCGGACGTTAGATGGCCTAGTAGAAAGCGTGGGGAGGAACTAAAAGAATCGAAATGGACTTGTTTCAGCTACCGTGGGACATGATCCACAGACGAGTAACGGCAATCAGCCGCAGCAACAGTTGCAAAGCGGAGGCTGGATTGGAGGTGCCGAGTCGACGTTGGTCTCGCGATCGGCGAGGAGCATTGGCAACGGCAACGGGAACGGGAACGATAACGGCTGGAATTCCACGTCGCCGTTTCAGCATCAACAGCAACAGCTACAAGAACGGAAACAAAAAGAAGCTAAATCTGGGGGTCTGGGAGATGACGAAGACGGGGGTGAAGGGGGTGGAGGGCTGGAGGGGACGGACCCAGAGGAGAACAACTCTGTTCACCTCAAGAGACGGGTGGGACTCGTCAGTGGGGTGGCTCTAATCGTTGGTACCATGATAGGTAGCGCATCGACGGCCTTCGCAAATTTTTAATGCACGTACAAACTGTTTTCTTACTCGGCGAACGGACGTTAATGGGGAGGTCTCGCAATAGGTTCCGGGATATTCGTCTCGCCGTCAGGGCTGTTGGTTCGAACTGGTAGTATCGGAGTCAGCTTCCTCGTATGGACGGCCTGCGGCATGTTGAGCTTGTGCGGCGCGTTGGCGTACGCCGAGCTGGGCACGATGAACACTAGCAGCGGCGCCGAGTACGCTTACTTCATGGACGCGTTCGGCGCCCCGCCTGCCTTCCTCTTCTCCTGGGTCTCCACTTTGGTCCTGAAGCCGTCCCAGATGGCCATCATATGCCTGTCGTTCGCGCAATACGCGGTCGAAGCGTTCGCGGCCGACTGCGATCCGCCGGAGGAAGTGGTCAAGATCGTCGCGCTGCTAGCGATCATACTTATACTGCTGGTCAATTGTTACAGCGTTAATCTGGCCACGGGTGTACAGAACGCATTCACCGCGGCCAAATTGATCGCGATACTGGTGGTAATCGCCGGCGGCTCTTACAAGCTGATACAGGGTAACACGCAGCATCTTGAAGGCGCCTTCGATATGATGGAGGGCAATACCGTCAACTTGGGCAGACTGGCAACGGCCTTTTACACTGGCCTCTGGGCGTACGACGGATGGAACAATCTCAATTACGTCACCGAGGAGATCAAAGACCCCTCGAAGAATCTACCGCGCTCGATCATGATCGGTATACCCCTAGTTACCCTCTGTTACGCCTTGATAAACGTGTCCTACCTAGCTGTGATGTCGCCCTCGGAGATGATCGAAAGCGAAGCTGTTGCTGTGGTAAGACCAACAATTATCCAATCGCGAAGCCAAGAATTAGAACAGACGATCCTATCTCGTAATATTCTAAACTCCACTCGATCGGATTTCCCCAAAGTAAAAAAAAAGAGAGAGAGAGAGAGAGAGAAAAAAAAGAAAGAAAAAGTCATTGAAACTACGAGAGTTATCCTTCTATAACGTTTTACAGACTTTTGGAAATCGGATTCTTGGCGTTATGGCATGGCTAATGCCGCTCTCGGTTGCGATCAGCACGTTCGGTTCCGCAAATGGTACTCTCTTTGCAGCAGGTAGACTATGTTTCGCCGCATCCCGAGAGGGTCATTTACTCGACTGTCTCAGTTACGTGCACGTGCGACGCTTTACCCCCGCACCGGGGCTTATCTTCCACTCCATCGTCGCAGGTACGCGTCTCCTCCGCAAATCGCTCGAACGCCATACTTCTGCCACTACTTGTTTAATGAAACTGTGCTCGTTGAATTGTCAGGAGCGATGGTACTGTCCGGGAACATTGATTCCTTGATCGACTTTTTCTCATTCACCGCATGGATCTTTTATGGCGGAGCAATGCTCGCTCTGTTGGTGATGCGAAGGACCAGACCCAATCATCCACGACCATACAAATGCCCGCTGGTGATACCAGTCCTCGTACTTGCAATCTCTGCGTACCTGATTGTAGCGCCAATCATTGATAAGCCTCAAATCGAATACTTGTACGCGTTCGGGTTCATATTTGCGGGCATGCTTGTCTACCTCCCGTTTGTTAAATACGGATACGTGCCCAAATTTATGGGTAAGTACAACCGATTATTCCTCTCCCCAGACCAATACGTATCCGCGTAGTTTAACACGCTTTACCATTCCTCTTTGCAGAAGGAGTGAATGCTTTTCTTCAGATGTTACTGGAGGTAGCGCCAACGGCTGCTGCCTTTGACTGACTATCGGACGCAAAGGGCGGTTCTCAGAATGCCAAATCATTCCATAGCGGCGTCGTGAACCATATATAAATATACACATATATTTTAAATATGCATAGGCAAAAAAAAGTGTATCCGATTATTAAAGCTCAAGGCTGGCCCGAATGAATTCACGAACATAAAAAGAATATTATTTTATTACTAGTTATTCTTTGTTTGTAACATACAGTGCAGCGTACTCGGCACGAGTAGTCGGTGTTGCAACAATTGTAGCGAAGTCGGGTAGAGATGTTTTAAATGTTTGCAGATAAAAGTTCACTTTTTAATTTTACTCGATGCTTTTTTATTCGCTTTTCCATAAACTCCTAATATACCACCGGAATCTTTCCTATGAATCTTTTTAGCTTTGTACTTCATCATACTTTTCTCAAGCCCTGACGTGCGTTCGTCATTTTTCTCCGTTCTCTTTTGTTCCTTTCTTTGCCTTTGTAACACTTTGTAATTAATTCCTGTGTTTTTAGGAGGTTTCGCCCCTAAGCTTATAGCGAGGGCAACTTTCGCTTCGTTCGCCTTTACCTTCTCAAAGCCAGACATGCCAAATTTCATAACTTCGTATCTAACGCGCTTCATTTCCAATTCTTGTTTCTTCTTCTCGTCATTATATTTGCTTTCTTTAGTCTCCGTGCCGTTGCTCTTGGAACTCCCTGCTTCCTGTCTTCCTTCGCTGCCAAAAACATTTCCTTTTATCTTTTTCTTTGGTTTCTCGTAATTAACTGAGAAAAATTCTTTTACTGCGTCCTTTTTCACCCTTGACACACGTGTCGGAATAAAATCTGCCATCGTAACACCCTAAAATGTAATGATATTTTTGTCAACAATGTACTTCCGTTGAGGTTAGTTAATGATAAAATACTTGTATCGTACGTTAATAATTAAAGTATAAGGATTTGAGGAAACCGCTTAAAAATTATTAGAAAATCTCGAATAGTACTATTTACGCTTGTACGCGTATGTTAAACAATTCCTTTAATATTATTACAAAAAATCTTGTTTATTTTACTACCAAAGGAAACACTATAGCCATCTGTTTTCCAGGTTCGTAAAATGATCAATTTCAACTGTACGTAAAAAAGCAATAAATTAACGGTATCATTGTACAATATCGTGTATAATCGGCTACAATGAAATTAGATGAGTCGTACAATTTATTAAATAAACGAATAATTAAATAAATAATTCATTTCCACGTTTTCAAGCGAGCAAGTTAGTTCATAGGCATCACCGTTAGATGGCTGTAGTATCGCTCCTTTGTTTTTTTTTTATTTTAGTAGTGACCATGGCCATCATTCATTATACGAGTATGAAAAAGAATTACTGAATTTTACTTTTACGTAGTAATTTGAAAGCTATTAGCTTGAATTGGCTTGAACGAAAGAATGCGCAGTAACAATTATCGATATTTTGAACAAAATTATCGATACCTGTAATTATTTGTGATTGAAATATCGATTAAAAATATCAAAATATCGATACGTACAGTTATCGATAAATATCGCGCATCACTATCGTTTAGTCGTAACGTCGTAACCTTAAATAATTGTAAAGTGTTGCGTGGCCGGCTGGTTCCTCTCGATCCTTCGTAGGGAATTCGGCGGGGAACGATGCCCGTGGAGTGCTAAGGCACTCTGCTCCTTAGACGCGGATTATTTGAGAGCTAAGTATAATGAAACTAATAACAAGAACTGAATAAAACGATTGAAACACAATAAACTTATAAATTTAATGAAGGAAATAAACTGTTTTGAACACAATATCGTTTTTGAAGAACTTTTTAATAATGCGACTGCTCGTTACTGCTTTCGAGGCTCGAGTGACGCTTCCAGAAGGTCCTTCGCTTTACCTCTTGTTAATTACAAAAATGGCTTAGTTACCAAGAGCCAATCGCAAATTTACTAATTAGCTAGCTAAATTCCTATTCGTTGATCCGATTCCTTTCGGTTATCAATTTTTACAAAATCAAGCGTTTAACAACCCAGATAGCACAACGTCTGGTAAAGTCTTAAAGACGTCCGAAAGGCGTCTTAAAGACGTCTTAAAGACGTCTTGTTACAAATCAAGACGTTCCGACCTAAAATGGACATAAACTAGACGTCTCTAAGACGAGGTGTGCTATCTGGGAACATTGCGCTGGAATTGCACACCTAGGAGAAGGGAGAAACGAGAAGTTCATTTATTCAAACATCCGTTTCCAAGAGGGTATCGATTAGTTTTTAATCTTGAAGTCCCCTCATTAAAAGAATCTCTAACTATTTTCAAACACCTCGGACTTGTGCGAACTTCACTTTGTCTCCCCTTCCTATTACAGTCGTGCGATCCGATTCAAACTTCGCGCTTCTGAAGTTTATACTACACGCCGCTAGACGGGAGTCGCAACAAAAGTTACAACATGTGTATAACATATATCCTCGAATAAATGCTGTTTATCTATGTAAATAATAATTACCAGCTATATGAGATATAGAACGAGTGTCTAATTACGATGGAGGAATATCCACCTATTAATATCCGTTTGGCTGTAAACCGGATTGATTTAAATTTAATAAAAAATGAAGATACACAACCGCGAATATACACGCCGGGAGAAGAAATTTCCAGCCAACCTGACTTCTTGAGGTAAGGAAAAAGTGAATTTCAGTTATTATTAAAAGAGAAGGCAGAATTTTACGTAACATACATATTGATTAGAGGTCACGGAACTTATGTAGATGACGAGAACACATTACGCGCGTCCGTGGCTGGCATCTTGGAAAAGGTGAACAAGCTGATTTCGATACGACCTTTGAAGGCGCGTTATCAGGGCGAAATCGGAGATGTTGTCGTTGGACGAATAACTGAAGTGCAGCAAAAACGATGGAAAGTTGACACAAACTCCAAACTGGACTCCGTACTTCTACTGTCCAGTGTGAATTTACCCGGAGGAGAATTGGTATGATATTAAGATAACTCTGTATTTATCTATGTTTAATGGGTAAGCAAATTAAAATACAGCTTTATCTTTAATAATTATTAGAGAAGAAGATCCGCCGAAGATGAGCAAACTATGCGAAGGTATCTCCAAGAGGGAGATCTAATTTGCGCAGAAGTGCAAAGTACCTTCGTCGATGGCTCGCTGTCGTTACACACTAGAGTTCTAAAGTATGGTAAACTGTCTCAGGGTATAATGATAAAGGTCTCGCCAGCTCTTATAAAACGAAAGAAAACACATTTTCACAGTTTGGCAAACGGCGCTAGTTTAATATTAGGGAACAATGGTTATGTATGGATCGGAGCTAGTAGGCAAGACACCGATAGATCGGAGGGCGGTTTCACTCAAGACTTGTCGAGGATCCCTCAAACGGATCGTGAAGTTTGCGCTAGACTGCGCAATTGTATATTAATTTTAGCGCAGTGTAATATGCAGCTTACAGACACATCCGTTACATACGCTTACGAGGAGTCTATAAAATACAAAGTAAACAACTTACTAGAGCCCGAAGCGATCATTGACGTGTCACTGTTAACTCATCAAAGACTCGCGCAATGATTCTATGATTGACAAAAGAATTTTATAAGAATTTTCTATTGTAAATATCGAGCTTAAGACAGTAATAAAAAGTTTTAAGTATTCGTAAAGTAATGTTATTTATTCAGCAGTTGCACACTAAATAGAATCCTGTCCGTGTGCATAGTAGTAAGTAAATGTAGGTGGCTTCGCCAATAACAAAAATACGTGTGTCCCGTGTTTAAGAGTGTGCCGAATTAGGTGACAAAAGCGAATCGTCACAGCGACGAACTGCACTGCCTGCCAGGGACCTTCTTTCTGCACAGTAATAGTATGTAGTCCACGTATGATGTACAAATATCGAAAGATGATACTGCATTGCAGTAAGACTGAAGAAGATTGTATAGAAATGCATTGCAGTATTTCGTCAGGTGTTACTCCGTTGAGGAGGCGCGAAAAATAGTATGTAATATGATTGCAAGCTGCTAATGCAGGTATTGATTAAACAAAGGACTTAGAAACAAGTAGTTACCATAAAGGAACATGGATGCATGTTTTACTGCCTTTGATAAAGATGGAGATGGACATTTATGTCTCAGTGAATTTGAATTAATTTGCCGTGCATTGTTCCGCAATGATCGTGGAAAAGTCTACACTGTTGAAGAAAATCAGTTGAGTGAAATATATTCTATATTCGACTGGAAAGGAGATGGAAAGATCGACAAGGAAGAATTTGAGGTACTTCCACGTTTCTGCATGTTACATTATCCGCATTATCGGCACAACGAATCGTACTTATTAAAGATAAGAATGAAAATAATTTCTCGTTTATACCTTCACAGGTGTGTTGGAATCGTTGGATTAAAACATGCTGTCGTCCAAAGAATGCCTTTCTAATTGTAGATGTACAGAATGATTTCATTACTGGCTCCTTAAACATTAAGCAATGCGCTGCTCAGCACGACGGCTCGGAAGTCATTGAGCCGATTAATCGTTTATTGGAAACCGTAAATTTCGATGCAGTATTTTACTCTCTTGATTGGCATCCTGTAGATCATGTGTCTTTCATCGATAATTTACATCTTCGGTAATTCCATACGTTTTTCTTTACGCATCTGAATCTTGTTGACGCATGTTTCTTCTTACATTTACGAGTGATTGTTTGTTTGCTTTGCGTAGGGAAGTTGATCCTAGTAGTGGAATTTCAAGGGAGGCTGCGCAAGTTTACGATACAGTTACATTTAGAGGGCCACCGTTGTTGAAGCAACGTCTTTGGCCGCGTCATTGTATTCAGGATTCTTGGGGCGCGGAGCTTCACAAAGACTTGAAAATCCTAGATAACGCGATAAAGATATACAAAGGAACTAACCCAGCAGTGGATTCGTATTCTGTATTTTGGGACAATAAGAAAATGCAAGAGACGACGTTATCTTCGCAATTGCAGGAGAAAGGTGTAACGGATATATATATCTGTGGATTAGCTTATGATGTTTGTGTTGGAGCCACTGCAGTTGATGCGCTTAGAAGTGGCTACAGAACTATCCTTATAGACGATTGTAGTCGAGGGGTGGATCTTGTTGATATCGAAAAAACCAAGGCCACTGTCATAGCCAGTAGTGGTGTAATTGTAAATTCAAATCAGGTGAAGGCGATGGTTGAAGGAAGGGATCGCCGACCGGAACTTGGATATAAGTTAGCTATGGAAATTAAAGAAAAATTAAACTGTACAGATGATGATATGTAATTTAGTTTCACATTTAATTTACGATAAATTGTAATCTGCTATGCAAGCTTGTTAAATCGAAATTAGTATGTAACGAAAATATATCATATGAACTAGAATAAATATATTTTTCTGCATTAATCTTTAATGACTTGTCTTTTCCTAAAATTATCTTAGCTGTACTTTCGAAAAACCTCATCCTCCGAATTGGTTGAAATTTTTGAAACAGCATCGTTTTGCATAGAAATAATGTTCGCGAGAAGGATTTTTGGCGACTTGAATTTTCTTATCATTTAAGTGTCACTTCCTAGGTTACCGATACTACCGTGCGTCGGTAAGGTAGGGAATTACATCAAAATGGTAAAACAAATTTCAAATCGCCAAAAATCCTTCTTACAAACATTATTTCTATTCAAAATGAGAGTTTCGGAAGTTTAGCCAAGTTATCTTTAAAAATTATATCGATATCTGTATGAGTAGTCTAAAAAAAATATAAAAAATTTATCTAAATAATTAAACATTAATTTCACGAGATAAAGCAGAATGCACACTTTACCGGGATTTGATAGTGCCCGCCATCTATCGGAAAATGGCTCAAAGTGGCCTCCCCCTTTGAATTAATTTCCTAAGATCTTGCCATGTACAGAGTGATATCTCGAGAAATATCGAGTCATATTGAGTTTTTACTGATCTCCCCTTCTACTTTTTATACGCCGAATAACCCGAGGAATCAATTTACGTAGAAAAAGTCGTATGGTTCCATTTAAGAAGAATCGTTTCGTAGAATGTTGAAGTTTGTTAAACAGTGTAAAGCGTTTCTCTGCGATTGGTTTTCTAGCTTCGCTTGGAACAGATCTATAGCCTAACCCATTTCCTAGTGTCACCCTGTATAGTACGCTCTACAAGTATGCATAACCTAAATGACAGGAACAGTTGTCGAATATTTGTTTAAAATTTTTAAATATTACTCAACATATTATTGAAGGTAGCAATATTCGATACTGTTAAAATAAAACATGTTTTATCATGTAAGTGGTTTCTACATGAGTGAAAGTAATAAATTGATTAAAATATACGATATAATTTTATTATAAATATATTTGTTTATTTTTACAGATATCATTGGAACATGAAATTTTATTGCATCCAAGATATTTTGGTCCTCAATTGTTAGACACTGTGAAACAAAAATTATATACAGAAGTTGAAGGTACTTGCACAGGAAAGTAAGTTCATCAGTGTGGCTAAAAGTGTAAAGTCTATATCTATTAGTGATTTCAAATACTTTGTAATATTTCAGATATGGTTTTGTAGTGGCTGTAACAACGATAGATAATATTGGCGCAGGAATCATACAACCGGGACAAGGTTTCGTCGTGTATCCAGTTAAATATAAGGCTATTGTTTTTAGACCATTTAAAGGAGAAGTGCTAGATGCCATTGTGACGCAAGTTAACAAGGTAATTAGATATCTCGATGCAGGTATATACATATTGTTAATGAATATCTGTTCTTGCGTCAGGTTGGAATGTTTGCTGAAATAGGTCCACTTTCATGTTTTATATCTCATCACGTAAGTTACCGCTATATACACTTATTCTAATTCTGCACTATTATTTCATAAATTATTAAATCCATTTACAGTCGATACCAGCAGATATGCAATTTTGCCCAAATGTAAATCCACATTGTTATAAATCGAAAGAAGAGGTAACTTACATTCCAAGGAATAATTTATGTAACTCTAACATTATAATTGCATCTAATAATATAAATTACAGGATGTAATTATTCAACCAGATGACGAAATAAGATTGAAAATCGTCGGCACAAGGGTTGATGCAACAGGAATTGTTAGTAAAGCATATATCTTTTTTCCTCGTACTCTGTATTCTTATTAATGTTATATATTTTTTTAGTTCGCCATTGGAACGTTGATGGACGATTACTTAGGTAATTACGGGCGAATTCCACTTACGCTCAAATCGTCCGTGATTTTCATTAAGCTAGGTTTTCCTGTACGCGACTAAACGCAACGTCAAGAATTTCAAAGTCGATTTTCTCGAAAACGAAGCGCGATATGAAAAGAAGTCACTCTTTCTTTTCGATTTATAACAAGTAAATAAGTCGAGCAAAAGGAGAAAATTGAGCAATTTTCGAGAAAATTGACTTTGAAATTCTTGACGGTGGCGTTCGGGAAAACCTAGCTTCATGAAAATCACGGGCGATTTGAGCGTAAGTGGAATTCGCCCTGTATTCTATTCCTATAATAACTCTATGACATTATGTTTTTTCTAACATTCAATTCTTTTGCAGGTCTTGTGTGTAACTAAATTGGATAGGCATATGGATTATTTTGTACCAGGTTTTTTTGATGAACAGAACTGTACTTTATTTTCTACGAAAACTTAGGGTTCACATGTAAAAATTGAAATAAAAGCAAGGCTGCAAGGTTTCGTAAAACTTGACGATTGCATCCCGTCCTAATACGTCTAGTAAGAAACAGTAGAAGGAAACTTTTGATACGAAATCAACAATTCAAACGATTCAGTAACATTTGAGATGCATTTCCGTGTTTATTAGTAATAAATAATTTAATTCAGCTACAGTATATAAAATGTCTAATATCATTACACGCAATACTTTATCCATTTTACTTTCTTGACAAATGATCCATAACGACAAGCAGTTATTATTATATATACAAAGCGAAGTTATGTAATTTGCGTAGATCTAGGGTCACTAACCAGAATGCAATGCATTCGTTTATCGCAATGCTATTATCGCAGTGAGCCGTTTAACAAGTAATTTCGAAAACTGACCTTTGAAATTAAGTATCTATAATTTATTTTCGTTACACAAAATGATGATGGTACGCGTTCATTTGTAAGTGCAGTTTTACAGACATATTTAATTAATACGTCGGAACAGATGGTATGCCTTGATACATGAATTATTTCGTGTTTAGTGCAGTAACTTTAAGCTTTTACACATTTTTTCATTTTATTTTATTCCGGTTAACTGAAACCTTATTTTTGAACAAAGTTTAACAAAGCTACAAGAATCCGATCCTATTAATGCAATGAATAAAGCTAATTTCGCCCCAACGGGGTTTTTCACGTTGTCGCACGTGTCTTCGTCAGGCATCATCTTATCCACGACGTGTTTAAATACTTTCCCGTCATTATTCACATGGAACGTTGAAAAACCGTCGTACCACCTATTGACAAGTTTTCAAGATTAACATCGCAGAAGAAATATTAAAAACTAATCGCTAAGTGTACTTACGCTTCGGTATCATTTATGTGTTGCTTCAAATTCCACACTTTAACCTTCCAGAATTGAAGAAACACGTGAGTACCACTAATACCTATTATACGCCAACGAACCTTAATAGTATTATCCTCGGGATGTATAGTCATTTTCAATACATTTAATCTAATGTATGCGAACTTTATATGACCTACTATTTTTAAGAATGCTATTTGCTTCACATAGTTAACAAGACCTCTGTAAAATATTCTTCATTATAGATACTACTAATAGCGAGCATGGGCGTCCGCAGGGGGGCGGGGCAAAAGAGGCAGTTGCCTCCCCTGACTTTCGAGAACAAATCGCTTATTTTTCAAAACTGATCTTTATTAAGTTTCTACTGAAAAAGGGAATATTTTTAAATTTCGGTTTTAAATTTCTAATTAAATTGGCACTATAAAATGAGTTAAAAAGAAGCAGGAGGGGTATATTTTTCTTTACCATCATCCCAAAGTTGCCCACCCCCTGGAAAAGAGTCTCCGGACGCCCCTGATAGCAAGAACAATTTAGATGATACACTTACGTAGTTGATACTCCTTTAATATTGTTTATAAATACTAAATCTTCGGTATATAGCGAATAATCCATTGTTTTAACAAACAGCATTGGTAACTAAAAAGAAAAGCATGCTTCGATAAAGAACACGATAATATACTCCCAGGTAATTTAGTTACAAAATAATAATAATACATACATCTTTATTAAGGCAGTCGAATACATGCTGTAACTGTGCTTCGGATGGTTTCCGATCCTCGGAAGCTTGTTTCTCACGTTCCTTTTGCACGTGAGGGGAAGCCTCTGTGTAAAGGATTCTTTGCTTCTCAGAATCAAGCGAGGTATTCTCTAAGACTCTATTATCCAACAACATGTCTGTACGAGACAAATAAGACTTCTTATTATCACAAAAGGAATTGAATTCTGTATGTAGCTCTGGCCATTGTATATTATTATGCGATAACATTTCGCACGTAGCATCAAGATCTCTGGCGGTCAATGTCCGAGCGTTCTTTTGTCTTTGCTTCTGCGACCATGCAGCTTGCTGTTTACTCCAATTATATCTTTTATCAAAGACCTTCGACCACTTGGTGACCATATTAGTGTAAGAGATTGGTAAATTTTGACAGAATGGGTAAATAGTATAAGTCGACGGTTTTGCGCCGTGATTCGTCGAAGCGCTCGTCGCCGCCCTTCTGCCCAAAAACTGAAATTTTATAGAAAGCACGTGTCCATCAAACTCGTTAAAACTGCAATGTTAGTATAAACTCTCATTGGACTAAACTGACACAGGATTGCTCAGTATTCTATTAACACTAATATATGTTGAGACAGCAAATGAGGGGGAAGAATAAATGCAAAAAAAAAATGAAAAAGTTTCATTTCCAACGAAAACTTATTGTCAATCGTACGATATCGGTGTAAAAGTTACTACGTTTAAATGATCATTATGTAAGTATTTTAAGGTTAGCATATTTCGGCGACTTGGTACGATAATACAAAGTGATAATAATTTGTTGTTAAGCAGTGGTAGTTATCGCTGGGCAAGAGAATTACTTAAATTCAGGGAATGGATAATTGTCGTGAAAAAGTGTCAAGGATATACCTGTTCTAAAAACAAGGAGGATTTAACATGTTTTGGTAATTGACGGTCGATCGCTGTTACTTGTTTTCGCGTATTAACAAAAGATGTAACTTTATTTGGGAAAGTGCGCAAACACAAGGACATTTTTCTGACGTCTTCGTCTCACTGATTCATACTCGGCACCTTTTTATTATACGTAATATAACATAATGTGCCGTAATCGTAAATGCCGCATGACCCCCAACGTGACACACAGGCAGTAGCCAACAAATTCACACACTTTTCGACACGTATCGTCCGTATCGATAACTCGTAGAATCGCTAGGATCGGATGCGTAGTTGTATACAAAATCCAAAGAGGGCGTTCGTTTTCGGAGGGAAATTCGAAATCTTTATCTACAGACTGTTCTTGAAATTTCGGTCTTTAAATGAGAAATCGATAAATTAATGATTAATATAAATAATTAGCGGTCAGTCGCGTGCGTACGTGAGTAGGTATGCGATCAGGCTTTAAGACCGACGATCGTCAGTGTAGACTTGGGGTTTTCAATGAATTGTGCACTTTCTGGCAATAATTGATGTAATTTCGAAGTTCGATCTTAAAATATAAGCCCTGGACTACTTCCCTATATGGTACTCACAACGAAATCACTTACAATTAAATTAGCTATAATAGGATAATTCTGGGATATTTCCAATTACTGTAAGAGGGTGTTACATGCAAGATCGTAGAAATTTGTTTATTATGCAATCGTTTCCAATAACAAAATTGTTTATTTACTGGTGAGAAAGGTGTTTTGAAAATTTGTTCAGTTCACGGGCACAGAAATGTTAATCGCGCGGAGCGGTGGAAAAGGTGAACTATGTAAAATGGGCGTTAGAACGGTTAGAACACGGCCAGTTGCCAAAAATATTTATCGCTTATTATGACAATTTCGTATTTATTTATATACATTTATTAACATAAAGCTGCAACAATGACATATACTCTAATGATACATAGGATAAAAAAAAACAACGATTATGTAATGACTTAACTAATTACGTTAATTTAATGCAGTTATTGTTTTAAAAATACTCAACAATAAAGCTGTCGTTACAGAAAATTCTATAATAACGAAGTTATTTTCAGAAATACTTGATTACTGAAAAACTGGAGTATCAAAATAAATAATTTAAATAGATACATCGACACCTAAAATATTCTTGAAAATGCAATTAGTTAAAGTATATTTAAATTTGTGAAGGTATCTCTTTACAAATAGGATACTAATTTCACAAATATATTAACAAGTAATTATTAAAAAGTTCAAAATTAAGAATATTATTCTTAGTTCGCTAAAATTCATTCCTCGTCTCGGTGCGTAAAGTTATTTTTTTATATAAAGAGTTTTAACCGAACTTTCGCATCGCGTAATGCTTTTTTTTTTAAAAGTTGTACTTGCAAGCATTCATCTGCTCTCCATCTTCGAAGAATCAAGGTTTAAGGACATTTTGCGTGCCTTATCAGAAAACGGCATGATTAATTAGAAACACGATTAAATGTAGCGTGACTGGAGTAGAGCTATATCGCTTCGTAGGCAACATCGATGCCAATTCTAGTTGCGGTACCATTGAGAAATTCTTCGAGCTCGTCGCGTTCCCTGTTCTCATCTCTCGAGCGATGCAGCGAACGTTTCTTCTTCTTTTCCGACTTCTCAGTTTTCTCCTTGTCTTTCTCTTTATCCTTGGACTTTTTCTTCTTTTTCTTCTCCTTGTCCTCCGTCTAGAACGAAATCAATTCAGGGTTGGATTGTTAAGGGAACTGAAGCTGCGTCGAATTATACTACAATTATCACGCACCTTTTCTTTGTGCTTTTTCTTTTCTCTTAACACGGGACTTCCGCCATCGGAACTCATATGACGTACGCTAGTGTTGTCGAGTAATTCTAGATGAACGTTAGAACTTGTTACGCTAACATCTACACTTTTATCACTCAACTCTAGTCTATCTTTCCTGGTACTATTACTGCTCACATCTTCGCCACCCTCGGGACTCTGCCTCCATTTAGAATCCCGCCGAAGCCAACTATCGAACGTATCGGAGCTGATCTCCTGTTGTTCGCTTATATCATAATTATTCGACATTTGTAATTCTTGCTCTATGGACGAGACGGAATTCCGTTTATCGGTTTGTCGCAGTTTCTCCGAATTTATTTCCACGTTCGATAAACTTTCGCGTTTGTGCTTCTGTTTGCACAAAGGGTTCTCGGCCAATTTTGGTTGAATAGGAGGCGTCGTCTCGTCGGCTGACGATAGATCATCCTCATAACCGGCGACCAAAGGATTCGCTGTCTCGGTATCGCTGTTAAGTGTAAAAGATACAACAATTAAACGAGAATGAAGGATATGATATCTTCTTTTTCTTATTTGCATGATTTCAAATATACCTTTCGGAATCTACCTCCTCGTGTGGTAGTTTCTGCGGTGAAACTTGGCTGTCGTCTAAGAACGATCGGTCTAACAGACCGTCGTCCGGTACGAAGTCTTCAACGCTAGTTAACGGCACGCTTGGATTCGCGTTATTAGTATGTATTACCCTGCTATCCACTTCACCTTCCTTTTTATTCCCAAATATCTTTGACATAAGCGATTGTGGCTTACCAATCAAGTCTTTTCTGTCGGAATTATCATTTAAAAGTTCAGTCACCTTCGACTCTGTCTTTGAAATATTTGGCGTGGCAGATAATGCTGATACAGTCTGTGAGTTTTTCGTAGGAACTGATTGATTTTCGGAAGAATTCGCATTACTTTCCTTCTTAGGCGGCGATTTTAAGTCTATATTTTTCACCGGAATCGGGGTTCCACCTCCTATGGGACCAGGCATCGAAATTGATCTCTTCACTTCGGCATTTATATTCGTGCTACCATTCAGGGACGACAGATGATGATTGCTTAGGGAAGATGTAACGTTAGGGACTAGAATACTGGCAGAGACAGAGTCAGCTATGGCTCTTCTCTTGTTAACGAGATTATCCAGAAATTTGTTGTAATCAGCATCGTCGCTGTCCTGAAAGAGGTCAAGTTCCTGTACGGTCAAACGTGTTTCGTCCTCGTTGGTGTCAAGTTGCTTCAACAACGTCTCCCGTTGCAACTGAAGGAATGGAAGATTGAAGAATTTGTGCAAAAGCTTTAACCCGAAGCCATTTCTCATAGACGATTCTGCGTATCTTACCTGTGAAAAATAAGAGCGTACAGAATGTTGAGAGACACGGTGTACCTAAATAGTTACGACTAATAATAGCAGCAGATTTACTTGCGCCGATCTTTCGTGCAGCGAATCGATAAAGTACGTCACATGATCCGCCGTAATTGTTCTATGATGCGCCATGTCGCAATGATTTCCTAAAACAATCACTGGAATATGGCTAGGTATTTTTGGAAGTTCTCTTTGTACATAGTCGAATGTCCAAGATTTCGTTATGTCCATCATAATGATAACACCGTTGGTCCCTTTATACACATCGAGAAACTCTGCGTCTAGAGCAGGCTCCTCGATAATATTCTCAGACGGCGAATTATCCATCTTCAGGCCTTCCAATTTTTTCCTACGTCGACCCTTATCTACAACGTCCCAAACTTCAACTTTAACAACATCATCTGTAGCTTTATAATTCCACTGAATACTGGTTACTTGTATCTCTTCTGTAGGTATATACTCTTCGATAAATTTTTGGCCCTGAAGTCTATGAAATAAACATGTCTTTCCCACATTTCTATCACCTTTTATAATAATTTTCACTACAAACAAAGTTACTTTCATTTGAAGTATTTCACATTTCCATCGAACACGAGCGATGTATACTTACTATTATATTGTACGCCTTTGGCAAATTTTCTCTGTAACGTCGTTGGCATAGATTGATGAGCTGGCCTAGGAGATACATTGCTAACACCGTCTGATTTTCCAGCGAATCTTTTAAATGCAGAGAACATTGTAGGTACAAGTCTTTTCAACCGAGCCAATAAGAATTTAGGAAAGGATTCTTGTCCTTATTAATAATGTTAAAACAAATATCTGAATAGAAGAAATACATCAAAATCAAACTTTTTCTCTTTCAACAAATCACATGCAATGCAATGCAGACTATTATACATTATATATTATAATTTGAAATAATAAATTTATATAATACCGGCGCATTAAAATTGTTAAAGAGGCAACTTTTTTATCTTTCTACAGAATGACATAAACATAACAGATAGGGAAGCTGTGTATCTTATAAGTGTTTTTCAATTTGATCATACTTTTAGGATACGTAGAACGAAAATACTATTCGTATAATCGAACTGTATCTGTCGCTGGGAAAAATGCAAGGGAACGTCTTGTTGAACAACGAGTTGGTACTAACTAATGTTCGTCATAATCGTGTAGCAATAATGTATGAAAAGTTTTATGGAAATTATGCTATGAATATTACGTTGCCGTCTTAGATTGAACACAGATTGAAAGTAATTAGATCGCTTACCACATGTTATTCTCAATTTTTCCGTAAAATATAGAAATTCATTCGAAACCAACAACCGATCCAACAAAACTTAAGCAGCTGTCACTTAGCACACTCTTACCAGCTGTACACTGGATGATATACACCGTGTGCAGCAGTGTTGGTGTGTTCGCCAGTGTGCACTGAATCTCGGACATAAGCTGCACTAGCAGGGAAACAGCCAATCAAGTTAGGGGAGTGACTACAGGCGAATTTACATGGATGTTTGTGGACTGCGGGTGAACCAGAGGACCGCAGCGCCAATGAACTCGATTGAATATCTGCTTTCTGATCTACAAAACTTCTTCGTAATGCTAATGAAAAAATTATGCTAATGCAAATATAATATTATCGAAAACATTCATAAACTAGAAATAAATAGCGATACCGAATGCTTTTTCCATGTACATAGACAATTAACGTACCCATGTCCATTTAAATTAATTTGCTTTATACTTTCTGCTAGTGAAAGTACCCATTCCATTTGAACTACAATTAAAAAAAAATTAAAACTGAGTTCAAATACATAAAAATGCACTTAGTAAAAAATAATTTTTTCCTTTATTTAATCTACGATTATCAATTTTTATATCAATTTTTATATCACTTAAAACAATTGATAGTCGTAGATTAAATAAAGGAAAAAATTATTTTTTTACTTTTTCATGCACTTTTCTTTTTGAAGTCAGTTTTAATTTTTTTTACATTTTTTTACTTTTTATTTAAGGTACGCTCGCTCAATCTGCTTAAAATAAAATATAGATTACAGCAGAACGATGATTAACACAGATTTAAAAACAGCACAA
Organism: Andrena marginata; assembly: GCA_963932335.1. Taxonomy (NCBI): domain Eukaryota; kingdom Metazoa; phylum Arthropoda; class Insecta; order Hymenoptera; family Andrenidae; genus Andrena; species Andrena marginata. The sequence goes on from OZ010660.1 coordinate 2,495,655, forward strand.
CAGGGAACAAGTATTTATTTACAAAAGTTCATTCTACAAATATATGTGTGTAAAGTGATAAAAATCGTAATGGACGGACATTTAAAAATGCACCTTTCAATGGTAACGCAAAAGGTTCCGTTCTACTTCGAAAGCTACATTATATTTATACGAAATATTAACTTATAACATTAAGTTTACGTTGAACACTCAAATACTCACGTTAGTGAAATCAGTCGGGTTTCGTTCTAACGTTTCGTATGGACGGAAATGTTTCTTTTGTGCAGTTTAAAGGTAACTCGTACCATTATGGTTACAAGCGATCCTATGAATTCCACCGTGACGTCTTACGCTCGATTAATATCGCACGAACTATCGCAACGTTCAGTTATTTGCCGTTTTACGTAGGAAAATAATTACGTCGTATATGCGTAGTGGCGGAGCAAAAGAAGTGATTGTTACGCGTGCACAGCTAAAGTAAGCTTTAGTCGCGATGAAAATTTTCCTCTTCTTCAACGATTATCGAATTTTCGGATAAATATAAAATATATATTAAATATCTATCTTAAAAAAGATAACATGTAGCTGGAAATGCCAAGAAGTAGTAGGACCGTAATCGAGAACGACGGTAACGGTGTCGCCTTGTTACAAGAATCGTCGGAACAGGAGCATTCCTCCCAGTACACTCCGTTGTCGTAAACCCCCCAATTACAGACACCGGTGACTCCGGTACTGGCTACGGAAGAGCATCGACGAATCACCTGTCGCCATCTACCGTCCCCTTTAACAAGCATATCAAACGGTAAATTTACACAACCAATTCGACTGATGATGATTTAGGACTTGTGGTTGGTTTGTAATACAGGGATATTGGTGTGACGTTTGGGAAATTAATCAGAATTAAGAGAGGAAGGCGTGTTGTTTGAAAGAACTTACAAATGAAACCACGGGGACTCTGATGCGTTACTTTTACGCAGAACGTGCCAGGCATATGAGAGTCCTCGCTATTACACTCGATGGCGATGTTCTTTTCTTTGTCGAATTTCTCGTACGCCCCGCACAAATCTGTGCCTTTGGGATCGGTGTCGCTGCTGCATTGGTAACAGCGAATCGCTTCTGTACCTAAAATTTCATCGGACCAACTGCAACTTTCCGTCGAGAATCGAGACTAGAATTATTCGTTATAACCCAGAACTGCGCGTAATCGACAGTGAGTGGCCTGAGCTTTCGTCGAACAAGTACACACCACCCATTTCACTGTGCAACTGTCGCGAGGATTACGCAAAGGAATTCAACGAGTATACATGCCCGATTACGATTACAAAACTGCTGTTTTCACGAGCTCTCTTTAACTATTTTCACTGCGTTCCATTTGAATATGCACTCGAGTGACTACGGCTCGTAAGAATTTTCGCTTACCTATCACGGTGAACATCAACAACGCACAGATAACACTCGCGGTTCCGTTGTTCGTTATCATTTCGAGGGATTTTCATACAGAAGAATGTCCACAGCTTGGCGTGCCTCTCCCATAAACGCATGAGGCGTGGGTTGATTGGTTGGTATGAGTTTAGATGACTCGAAATTCCCCTACTCGTTCGTCCGCTCGTCCCTTCATACGGCGAACTCGTTCATTAGGCGTGTGCATACATGCAAACGCAACAGCCCTAGCTATACCATTCGAATCACATTACAGAATCTTCGAAAGAAAAAATAAGAGAAAATGTATTGTTAGTCTTATTAGCTGTCTTTGACATTATTTGGCACGTTCACTCGTATCCCTTCACCCACCTTCACCTTTCCCTTTATGGGAAACCGGCCCTGGTGTTATTTTGTTGAAATCTGGCGGTGCCCATCCCTTCCATTTCTGGGACTACTCGAAAGGTCGAAAACAAGCGACCGTTTACAACCCTTTACGACCGTTTACGACCATCCACTGATCTCGGGAAGCAGGAGTGGGGTCACCTATTTTGTCGATAGTGTACACTTATTTTTTAGTTTTTTTTTGCTGGTAATTAATCGTTTGTTATTATAATACACGAGATATCATGAAATTTTGAAGATCATTTGAAATTAGTTCATCTACTGCTAGCACGAGCATTGAGCAATGAGCACTCGAAAATCTTTCTGCCTTATTATCTGATACATAACTTAAAGGGTTGTGGCTTTCGCCAAAAAATAAATATCAATGCCATTTTTCTTTAAATACTGAAACTATTTATTATCACGATGACAGATTGTCGATACACCCGAATAAATATCACGAATCGTAGACTTCTTCCATAGTTGCTTGACAAAGAAGAGGCTTCAAATTTTCTCGTACCAAACTATGCTTTTCCCCGTGCGTTATCGTTAATATCGAATTCGCTTTCTTCAACATTTCAAGGGCCTGTTTCGGTTTCTCTAAATACAGTTGAATTTTTCCTATCAACAGGTACAATATTCCAGTCAATGGTTCGATCTTCCCGTAATAGATTCTGAAACATAAAGCTTAATATTATCTTGTGTCCGTTAGCTGGGCAAATTCGAAATATCATTTCCTTACAAATAGCCATTAATAAGTCTTTTGCCGTAAGATTCAGCTTCCTCCCAATGCTGCAGACTTACAGCAGAGTCGAAAGCAGATTGCAGAGTTTGTATGTGCTGCATGTTCAGAGGATGTAACACACCTTCCTGCTTTTTCAGACACGCCTTACTTACATCTAGATCTAATATTTCCGCTAAGAAAAATATATTCTATACAGATGTACGCGACCGCTAACTCAAACCATAAAATATTATTCTTAAAAAAAGGATACAAGCCGTGTGTTTCATATTTTGTAAATGATGTCCAGTAAACTCGGATACTTCGGCAAAGGTTTCTTTAAAATCCTCTGGTAACTCGGTATTACATTTCTGGCACGCTTCTGTCTCCGGAGAACAAGGGTCCATGCAAGATTCATTCGAACACTTCGCAGCTGCTATCGCTGCTGGTTCTGGCTGTTCGCATCTTTTACAATTACACCAGAAGTAATACGAACTTTGTAACTCTGCTCGTCTGTCCTTTGTTGTTTTAAGTATGTCTATATACGATATTCTAATCTACAAATACGTATTTAGCATTGTGATTCATAGTTAGATCTGTGATAGATGAATTTCATCATAATTCAGTGGAGAAAGAAATATAAGAGACTTGCCTTGGACCAATCTAAGCAAGGAAGGTCTTCCACAGTTCTAATGATTATAGTAGTTCCTTCAAAAGTAGCTACAGCATTGGGCACGCAACTGTGATCTATAATGGACGGTCCCAGATAAATGCCAACGCCGATGCTGTTCATGTCCAGATCAACTATATTAAAAGAGTTAACGCAAATTCTCCCGTAGATACCGATTAATTCTGGATAATTTGGCAGGGATATGTCTCCAAGGATTTCCATTAAAATACCACATATATACATAAAATGCTCCAATCTTTTCTCGTCCTTTTTAATATCAGCATAATCTGACGGGTTAACGAATACTAATATAGCGAAATATATAAGAGATAATACTTTTTTAATTTGCTGATTATCACGCGTAACACCTACGAGACATTAAATCCTTGAATTTCCTATTGCCTGTTTCACTGTAATATCCTACTTCTTCGGCTCCACCTTGATTCAACTTTATAATTATACGAGCCATAAGTCTCGCTGCGTCCGGCACAACTTTCGGCAGAAATCTTTTCATATTTGCGCATTCTACCTTGTGTATCGGCCAAGAATTTCGTTGACACGATTTGTTGCAATAATAAACACTCTGGCAGGCAGAACATTTGAAAAGCTTCCCACTGAAATAAATGAAGCTAAAACTACAGGTTTACTTATAACATGTACTTCAGATTATTCTTGTAACCTTACTAAGCGTTAAAGCGAAGTTAAACATTCGCCGGGAAGGAACGTAAACGCCACCAAGCCCGGACAGATAATCTTTCAGCTTTTAAGAATAATGAAATACCTTTTGAAGCAGTAATCGCATCGATTGGTACTGAATTTCGAACTAAGAATGTGAGCGAAAGGTTTAGCAGTAAGGATCTTAGTTCCTTTCTTTATCGGGTTTCTACTTTTACTCATCTTTAACGGAACCTCTATTTATCTAAGAAACTTTTAATGTCCATATACTTAAGTACGCATTAACGAATTATTCACAGTACTGTCGACGCATTATAAGTGCGTAAGTGCGAGCGAGGCTGACGGCCGCCGTTCGTAAAACAAGTTGAAGCATATGAAATGACCGGTTTTAAGAGATAACCTAAGACTTTATATAAATTATTTCCGTATTATTAGGTTTAGCTTTATTGAAAAGAAAAGAGCGTATTGATAATATGTATTAGAAGGTTGTAGGGTAGTATCATTTAATAAAAGCGAATCGTACGTAGAAACAATAGCCGATATAAAGAAAAGAAGAACGTACATAGATACGCAATATGTACGTACAGATTTAGAATCTTGTTTAATTTGCAATTACCTTTGCAAACAATTGTCGCACCGTTCAGTACGATACAAGGATCGTAAAACGTAGGCAAACGGTTTCGCTATTAAAATACTCGTTCCCTTAGCGACAGGCGGCCGTTTATATCGGTGTGGTATTTTCATTCTCCTTTAAAAACTATTTATTTGAAATTTCAATACTTTCGTACGATATCAATCGCAACAGAATATAAGAGTAAATGGTTCTTACTCGTTTACCACTTCGATCCTGTACATTTACCTACTGGCTATTTTCAGATCAGTCTATTTTAATGAAGCTTATTACCGGGAGAATCTAGATCTGATAATTAACAGTAATTACACGGCAACTACAGATCGTAGAAATAATTTTAAGCGACAAAATATCTGAAATGGAATATTTATTTACAATAATTTAATTGTATAAAAATCTTGGAGACTTGGTATTTTCATTGCTCTATCTTTTACAAATTTAATAAAGTAACATAATCGTAACACATATGGAAGAAGACATTGGCGTATTAAAATCATGCGTATAAATCCAGCCAGGATTCAAGATTAAAAGTAGCGAGAGTAAATTAAAAACACACAGAAAAAATATATTTCGTTTTCCTTAATAAACGCAGTGTCGTATGTACAATGCAGTTATCCGTAATATAAATTAGTCTTGATGGTGTCTTCTTTTCCGTTTAATCTTAACATTACTATCCTGAAGATTTGTTTTCGTATTTATCTCGATAACCCCGTGTATTTTAATTTACGACATCTTAGAGTACACCCTTTAATCGATACCTGAACAATGCCTTTACCCAAATTGTATAATTCGAAAGTGAATGTACACTATAGCCTTTCTGTCTAATGGACGATAAACTTATTGTAGTCTTCGTTGAGCGTGGAAAGGAACAGGAATGGGAGACTGTTTTAATGATCACGACAATGTAATGATGCACATTCGGCCGATACTGTAACATTTACCACTCTTTCTTGTGTTCGTCCATCGACACACCTCCAGGACCCAAGGAGACTATCATTAAAAGGCCACCAATGACTGACAATGTCTGCGAACAAATTTACGTGTTAGAAATATCTCTCGCGAACCGACGCGACGAATATCGACTAAGCGAAAAGACAAAGGAATTAAAGAATTTTTACCTGAAAGAAGTCATACTTCAGGAAGTCCCTAAGTGCTTTATATTCTGGAATGGCCCACCATGCATTGTGGTACAGGTTGAGCGCAGATAATAATAAAACCAGCAACAGTGCGCTCAATTTAGTCTTGTATCCGATAGTCACCAAGACCATTAGAATGCTTCCGAGAATATCTTGCATAATTTGGAGGAACGATATTTCGAAGCGAATCAACGTGGTAAACATGAATGCCAATAAAATTCTGCCAGCTAGCTGTAGCAGATTTTTAGGCTTGTTATCTCCGAGACTGGGCACTCCGGCGAACAAAGATCTTCCTTCTACTCTGGATTCGGCCAGAACGAGAAGGAGCGCCCCTATCAGTGCCAGATTTCTGAACAGAAACGTTATGTCCCACAGGATATTGTAAGCCAACGTTTGTAGAACCACTATGAAGAACAATATTCCACAGGCGTAGCTGACTTTCCATCTTCCGATAACCATGACACAACCGCCGAGCTGCCCAATTAAATTAACCAGGACGAAGGTTGTAGCCAGGAAGGTACCGCAACTCCATGTACTGTCCATAAATTCTCTTTGCTCCGACCATTGGAACCACATTCTCATTCCATCTTCTAAAAATGTGGCTATCAGACAGAGTCTTGCAAGAGTCGGCAATATATACTTCCCATTGCGGATTACCTGTTATCGCAAGGAAACAAAACTACTAGAATAACGGCCTGCGTTTGAAATCTAATATTAAATTCGACTCGCAAACTGATCAATAAAATTTCCAGCGCAGAAACATTTCTCGATACCGCGACGAGGAAGCAAAGTAGGTCTGTGAAAGCGAATGGTAAATATATGTGAGGAATACTGCTGACAGCGAAGAAAGCATTATATAAGAAGAGAAATTGAGCGATGTTAATAAATTCGTATAATAAATAGCACAGGTATTTTTTCTTCTCTTTTATTTATTTCTCAGGGATTTAGTGTACTCTGTATTTGAATTCGAAATACAAGATTTTACCGATAAATATGGTACATATTGCATAGATAATGGAAATGATTTTGGATGCAATTATAATTATTTTGATGTGAAACTAGAATCGGGATGGACACTAACTACTCGTTATATATATTTCTTCGAGGATGCATAACCTTTAATCTCGTGACATACAAGCAATAATATTAGTTAGTTTGCAAGATTTAATAACGTTGAAAGGTTCGCACGACCGCGAACAGTCGGGGGAAGAAGAAATTGGAATTAAAATATGTGGATGTACGTAAGTAACCGTGGCACGATGACGTTGACAGGAGTACACCTGTGCTCCTACAGGATTTCTGCTGGTTTGTTACAAGTCTCCCCTCGAGAAACAAATCTATATACGTAAATGAAAATAAAGTCAGGCCAGCCGGCCTGTAAATTCACCTGATCAGCAATTTCTTCCGCTTTTGAGACCACCTCCTTCGAGATCAGCATCTTGTCTTATTCAAAAATCAAAAAATAACCCATACACTCACATCTACGCACGTGCGCGTACGCAAGTGGCACCGACAGAAAAGAGAAAAGAGAATAGACGGAGACGGAGGAGACGGGCGCGAGAGAGAGGAGACGAGAGAGGAGGGAGAGAGAGGAGAGAGACAGAGAGAGAGGGAGAAGATCAGAAGAACACGAAACGGGCAGGCACAGTAGCCCTGCACGACTGTGCGACCGATATTCTTGCAACTCTTCCGAATGATGTGGAAGATCGAGGTACCGCGTCACTTCCGGCGTACGTGGTCGGACAACTTATTCCGCAATCTTTTCGAAAGTACAAACATCTGCGTACTATTAAAATTAGATTTATATTTTTAATTGCCATTAAACTTCTCCGCCTTACGTTCTGTTTTCCCTTCATTTCTTTTCCCCCTTTTCGAAATGCTATTATTCGAAGTGACATTTTTCGGAATTCAAATATACAAGTAGTATGAATGTTATTCCTTAATTATTTTACTATCACCTTCCAACAAGTACAATTTCATTGGTTTAAATCAACGAATTAGTAAAACAAATGTGTCCAACTTCTATTCTTGAATTTATTAAACGGTTGTTCGATTGATACTACGATCTTTCAAAACTTTGATTGTGTGTTACTGTAAGTGTTTAGTGGTGGCAAACGATGTGTACTTTCAAGTAATCATGTATATCTCTGCAGGGATGTTTGAAGAAAATAATGGTGAATATTTGAGTTCGTATGCGTATTTGTATATATATTTGTAAAGACATGTTTTATCGATAATAATAAAATGATAGGATTATTATTCTGTCACAACGTGTTTCACACGTTAAGACGATTTCCATTGAAGAACCATACGGTTGTGACGACACAGTAAAATAATTATTTAAATCTGTTGTGTTTTTACGCGGCAATGTTTCAAGTACAATTCTTTGATAGTGGCAATGCATGGCGTTCCTTAATGAGTATCAAATGTCTTTGAAAAATTGGGAATAGTGCCAAGTATTTTCTAGCGAATTCAATTTTTAACTTTAGAACAGAACCATAAAAAATGTCGCACCGAAGCGCCATCACACCCCTGTGATAAGAACTAAGAAGCTTCTGCTTGATCTTTGTTGATCTTGTATCGCGAACCAGAAATACATTAGCTTTTTTAGTTGTTTTATGTTTTGTATAAATAATAAATAGATATAACCGGATATATTCGCGAGTGCGATTTAGTGAAACACGTGCAGAATGTGCGACAGTAATGAACTTTGAAATTCATTGATCCTTCTCGAGATAAGCGACGTTTATTATACAAGAGAATTGTTTACATCGCAAAGAAATGAGAATTTTACTCCGATTTACTTATAGAAGAACATTCATAGAATAATTTCATGATTCTAAAGTATTGTTAAGCGAGGTAACAACAGATTTAATTCGTAGCGTTAAAGCATGCCCGTGAAACAATGACTCGATACATTTTAAGCATTCTGCGTTCTATCGCGCGAGATCGAATCTTTTAATTTGTATGCAAGTTTCTGTATAATTTATTAAGTTTCTGCTGTTAGTAAAATTGTGTAGTTAATACAATTTCCGTGCGTGTATTTATTGGTGTTGTAATTGAGGAATGAGCTCGGTTAGAATCGAAGGTGCGTCCCGCAGCTTTGTTTTTAATTGCAGAATAATCAGTATGGCGCAAGAAGCTGCTGATAAATTGCTTAGAGAAGATTTCGACGCCGGCCCTTCTAGTTACGATGAAATTATCCCTGGTTTATTTCTTGGGAATCTAACAGCCGCCACAGATATAGAATGGCTGAAGGAAACTAAAATAAACTATATACTTACCGTAGATTCTTGCCCTTTACCTAGGAAGATCCAAGAGTTCTTGCCGAATTTGAATATAAAATACATTCAAGTCACTGACATGCCACGCGAGGATCTCCTAACACACTTCGGGGATTCTTACGAATTTATAGACCACGCTTTAGAATCAAACAGTAATATACTAGTGCATTGCTACTTTGGTGTCTCCAGATCGGCTACGTTAGTAATTGCATATTTGATGAGAAAGAATGGGAAAAGCTTCTACGACACGTTCGAAATGATAAAGGGGATCAGACGTTTCGTCGGGCCTAACGCAGGATTCCAGGCCCAGTTGAAACTTTACGAAGAGATGGGATTCGAGATAGACAATACTAACGTGCAGTTCAAGATGTACAAGTTGCAGATCGCCGCGGACAAAGTTCGAAAAGCAAAGATTTTGCCGAAGAACTGCGCAGAGTTGATAAAACCAGATCCGGCTCTCACCACGGTGCGTCCGGAGCCCACGGTCTATCGGTGTAAGAAATGTCGAAGGATCGTGGCCAGCGCCAGTAATGTCCTGCCGCACACACCGAGGCAGAAACAAATCTGGAGGCACATAAGCTCGAAAAGGACGTCCAAGCAATCGAAAGGGTTGCAGGAGCCGTTGGAACCGCCAAAGAAGGAGGAACAGCCACCTCTAGAGTTTTGTACGAAAATATTGTTCGTGGAACCACTGGCTTGGATGCCTGATATCACCCACAACGTCGAGGGAAAGTTGAATTGCCCGAAGTGCGGCACCAAGCTGGGCTCTTTCAGCTGGATAGCGGGTAGCCAATGCCCTTGCGGCAGTACGATAGCTCCCGCGTTCTATTTAGTCCCATCGAAAGTGGACTGGAGCAACGCCGTGCAAAATGTACAAGTGACTGTGTAGTAGTAGAGAGCTACTTGTTTATCGAAGAATCTTTTGGACGGAGAATTAGCCTAAGAACACATTTTTGAAACCTTTTTACGTGATTATAGTTCGTCTAGTGTTATAACAGGAACGTGACCAATGCATCTATAAAATTGGTATTCTAATTTTGTGCCAATATTCGCGTACAGTGTATGTACGAGTAATAATTTACGACTGTATTTTTCGATGTTCCATGCCGCAACAAGTAAACGACCCATTCTTCCGTAATTCAATCTTTCTATTCACATGTATCTCTCTGTTTTTTCTACGATAAAGATAACGAAACTATCGATTTCGTAGAGCTAGAGTTTCTGCGTATATTTCTTGTATCGGTAAGAATATATTTACGATTTGTATGGTTTATTAAGCTACATCAGTCCTACAAAATAACATTACGAGTTACTTTCATTACCCTGTATTTGGTGCTTAAACTCTAAAATCCGTGCAATCGGATCCGACCGATTGGCCCTGCCCTTCTTATTACCTCGGTACTTGCGCGTCATCTTACGTAATTAATTAAAAGCTGTGGTATTGGTTATTTAGCTACCGCTCGAGATAGCACGTGTTATTACCGATAAGTGCGGCGATACGTCGCGACGGCACGTACTCGGTTTTACAAAGAGTACGTTACATGCTCGCGTGCATAGCGGGGTAGGCGGTACCGTACGGATGCGTTCGGAACCTTAACGCGTTCAGGCCGTTCATGGTAGATCCCTCCAGTCCCCCGTGAATTTCCGATTGATGATAAGAAGGAAGATTCACGTTTCCCAGATTACCATTGATAAACCCGTGGCAGGTTGTGGTAGCTTGCATAGAGGCGTAGTGCTGCGAGGATCTCCAGTAGTCGCTGTACGGATACTGTGCCACCTGAGGGGCCTGCAAGCTTTCCGCGGCGTTCTCCTGCGTGTGCGTTACTCGGATAGGCCGTAAAGGTAGCGTCGCCTCCATTTCCCTGGCGGAGGAGACACCCCGATTGATAGCGGAGCTTCTCTCGTTTCGGCGGAATTTCGCGCGTCTATTCTGGAACCATACCTGCGGGGAAGATCGGTGGTTAGACGGTGAAGTTAAAGAGGCATCGCGACCGCGATTTAGCGTTGATGGGGGAACGCTTCAACCACCTAGGAACGAGGATTCGGTGGGGTTTCCTGGGTTTCTTGAGAAGAAACCATGGAGAAGAAGAGAGAGAGAGAGAGAGAGAGAGAGAGAGTTTGCTCGGTGGAGAACGAGAAGAAGAAGAAGAGACGAATCGGAGGAACGAAGGCGGGAAGGGATGCGGCGAAGGAAGACGGGACAGCGTGACGGCTCCTGGCAGGCGTGCGGTTCGCAGACAGCCGGACAGACATCCGCGGCCGGCGAGGGAGACGCGGGATGTAGTGGCAATAGCAGCGGCGGACGGATCGACACGAGCAAAAGTGTGCTCTCCGCACGACCGCGGCCGTGTAAGAGCCACAGCACACACGTGCTGCATGCGCGGTGCCGGCGCATCATACGCTACGGGCTACGCCGTATGCCAAGCGCAGATGCTGCTGGAAAGACGCAACTATCCCGCCATCCCGCCAAGCTAATCATAGCTCCTTGCTCTGACAACCTGTCTCCTCCGATTTTCTGCCTAGCTATCCGCGACCTCCGTCCCTCCCTTTTTTTCCCTTCTTTCTCTTCTCCCTTCACGCACGTCCGTCCGTCTGTCCTTTTACCGCTATCCACTATAATCTCGAGGAACACATGTGGACCTGGCCCACCAACGGTATGATACTTTTTTTCTGACGGACATTCTTCTCCTCTGCGAAGTGGAGGTCTCCTTCAAAAGATCCTACCCGCATCTAAGGTCACCGGTTTCTTTTGCCCCGCCAATCCTCGTCTCTATGTACCTAACAATTAGTCCAGCGAATTTCTCGACAACCCAGGAAAGTAAATTTCGCGTACTATAATATCTGCGCATTAAGTTGAAGGATGTAGTATCGGTACCTGGACCCTGGCTTCGGACAAGGACACTCGCGTTGCCAGTTCCTCCCGAACGAAAGCGTCGGGATAGTGTGTTCTCTCGAACACCCTTTCCAAAGCGGCCAATTGTTGCGCCGAAAAAGTGGTTCTGCTTCTCCTGGGCCTCCTATTCGCGGTCGTCGAGGAGCTCTCGTTGCACTCTGCAAATTATAACTTGTAAGACGATATCATCACCGCTCGGCATCGTTCCTCTCGCGACAGCGGGCTAGAAAAGCGATACGTTGCCGCGTAGAAAAGGAGCGAAAATTCAAGCAGGATGATTCGAGATGCCGCCCGCGATAAAGAAGTAACGGGTCCAGAAAAAGAAAAGGGGAAGGAGCAGAAGCAACACAAGCGTGGCTATTCTTGAATGACTCCACTGTGCTTGAGCGTTCATCAAAGCGGCATAACGCGAACAGCATGACTGGAAATGCGTGATTTCGATGAAATCAAGTGCGTCGTGGAGCGTGGATGAAGCACGGAAACGCGGCTAGGATATATTACCGGTTGTCTGCCTCTGAGAGGCGCGCGATCCTCGAGCACAGTCGGCGAATCCCGTAGCGTTATGTAAACTTAGAGTACAGAGAATTACGTAAGCGATGGGGGCAATTACAGTGATTTGCCTTACTAGTTCACACCGTGGCCTATCGAACTGCTTACGGAAACAGAACATCTAACTACCCCCGCTTATCGTTAAAAAGCTTCTCACCCAGCGAATGAGTCGGTGTCGACAGCAGCCGCGATACCGTGAAATCTTGCGGCGCGTGAGGATTCGCGACCTGCGAAACTATCGCGCCGTTGTTTCCCTCCTCTTCCGAATTGACGCACAGCATTTTCTTCCCTTTTCAACGATTGCCTTGCCCAATCGAGCATCGATCAACGCCCCTTTCGTAGCGGCGCTCACTCGCCCCTTTGGAATCGCAAGCTTATCAAGCCAGATTATTTCGACGCGTCCAAGTAGACGCTGCTTGCTGATAATCTTGTCAACGGGGCGTCCAACGAATCGCAGGGCGACATTCCTTGGGCCTCGAGCCCCGGAAACGAGCGTTTTACGGGTTCGACAGTGCCGCCGTATCGTCCAACGGGACGTAACGATTATTTATGGGGGTTGAAGATGGACGAGGCGGGGCTTTCATGCGTAATTTCCATCGGGAAATGTTAATTGAAGCATCGCCGAGGTGAAGCGTAACGGAGCAATTAAGCTCGCGTGCCACGTGCCGGCCAAGCCCGCCTCGACGTGTTTACCACCACTAGACCAATATTTTGTTAGTTGCCCGAGAATATTACGGGAGTCTTTCTTCCCTCCAATTCGGGATAACCGATTTCTGTACGATCTCGACACGGTTGTTAATCGGTTAGATCTAAGCAGTTCCCCTGGTCACGCTTAAAACTCACTCACGTACCGGCGACGTTACACCATGAAGAATTCAGCGGTGATTTACCACTGAATATATATCATCGATGGTCGCGATTCAGATTTCGCCGGTCCTCGCGATCAATCGCGATTCGTTTCAGTTCCCGAAGCCCTTGCGAGAATGGGCGAACACGCACCTTTCGCCCTTCGCGCCGCGGCGCATACCGATCACGTGCATGTAAATTAGGCGGAATAAAGGAAGGCTTGGTAGCCCAGTTGTTGTGGCGCGCGAATACCAATTCCCGTTTGTAGAATCAATCCTCGCCGCCTGCTTGAAATCGATTCTGTACGCCCGTGAGCTTTAAAGTGTTCAGGTTTCCCAAGCTTCCTGTATCGATCTACGATTCGATCGCTCCGTGGGAGAGTGTTTCACTCGAGTTATACGATACTTGCTCTCTGGAGTCCTAAGGAGACTCGAGTGTGTGTTGTACAGTGTAGGTGGTCTCGTTTTAAATGGATGGATTGTAAAAGTTGTTGGGCTGCGTCTGGAGTTCTGAAGCGGAGTCCCCGCTGCCAACAGTTTACGGGAAAAAAGTTTGGTTGAATCGGCGCGCGGCCGCGGCTGGCGTGCCACCCCGATGGCAAAGTTTACGGACGAATGTTCGCACAGTAATCACCCACTATGAGATTAGACGGAGATCGCGTTCGACCGCGGCAATGCCCCGGTTCGAAGGCGCGATGTTGGTTTCACTTGGGTCGGCTGGTAAGTCACAACTGACCGATCGATTTCGCGGAGAAATCGGGACGGGAACGGTTTTTGAACGAAGCCATCACATTAGTCGGTGCGGCGGGATGCCAACTGACTTGGCCGAGTTAAAACGTACTCGAAGATCTCCTCCTCAGCCTCTTCATTTGTCTCTCCTCTTCGTTCCACCCTGCCCCCCCTCCCCCCTCCCTCCCTCCCGCCCCTCTCTTCCCCCGTCTCGTTCTGCCTTTTACGCAGAGAGACACGCACGCAGGAGAGGAGAGAAACGGAGCGTTTTAAGAGTAGGTGGAGATTTCCTCGTCAAGCTCCACCTTCATTAGAAGCTCATTGGTTTCTAAACGATACCATGGGCCTTTGGCGTTTTCCGGACGGAATCCTTCGGGGTTAAAAAGACACGTGTGCGCGCGGTCGGTTCTCCAGAAATCTCAGGCCTAGCCGCGATAATCGTTCTATTCCTGGGTATATCGGAAGGGTATTCCGCTTTTCTTTTCGCCAGCCGGAATCGACGGAGTTCTTCGGGCTGGAAGTCGACGTTTTTCGGCTTTCAAGCGAACGCAGTGGCAACGTTCAGTTCCGTCAGTCGTAAAGTCAAGCTCTGAAATCTAAGCGGTTTTAGTGGAAGCGGGATAAATGTGCAGGCGCCGGCGTCATGGTGGTTTCGATTTTCGGGGGCCCCGTTGAATCGTGGCCCTTTGTGCGCCGGAACATTGGTCTTCTTCATGGTCGCGGCTCGGCTCTCGTTACACAAGAGTGTCGAGTAACAATTTCGCCTTAACGCCGCAGCCCCGATCCTTTCTCTAGCTTACCGAACTTCCTTCCACTTTTCTCGGGACACGTGCTTCTTAATTCCTGCTTCTGATTCGAATTAGCAGAATGGCGAGTTCGCTCGAGCCAACGAGATCTCCGAGCGACAAGGTAGCCGAATATCTTTGCGAAGGGAAAGTGACGGGATTTACTCCCTGTCCCCAAAGAGAGAAACTTCGAATTATTCCCGACAAAGATCGCGCTCCGTCAATTTCTTGTCACGTCGGATCCCGATCGATCGGGCGAAGAATTCGAGGCGAAGAGGAAGGTAGTGTTGTATTATAGGAGAAACGACGCGAAGATGCGCTAAAAGCTGGAGAACGGAGTGTCGACAGCTGACCGCGTTATACATACGCGCAGTTCGCCGTGGAACGAACGTTGCTGGCTCTCGGCAACAATTATATTCCCGGCGATTTTATTTATACGAGGCTTTTACGAGCGCAGTCACTCTTGCTGTCAACCGTGCTGGCCCAATAAAACGCGGCTGCGCGCACGTTCATTCTCTACTCGCTTACGACGCCCGCTTAGACCGAATTATTTTCCTCGGAATAAATAGGGGAGGCCATCCCACCACGTATTAGTTCGTCCCAGAGTGAATTCAGCTTCTTTCGGCAGACGTCCAGTAACGGCTGATCAAGCACGCCCGGCTCCAAGACTTCGTAACATTTCCGTTCGAAATTCGTTCTAAGCTCGCCGTAATTTTTAAGCGCGCGAATCTCAAGAGTTCGCGAGAGGCGGATAGGGGGGGGGGGGGCAGCTTCCATTTGGACCTGAAAAGAAGAACCGGAGGAATCCTCGCGTTGGAAGTGGCAATAAGACAGCCGCAGCATTCGTTTTTTGGTGTTGCAGCCGCGATGAGACGGACGAGTGCGTCGCGACGCGGTGACACGTACACGTCGTGCGTCGGGCCGTCGCCCAAGGAAAATTATGACCGGGTCTGGACACTCCGCCGTGTCTTTGTCATCCTCTTTACTCCTCCAGAGAGTCGCTGCGCCGTGCCACCGAGACACGCTGTTCTCTCCTGTCGCCTTTGTCCTCCACTCTCCCGCCTTCTCTGTTCCTGTTTTCCTGTTCCCTTGCCGGCCCGACGCGACAACCCCGATAAAGCTTGCGAGAAGAATTCGGGAGTCGGGTGCTCGAGGAAGTCGCTTCTTTCACAAAGCCGAATCATCTTCCTGACGTCACCGAAAGTAGCCTCTTCTACACTCGTGGAAATACGAAGCTCGATTTATCGAGGATGATCGACTGATTTCATTGTTTACTTTTGCGTTACAGGCCGCTCGATTTCGGGAGCTCGGGAAGGGCTCGCGAGAGATCCCGTCGCCCGTCGAGACTGATCGAGAGTGTCCGACGTTCCGCGACGCGAAGAGGGTCCACGTGGAAAGCATATGCGTCGCTTTGGGCAACTATCTCTGCAAGGTATTGTTCGTACATTTCCATATTCCCGGCTGCCCTTTTCTTCCTTCACGGTCCGTGGCGTATGTACTTACCTCCTGCCGGTGCTCGTGCGACGCGATCGAGTCGCCTGATCTCATACATTTCTCGAACATTTGTTGGATAAATGCTCCGACACCGAAGTTGGCGTAAAATGTCCACAACCTCTCGTTGTAGACGCTTAGACAGCCCTTACGCTGCTGTTTAGATTCGGTGAAATTACGGCGTTCTGGGATTTCAGCGAAAACTTCTTCGTCATCGTTCCGTAACTCTACAGGTCGACAATGACGTTTTAGCGATTGTCCGCGAACATGACTGTCGATTTTCTCGATTTACTTCGGCGGCAGCGCGTTCGGCAGTGCATTAAACTCCCTTCTGTGGGCTCGTAAACTTTGGCTGCGAAGTCACGCTCGGAAGCGAAACGATGCTCCGACAAACGGGACGTTTACTCGCGTGACTGTTTCGACTCGGGGTGATTTGATTTCTTAAAACTCTGACGCTCTTCTCTCCGGATGGAAATTTCGGGATCAGTCGATCTCGGGGGGAGGGGGGAGCAGTCGGGACGTTTATCCTGCGTCTCTGGAAGGCCACAATAGTGACGGTGAAAAATTCGTGAATTTACGATAATTACCTAACGACCGACTTCCGAATTCTTCTTTGAAATTTGCCTCTCGTCGGGTGCCGCCGCTGCCGGTGACTATCGAAGGGTGCGGTACAGCGACACTTAATGTCCCGTGACGCCTTAAATCTAGCCGTAGAAAGAGACACTCGCCGAGGATCGAGGAGAGGAGCAACTCGTCCCAAAGTACGGGACGGAGGAACTAAACGCAGACGTGTAGTGGCCATCGGCCACCGTGACGACATTCGATTAAGGATGATGAAAGAGATCTGGGGGCTTGCAGAACGTCGCGCCGCTCGATCGTTTCTACCGGTAGACGGTTACGTTCTTGTCGACGAAAAGAGGAGCCGCTGGTGTCCGAGCGTGTTCTGTAATTCGCGTAAAATTTTGCAGACTCCGCTCCGTCCATAGGTGTCTGCGAAACGATTCGAACGATCTTCCTCCCTTCGAGCACAGCGCGCATTTCAACGGTAATCGAATTATTCGTTCTTCGCGAATGGATCTTGAAAAACTTTAATGTTGCAAAATTATCCCGTCCCGTACGAACGAGATGGACATGAAGAAGTGAATCGCAGATGCGTTCGTTGGTCACCGTGACGCCGTCGCGTTGAAACGAGCAAAGAACCTCCGAGTCCAAGGGGTCTTTTTCCCTGCGTTGGTAAGATCTCGTTGAAAGAAACGGAGAATAATGCTGGAACATAAATTCAGAGGGGAACGTACCTTTCTGCGCCCTGTTTACTGTAACAATGCTAACAACAAGCAAGACGCTCGTGTCTTTCCAAATCCGAATTTTCCGAGCTACCGTTTTCGCTCGAGTCTCTTCGACACCTCCGCCGCTTCGTCACGAAACAGGGCTGCTAATTAAGCCTTAATTAAAGCAGCCACTTCAGTGACCTTACCCGCTTCCATCGCTGTCCCGAGCCGCCTATTTTTACTCTTTTCTCTAAAGGATTATCTATCAAGCTTTCCCTACGAATAATCAAGAGGAGACCTACTTTACTTAAAAATATTCTGCCTAACGAAGCGAAGAGAAGGTAACCCGGCGGGGACGAGAATCGAGGGAGAAAACGAGAAATGGTGGAGGAGAGTTCGCGAGAGGAAGAAACATATCATCCTTCGGTTTCTTCGGTTCGTTCGGGCAATTATAAAGGTCGTGCATCATTCTCGCCAATTAGCGGCGGAGGAAGCTGTGTCGGAGCGGGTGGAAAGCCCACAGCATCGGCATTTTCCTTCTCCCTTCTCCTGGCTCCTCGAACAATTTTTCTTGCTTCTTCTCGTTCAAGCTGACGGGAGATAATTTTACTCTCACTACCCCTCGGTTTAGGGCCTGTCGTCGGTCTTGTCTCTCGACACCCAGCCAGCCCACAGCTCCTGTTTCGATTGTCCGAACGTCTCGTTAGGGACTGGCCCACATAAACGACACGTTTCTCTCTTGCTAACCCGCGTCAGCGAGCCACGACGTCGATAACGCGAGAAATTCACAGTTTCCGCACGGGAATTGGCAACGCGCGGCGAAACAAACGTAACGTCATTGCTGCTTGACAATCGTCGTTCATCCGCAGCGGCACGAAAACCCACCCACCCCTTTTCGGTTAACAGACCGTGAACTCCGTTACCCGTCGCGCCCCCTGCCACGATCGCCGTGACCCGTGCCACCGGTACAAAGTAAATTATGCGTTCGCCGCGTTCCACGTTCGCTCACGTTACTCGTTGCATTACAATATACGTCAAGGGGTTGACCACCTCGGCCAACGTGGGAGGGGTGTACGCGGGGCGCGGAGAAATGCACCGCCACGCCGACCCCTCTAGACTCCAGTCCGCCTGCCTAATTATAGCCTCTTATCACTGGCATTTATCCTGTCGATGTTATTGCGGTGGCGGGGCACATATTACTTGCGGTGGAACGTCGACAGTAACCGTGGCATACGCGTGGGCAAATTTCGTGGATAATGGACAAGCTGGCCACGCGTGGACACTGGAATTGCGGCTCGTTACGCGCCAGCACTTTTTCGCCGACGACAGCGACGGAACGCGCCTTCGATTAGTTTCTCGTGGGCATTTACGGGAAGCGCTGGGACTCGATCGATTGCCCGTCGCCCGTCCATTGACAGCGGGAGCGCCATATGCCGCTGCCGGGCCGAAAGAGATGTTGCGAAATCATTGCCCTTAATTTTTTAGGATAATCGATCGATCGCGAGCATTCTGCGGATAATGGATGCCCGGTCGGAGTCATCGTTTTCAATGCGACCACTGCTTTCTTTCCGTTACGCCGATCAAATAGATCGCTGTACAGTGACTGGTATAATTTCTTTTATTCTCCGTAAAAGAAGCGCCCCGCTATCGAGAGCAACGACAACGAAGTATAGAACTTCGGCCAACCGTTTCGCGCGAGCCTCCTCGTTAATCCTCGTGGAAGGTTCGTCGAGTCTCGGCGATCTCTTGGCGAGCTTGAATCGGGTTCAGTGCCTAATTAGGAGCGAGTGCCTCGTGGATCGTTAGGAAATACCGATACAGCTGCCCCGAGGATCGCCCCGCGTGTCGAAGGGATTCGGGAGAAAGTGGAAGTGGACGACACGGGAGGATGAAAATGGTTACACGCAGGATTCTATGGTTGGATAATGCGATACAATGGCGATGAATAGCCGAATTGACAATGACAGACTTGATTCGAGAACGAGGGCTCATTATCGTGCCCTGGATCCTTCTATACGCCCGACCTCCCGCGGAGACTATGGACTATTTCTCGACCCGCCCTTTAACGCGCTTCCTTCCTTCTTCCAAACAACTTTCCTCGCCGTCGCTGCAACCCCCCCGTTATTCTACACGCCTCTCTTGTATTTCTCGCGCGCGCGGGGGGATGCCTCGTACGATCGATGGTGGCGGGCGTCGTGCGATCGTTCCTTTTCGTCCTCGAGAAACCAGCATCGACCGATTCGGGTAGACTGCCACCGTAAATTCTCGGACCGGGCACGGCGAACGGGTCTCCTCCCGTTTAAAGATTCACTCTTTGCGCTCGGGCTAAGAATTGGGCTCTGTATTGGAGAAGGGGGTGGCGCGGCGTCAGCATAAATCAATGGGCAAGTTTAGTAATATCTACAGTGATTCAGCTGTCGTTTTCACGCCGTATCGAGCGTATTTCGGTCGTTCCCACGTGGCCGTAGGATTCCTCGCTGACCTGTTTTCGCGTACTCGTCCTTCTATGAATCCTTCCCCAACAATATCGTCGCCCCACTGCCACCGCTGCCTCTTGGCAGTTACCCAGTTGGGGGTGTCGCGAATGATCGGGGCTGGAATTTGTGTCCGACTGATAACAAAATTATAACTGCGCCTAATATCGTTCGAATCGGAGCCGCAGGCCTGGGAACGTGTGGGCGCTTGTACCTACTTCAACCCTCGGTTGTCACACCTACTTTTTCGAACGTCGTTGTCACACTGGCTCAATTTGACCCTGTCAATTTTCCATCAGTTGTTATTTAAAAACTATTTGTTAAATTAAGTCTAAAAAATTCTGAGATAATGTTTGAACATTGTAGAATATATACCCATCGTTGAAAGTTGACAATTAAAGTGTCATCATGCATAAAAAAAATTTTGAAACAATAAGAGTTTCGACAAAAAAGTTTTTTGCTTAAGAAAACGCAGGGTCGATTTGACCCAGTGTGACAACCGAGGGTTAAAAGTGGCATTGCGTTGTTCTCACGAATTTCGCAAACGGAACAGGCGAAACACGTGGCTGAAACGAAGGGACCATCGTAATTCATAACTCGCAGCGAAGCAGGTTGCGCAGCGACGGTCCGGCATACATGCCTGGGCGGTGAAAGAGAACAGATAGTAATAGACGGGAGTTGCACGCGCTGTCTCTGATCTTCTTTCTTCTTCTTTTCGACATTAACAACGGCCCGATTTACTTCCGTTTCGGCGGCGGCCCTCGAATAGAATCGCAATAGCTTTTGGCAGCACAAACAAACACTTTCGGTTCTCTTGTTTGTTGAGTAGGTGATACGGCTCGCGGAGCTTCTCCCGGCCGTGCTTTATTTTCGTAACGGAAGCGGGATCCTCGTGTTCGTAACTCGAGAGAGGCTCCCGTGGGAGGTAGCTTTTGCTAACCGTCTCCTTCGATGCATGTACACTGTGGCGGGCATAGAGGCGCACGTGTGCCACTCGACGGGCCGAATTTCTTTCCCATCTTTTCCACGAATCAGCTCAGCTCTGGCTGGCGAAACGAATTGTCGATAAATGGGATTGAATTCGTTCGCGCTAGGTACTCGGGGAGTACACCTGTCGCGAAAGCTGTAATAATTCTCGGGCGAGCGACGCGACGGTCGAGTTCACCCGGATCGCTTCTCGAAAATTAGTCCTCTAGGTTGACTTTGAGAGGCTCCTTTCATTCGCCACCCCTTTATCGCGAACAAGGTCCAGACTCTCGAGGAACGTGAAAAGCCTGAAGAGGGGTCGATAATATCTTCGGGGACCCGGACAGTATTTGAAAACAACCCCCACGAGCGATCAACCCGAGTCTCTTCAGGAAAGCCTGCAGCTTTTGTGGCCACCTAGATGTCTACGACCGTTTCAACGACCAACTATTTCTCTGAAATTAGGGTCCGCGGATATTAAAGGGGCTGGTGAAACGTTCGAACCCCTTCGGAGCATCCCTTGCGATCAACTGAAAAGCGAATCCTCTATTCTTAGATCGAGTCGGCGAGGTGATCCCGATAGTAACGGTGACGCAGTGACGCTGTACTAATAGGTAATAAATCTTGCGGCCAGTTTCCCGTGAGATTTACCGCGGCAAAGATCACGCGACGGTCGTAACGATAACGAATAATAAAGCATCGTAAATGCCATTGAAACGTTTAGCTGGCACGCTTCTTCCCACGTTTATCGTGAATTATGCTTGAAAATCAGGCTCCGAGGTCCGCGATATAATCTGCAATGCTGGGCGATAATCCATTGGGGCATTCATGAGCGAGCGTTTAAGTGGGAGGGTAAACCACTTAGGTATTGTTCGAGGGGAGAAGAGAGTTGGTAGCTGCTACACCGAGAGGGTTGCAAACGCGTCGCTTTACCGCGAAACCTCGACGATTCTTTTGAAATGTAAGCCCCCCGGACCGATTACGCGACACGTTCTGCGACCGTAAGTACGCACGACCCCCAGCCACGATCGATACCGCCGATAAAGTGGGTTGAAACGCCTCCGTGCATGGAATTCTAATCTCCCGATCGGAACGACCGACGCTGCGCTTTTTTACTTTCACTCTCCGCCTTATCCGGAACACGTTTAATCCAACAATTGTTTTCCGCCTCCCGCTGTTTGCGACGAGGCGCGACAAACGAGAGGAGGGGGGAAGTACGCGCGTACCGTGGAAAAGGAAAGAAGAATTCGAGGGTGGGTCGGGCCGCCGAAGCTACGTTACCGTTTCGGTCGTAAAACTCGAACGTCGTTGCAAGGTTTTCCTTTTACCTTTCAAGCCATCTCCCGAAATGTTTCCTCCCCAGTTCGGCAGCCTTTGCCGCGGGGTTTATCGAGATGCTCCCCGGGACGAGAAGTCCCCCGATAATCCAACCGCCGCCTAAATCTTTTCCATCGACAGATCCTGGACACCTCCGCAAACGTCTCGGCCGACTCCATCTGTTCAGAGATTCACGTTCAATTAAGGGGATCTCTCCAACTTTCTCAGCTCCCTTGCTCCCGGGATTTTTGCCCGAATGGGAGGCGCAACGTAGCTTGGCGAAACGTTGGTGTAATTAGAAGAGTTGCGGGCTTAGATTAGGATCGACGGACGTTGTCACAGCCGCGAGGGATTAACGAGGTTAATACTGGAACGAGGCATGAATCAGGATTACCACCTGCCGGGATTTACGGCCGCGCTCATTGTTCCGTCACGCGCTACTTTTCGGCTGAACGGAAAGGAGTCGAGGTCCACGTATAAATGTGCAATCTCATCGGCGCGACTGGTCACGGCCTGAATCGAGCCGCGTTACGCGCGAGACACACTTCTGCTTCGTCGTTCGCGTTACCGCCGCGGCCGTGGACGTTACTGGTCCAACGATCGATTTGCTTTCTGATTTAACAGCCTGGGGTGGCGAGCTTCCGCAGAGACACCCGTGCTTCGGGCACGTACGCCTCGCGCCCCCAATATTTATCTCGCACACCCGTGTCTCGCTCGAGAGCGCCTCGCGATATAAATTGGCGATCATCCCTCGAACTTCTCGGTTTGTCATCGAACAGAAGGGCGATCGGAGAGTGAGATCATATTTTTGCACGATTCGGCGAGGATCTATAGTATACGACGGATACGGGAAGGAGGGAAAGGAGCTGGGATAAAAAAGAAAACGCGAGGCAGGGGCGAGAAGGTGTCCGCCTGGCGAAAAAAAAAGAAACGGGCCGGCTTAACGGCTTAGAAATAACGCGACAATAGCCGATTAGGGCGTCGAGGGGAGGCCGTCTACTACTTGGCAGGGTGCTTCTAATAAATACTACCTCGCCCTTCTTCCTTCGCTGACTACCGATCTCATTGTCATCGTGACATGTTTATAATCCTGACGCGGCAATTGTCAATGCGAGCGCGGAGTTTTATCAGCGATGAATTCGTCAATCGCTGATAGCGCTTATCGTAGCCTCGCTCGACACTAACACGCTCCGGTACTTGCCGCGCACTTATCTGCTTTTCAACAACTCACGGCTCTCACGAATCCACAGCTGCCTCCAGTGCCGAGCAGAATGTCGATTCCGACTCGACGATTTCCATTAACCCCGCCACCGGAGCCGTTTGATTTTTCTACCGGCAGCCACGCGACTCTGGAAATTTATTACTCAGGGAGAGTGACAACCTCCACCCTTCCCTTCTCCACCGATCGATAGAAATAATCGTACTATGCGCTAATAATTCTTTAGCGCAGCTGCTCTAATTTTTGTTTTACTCGGCTCGCATTATTCACGCAGCTGCGTTATTAATTATTCTCTATTTTCCCTGCTAGCTGAGGCGATTTGAATATCAGAAATGTTTGGTTCCCTGAACGAACGTGTCGACTCGACATCCGGGGTAATATAGGGCGTACCGCCTTCCCCAGTGACACGCGGCGAATCGAAACAGATTTGGTAACTGTTGCCTATACGCGCACAGTAAATCGGACGTATATAATTCCAAAATTTATGCCCACTTTATAGAGAGGGCATGCCTTGCGAAGATGTCAATCAAATTTTCACCTTGCCTCCGGTCAGGGGAGGATTACATCGACCCCGGCGAACACAACAGCCCTGTTTCGTTAACGAGAAAGGCAAACAGGAAGCTATTTTGCTCGTGTTTTTGCAAAAATTCTGGTGACAAAGGGGCGGCGCGTCGCCCAGTGGATTACGCTTCTCGATCGAGCGCGTGACAGACGTGGGAACTCAAAAATATGAATTTCGAGCAGCTCGAACCCCTCGATACAGAGAGAAGATAGAGCGAGAGAACTAAAGAAGAGCCTCTCCGTTGCTCCCTTCCTTCTGGCTTCCTTTGGCCCCGTTCGCCTACTCTCGAAAAAAAATCCCGTCGAATCGTTTCCAGCCGCGCGACTCCGAACAATCGAATTCCGCTCTAATTTGGCGAACGCACCCTCCGTCCCAGTTTCGGAAAAACCGCCGGAAAACTGGGGCGACTCGCCGATACGTGTGCCCTTTTGCGGGTTCTTTTTCTCTCCCTCTCCATCGGTTGCAGCATTCTAGAATGGGACCGGCAAAAAACGTGTTTCGTTCGGAACCAGGTCCGTTTCCCCTTTTTCGCGTCAAACGACAGCAAACCGCGTCGTTAGGAAAACGTTTCCGAGACGCGAAGCGCGGCAGCCGACGGATTCGCGAGGCTTTCTGCTCGGTTATCGATCGAGGGAAATTATGGAAAAGCGCGACTGTTTTCGAAAGCCGAGAGCCGGTGATTTTTCAACGTTATTTCTGCCCGATTTGTCGACACCGTGAAATAGCACGCTGCGAGAGCTCGTTTTCGGGCGGAGAGCCTTTATTTAAACCGAGGTTCATCGCGCTGTGCGCTCGCTCTCTGTGCAAGAGCCATTGACTCGCTTTTAATTGCGAGTCAAGAGCCCCGTTGTCTTGGATTTCATTGTGCCGCCGGCGTTCGGTGCGGGTACGCGCAAAACAAGCAGCCTCTAATTATGACCGAGGATATGCGGGGCCTTGTGTTCCCATCGAAATCCGCCAGCAATAATGAAACCGCTTTATTCCCCGGGACAAGGATCCCTGCTCGATATTCTTTCTCGCGCGATCCGAGAACTGCCGTGCCGGAGCGCGCCTACGTGCGCAGCTGTCCCGCATCTACGAAACCGTGAAACGGTTCCAGCCTCAACGTTCCTCGACTTGCCGAGCATCCCGTCCGCCAGCTCCTTGCGAATCCTTCGCCTCGAGGGGAAAAAACAGCGAATGGAGGAAGGAGAGGGAAGAGCTCTTCCTTCCGCGCTGTAGGTATCGTTTTCTTCGGGAGAAGACACCAGCTGTCAGCGGGACGTTGAATGGATAGAGTCCGATCGACGCGGACGCAAGGATCGGGCGCGTCAAGAGGCCCGACGAGTGGGACGGAGGAGCTTGGACTCGAAGAATACGTGGAATACGTCCGAGTAATTGGACCGTGAGCGTCTCGAGTAGGGGAAAGGGAAAAAAAGCAGCGGGGCCGAGTCCTTTCTCGGCGCGTGCGGGGGAGTGGACAAAAGAATCCGGTCCCTGCTTTCGGATCTATTCTCGCGAAGGACGGTTGCTTTGAAACGTAACGGCCGGAAGATTGTCGCGTGCTCGCGAATGTTACCGATCTGTCCGTACCGTCATCGATGTCAAGCATCTTCGTCTGCTTCCTCTACCCTCTTCAGTCTTCGCCGAACGAAACTCCTGCGGGCATTCCTCGCGCAAGTGATCGTTCTGGTGTATTAAGCAATTTTCCTCGTTGCGGTAAACGGATCCGGAAACGATTTCTTTTGGGGGAGCGTTAGACGGTTGCGTGAACGTGGAACGTTTGCGGTACGCCTCAGAATCGGCCTGCCCTGACCGGAGGAGGCTTTCAGCGCGGTGGACGCGTCTGCGAAAGATATATGCCCTACCTGGACGCCGAGGGTTCGAACCTTAAGGTCTCCTGTGCAGGAAACAACCGTCAGATTAGGGATCACGCGGAAGACCGAACAGCCTGACGTGGGTTCGATGTAACTTTGCAAGCACATCTGACAAACCGTGGACGGTCGCCAGTGACTTTCTCTCGCACGGGTACCTGCAGATGCAATTGAAGTTGCGACACCGTGAATATACGCGAACGTAAACGCTGCTCCCTAGGCTTCTCGAACGATTACCTAGGATAGTGGGGATTGAAAGCGATTGCGAACGATTCTGATCGGAGGAATCATCCTTTACCCCGTTCGAATCAACAGTGTTTCTTGAGCTTTCATGAGAAATCTTAAGGCTCCCCTCGCTACCTTTCTCCTCTGGATCAGATGATTCTGATCACTGTGAATTCGATCCAGAGGATAAAGCTAGCGAGGAGAGTCTTAACATTTCCCGCGAAAGGCCAATAAACGCTGTTCGTTTGGTTTGTTTCGGCAAACAATGTAAGAAATACCTGGGAGGTAACGAGAGGGGAATAATCTGCCGTGGATTTAGCGACTGGCCATCCGAAGGGTCTGCCGTTATCGGCGCACAGCATTCCGACGGTCCAGAATCCTGCAACACCCACCAGCACTTTCGAGCGTCCACCTGGGGCGAGTGGAGTGGCTGGCGTGGTCAGGTCACGGATCCCAGGGTGGGGATATAGGTATAGTAGAGCCGGTCTCTCCTGTTTCGTAGCCTCACCTAGGGACCCTCTGCTACATAAGGCCCGCGCTCGCACCCCACCACCGTCAGTAGAGAGCCAGCCGTTCAAGTGCCAAGTTCCGACACCTCTGTGCCGTGTTCCTTCACCTTTCGCTGTAATCGCGCCAGCCGCGTTCTATCCGGAGTGATTGCAAGCGCCGGATTATGTGCCACCAACATCGAAGCTGCGATCGCAAGTGACCGCTACCGCTGCCGATTTCGGATGTACTAGCCGGCAACTCGTTCATCCTCAAGGACCAGCAGTGAGTAGCTTCTCTCGTTCTACCTGTCCAGCATCTTCGAAGAAGCGGTTTGCTTCGGGCAGGTAGTCCACGTTTTATTCGAAGCTTGCCTGTCGCGATCGCCGCTTTAACGCCAAGCCACCCATCTGTTACAAAGGAATCCCATTTTCCGGTTCCTTCGGCCCTTGATTTTCTTACTAGCGAAATATCTTCCCAACGTGTTTACGTCTTCGATCGGGAGAGCCAGCTCCTGTCCACCGGTTATTTTCATCGACACTGTCCCTCCCCAATCATCCATTCGCGACAACGCTCTCTTCCCGCCCGCGTTTCTACTCGATCGGCTGATTATTTATCGTCGAATACTTACTTATAGATCGAACGAGCATGAATTATTAATGCGCCGCTATCGATAAGCTACCCTTCTACCGGCCATCGATTACCGTTGTTACCTACTCTCTATCGCGGGGAGGCTTTACGTCTCAATCGTTACCGGGGCTTTCGTGCTATTCATTTCTGTTCTCTCGATCGATCGATCTCTCTGATCCGAGAACAAACGAGAGAAACGCCTTCGCCGCGGCTACGATACGTTTCCACCCCGATCGAGTCCCACGAAAGAAGGACGGGGCCCCAAATGGCGCGGCAATCCTTTTATATATCCGCGGGGATCGTAGAAAATCTAGGGAACAATGGGGAAACGGTGTTGCTGGGGGAGCTGAGAAGAATCGTAACAGATTTTATTGGCGTTATTATTGACAGATTACCCCGATTCCGATGGACACACACTCGCGCACACGTTTGGACCTGAAACTGGCACCTGCGAGGAAATTTGATAGGCTTGATTAGTGGATAGTAACGACCAATGAATATCGTTTAGAGGGGTGGGGGGAATGGTTGCGACCGCATGGAAACTTGCACGAGTTGGAATGAAAAGCGACGTCCTTTCGATAACACCTTTAGTAGCTTTGTCCAGGAATAAAAGCGCGAGAAATGAAGGGTCGGGGGGTAATCTTGAGGCGAAACGGAGGCAGTCGAATTCGGTCGTTGGTCGAACAAAGGCAAGTGCTCTCTTAAAAGTGATGTTAGAAGCTCGTCTAATTGTAAGGCTCCGCGATCTGGTAGCACGAGTCGCTGCTGACGGGGTAAAACGACGAGGAATGAGAGAAGAAAGGGAAAAAGGTAGGAGCGCGCGAGCGAGCCGAGCGTGTGTGGCACCGGTACATCTGTCAAAGGTGGGAAAAAGAAAGAGAATGGCAGAAAGAGGTCGAAAGGGAGATGGATAAGAAGAAGAGGGGGGGGGGGGGGGGAAGGAACTGAAAGGGACTGGTAACGAAGGAGCTAAGCAAGGCTAGTCTCGGGTCCTATACAAACTTTCCTGTCGAAGTTGGAAGGACCCCGTGGGTCCACCTCGAGGAACCTTTTCTCGAGGATCCCTCCATTTAAATGGCCAGGCGTTTGTTCGCCAGGACTCGTTTCACTCCATTGTTCCTGTCTGATTTTCGAGGCGCGTCCTGAATGTCCGCACCCTGTTTCAGCCAGTCGGGAAAGGGTAGGCAACCCTGAAACGTGCTCCCGACTTCCTTTACAATTTGCAAATTTCCAGTTTAATTTCAATCGGGCTTTAACCGAACAGCATTCCTTTCCCCCTCGTCGCGCCGGTTACGTTTCGATACCGCCGCCGTCTGCATCGCGTTAAAGCTAGCCGCCTCTTTCCTTTCAAGTCTTTCAATCGATTCCCTGATTGCAAGGTGAAATAGGAGGAGGGCCGTTGTGGCTGTTACAGCCGAGACCGAGCGGGGCCGTTTCTCGAATACTCTTTCCGATCCGAAGCGAAGTTGTCGTTAGCTTAATGGTTGCAGCGACGGGAGCCGGGATATCGGCGGCAGGACGAAAACTGTAATTGCGCGCGCAGGAGTGGATGGGTTTGCGCGATGGGAATAGTAAAGAGGAGGGAAGAGAGAAAACTGGGGACAGGTGTGCTCCGAATAGCGCGTACCGAAACTCTGTCTTCGCTGGATCTGCCGGTCCCCGCTCCATTGCCGAAAACCGAGCACATCGGACCGGTGAACGCGCGTTTGATTGTCCTCGACTGGCTCTCTTGTGAGATCCCCAGGCCGGTCGCCTCTCCTTTACCGACTCGTGTGTCCGTTCGTCTCACCTTGCACGTTTCACCCCTCCGCGTTGTACTCGACCAGGCACGGGACCATTTCGAGAGAAACGCCACTAGCGAAAGGTGTGCCGGGGGTCAATCCAATATAAATCAGAGCCGAGTCTCGGAGCTAAGCTTTGAGACGAGCGCAAAAGGAGCCGAGGAAGGGCGGACGGCCCTGGGGAGGGAAAGGGGAAGGGAAGTAAAGGGAAGGTGGGGGTTCGCCACGATGAATAGACTATTTTTAGGGACCGCTCGCGGTCTCTACGCAGCCTGTATACATCACGTGCGTGTACGTTTGCCGAGCGTGTGTCTGCGACTACGTTTTCAAAAGGGATTAGGTACGAAGTGCTCACCTGCCCTCGGCCCCCCCCTTGCCTCCTTGGGGCCACGCAAAATTTCTCTTCTCAAGGAACTCCCGGCTCCTCGGCCATGTTCTCCTATCTCTGGAGAACGCCGCATCATCCGCGTCATTTCGCCGGAGGTTCGTTAACCCCGCGTGTGCGGACCGAGGCGTACGATCTTCCACTCGAGTCGGGGACAAGTTAAGATCCCTAGGAGTGCAATCCGCCGGAATATCTGCCATTGAACGTTCCAAGTCTCGCTGAAAGCTCAACGGTTCCTTCTCGCCGATCGAATAACTCCATCGCCAGCGCGACGGTACTCGTGGATCTCCCTTCGTGCGTGGAATGGGGCCGGCCCGGCCCGAAACTCGTGCAAAACTTTCGCGGTGTTTCTTGTTTTCTTCGGGCTCACCCGAGGAAGCAACCCCTCCGCCAGGCGAAACCCAGGCCTTCGCGCGCTAATGGCTTCTTCTTTCTTGCCCTCGGACCGTGAATAATCGTATTGTGTCGGCGGTTTTCAGGATACCTATGTTGCCCGTTTCACGCAAATTAATCGCGCAAGCGACTTCTTCTTTATCTCGAGATCCCGCGCTCAGCCTTGCCCGAAGTCGCGCGCATACAGTCGAAGGGAACGTTCGAAGTGGCCCGGGGCGAACGAGACCCCTCGCACCAGATAGAAGACGAGACGGAGAGGGAATTCATTATTCTACTTCGATCGGCAATACCGAAAGGACGGGGGTAGGTAGATAAGAGGGGACGATATTGCGGACCTTCCTTAGCTTAATTCCCATCCCGGAGAAGCGTTGTCGGCCGGGTCGTTAAAAACAGCCTCTACGCGCATACATTACGCGGCGAGAAAGGGGTGTTGTCGGGCGTGCTTGCAAGCATGTTAAGCTTCTCAACCGTCGCTCTATTTTATTCCTTTCCTCGGTTGGAGAACTCCGCTCGATCCTGTCTCGTCCTTCGCGGGGCCTGCGCGCCGGGTTACGAGCAAGGGAGCGTGCACGCAAGGGAGCAGAGAAATGGATCGAACCCGATCGAGGGGGCCAGGCAGCCCCTTTTTACATTCGGCACCCGATCCCGGACCCGCGCCGTGTACTCCGTCGGTCTCGCGATGGATATTTTACAAGCCATAAAAGCGACAGATATGGACCGAGGGCAATTTAATGTCGTCTCGTTGCACTTGCCTTCCGGAGGGTCCGGCACCGCGATATAAAATTCTTATTCCTCTCGTTCCGCCGGCATTTCCGTGGGCGTTACGGAATACCCGCTTCGCCCCGGATAATTAAAACACTGCGGGCAGAATTAAGCACGGATTGCGCCTCGCGTTTAAATGGCTCTGTAAAGGTCGGCGTAACGTTTCTCGTCGCCCTTCCCGCGCACTTGCTCCCTTTACTCGCATAACACGCAGCTACTTCCGAATAATCGGAATTCTCGTAACTGATAGCCTGCGCAGGTGAATCGTGTGCCCCCCTTCTAAGCGGACACCCTGCAGCTGTGCGCTTCTAATTAACGAGCGCAAAGGTATTCGTCTTCTGATCAACTGCACCGAGCCCGGCCAACTTACGGTTACGGGGCGGCGTTTGCCTTTCGCACGATTCATTGTTAGAAACGGCGAGACCGTTGCGCCGGTGAATGGCAAGCTGAAAGATAGATTACCTACAGGCAAGTCCGAGCAATATGCAAATAGCCGAGCCGAAATTCGTTTGTCGCCGGGCAGCCGAACCGGAACGCGACAGAAAACGATACGCTCGATCGCAGGTGCAATCGCCTCGGCAACTTAGTCGCTGGTTACGTACATTCGAAATCCATTGCCGGCTACACAAATCGAGGGGGTTATTATGCAAAGAGCGCGCGCACACCATTTTCCGTCGGCCGTTCTAGTTCACCGCGGAACGCTCGTTCTCACATTCGAAGCGTTATAATGGTTACGCGCGTGTCGCCCCGACTGGTTCCCGGCCGCGTAGACGCGCCCGGCAGCACCCGTGAAACCTTTAAAAACTTATCGTCGCTCCAATGCTGGAAACCACTTAACGAGCTGGTGGCTCGCGTGCCTGGCCAACCGGTTGCGAAGTTTCGGCGACGCCGAAAGCACGATTGGTTAAGGATCGGCGCGTGGTTTTTCTCACGGTGCCAGTGGCGCCAAAAGGCTGTTTAACGCTCGGCGTAAGATACGGCTACGCGGGACGGCGCAGGAGAAAGGGGTGGCGCGAAGAATAGAATACGTTAAAGGAGGACGGGTGAAATGAAGTCTAGATAGCGATCGTCTGTTTGACGGTGGTTCGGCACCGAGCTCGCTCTCCCGTGCTTTCCGAGGCCAGATGGAGAGCACGCTAGGCGGCTTCCACCATATGGGCAGGTGCCCGTACAGTTTTACAAGCTAGGTACCAGCTACAGCCCGTACATATGCGAGCCGGTTCGAAACGCGAAAAACCATCCGCCGCGCGCGTACGTGCGTGCGCCGAGCTAGAGGCGGACACTCGAGAGTGCGTGAACGCGCGTGGAAATAAGAAGTGCGTGTCGCGGGACAGGAGCGCCTGCGCGGCATGGCAACAGCCTGTATGCAAATGTGCCGCATTTTTATACCTACTTGACAATACAGCGTGGTCGTGGTCACCCCCCCCCCGAGGAACCGTTAAAAGTGAAAACCTGCTGTTGTTTGCCACTCACAGCTTTCTACCTGTTCCCGGTGCTGGCGGGATTCCGGCGATTTTCCGTTATCGAGTCGCAGCTTCGGCCAGCCCCCGATTCAGATGCCGAATCCGAATTGCTCGCGGCAGTGGTTCCCGGGCTAATCGAATCAACGATTACGTGGACCAGCGAGCTCGTAGAATCGCGTAGCGCGGGGTGGAGAGTTTCTTCGCGCCACCGACTTCATTATTCCCGCCGTCCAGCTTGGCTCGCTTCTTTCTTTCTCACGGCCAGAGAGAAGTTAGGTGAATCGGCGCGCGCGCGCGCCCGCGGACCCCGTTCGCTAAGCGATCGTTAAGCTGAGGCAAGTGTTAACTCGTGAAACCGACTCAGGTGCGCGGGGTTCACCTGTTTCGCTGTTTCCCGTATGCCGCGACAGGTGCGGCCCATTGCTGTTTCGTCATCGTCTTGCTGTCATACCTAACCTTCGTTCTTCTGCTTTTTCGTCACTGGCTTTGGACCCACCGTGTAATTAGAAGCGGGCGTTTACTTTTCGGGAAGTCGTCAGGCTGATACGGGCCGACGGAACACGGCTGCCACCCCGCTATTCCCTCCGGTGGTGTCCCTTTAATGCTCGAGATGCCCAAGATAAGCTTCCGGCTCCTTCCGTCACGTACACCTTACGTAACTTTTACTTCCCCTCGTTCCGCGCGAACGGCGCGCGAGAAAGTCCGTTCGTGCATTTTTTTAGCCGTCAATACTGTGCCAGCATTCGTGCCCAGGCGTGAATCTGTAACGGTTCGAAGGCGAGGGCAGCTGTTGTTCACAGATCGAGGTTGGATCTACGAAGGTTTTCAGGCAGCTATCCCGGTTACTTAGAGCTTTATATACGTTCTGCCTACAGAGATGCTGAAGTGGACGGTCTCGAGATCGTTGTCAGGGAGCAGCTCGACGCCTCACGGCCCGCCTAGCCTGAACAAGGCGCCCCGCAGGCCTTTTCGAGACCTGTCCAACACGCCACCCGCTGCTGGCACGAAAATCCGCAACGTGCCGGGCCAAACGGCCGAGAACGCCTCGGCCAGAGCGACGCCGGCGCGTCGGCGAAGATGCAGGAGCCACGGCAGCGATCTGAGAACGTACTTTCAGGTATAGATCGTCGCCTCGATTCTCGCCGATTTTAATTTGAAATCCGAGGCACCCTCGCACGCCCTTCCTCGCCCGTTTCTTTCCAGGCAACGAAGCCTAATCTGCGCGGCAACAAGCGCCAGTCGATGTCACAGCAGCCGGATAGGTCATCGGTCACGGAGAGCTTTTACCAGAGCACCCCGAGAGTCGACACCGATATCGGCCCGTTAACGTTCTTCCCCGCCGCTGGCAAATGCTCGACAGCTCTGACACTGCCAACGGATCCTGCGCTCTTCATGAAGGCCCGAACAAAGAACTTCCAGAGCGAGAACGAGCTGCCGCAGAATATCGTTAACGAGGCCAGGGCGAACCTGCAGTCCCACGTGTCGGACTTCTTCCAACAAATCTCGATGGCCACGAGCCCCGAGGACGTGATGGAGGCCGACTCGGTGCCCCATTCGAATGGCAGGCTTTGTTCGCCGAACGGCGAGTCGAAGGCCAGGTTCGCCGACTCCGCGAAATGCGCCTACTTGCCGAAGCTGGCAAGGATCACGAAGATCCACGCTCGATGCAAGACCCCGTATCACACCAAGGCCGGCCTAGCGAGCCCTTTCAAAGCCAAGAGCCACGGCCAGACGCCGCTGGCTGGAAAACTCTCGAACTTGGCCATTGACCAGGATCTGCCTAAGTTCGAGAACATGGACAACACGGTGACGGAAGTCCTCAACAGGTGAGACTCGCTACGGTCTAATCCCCGCGACACCTGTGGACGCGGGCCAATCCAGCCACTTTCAATCTGTCATTTCTCGTTTCCGTTTAGGGAGCAAGAGGTCCATTTCACTGGCAAGACGGTGGCGGAGATTCTGCTGGCTGACGTCGAGGAGAGGCAGAAGATCCTCGATAGTTCTCGGGACGAGCAGAATCTCACCAGGCCCGACCACGCGTACGAGACCATCGTGGAGCGGGAGGAGAACCCGGACGAAGAGAACGCGGAGAAGGAGACGGCGTCCCACAACGACAGCTCTATTTCCTCGGCGAGCCAACTCTTGGAAGACCCTTCGCCGATGTCCTGGGCGTTTACCTCACCACCCAACGACCTTGACGGGGAGTTCACCCTGAAGAGGCAGCGAGGCATACGAAGGAAACGCCACCGAAAGGACACGGAGAAGATTTACGAGGGGAAGCGAGCGAAGAAACGGTCGTCCAGTCACAGCCCGTCGACCAGCAGGAAAACTGAGCAGTCCCAGGACACGCTGATGGAAGCGGTGAACCCGCACGTGAAGAAACTCGCCCTGGAGACCGATCTGGACTCGACGTTGGACGAGAAATCCGTGCTGGCGCCGAAGGCGTTATTCCCCGGCTTGGAAGATCCCCGGAAGGACGAGGAGATCGGAAGGAAAGCCAGCTCCTGGGACCTGGACAGCCCGAAGTCGACCGTGACGGACGACTTTCAGAGCTCGAAATCGTTTCTGAATTCGATGTCGAACACACCGGAGGCGCCGCTTATCGCCACCGTGAGAAGATGCCTCAAGTTCAGCCCGGAAAGCGAGCCGCCCAAGACGAATTGCCACGGATCGATCGAGATCGAGTATTCCGTCGCTGGCGATCAGATACATGTTCGGGGTAAGTTGGTTCTTCCATGCATCGTACATGTAGCCAATTGCCACGCGTAACTGCTGCTTCGGGCGCGAGGGATCGATCCAAATAAACTTACCGCCCACTGGTAGACGTCGAAGAAACGGCAGAAACGAGAGCAAAGTGTCGTAGTTGTTTGTCGAACGCGTGAGAAATCGTGACGCGAGCCGTTGGGCTAGATCCTCTGACGGGCTAGAATACGGCGAGGGTCTCCGCGACTCCAAGACGCCCCTGAAAAAAAACTCTCGCGAAGGGGCATGCGCCAGTCGCGTGCCGCGAGAGGGGGTGTTTCAGTTGGCACCCCGCGATAGACCACTGTGCCAGTAACCCACAGAACCTCCTGCCATTTCGCTCCCGGTTAGTAGGCCTACCAACATTGATTCTCGGCGGTGCGCGTCCTTGCGTAAACAAGCATCGTGAAATCTTGCGGGGCCTAATCCCCGCGCGGATCGCGTTCCTCTCCACTTGGCGCAAACGTAGGCCCGCGTCGATAGACCTTCCTTGACGCTGCGGTCTCGCCGCGAACACATCGATCTCCCGCTCGGTCCAGAGGCCGCGCCGCGTCTCTTCGGCGGTTCGGTGCCGAGAACGCGGAAAGAAACTCGCCTCGCGGCAAGTAGAATAGTGCCGCATTGGTCGGGCTAGAGCGCGATCCCAGTAGTGCGTGCAGCGGAGCGGTCGGACTTGACTGGAACGAAATCTTTCCTCCGTGGCCAGTTCGCACGTGTGCCGTGGTACGCGGCTTGGGAACCTCTTGGATTACCGCCGCGGAACCAAGGGGTTGCCGGGTCGAGGCTCGGGGGAATCTCTGGTGCCCGCGAACTGACGGGGCTGTCTTTCTGTTTGGCGCAGTGATACGGTGCAAGGACCTGAGGAGGGCGTACGAGGGTCCCATTCACGCTTATGTGAAGGCGAGCCTGAAGAACCCGAACGGCGAGGGGGTGGTGAAGAGGACAGCGGTGCACAGGGCCACGCCGAATCCGGTGTTCCACGAGACCTTGATACTGCCCTGCCCGGCGAACAATAACAACCACTGCAGCAGCAAGCCCACGTCCCTGGACATCGCGGTCTGGCACAGGGATCGTCGCGCGAGGTGAGCATGCTCGAGAAAGCCGCGGGTAGAGCGATCATCGTCCCTGATCGCGTAGCGAGACGAACCTCGTCGACCTGGATCGTCCGACACTCGACACGCTAGACCTACTCCCTTCAAATATCCACGTTACCTTCGGCCTTGCTTTCGCTCGTAATTGATGGGAATCAGGTGGCGCGGCGCGCGGTCCGAGCCACAGGTAACATGTTTCGAACGATAGCCGAGATCAGCCCGGTAAAGATAGTTAGCGCCGCCTCGTACTCGGCCCTAGATATTAATCTCACGCAAGGTAGGACGTTCTCGTGCATCGCGGGAATGCCTCGGCTTCGCCGGGAATTAATTGGGCCGAACCAGTACTGGGGCGCCGGATGGAAGAGCACAGAACCAGGCGCTGTCTCCAGGGAACAGATATCGGGGTCAAGAACTGCGGCTGGCTTTCGTTACTTCAAGTCGCGCGAATTACACGGCTCCGTTGCCACCCTTCGCGCGAGATCCTCCGCAACTACGTCTACAGGATTGCGGCCGGATACGACCGTAGACCGTAGCTACAGCTCGACAGAAACAGGCTTTCTCCGGCGAGGATATGATAATTTATCGGTCGATAATGGATTGCCTCGAGCCGGGATAACATTACGTCGAGTCAGAAGCAACGGTCCATCAGGATACCGAACGGATTTCTGGGGTATACGCGGATGCTTTGCGGTAGGAGGGGAATCGATCCCGTGGAAGGCATGCGCACCGCGTCCACCACGTGCACTTCGTCACATCCGCGCGTCTCTGCAACGCTGCTTCCCACCTCTCTATGTGTAAATAGCCGAGGTTAACGTGTATGCGTCCCGTCCACGCAGACGTGCCTCTGTAGCGTACGTATCCGGGCACACAGACGCGCCTACACGACGGCTGTCGCCTACGGTGCGCGCATACACGTTGGTGCACCTCGCCGCGGAAGATTCATGCACGCTTTCGTTGTCGTGTTTCAGACGTAGCGAGCTGTTGGGCTGCATGACTCTGCCTCTGCCCCTGTCTCAAGATAAGGTAATTATTCCACATCTAATTAGAATCATAAGTTTCCCACGTTCGAGCCCAAGGTCCTGCCTAGACGCGACGCGAGACGGAAAGTTGCCGTTTTTTATTTCTCGCGTGCCGGTGGTGAATTCGATGAGGAAGTATGATACACGGCTGCACGTCAGCTGTTTACTGGGATTTGTAGGTCTTCCTGGCTTAAGGTCAGGGTTAAGCTCGTTACGGGGCAACGAAGCGGAACGTTATCCGGCAAAGATTCACTTGCGTTTTGACCTCGTTAAAAGTGACAGGTGTCGCGGGACATCTCGCTGGCCCTCGTCGAAATCGCTACTCTGTTCTCATCCGCGACCCGTGAAGACCAACATGATCGTGGTGGCCATTTACTGCGTGGTGTTCTTCGTGGTCGGAGTGTTGCTAAAGATCTTCATGTTCTGTTGAGAGTCGAAACGATGGGGATAGCCGTCGTGGGTACCGTTTCTCTCGTGGCGACTCGGCGGCCCGCTTAATCAACCGGCCATCGTTGATGAAGTAAGCGTTCGCGGAACGCATGAATGGCAAGGGCCATCTTCTATTTCGGAATAACTTTGTCTACTGGCGCGAACGTTCGATCGACAATTATTATTAGCGCTGCACGCGCGTTTACGGCTCGAAGCGATTCTCTGAATTCGGTTGCCATTCTGTCGCCTCAGGATGAACAAGTTCAGGTACCTAACCGAGCGCCGGGGTTCGCGGTGGTCGCGGGTAACATTCTCACCGAGGGATTGCACGTTTGCAGGAAGCGACATGGCATCCTCTAGAAGCAGGAACCGGTCGAAACACGAGCGCCCCATATGCAGGCTTGCCTCAGGACTGCGGAGTGTCGCCGCCCTTGTCCAAGGACGGAGAGCCAGATAATAATAATTCCGGAGGAGAGAATTTGACGTACTTGAGGCACCTGGAATTAGAGCCTATCGATCCTTTGACCGGTCTGCCACTGCACCCGGGTTTCACGGCTAGGGGCGGCAGAACACCTTGCACCGTAACCAGGAGACTGATAAGGCAGGCTGCAGCTAATCAGGTTAGCCCTATCCTTCTCCACCGTTTAGGATACCATCGGATATCAACGTAAATTAAGCTTTCACGGGCATTATTAGTATGCACATCGCCGTCGTCTGTCAAGGCTTCCTCATTTACCATTGATACCGGTATTGGATTACAGACGGGCACGCTTGTTAGAATGGCCACGCGTCCGTCCGGAAGCCTTGACCAACGACGAGATCAGTTTAAGAATTGTCAGAGGCGATCGATAAGATTCAAGGGAGACAGACTGATTTCACAGCCCCGAGAGTCTCGCAGCGGGTCTGTGCATAGGTGTTATTAAGTCAATAAGGCCGATTGCTGGTTTTAAAGTAGGCACACTTTCAAACCCCGCTGTTAACGCTATTAACGAAGCATGCCTGGGCCAGTGGCCACCCCGCCGTACCCCGTCACGGTGATCCGAGGACCCCCCTGTCGCAGCCGATTCACCGTCGGAGGCCCCGCTCCGCAACGAACACCTCTGCCGGGAACGCTGCTATTGAGTATCGAAGGGTGAGAAAGTGCTGACGAGCCGTCTCTTGCTGTCGCAGGTTCCATGGGGATTCTCGTTGTCCTGGGGGAGGCCACCCCGCGTGGAGCGCGTCGACCCAGGCAGCCCGGCGGAACGATCGGGCCTGAGGCCAGGTGATCACGTCGTTTTCGTCGACATGACGAACGTGGTGACACTGCCGCGGGAGGAGATCCTTGGCCTGATCCAGGCAGCCACGAGTCAGCTGATCCTGGAGGTCTATCGGAAAGGTGGGAACGTTCACCCGGCTGTGCAGCGGCCTAGCTCGATGAACGTGAGCGTGCAGCAACCGATCGGCGGCGGGCAGCAGCCCCAGCAGCAGCATGCGGTCGCGTTTAACGCCGAGGTCGGTACAGGCGTCCTGGTCTGAGCTTAGCGAGCCTCCTTTCGAATTTAGTTCTTTAAGCGAATGAGAATTGACTACACGCCAGAGAGACCAGAAGTCCCCGACTGTTGATCGCTTCGCATGCCTTGGTTTCCTTTTCTTTTATTCGGAGAGTCGAGTCGAGAAACAAACGGTATATCGCTCGAGCTTCATTTTCTGCGATCACGCGCTCGGATCGACGCGGGAGTCGCATCGACATTGGCAGCATTCTTTGCATTTTTTTTTTTTTTGTTGCTCCGAGTGAGAAGCATCGAGGTTGAGAGAGAGAGAGAGAGAGAGAGAGAGAGAGAGAGAGAGAGAGAGTGTGAAGGAGAGACGGAAGAAAGTTTAAGTTGAGATTCAACGCGAGTTACTGTCAGAAGTAAGTCCTTGCGAGTCTCGTTTTGCGAGCTGCGACCTGCTGCATGCGTTCATCGGAGCTTGTTTTACCTTTCGTTGCACGGCAGATCGCGCGACGTCTCTGTACATTCATTTCTCCCGACTGTGTTGTACTTAATGTAAACGCGTGATGTATAGCGCGTGCTCCTCTCCTCTGTCTGAGGGACACGGTTAAGTTATGATACGGTTATGTTTTGTAATTTCGACGGTTGTCTTTTTTTTTCTGTTGTCCAACAAGTTCTGTTTCAAAGCATTCATTGCGACTCGTTTATTTAAGCCACCCGTTACTCCTGAATCCTAAAAATCCCCTAGAATCGCGAGCGTATCGAAACTGGATCGCCGCGAGCTCGCGGAGCATGCACTTGCAGCGGAGAAGAAGTTTGCGTAGAGCGTATTCCCCCGCATGCCTGGCCCCACTTCCCCGCGCATCGCCGATTTCAATTGGAGCGATTGGGCGCGTTCAGGTTTTCCCGAACCTGGCGCCGGACGCGCCGCCGGAAGAGGAGTTGACCGTGAGAGAGACGAGGTACTGGGGCGTGCTGAAGAGCGGTCACACGCGTTTCATGGCGCCGGCCCTCGAGAGACGGGACGTGCTGTCGGCCGCGGATTACCTGATCCTCTTCCAAAATCTCGACGAGTTGCTGAAGATCTCGGAGGAGATACGTGACGAGGGCGGCGGGGCGGACAGCTACCTCTGTCGCGTACCCAGGATCACCGCCGCCTATAGAAGGTACCTGAGCGGCCTGCAACGAGCCTGCTGCCTTTTAGTCGCTCTCAGGCGAAACACGGCCTTCGCGAGTCTCGTCTGCGAGCCGGCGGTTCCCCACAAGAGACGGCCCGATCTGACGGGCCTTCTGCTCTCGCCTCTAGAACACTACAGGTGCGTGCCTGTCCACGATCCTTTCTCCGCCGACGAGTTCTATCGACACAGTCTCGCCGAGAGCCTTCCCTTCCAGAGAGATGACGAGATTGTTGGGCTTGGCGTCGCCGAGGAATTGCCAGCAGGCCAGAGACTTGGCGCAGGGGTACAGGGAGGCCACGGCCAACGCCGGTGTAATGGAACCGCCCCGCGACACCGGAAGGCCACTGCTCAGCCTGCAGGAAGTCGAGTCCCGGCTGGTGTTCGCCAGATGCAAGCCGTTCACTCTGGCCATGCCCGGCAGGCAATGGTCTGTCGATAATTTCCAAGGAGGCGCGCCACCTCGACCGACCACCTCTTTCAACTCTACGTCCTTTCAGGCTGTTCGGTGGTGCGCTGGCGAAGGTGGAGGGTCGAGCGCGCCTGCAACCGTCCTGGGCTTTGCTCCTCACCGACCTTCTGGTGTTCGCTCGGGTCTCCAGGGATCGCGTTCTATTCGTCACCGAGGAACCGCTGCGCCTCTCGAACATCGCCGAGGCCTGCTTCAACGTCCGCAAAAGGCCCACCGAATTCCGACTGCAGGTCTCGATTAATCCCAGCGGCAGCACGGACAACGGCCACATCGAAGTGGCGAACAGCGGGGGTTGTAGCCCGCATAGTCGACCTCGCAGGCGGGTGTTGGTGCTGCGAGCCCCTACCCCGGAACTGAAGGCCGTTTGGCACAATCTTCTTCAGCGACAGATGTAAGTCCCGGCTCGTTCGTCGACCAAACCTGTCCTGGAATCCGTATCCGGTTACGGTCGATCGCAGACTCGTAGTTTCGTTTCTCTACACTAATTCGTTGTATTCTAGAATCTATGTGAATACAGGCTATGGGGGGACGCCGAGTCAGGACAGCCCGGAAGAGAGTCCGATCATTGGTAGCAATTTCACTGCCGTTAGGGAATCCGCGGAGAATTCGCAGGTAGGAGAGCAGCGAGGAGAGTTTCGAAATAGGCGCGTGACTGATCGTCCCGTGAATGGCTTTCTGCCTGGACAGGCTACCAGAGAGTCTCAGAAACCGGACGAGGAAAAGAAGTCGCGCTCGCTGGAGAGCATCGACGCGATCCTTAAGAACTCGAGGGAGGACAATCATCTGGCGCAGTGGGTGCGCAACTCCCATCAGATCCCGCCGCCGGATCACGAGGAGGCTCCTATAGAGGAGTGGACGCCCGAGGAATTGGCGGCTAGAGCGCCCAAGGAGAGCGTCGATCAAGGGGACAGGGAGCAGAACACCCAGGCGGAAGAGATCGTAGCTGAAATAGGGAATTCCGACGTGGAGCAGCAGAGCACCGCGTCCAGCGCCAGTCTAAGCACCGTCAAGTCCAACAGCGTGACGAACAGAAAGAACGGAAGCCTGGCCTCTTCCAAGGAGAATTCAACCAGCTCGATCAACATCTGCCGAAGATGCCACAGGTAGCGTACAGTTTTCCAGCAGCCGAGTCGCGCGGCACGTTTCTTCGACGAGCAGCCTCGATGCTTCCAGATCGGGCTGTCCAACGCCACCGTTGGCGAGAGATCCATTCTCACCGTTGCCGCCGAAGATCTCGGTGGTACCGCCGACCCCTGACTTCTGCACCAGACACAGATTGAGGAACGGTCTGCACGACAGCCCCGGGCGAAACAGTCCGAGCTACACTCCGGCCGATGGTAACACGGAGGACGGTAGCGAGGACGATCTGGACTGTGACGTTGAGCCACCTTACAGGTGACAGCTGATGCGACGCGCCTCCTTTTAGAATTCTGCCCTGCCAACGTTGCGCGTTGTTCAACAGGGCACTGAGAAGATACGGCACGATGAGCAGCTTGGATCAGGACGACGAGCTCGAGGAGCAAGGAGAGGAGGAGAGCCGGGACACCGAGTCTCCGCCTACGGGATTAAGAGCCTGGACCGCCAGGGCGAGCAGCTACGTGGTCAGCAAAATGGTTCTGCTCGAGCAGCTCGGCGAAGGTGTCGGCGGATACCTCCTTCAACCGCCGGTTCCTCCCGAGAGGACAGAGTACTCGTTGGATCCAAACGACGACGAGGGAACCACGTCGGGGGCCACATCCGGGGACGACATCTGGGGAACTCCGACCTCCGGTGGCCCCGACGACGAGAGCTTCACCGCCAGCTCGGTAATGATACAAACTCGTATAACAATAGCGTATGATTCCTTGGCACTCGAAGCTACTGGCTTGAACGTACAGGCTTTCACGATTCCGTATCGCGATCGACACGCGCGTCTCCCCCGGCAGTCTCGCTTATTTTATTTCGATTTCACTACTCGAGAGAGGTTGCTTCTACACGGTACGTAATCGTAGACCACCGAGCCTCGGACGCGCTGAAGGTAAGCCAGTTGCACTCTTTGCGGAATCCGCTTCGGACTACAGTCGCTGGGTAGAATCGCCGTAGAATCTCAAGCCTGGCCAAGTTAATGATCGAAAAGTACGTTCGAAGCAGTCGCCTGAACAAGCCCGCTGAGACGTCTGTACGTTCTCGGCGAATAAGAAAAGAGATAAGAGAGAGAGAGAGAGAGAGAGAGAGAGAGAGAGAGAGAGAGAGAGAGAGAGAGAGACGAGAGACAGTTTAGCCCGTAAGCTTCGCACGCATCTGCATGACAATGCTTGCCCTTTGTTTGCAAAGAATCACTAGCCCGAGCTGTGCCTGACTTCCCTAGCCGCCGCCGAACGGTGCAGGCAACGCGACTACATCCGGCGAGGACAACTACGGCCTAAACCTGTCGGCGGATGACGAGGCCGACCAGGAGTCCGAGAGCGAGGACTGCAACCTGCCGGAGCTGAACATGGAACAGTTGTTGGGCAGCGGTAGCCTGAGCTCGCTGAGGTGTTTCCTTGGGAGAAGGCGGCTGGAGCCGCTGCCAGAGGAGGAGGACTCGCCCGGGAGCGGAAAGGATCAAGTGGGATGGTGGTGACAGAGGTTTCAAGCGGCGACGTCGAAGAGCGTCAGCTCCAGCTGCAGCTCCGATGCGCACGACAGGGATCGCGCGTTTGCCAAGCTGAGCCAAGAGGACGAAGAGTTCCGCAGGAAGATAGTGAACCTCCACAGGAAGCTGTCGGACGTGGACGACGGCTGCGGGACAGCGGAGCCAGCGGAGACCGCGTCCTCGGACAGTTTGAAAGGTTCCAAGGAGGCGGACCGGCTTAAGGAGCTGGAATCGGTGGCACGTAGGGCGGAGGAAACCAGCAGCAGGAACGCAGAGAGGATCGGGGCCGAGAGAGCGAGAATCGAAGCTTCCTCCACCGCGGAGTACGAAGATCCAGTGAATCGCAGGTACAAGAAGCTGGACGCGCAACACGAGCGAAGAAGGCAGATGGAATTGTTCCAACGGAAATCGAAGAGGCTCGGGGAGGAGGAGGAGGATCAGCGCGACGGTAGCCCCACCAGGACCACGGAGAGGCATTTCTTGAACCGACTCAGAATAAAGAGACGCAGCATGAAGCTGCTGAGCTTCTTGAGCGGGAAAGCCGCGGACAGGTCGCAGGAGGAGCGCGCCGCCAGGCTTCTCAGGATGTACATGCCCGAGAAGGGATCCAAAGCACAAAACACTATTTCTATTCACCATACGTCCAGGGACAGAAGATTTTGGAAGCTTCGAAGTCGAAGGCGAACCAGCTCCTCGTAAACGGGGGTTCGCGGGGTTAGAGGCGAA
Organism: Andrena marginata; assembly: GCA_963932335.1. Lineage (NCBI taxonomy): Eukaryota > Metazoa > Arthropoda > Insecta > Hymenoptera > Andrenidae > Andrena > Andrena marginata. The sequence continues at coordinate 2,539,373 of OZ010660.1, forward strand.
CGATAGAGGGGACGGCCGTGTCTTTGTTATTAGGACTTCCAGTATTCGGGTTAACAAAGTTTTTTGAATCCTATTTAAGCATGTACGAGATCAAACTTGGTTTCATAGAATCTAGCGTAACTATACGGAATTAGGTTTACAATTTCAAGTCTAGAATAATCTCTTCGACCTGTAAACGGTTTCAAAGTAAACGAGTACCTTCATCGTCGGGAACGGTTAGCCGATTTAAAAATTTACCAGAACGCGAAGAGTTGCGTCCTGTATCGTAGCGCGCTTGTCAGACTTTTTAAAAGAACGGCCCCTTCCGAAACAGATGCGAAACGGCCTAGTGGAATCTCTGCGAGATGTACGTTTAAGATGTTTCGTTTATCGCGTAAGACTGCTCGTTACGATTATAGTCTCGCTCATTAAAATTTAGATACGATTTACTTCCATTCTTTTGGAACACCGTATTCAAAGTAGGTCCGCACGACTGACCCAAAGCGGCACTCATCTTTCACGATAGATCTTACTCGAATATACAAAACGAAACGGAGAAAAATTGTAAAAAAACACACACACACACACACACACAGACAAGAAAAGAAAGAACGAACATTGAAATTTTAACATTACTGTTGGTAGGTTGTAACACAGCCGCACGGCTGTAATCAGCATAAAAAATAAAGTATATTATTTGTTCAATGAACGCCTTTATACTTCGTAACTAAACGCAATAAATTAATATACATCAGACTTCTTATATATTATACACTCCGGTGTTTATTAAATTATATAAGACTTCCTTTTAGCCATCGAAGTCTAAGCTTCTCCGAAATTGTATCACTGTCTAATCTCTTCATGGATTCCTTCGCAGCCTCGGTAGCTTGGCGGCGCGCGCGATCGATCTTGCCAGTGATCTGGCAAGTGCCGTTCTCGTGGAAGAAAACTTCCGTCGAATCGTCGATGCTCGATAGATTTTCGGGTACCTTAAGCGGCAGGATCTTCACTAAATGCTTTACCCGCCAAAGCTGAGAACATGCTTCCGGCGTGTTCTTTACAAACACCGGCTCGTTTTCCTGGAAAAAGACTTTGCGTTCAATTCTCGTACAAGCTACGGAGCAAACGACAATTAATCTGTAAACAGTCGGTTGTTCAAACTCACGCCTTCGTTGAATCCTAACTTGGTAAGAATATCCTTCTCCCAATACGGATTACCCTTGAACGGTTTCACTCTATGCACCATAAAGACTTTCGACGGTGTAATTGGAGGATCCACGTGAGTCTCCTTTTTACTGGAATAAGAATAATTTTAGCATCGAAGAGGAATAGCATGAACGGAGAATATTACCGTTCCTCTCACCGCGGATAGAATGTGACTTTGTTGTACGCAACGGCATCGTTGACCCACGCTTTCGCGTACGCTCGATAGCCGCGAACAATCGTAGAAAGAACGTTCGCTCGATTTGTCATTTCTTCAGAATTCCGACAAACACCGTTGCGTTACATTAAGTTAGGTTACGTAGCCGCGCTTAGCGAGGTTATGATCGGCAAAGCGCGCGCAGGAACGGCAACGCTGTGCGATCCACACGAAAAATTCGTCAGTACGTTATTGTGGCGCCAATACTCTCGTGACGATAACCTCTTAACGGCGCGTTAAACAATATGTTCCTTCGTTTCTACACTGTTTATCACTCTGTTAATTATCGAGGGTGCTTCGGAAAACACGATTTCAGCGTCATCTGCCGGTGGAAGTGAAGTCGAGGCGACGTAAAGGTCGACGTAAGGATAAAGCGGAAGAAATCAATGGGGATTCCGCTGGTATCAAGGGAATGGATATCGACGTTGTTCTTTCGGTAAGCTAACAATGCGACAATTGTAAACATTTCTAAAACGACATGCTCGTGGTTGAAAGCAGAAACTTGTAGTAGAATAGACGCTTATGCAAGGGACGAGTTAACCCTATTTTGCCCGGGTGTGTTTTCGCAAACATACGAGAGCGCGGTATGTGAAAATTTGTCGGCGGAACGGAATGCCCGGGAGCATCGCAGCTTCGCAGGAATGCACTGCATCTCGACGTATAATCTCCTAACGCAAACGGGCTGCTGGCTTGCAGACAGACAGACAGCCAGCTCGGGAACGGAAGGAATATTTGAATGCGGGATGCCGGGTAGCATGCAAATACGCGGAATTGAAGCGCTACACGCGAACGAGGCTATAATTTTTTAAGCCCCTATTTCGCTGCTGTATTTTTAACGATCACAGGCTTTTCGTTCGCCTTGCTTTTGCGTGAGGCACACAAGCACGCTGGGGGGGGGGGAGGGAGAATTTAAATGCAGAATAGAATAGAATCGCAGCTTCCGCGCGAGCATTGTTAACAGCGGCATTAAAAATGTATCCAGCGCAGTTTAGCGAGGGAAGGAATTCTCAGGGACGCAAACGCGATACGAGGAGCGTGGTTGCTGGTTACAACCACGGTTCGAAAGCGAAAGACCGAAACGTTCTCTGCACGTGCATACATTCGATTCAATTCGGTGTATCGCGTTTTCCTTGGCGAGGATTTTCAATGGAAACTTATTCTCGCGGAAACGATACTCGCGTTATGGTTGGTCCGTAGCGGGAGAAAAAGGGAGGAAAACTCGTGAACCGGGGAAGAGAAATGCTCGCCGTTCTCGTTGCTGGAAAGTTCAGCGAGAGCCGAGGGGCTGGTACAGCGGTACCGCGTGAATCCGCGACCAAATTTTCTCCAACATTTCGCGGGTTTTGTTATCCGTACCTACGCGGGAACGGTTGCACTTTCCTTGTTGCATTTTTCCGCTCGTATTCTGCCAGAATAATAGATCGACCTCGTCGCGTCGAACTGCGTTCGGGCATCGTGAAAAATCGCTCGAGGCCCGGCAACGCGATCGTTTCCTTCTTTTTTTTTTCCATAGGTAGTCCCTCTCGTTACTCTTTTTATCCCTTTCCGATTTAATACGTTCGCACGCACCGTGTAACCGGAGATTGGGCAATTTCTCTAGAGAAGTTATTAAATTCTCAAACGGGGAACGAAAGCTATTCAATAGGAACTACAGCAACCAACGCGTTCGGCGTAGCCGCGTTCCAATTTTTCCGATTAACACCCAGGGCACGGATGAACCGTTGAAAAGAGAAGTGTTATTTTTTTTTCAATATTCGTGGTTTGTTGCCAGTGGTAATTGCTACGTTCCCAGATAGCGTGCTCATTGCAGGCGATCTTCGTCGAGTTTGCCGTCTCACGGCTGGCACTTTCAAAAGCCCCGGAATATCGTCGCCTCGAAGCGGTTCGGCGCGATAACTTTTTTTTCGTTCAAAGTAATTGCAAATGACCCGACGGCAACCGGCGCGCTCGGGAAACTCTGTTTCGATCTTCCGTGATTTGTAATGGAATTATTCAGCGGAACGTTACACGGCGCCCGATGGTGGCCGTAGTTTGCGGTTAAAACGTCGATTAGATGGCGATTTATGGAAAGGCTGATACGTTCCGCTATGTTTGCGGATGCGACGCTGTTCAATTACGCAACGTCGGCTTGGAAATTTCATGTGCCGGTGTTGCGATGCACCGGATACCGAGGGAACACCCTAGCCAGCGATATTTCACGTCTCCTTCAAGTAATTCCAGGGGTCTCACTCGTTCGCTATCGGGGACTGGTTCCGAAATAGCAGGCATCATCGAAAGCGCCAAGAGCGGAGCCGGCAGCGTAATAAATAACTAGCAATTCCCTCGACCCAATAATACTTGGAAGAGGTTTCTTATTCGAGGGTCTATTCTGGCCGCGAGAAACAACTTACCGTCGCCCTTTCCGAACTCTGTATTTGGAATTTAGCAGGTCGGACGGGCCGGAAATACAACCAGTCCCGTTACTCCCATTCTACCTAGCCCTCGGAATCGAGATGGAACTCGAATTTCCATCCTGCAAGGGGCGAGCGTAATTGAATCGGTGCTAATGGACCGTGAGGGAAGCACCATCGGTAATCTCGTTTCGGTGTCTATTGTGGCCTGCATCGGCCGGCTACGCGCCGACGCGCGTCGCGCGACGCTGCAACCGTTCCGCTCGCTAGCTCCGACGACTTATAAAACTAATTGACCAGGCATCGAATTACAGGCGGCGGTTAATAGCCGACCACGCCGACTAGAAAGAACGTTCCGCGTCACTGGAAAAGTTCAGCTTAACTGATCAATAAGGAAAATTCCTCAGTTTCTTCCCCGGTCAGATCTGTTTCTTAACCTCGAGTATCGCAGATGCTGGATGCTGCAATCAACCGCACCGAACAATTACGAAATCGTCGCGCGACTCGTGCGATTCTTTTTACAGGCTACGTTTCTTTCTGTTCTCAGTGGATGTCGCAACCGGGGGAGAAGGAAATGCTCTCGCGCGAAGGCTTCACCGTTCGACTCGGACGGGCAAGGAGCGAAGAATACACGCGTGCATAATGGGAGCCCGCGCTTCGAGTCTGGTGAGCTTTGCACAAAGTTTCTAAAGGCACGATGGCGCGTTTGAAAGGGTGTCCTTTCGGATCTAGATCGATGGGTAGCATTAGCGTGCCCCGCGGTGGGCGTCCAACTTCTTACGCTCGGATATTAAAGTTCTTGTCGCGAGCCGAGCGGCTAGGAAAGTTTCGCGATTCAATTTCGCGGGTCGCGTCGCGCCGGATCGAGGGCCGATGTGTCGGAAGATCTCGGCGATTTCGCGAGATTTGTGCGAGAACTCTTGTCGGCTGGAAAAACTTCCCTTAATATATGTATCCGCGCGATAGAGCCACCCCCGCCTGGAAGATACGATGGGAGATGTATTCGCGGCGATTTATGTGCCAGCGGGATGTATTTACGCCCGAAATAATCGTATTTCTTCGGTGCAACTCGACCACCAGATTCCATCACGCTTTTCTACGCCAGCAAAGCGAACGAAATATCGCGCGAATCTGAGGGTATAGTTAACGTACGTTCACTGTCGATTCTCTTTCAATTTTTGGGTAGGGTAGATCGGGGCGAATCGGATCACTTTGTGCTTGACGGTAAAAGAATAATAGTCCAACATTAAAGAACTAATTTTTTATTATATATTCGTGACCAGCACACCTTTGGCTTGAACATGAATATAGCAAAATTGAAACTAAACACGAAGATATTTCATTTTTAAAGAAAAAACGAAAAAGTGAGAAATATTCGATTCGCCCCGAAACTTGGGGCGAATCGGACCACCCAGACATTTCTGAAAAATAACTGAGATTTTCGTAACAAAATCTTTAGAATCAACTTAAACAAATCCAATTTAATGAACAGTGAAGTCAAGTGACACTACTTAGTAGACAATCTTCTGAAAATGGACGAATTAATTTTTCACCGCAGTGAATACAATGCCATCTTCTTAAAACCATTAATTGTTTATTTCTTCATTATTTTTTTAGATTTAATTTTTGTCACAGCTTCCTCTATTTTTTTTTTTCGACGCCATGATCCCTGATTTCTCTCTTTTATGCACCTACGAACCATCTGTATGTAAACAATGATCATATTTATAATCGTAAAAATACTCAAATGAAAAAAAAGAGTGATCCGATTAACCCCATATATAAATATTTAAAAGATTGTAGGTTACATAAACATATTATGAGATAATAGTCTAAAATACATCAAATACTAAACTTGGACACCGTGCAAACTAATAACAATAAACAGATTTGAATTTTCAAGCTTAGTTTTTATTTTAAATACGAAATTGCAGATTTAGTAGGTTAGATTCGGACTCACTGAAAACGTATGCCAGTTCTAAACAATGACGAGCTATTGCAGTAGGTGCGGAGAAGAAAGAATCATTTCTATCGCGACGTAAGAAATATGGACTAAATTTTTATTCCCATCCGATTCGCCCTGGTCTACCCTATTCTCTGGTGTTCGAAAAAACATTCGAAGTAGCGTATCATAAATCTTTGAATGGTATAGTTTGGTCGGTGATAATTATGATGAAATACACTTGATACGTTGAGTTTGGGGGAAAGTAACAAATAAAAATCGCTCCATGGCACAGCTATTTACTGTCCAATTAACCCGGTTGCGAGAGAGTCACTTGGAGGACGATTAAAAAAAAAAAGTAGAAGAAGAAGAAGAAGTTGATTGCAACGTGTGCCGCAATTTCGCAAGTGGAGAGAACGCGACGAAACAGTCGGGGATTCATAAAACTCGTTGCCTTTCTTTTTCCTTGGAAGCGTAAGAGAGCATTGCGGCAATGTTCACCGAGAAAAGCTCCGCCGACTACGCTCGAGATTCGGCAATTTCGAAGTTTCCTCTCGCTCGGTTAAAAGTTGCTTCGCTGGAGGGTAGAACGAGAGTTGATTTTTATCCCGTGACGTTGCCACTCTCCAGTGCAACTAATCTACAGAGGTACGTGTGGGGTGACCGGTTGCATCGTGGCGAGGGAATCGCGCCTAACTCGCGGTACGCGTTTGGCGGGCCAGGCATCGGGTGCTTCGTCGGGTAATATTCAAATTTTCTTGGCGAGAATTTTCGCCGGCTCCAGGGTAGGCGGCGGGGTGGCTTCGCTTCCGACGGAATAATGGGCGGCTTAACCGAAGCGGCTTAAACTTTGCTCCTGCCCTCGAATGTCGACTACCTCCTACGATTCGCCCGCGCCAAGCCACCTCGCGCCGGGAGAACACCTCGAATTTTAATCGAGAACCGCGCGAGCAACTTTGGTCACCGACCACCGCCAACTTTCAAGCACCACTTGGGCAAGACTTAACTTCCTACCTGGCGAATATATTTTCTTGCGGCGCATCGGCCCGGTTACCGAACCGCGCGATATCTCCTGCCAACTAGCCGCGGAGCTGCTGCCCGATAATTTACATCCTCCTGTTACACGCGTCCCGTTCGATTTCGGATAAGTTCCCCCCCATTACTCCTGATACAGATAAGATAAGGAGTACAGGTGGGGCGGTGAAGGAGCAGAAGCGACTGGGTGGACGGTGTCACGCACGCGGCGGTCTGGCTGTCTCTCGCGTGTCTTGTCTCGTACTCGCTTCCTCTCCCGTAGGCAGATGTAGTGGGGATAAGTTGAAACGCGTACGAGCCTGGCTTAACAGAGAAGTAGTAAAGTCAGATCGGTAGTAAGAGGCAGACGCAGCTCGGGGACGGCTCGTCCTGCACCGATGTAAACAACCAGTCGACGTTTAGAGGTCGTTCGGTAGCACACGAGCGCTGTTTCCCCCTCGAATCTTCGGTCTAGCTTCGTCACCGGTGACCCCTGCGACTTATCCAATAACACGTAGACCGTGTTGATCGATCGAAGGACACACCGAGCAGTGGAAGAGCCACCTCAAGCATGCCGTTCTTCAAGAAGCTCAGGAGATTCTCCCGGCACAAGAGTGAGTCCTCTGCAACTCTACCAAATTCCGTTCGTTCTTCTGCGTAAGGAAGTTTAACGCGTGTAACTATATCGTACGTGGAACTACGATTGGAATTATTTGCTGGGTAGTTGACGAACGCGATTCGCCTGGTGGTTATGAAAGAGAAAATCGCGAGATTGGGGCAATCGTGCTCATCGAATGTGAAAAAGTTGGCCGGACGGTCGTAGGGCGGAAAAAGATTTCTCAACCTTGTCCGAAAGTTGGAGCTCGTTCCGCGGGTAATTACATTTTCGTAAGATAGCACGTCCTTCCCGTCTCAGATCCACGTAATGGAATTCCAACACCGAGGGAAGTCTCCCCGGGGAAGAAGTTGCTCGAGTCCTTGTTCGATTCCCGACCCCCGCCCCGCCCCGCCCCCCCCCCCCCCTATCCGTTCACTTAACGTAGTTTCCAAGTAGTCGCGACGTTCTGTTTTCTCGGGAACGAATCGGCATTCGCCTATTGTCCTAAGTAGCCCGTGGAACGGCATCAAGGCGATACGATTCTCTTCGTTTCCCCGTAAACTTTGTATCGAGTTATGTCGGCGAAGCAGGCTCGTAGCATCTTTATAAATAAATACGAGCTCTCGTTTTATGCTTCGGTGGCCGTTTGAACCGCGAGTAACGATCCAGCGGAGAGGGATTGTCAAAAGGCAGAGAACTGGATCGATCGATTTACGGCGACAGGAGTCTGTCTCGTTAACCACGAGTGCTCTTGCGCCGTAACTACCGGAACTAGACCCGCGGCAGTTTCCTTCGGACATTCATCGGCAAGCGTAGTGTCACAGAACGTGCGTGCATTTAGAAACTTATCGATCTCGCCGAGCTAGACGTTTCCCTCGAGTCTCGAAAGAGTGAAAAGCCACGAAACTCCCTACCGATTAATCTCGTATCGTTGGCTTCGATATCTGCCCCAATATACCGTACATTACGAGCAGCAATTCAACTCACCGAGAACGCTCGTGAACGCGTTAAAATTACGTAAAAGACGAGTGGCGCGCGAAATGAACTTTTTGCGCAGAGAAAATGCCGCGAGCGCTGGTATCAGCTACGCGTTGGAATGCTCGTTCTTCGGAGATATACCGCGTGTTTCCCTTGGACGTAATAATGCCTGTTTCTTAATTATACCTTTATCCAGTTTTGTGCTCGATTTCCTTTCACTCGCGATCCCTAATCACCGCGTTCTACGCCGATTATTTGGCGCCAACCGCTTCCCCGCTGTGCAATTTTCTGCGCGACGCAACATTTTCACTTTCCTCTGCCGCGAGTCGATAAGTTCGTTCGTCACAGACGCGGTTAATCGACGGCGCGCGGGAGATTCTACGCGATAATTTTCGCCGATCCGCTCGGCGCGCCGTGAAAAACGAGCCGGCAAGCAGTGTTCCTCGTATCGTTAGTCCTTTATCCTTTATCCCGGAGGCGTGGCTGTCGGAGATAAAACGACCTGGCCAACCCACGCTTCGGGTGCTCTCAAATTTATACACCCTTCCCCGAGAAGTTTTTCCCGCCGCCGAATTATACGACTATCTCCGTTCCCCTTTTTTTTTAGGAACAAACATTACCCGCGGTAGGAAATTTATCCGAGTATTTCTCTTCGACTTAAATTGCGGGCAAGCTTTTGCTCGCACCGAGGAACGGCGAGGATTACGCTCCGCCGAGCTCTTTACGAGAAGATTTCGCGATTTAGCGATGGAATAAATTACGCGGAACCGCGAGTTAATACATAAGAGACACCGATATAGGAACGCAGATATGCGTCGTCGTTGCTCCACGCACATGGTCTCGCGTTAATTTTTAACCCGCTTTCGCTTATGAAGATTATCCGAGAAGATTTCGCGGCACGAAACTACTTCGGGCCGAGTATTTATCAGCGAAACGCACCGATTTGCTTGAGATTCGGGGCGCTACGGCGACGCGCGCCCTATCGTTTCTATGGTATATTTACGCTTGCCCGTTCCACTCGTCCGATAATGGTTTATTTCGAGAAAACGAAAGCGTTGCACGCTCGTGCACTTTGTATCGGTGTCACGGCGTTATGCAATTTATATTCGATGATTCGTATGCGCCAGTCGACCGCGTTCAGATTGATCTTTGCTCGGTTTCGAGCGCCGACCGGATCGAGCGCGCAATATCAAGCGCCGGGGACCGGCCTACGACGGTATTCCGATCCCCGGTGTCAAGTTCAGAATACAAATAGTCGCGGTTCCGGAGCCAGTCTCCTCCGTCATTTAAAACGTTCGCCGTTAAGAAGCCGATACGTTTAGCTCACGATCGTGCCTGCAACTCAATGGAACGATCCCCCCCGAGGCTCTGGCGTGCTGCAACGAACGAGTCGCTACACATCCGCCTGGCACGTAAGAGCAAATTACACCAGGCCCGATAGTGCTCGCACAGTTTGCTCTCCCGTGCAGCTTTATTCGCGTCATCCGAGTGCATACACGTCCTCCACTTGTACCTAAGAACCGCCCCCGATACGGCGAGCGGAAAATCGGAAATGCGGACGCCGGCAGCGAGGGGAGACGCGACGAGGCTTTCCGCCGCGGTGTCCCGGCGCCGCGGCGGAGTACGGAATATCGTCGGGCGGTTTCCGCGGCGGGGAAGCGAATTTAATTCACGGCCGACACGTTCGCGGTCGGTGTCGAGTTGAAATGCATGAACGAGCGCCGTTAGCTACGGCTTTTGAAGAGAAAGAAATTGGATCGACGCGTGGCCATGTCAGTTCTTGCGCCGATGGGGGGGGGGGGGGAAGAAGGGTAAAGGGGGGAATAACTGTGCTCGTAACGCGACTCCGACGTAGCCTCGATCGATTTCACCCCGGTGTCGAGCTTTTCGCGCAACCCCTTGCTCTCGCGCCTTTGAATTCCCTCCTTGATCCTGTTGCTGGAACAAGCGCGGCGGGCTTGGCGCCTTATCAACTATCGCTTCTTCGTTCTTGATGAAAGGGCTTTGCTAGTCCCGCAAGCAGTTAATTTCGCGGGAGCGCGCTCGTAATTTGTAGGTCGGTAAAAGGCTGGAGCTGCGCGACACGGTTACGCCTCGTGTCGGCCTCGATGGGAATCGCGCTTAATTTCCAGATGCCGCGGCTGCCTCTGCTCTTCTTACCAGATTTCCGGCGCTCGTTCGCTCGCCGCGAACTCTGTCGAACGAGCTTACGGGGAAACCGGGTGGCTGCAATCTGTGCGCCGGCAATATTTTAATCCGCGCGTGCCGCTTGCGCTCGGCTTCAAGCTTCAAATCGGTCGAGCGCGCTATTGTAGTAGGGCTTTTGTAAAAGTGGGCTCGCTTCAACTCTGCCCGGTTTTATCGAGCAAATAAGCTTCTACGCTGGCGAAATGACGCCGATACGTCTTGGCGAGCGTAAGAAGGAGAAGAGAAAGAAGAAGAGGAAGGGGAAGATGTCTGACTGGGTTACAAATCGCGCCGCGTCTCCGCCACGTTCCCTCCAGCATCCCACCAGTTCCCGTGGAATTATTTTCGCGTGGATCCCGAAGCATCCATCTCCGCGAAGCTTTTCGTTGCATGGCGACGGGGAGCCTACGAGCAACGGTGATCGACGACTAATAGTTATTCGTTTCGCTCGAAGGGGGAGGGAAACGCCGGAAACTCGACCCCGTTTTCAACGCTAAGACACCGTGGAGGAATGAAGGAACGATCCCAGCCACTATTCCGTGGCTGGAATTTTAAGGGGTACAAACCGCCGATAAGCCACGCGCCGGCATATGGATGCTTCCTCTGTGCTCTATCTATGCGACATATCCTCCCTCCACCCTTGCGATATCAGCGACCTCCAGAAGCGACACTCGATTTTTTACTGCCTCGAAGAACCGCGAGGAGCATTGTGCCGAGATTAAAATCGATTTGTCAAAGGGTACATTGATGTTTGCTCGTAAAGTAAACAGGGTAAACCAACCAATAATGGACCGGCCTATATAGGCAAAGAAATGTCAATTATAAATTGAAAAATATTAATAAGTGCAATTCTCATTAAAAGTACCCGGTCATTTACTGGGCTTCTACACGTTTTGCATTTTATAATCTTTTTAACAAATTACGATAAGAATAAGTAATTATTTTTATAGAAATTTCAAGAGAAATAAATTTCAATGCAATTTCAACGGTTGTTTTGTTGTTATACATAAATATATTAATGTATTAATCTGAAAGGTCCATAAATTCAACAATTCGCTCATTCACTGGTTGGTTTACCGTAGGAAGTGGTATCTAAAATAAAGAGGGGTGGGCGGCAAGCGCGAGGATCGGCAATTATGGAAATTTCGTAGAGGAACACGGTGGAATGGTAAAGGAAACGAAGGATCAGGAGGCTCGTCGAAGCTCCGCGCCACTCTAGAATCCGGGGTCGCCGATTCTTCGAGAAATTACTCGATTTTCATGCGCGACTTCCTTCTTCCACGGTTCTCCGCTATTCACGGCTACTCGCGTTTGCTCGCGCCTTCCACGTATCCGCGGTGTTCCGCGAGATTTACGACTGTTCCGTGGCTCCTGGAGATCCGCGTCGGAGGAGAGATTCTGTTGGCGAAACAAAGGGAAACGCGCGCGGATAAGGGTAGCCGCGTTTCCGTCTTCTTCTCGTCGTTTCTCCGTCTACGGCTTTAACGAAGAAGAATGGGCGAGCACGCCTGCGTGGACCACCGGGGAACCGGCCTCCGAAAGCGTACACCGATAAACCGTCGCGTGCCCGTTCGATAGTCTATTACTCGAGGGGTGTCGCCCGGTCTTCGAGCTGGCAGCGTCGTTTCGCTCGAACGCCTCCTCCTGCGATCGTCGGGAAACTTAATTTGTCCGCGGTGCATCGAATTCCCCCGCGGGAATCTTTTTTCCTGCTCGCCGATACATTGGGCGGAGGGAGTCGCCGCGAAGCAGAGGGGAATGCGAAGATCAGCGGGCCTCGGGAGATGAAAGGAGGCTCGCGGGGAAGAAGCTCTTCTCTGGCATGGGTTATCGAGACGCAGGTGGCGCAACAGAGCCGACCAGCGAATATTTATTTATTTATTTGACGGGACAAGCCCGTTATACACACAGAAACTAAGTACCATAGACTAGAGAAACTCAGTATCCGTCGAGACTGGAATGCCTGAAGGCGATACCCCCAAGTGATTCAATTCCGCGTACAAAGAGTGGGTACCACTGAACGTTTAAAAGCCTCGATTGAAGTGCCGAAAAAGCTAATACTGCCGGCTGAATCATTCCCGCACAGGACATATTTAATTCTAGTCGTAGGATCCCTGAGGTGAAGTTTAGTTGTGTAAAATTGAACATGGAACAGCGGACAATTGCGCAACGGCCTGGGCAGTATACTAAAGTTAATGAGTCCCAACAATTGGGGACAATTGATATGCCTATTAAGAATTTCGAAGAGGAATATTGTATCTGCTGTCGGTAGGCGCCTGCCGCATCGACAAGAAGTTTAATGCGTCCATTGACTGGCCATAATCAAAGAGGAGATATAATATGAGGCGTCACACGATAAGGACAGAGATAACCTAGAGAAATCACTAGACAAGCAATTTAAATGCCCATTCGGCAATGATCGGTAAGCTTCGGCAATGATCGGTAAGCTTCGGTAATGATCGGTAAGCTTCGGCCATAATCAGCCAACCGCGGTAAGGTACATTTAGTCGATTTGAATATCCTGCTCGAAAAAGGCAACCGATTTAAATGCCAAGGTCAAGTAAGGACTTCGAAGTTTCCGCCCGGAGTGACGCCTCATATTATATCTCCTCTTTGCCATAATCACGATCGAATCTCCGAATCGGTTGCCGAATGCGAGACGACGCAAACCGGAGAAATCTGTGGCCGAACTCTTTCGAGTGCGGCAAAAAGGTACGCTTGGTGAGGATATCGCCGCGCCGCGGCCACTAGCACCGTCAAGATAATTAGCGGCGGCTGGAGGGTAGGGCAAGCGTTGAACCGGAATCGCGATTAATTGGAGAGGTGCGTGTCGCGGTGGAAAGTGAAACAGCCGGGCGGCTGCGCTCCACTGATAACAATAATTTTCTCAGCTTCCTTCCAAGACGTATTTCCGAGAAGGAAATGCCCGCCAGGGAGTGGATTCTTGCATCAGCCGTCGCGTCGGTCGTATTCGCGTTCAGCCCAATTACATACTCCCTGTTGGGCCCCTCGCCGCACGCCGCGCCTCTCCTTCTCTCCCCTCCCTCCGGGCCACTACCTCTTCCCCTCTATCTCTCGATCTCAACCCCCCCTCTCCCTCGTTGGAAGGAGCCCGCTGTAATCGGCCTTCCAGACAAGACACGACGACTCGTTATACTTACACACTTTCAACCCTGAATTCTTTCGCGTGCCTTTCCATCGCGAGAGACTGCATCGAACTTGCATCAGCCGAGAGCCGCCTCGCCTCGCCTCGCCTCGCCCGGCTACGCGATATATATCCACCTGCAGCCGCCTAACGGTCCAGCCTTTTTCTTTCTTTCTTTTTATTTCTTATTTTGCGGTTCGAAATCGACGTTTCTTTTCCTTCCTCGTCCTACGCGCGGGGCCCGATCGTTGCTGGATGACGAAATAAACGTTGGAAAGTCGCGCGGGCTCCAGACGACTCGCAGACCTTTCGCAATCGGTTCGATCCAGGCCAGAGAGGAACGGCGACGTTCCTCCAGGTCTGGGGCGATCCAATTCGTGGCATTATTCGCGGCGAAAGAACGGGCTGGCATTAATTCAGCCGCGAGCCGCCACCGAGGGCGGCGGACACGCCGCCCGCTTTTACCTCCCTCGCTCGATTTCAGCTGTCGCCTCCTCGCGGAAACTGCTCGCAGGTGTTGCCAGCGTGGGCGTACGTGGAGTTTTCAGCCCAGGCCGCTACAATTATCGACGGGCGGGAGAGGAGAATATCGAATGTCGAATTCCGAGAGAAATTCGAGGGACCAGCTGCGCGCGATTCTACGTACAACAACTGCCGGCAGCCACGGTTTCGTTGGCTTATCAGGGCTTCGGTATACGCGGCCTTCAGCCGAGCCCCGGTCAGAGTCCTAATCGCCGAACCTGATTACCAAACGAAGAAGCCGGGGCCTGTGGTAGAAGTGCTTAGAGCTTGGAGGCACGAGTTCGAGGAAGAAGAACGCCGGGGGCTCTTTTTCCCCGACGCTACCGCATCTCTGCCAGCCTCTCCCCGAAGGCTCGGAGGTTCGTGCATGCCTGTCGGACGGAGGATAGCCGAAACAGCGAAAAGGGAGCAAAACGAGCGGTGGGAGCCGGGCCAGCAGAAATGGTAGCGAAGGCGAAGAGAAGAGGGTAGAAGCGCGGACGGTCGGCGAGAAAGAAGAGAAATGATTGGATCGACGGGGAAGAGGCAACGCCGGCACGAAAGAAAGAACCGCAAGGGAGGACGCGACGGGAGCAGCCTCGGTCACGCGGGACATCCTTCTTCTTATTCTTCTTCCATCCTGCGACGCACGCACGCTTTCGTTCAAATGACAGTCTCGATACCAACGCACCAGTGCTTCTGCATGTGTTCTCTCTGCCGTCCTGCGCGGACGGGTTAGGGCGTCTGCTCCTTGAAAATTCCGGCTGCTCCCGCCGAGTAACGAGTCGTTTCGCGTTTCGCCAGCCCGCAGAGGAGCGGCTGTTCGCGAAAACGAAGAAATATGTTCCGACGCGGGAAGCAAAGCCGCCGAAAAAGAAACTGGCTTTCATACCGAAACGAAGCGCGAAGCTTCGGCCCGACGGAATCTTCGGCTCAACGTCTCTCTTTACATACAGCGAAGCGCACGGTTTCTCTGCGAGCCTCCTGATCGAGATGCTAACGAGATTATACGTAGGTATATCGCGGCACCTGTAGAACAGAAGGCAGGACCGCGGCTGCTCCGCTCTCGTCTCGTCGCGAGGGTATTCGTGATTTCATTAGCCCCGACGGAGGAGCGCTTTCCCGCCGTCCGTTTCCGATTAGCGATCGAGTATAAATCAGGTCAGCGAGGGAGCGCGATGTTCGTCGAGGCGAGCGGATAGTACTTATCAAGAGGAAGTACTGCGAAGTTTCTCGAGCGAAACAAGTTCCTGGCCGCGGGTTTGCGAGTCGCGGAGACGAAAACGGAGACTAGCTCTGGCTAGAAAACACACCGGCCTAAAGCAGCTCATAAATATTTGAACGAGCGGGTAACGCGCAGGTGGCGAATTTGGAAGCTGGCTCGGCGAAAATCCGGCGGTACGCTCGTAACTACCGATCCGAATAGATATCGGAGGGGAATCGGCCAAGTAGCAACTACCGCCACATAAATATTCAACGCGAAGGTTCCAATGTATCAAGGCATCCCTGCCGGGATGCAAACTAGTTTTAGCCGGGATTAGGTTCCACCTAGGAAAAGCCGGTGGCCCGTGATTCGTGTGCCGCAAATTCAAAAGGGAGAGCGTCCCATTCGTCTCGAGGACAGGCAATTTCCCAATTTTCTCGCGTCACGCCTCCATGGAAATCTTGGCCCATTACCGCGCCAGTGTTCCGTCGTGGAATCGGCGACGCACTGGAACGCGGACCAGCGGAATAGTCGGCATAATTCCCGCGCACACCGATCGAGACATCCTCCAGCGATTCGATCGAGCAGATTCTATGGAACCGGGGGTGTTCGAGATCGCTTCGTCGCCCAGTCGCGTCACCTGTAGATTCGGCTCCGCACCTGACGAGCCACTGTGCAGGGAAATTAAATCAACCAACGTTTTCTGTCATTCCTCTGCGATCCAACGACCACCGTTCTGCTGCGAGAAGCAATTTTTTACGGCCCCGTATTCAACCGGGGATCCTTCGGATAATCGCGCTTGTAAAGTCTTGCCGAGGCTCGAGCAAACGGACGATCGAGACTCGTTTGTACCGTTACGATCCATCGGTCAGCAGGTTACGGTGACATGGAAACGTTGCCTCGCTGTCGCGCACGCGAAACGTTCTCTTTTCCTTAAAAATCGCCTACCCTGCCAGCGACAGCTGTGTTCGAACGAGTTCCCTAAAACGTCCCCGGCGATCCATCTTTTTAATTACTGGCCGCAGACAGCTGTAACAGCAGTAAGCAACGAAACTGCCTCAGTCCCTCGGATAGGATCGAACTCGTTCAGGCATCATGGTTTTCAAGCGCAGTAGCTGGCAAGTTCGACACTGCGCGTCCAACATTCTGGCGCGTTGTACAGAACGATGTCTAATCGCCCTTGATAGAATTCGCGGAACGTTCCGCTGCTACGGCTTGGTAGAGGGAACGTGCGAGCAGGCAGTGTTGAACTCTGACCGTTCGCAAGACACCTAACAGGAGGAAACTGCGCGTAAAAATGTCCTCCGCGAGTTTTCGCCACCTGAAGATTAAACGGGCTGCAGAATTTTCTCGGGGAATATTTAGGAGTGGGTTTTATCGTCGATCATCTCCGAGCACCTGCAATTTCTTTCGACCAGGTGACGGAGTATCGATTCACGGATAATCGAGGGTACCGAGTGCCCGGCACTTGGTGCCACTGCACGTCGCTTTTCATTTATAGCGTTACTCCCGTGACACGGTTACGCGAAGAAGTCGGATAAAGGTATCGGTGGCAGTCTCCGCTGGCGTTCGTTAACGCCTCGGGGCTTTTTCCTCCGCCGATGGCACACGTTATCCGAAGAAGGCGAGGGGAATAAATACCGTGGGTCGTTCCCGCTTTAATTCCCATTGTCTGGCGGAAAGGATCTTGGCGAGTTACTTCGGGGGAACCGTGACTCTGAATTAAAAATGTTTTTCAGCGGCGTATCGTTGAATACCGAATATACCGAGCATCTCGAACCGGAGCCTCCGGACATCGTCCGAGCAAACGGACGGGGCTCTCTTCGTTTCATTCCGGCGTACAAATAACGCAACCTCCCCTCGATTATTTTCCCGGATTCCTCGCGGCACTGGCTTTTCAAAGGCGCGGCGGCCGGGGCGCCGGCACCGCGTCGGTTCTATTCCGTCTGAAAGGGTTTCTTTCTCCGAAACAAGTGGGAACCTGTGTTCGATAACACTCGCAACTTTGTTCCCCGGACCTGTTACGCCGTTCGTTATTAAACTTTCTAGCTGCGGGCTTTTACGAGCACTTTGTTTCCGTGATTACCGAGAGAATTAAGGTTGAATCAGCGGAGAAAGTAATGGCTGGTGGCCGAGGTCGATATAAATCGAGAGGATTAAACGGGAGATAGTTGTCCGGTAGATTTTCGTCACGCATCGCCCGGGCAAAAACTTGATCCGCCTGCTGTTCGAAAAACGCATTATACAGACGGTTTCTCTTGTCAATCATCTCGCCGACGGTCTCGACAGTCTCCTCCCCTTCTTTCCGGCTCTCCTCCTCGGCGAGAAATAAATTTTTGCCTCATCGATATTCGATACTTTCCTCGGAGCCGTTTCGCCGTACCCTCGCCATTGTTTCCTCTCGACGGGGCGATAAATTTCTTGGTGAACTGCTCGGACGGTTCCAGCTGTATATCGTATATACGTACGTATGTACTTTTACTCTGGGCTGTCTCTCCTTGAATCCTCGGTGTTCAAGCAACTCTGATGGAAATATAATTTCAAACTTTCCCGTTACACGCGATTTCGCGATTCACGCCAGACGGCGCTTCGGATTATGCGAAGTTCTGTTTCGTCGGCAACGGACTCGCCTCCGGAGCGTTTGAAAGGGCGCGGGGAAACAGTGGGGATGGATCGACGCCTCGGCGAGGAACAGCTTGCAGTGAATTATATTTTTCCGTGCAGACTTGCGAGGAGCACCGGAGTCCGTTCGCTCGATAAATACGTCGCAGCTTTCCCAGAGGTTTCCAAGCGAGTCGTTCGATTTGCCGAGCACACGCGGCATTGATTCGACGAGCAACAACGTGATCCTCCGAACGTAGTCGAATGTTAAAAACCGCACAACGTCCATCGCGATCGAGTGGCCGCGAACACAGGTCCCCTAATTTTAATTCGATCGCGTTTTCTACACAGCTAGGTCGAAAGAATCGCCCGCTTGTTTCAAAACCCCGCTTTAAAGCGTGAAAAATAATCCTTTCCCGACGTTCAGCACCGAGTCTCCCGGCTATTCTTCAACTCCTATTTAATCTCGAGCTTAATCCCGCGCCATAAAAGGGCGCGAAAATCTGGAACAACGGGAGCCGGGCGAGATCGCGGCAGAAGTTGCGCGAGGATCGTTATCGTCCGTAGAGGGTGGAAGGGCAAAGTTTCGCTTCGGCAAGTTTACGAAGGGCATCTTCCGTGAAATTTCGTCCTGGAACGCTACGCTCTCGCGTCAATTTCCTGGGGACGAAATTCCGAGCGAAGTCAACTACCGACCGGGTAGTTCTGCGGGGCGGGAGAGGCAGGGGAGCAGTCGAGAAGAAGAGTTCGCTTGAATGTACCTATTGAATGTGTGTGTGGGTGGGAGGGGGTCGTTTTACAAAAGCGCACAGACGAAATATTGGGAGGAAGGATAACGCGATGCGAACCGCGAACGCGTGAAAATAATCTTTATCCTTTCGGCGGGGATCCGGTTCGGAAGCGGAACCGGAATCCAGCAAGCGGGAAGTGGGATGCGGGACGGGGGCGGGCGGAGGGACGAAGGACGAGGGGATGAGAACGGGTTGGGGTGGGCGGCGAGGACGAGGACGAGGTGGGGACGCGGAGGAAGATGGGGATGGGGATGCGCATGTACGCGACAGGGGAGCGGAATAAACTCCGTGTGGACGCGTTCACATCGCGGCGCACTGTCTTCCCGATAGCACGTTCCCGCGCGGCTCTCCCCCAGGATCACCGAATCCTTTCCTCCTACCACCTACCAGCTTCTCACCTCTCCCAGCGAAATGAGAGTCGGCCCAGCCGCCTACCGCCCCCGAGACGTAGCCGCGAGTCCCGTAGTGTAACAATTCGCCGTGAGATCGTCAGCCGTCACATGTCGCCGAGGTCGGGTATCGCGGCGGGGTTTCGCGAGTGAACTTTCGTCGCCCCGGCGAAAGGCTTGACCGTTCGAAAAGATTTCGGAGCTGCTGAACATCGCGCTGCGCTGGGCAGCTAGGATGTCGTTCCTCAGAGGCTTGTGGAAGAGCAGCTCGAAACACAAGAGTGAGTTCCATTTCGACACGATCCTCGAACATTTTCAAGCATTCCCGCTGCCCGAGCTTTTTGCGTACGCTCGCGACACAGGCGCACGAGAAATAGCCGTAGAACACCTATACGTGTATTCTCGCCGATACGTCGCGTTCCGCGTAATAACGATTCTAATCGCGGCGGCAAGTTTAACGCGAAACGGAGACAAAGTTCATGGTTGCCGATAAGCGTTATCGTCGCGGCTCTAAAAATCGCGTGCATGTTAATTCACTGATTTATCGTTGCGCTCCTCTTCGTTTAGACACATCGGGGGCCTGATAAAGCGATCGGTCGAAATTTTTGATAAATTCACTGGGAGAAAAGCGGGACCTTTGAATATGAAGAAGCTTTCGCGGGGTATAAAGCTTTTCCTTGTCCGAGCGCCAACTTGCTCCTCGGGATAAATGTAATTACTCCGCGTTTTACCGGTTAGCATTAAAATTCAGCTACGGCCGCTGGGCTACCATCCCCGAGCGTCTTCTGGCAAATCTATCTGCTGAACTGGATTGATGTGCCAAAGGCGGGAGCGCCTACCTATTTCGGGCAATTGAAATTCTACTCGGACGCGATAATTGACGGGATTGCATTCACTTGGACAGTGCATCGGGGGAGCTTATTTGCAGCGCGTTGTTGGCTACAGAACGGGGGGGATTAACCGTAACGCCGTGCAGCTGTAAAACGTCGGGGAACGTTAACAGAGGCGAGGGAGAGAGGCAGAGGCCGCGGCAGTTAACGCGATTATTCGCAATAAGCGGCGTAATAGAGAGCCGCGTTTAAGATTATGGTAATACATGCCGAGTCGTGTTATAGGCACAATGTGACCTCCTTCGGAGCACTGATTATTGATCATAAAATTTGCATAATCTCGCGGCACAGGCCGCATCTCGATGGAACGATGAAAGAACGCGGGGGCCAAGGCGAACGTCCCAGGCGAGGCTCCCTATTTCATTCCACTATGCCAGCGCGAAACTATACGTCTCCTATCGAAATAAATAAAGCGATCCTTCGTTCCGGCTGACCCCGAGTTCGGCGCGAGAAACGCGATACGAATCCGACGATCCGACGTTTTCCCCCGTCGCCAGTTTATTTGGCAATCTCTGGACTTATGCTGGAAAAACTTGCCGGAAAGTTTCGTGACTCGTGTTCCGAGGCAGGGTCCGTTGGCGGGCAGTCCGCTTCCCCCGACTATCTCCCTGGCTGACGGGGTGTAATTTTTCGCGAATCCCGCGGGGAGACCTTGCCAAAATTCGTAGAAATAACTAGATCCCAGCAAGACGATAAAATTAATTGCGCATTCCATAAGTTGGGGTGCAACCAGACGCTGCGTTCGTTTTCTACAGAGAATAGTTATCTCGTAGGCGATCTAGTTTAAGTGGCGAGGGGTCCTGGTGACCCTTGAGATATTTAGAAATCGTCTCAGAGTCGCCGGAAGATCGCGATGCGACTGTCGTCGCGTAGGTTTCTGTGTCTGGAGAGGATCTCGAGGGTCTAGGGCTGCTGTTCTTGCCTCGCAGCGAGGCAGTACGCAGCTACGCACGCCCGAGCCCTCGAGAGAGTGTAATTAAACGAATACGCATTCCAACGCAACGAATTTCTAAAAACCTTCCGCAATTTTTTCCCCCTGCTAGAACTGTTGCCGACGATCGCGCGACGTCCGCGATTCCCTAGGTATTCGTAGCTCTGGAACAGTTTCGCGAAATGGTCGCAGGTGCTAATCTGGCCGAGACAGTGGCTCGACGCCACTGGAAAGAAATTGCTCGACCATTGTCATTGAGATTCGTCCAGGGATTCAAGAGAAGCCCTGTTAGGATTGCGGCAGCTGGACCTGGAATACTGGCGCTGCCGGGGTGTCCTGGTAATTGCGGGAAAGGATATCTCTACTGGCGAATTTAACCGTTAACGCCGACCAATGGCACTCGATCGTAGAACGGCACCTGCGTTCCTTTAATTCGTTGTTGCTTCGAATTACGCGAAATTTGAATCCCTTAGAGCTTTCCCCTCCCCTCCCCCCCCCCCCATATCCAATCCGCCAACCGCACTGGTAACGATCAACAGGAGACTCGAATCGTTATCTCGATGGGAAGTGGACGCGGTTAGTTTCACTTTTACGAGCCTTAACGACAGCGGGCAAATTGCCCTCGCCCTTTTGCGACATTATTCCCGATATCGGATTAGACGTGTGGGGAAAGTGGAAGAGATTGGAATATAATGGAATAGAGAAAAACAAAGGCAATGCGTATCGGTGCGTGGATCTCGTAACTGTCTCGGGAGCTGGGCTACAAACTCTCAATTTCACGATACTAGGAACTCGGGGAAGAGGCAACAGTGGGGATGTTTAAACACGGTGGGGGCGCGCGAGCGCTCGAATTCGCTGGCGATACGGTATTAGTCGAGATTACCGGAATTCTAGGGGAATTTCGATACACGGGAGTGGAGGCATTCGCGCGACCTGTTTACGAGTACCGAGAACCCGCTGGAATCGGCGAAAAGCTCTGCGCCGAGGAGGCAGGTGCTTTTCGATGCCGTACCGATATCGAGCGCGGCGAATACGCGCACTCCCGCCAGCCTATTCATTCCCATTTCTCTGGGAAGTGGGGAGGGGGGAGAGCGGAGAAATTTATCGCCCGGCCCTATAAAGCTCTTCGTTTTAATTCGAGATATTTCGCTGACGATCGCTGGAAAATTATGCATGTAAACGTCACGGTTGACATATCGCCGGAAACGGTACAAGCGCTTCGTGAAATATCGCGGAAAAACTTGTGCCGCGCTAGGTACCATTTTATGATAGGTACTTCCCTGTACAGAGCATTTCGCTTCAACTATATGTCTAAATTTACGATTGATTAATCTGCAGGCTCGGCATGCCCAATCCTCTCCTCGATCAACTCTATCGCTTGTTGAAATTTCTGCGAGAGTCGCTGGTTATCGCGCGGATATCGCACCAGATTCGCGCACTTTCCGTTGCAAATCGCTGATATCTTGCGCGGGACGAATCATTATCTCCTGTGAATCTTCCGTGAAATGTGTTACATCGCACAATGGAATTGCGAGATAGAGAGAGAGAGAGAGAGAGAGATATAACTCGTGGCGAAATACGTAGCTACCCATCGTGAATATTTCTGTATATCCTGCGCGTGGATTCTGATTTAGAATGAATAATTTGCAAAAAATCCGCCGCGCCGCTGTTCTCATTCGGACGGGCCGGAGATATATGGCTCCCAAAAGACTGTCTTCGTCTGCTGGCGCGTTCGCGGAATGCTCGACATTTTCAACAGTTACATTCATCCGTTGTAATTTAGGAATTATTAGCGGCTGCAACGAACGCTCGTGTAATATTTTTTACTTACGCCTATCCTGCTTCGTATAATGTAATATGTTTGCGAGGCTGAACAGTATTTTTTTAAAGAGTTAATAGGGTGGATGTACCAGTAAATGAACGCGTACCAGCGAATGGCCATTTTTTATTAATACGAGTAAAATAAGTTATTAAAATAAGCAACTAATTAATTAGAGACTTCTTTTAATTTCTTGCTTCGCATCCAAACAATTTTTCAAGCACGTGCAATCAATCGCGCTGCAAATATAATTTTATAATAGTGTTCATTCATTAGCCTTAAGTGTTCATTTATTGGTGCGTTTACCCTACCACGTAGAGTGTTCACAGGGTCGAGTTAAGGATGTATTGGATGTACAATATTAGACAAGAGTGTATGAAAATTTGAAATAATTGAATGTGTACGTCTAACTCGTAGTAAATCTAGATGTAAGGAACTGGAAAGACAGTTGGAGTCTTATTTCTACTCCTAGGAAGGTATTCTCCACTTTAAAATTGCTTTGTCAAGCATTATTTGCTAAAATTTTGCAAGTGAAAATGCCCTGAATTCACGATTTTCTCAAGTTACAATTTATTCCTTCAAAACGGTGTAGTGAAAGCACTTGAAACTCGGCAGATATTTTCATCCATCCATATACTACATGTACAAAAAAATTAAAAATATTGCTACCATTTCTTCAACATTTTGTCAGCTGTTTTATCTGTCAAGATCGCCCCTTTCTATAAAAGTACGTGTAAAATCAGTGAAAATTAAAATTATTATAACTCGGAAACCGTTCAGTGAATTCGTTTAAAATTTTTCGAGCACACCAGGAAGATTAAGAAGAACAATCTCACGAGTTTTCCTTGACTTGATACTATTTTGAAGATAGGTCCGATACGTCCTTTAGAAGCCTTAATTTCTCAGACATTTCCGATAATTTGAGTAAAAAGTGTTTCTAACAAAGGTTGGATTTTAAAATTCAGAAAATTTCTACGCTGCCCCCTTTCCCGTGTTTATTTTGCTTATTGGTTAATCCAGCACTGAGTCCTCGTTGCAAGGATATTGGATTAAAAGCAGACACGTTCGCTACGATTCTACCGGTCTATTCGCACTGCTTGGTAGTTTTTGCCGGATGCATAGCATAAAACCAGATCGACGCGCACACGATCCCGATTGCTCAGTTTCCCCGTTGTGATTTCATCGCCGCGCGTGTTGATCGTGGAAATACATACGCTGTGCGCGTCAGACCTTTCGCGATAGAAATCGAATTTCCTTGCGCCATACAGATGCGCCGCCTGGCTGCTCCTTTTTAACGCGGGGGGCACTTTTTAAAAGCTTTGACGCGGCAGCGCGATAATTTTCGCCTCCGCGCAGGACTGTTCAGCTGCCTCGCCGAGTGAAACCTGTTACTCGGCGAAGCGAACCAAGGATCGATGGGGGCTGAACACTCGATCGAAGCTACTTAAAAGCACCAACGTTCGCTTCGCCCCGCAACCATTGCACAGCGGGGCTGTATTTGCAATTAACGTTTGCCGGCGGTTTTCTAGACGGCGCGAATATTCATAGTGTTCGGTAGCGATCGAACGGTTCACCGCTGCCGATGCAAATATTTCCGCCACTTCAACGAGGAGCGTCGAGCATTAATTAGCGGTAGTTAAATGACCTGAGAATATATTTTAAAATCCCCGCCTCTGACCGGCCGAACGGTGTCCTCCGTCGTTCCGCCGGGCAATTGCCTCGCAGACGGCTGATTCGCATGATTCGCTGGACGATCCGATCGAGGAATTACGCGGAGTCATTGAACCGATGGGAAGGACCGGCGAGAACTCGACGTCTGGCACGAGCGGGCCGCCTTTAAGCCCCGCATTAGTCCCCGTTAAATTTCGCCTGTCTCGCAAATTAATCCCCATTGACGGTTGCCTTCTTCTCCGGCACTAATACGGTTGCGCGAATGCCCGTACTCGAATGAATCGACGACAATTATCGTTGCACCTTCCGCCTTGCACGTTCGCAGGGCGGACCTTGCCGATGGCTCGGCTGTCGTTCCATCGTTCCCGTAATTCCTCCAGATGGAAATTACTCGAACCCGTTCGCGCTTTAATCGTGCCCGGAGCATGTTAAAGGGCGAGTTTATCGCAAAGGGCTGCTCGAAGGGCCGTTCCCGGGTCTGGAGGCGAGTGGCCCCCGCGGCGGGGTGGCGCATTGTGACGCTGTTACGAGGGTTGTTGCTGTCGCGTTCCGTTCGCACGATTGTCGTTTGGTAACGGAGCAATAACGTTCGCGGTACTGCATCCAGATAAGAATCGATCGGTCGGAATTGCCGCTAGAGCCGCGCTCTCGCAGCGCACCACGCGTCGCCCCGAGCAAATTTTCAGCACAGATACGCGCGAGCCTGCAACGCTTCGGGGGGAACACTCGTATTTACACGAAGGATAACCTGCAGGTCCGCGGAATGCGGACAACGGATAGGTGGAGGAGAAACAGAGGTATAGAGAAATAGAGCGTGCGCTCTAATTAAAGGTTAACGGGATAAAGTTTTAGTTGGAATTTCGGGGGATGTAGAGAAGCTCTTTGCGCGAGGGACTGCCGGGGGATGAGCCGTGATAGAGGGAAAACGTTTCGGAGGCCGATTTAAATACAAATTAAATGACAATCCCTGGCGCCGCGTCGCGTCGCGTCGGTGCTATCGGTATCTCCCGGGATTTGCTAGAGATTTCTAGCACGGAGATTCGATTTGCCCCGATTAACTTCACCCCCCGGGATCGGCGTCGATACACGCCCCGAGTATTCCTTTGGTCGTTCTCTCCGCGATGTCGAAGGGAATCTCGGTCGCGGGCGACGACTCGGAGTCCTCTCGTCCTTCTCCGCTGGTATTTCCCACCGAAGACGGAAGAAGCGGTAGGTGTAATCGAATTTTCGGAAGATCGACAAGGGAAGAAAGGGAGGGAGACGACCGCGCGCCGACAGACGTGCGCGAGACTCGGGGCCGGTGGAAAAATTGCTGGAAAATAGATTTCCGCATGGTCGGCAGTTGCGGTGGGTAGATCAAAGGGTGTTCGTTAAAACGCGCGCCGAATAGAGGAGCCCACCTCGTTACTCGATTCGAGTGCGTACGTACCGTACCGTACGGTCGCGCGCGCCCCACGCGTCGCTAACAACCCCCGCGACAATAAGTGCGGACAAGTGAAAAAGATTGTGCCCGGGGCGGGGATGAAAGAACGCAGTCCCGTTTATTAGCCGATACACGGTTATTCCAGGTTGAACGGGCACGCGTCGGAACGTTGGGCCCTGGATTCCCGCCAAGCCGGTGCTCCCGTTCATTTCCTGTCAGCCCCCGCATCTCCGGCCCAAACTTTCCCGCTTCTTCGCTTCCTCCGTACCTTCACCGCGTCGTAAAAACTGTCCACAACGCCGCCGGCCCGCCCGCACCTCGCTCCGCAGATATTCCCATCGTAAATTGGATTGTACGGCTTGACGAGCTTTTAGCCTCGGCGTTGGATCTCGCCCGTGAATCGCGAGGACCCTCGGCATTAAAAGCAAAACGAGCTGCCGCATTCTTCCAGGCGACGAATTGTTCCAGTTCTCCGAGAGCCCGCGAGAAAAAAAGGAAAAAATTCAAATCTCGCGAAATTCCCCGAACCTCGAGGTGCCTTGGTAGTCGCATTCAACCCGGCCGCCTTGATTGTTCCCATTCTCCCTTCGTCCTGGGCCTTTCTCAACTCAAAAGTAATTCCGTCGCAAATGATTCCATTAAAGTATGTTTCGGCCGGTGCGCCGAGCGGAATTATTACTTTTCCCCGTATTTTGTTTCGCGCGCCGGGGAGCAGCTCGCCCCTCTGTCGCCTTAGCGCGCGCGTTGCCGTGCATCCGCGAGTCACGGGATGGAAAACTTTTCGCGGCGAAATGAATTTCACGACTTCAGAATGGGAGAAAATCGAGGCCGCCGGGGGAAAAAGAAGAGAAGAGCGGCGGCACTCGGTTGCCGAGGGGAAAACCGTCCCCCTGCGAATGCGCGCAACGACTCGGGTGGATCGTAATTTCACGATGAAAATTACTATCGGGGGACACGCTCGACTGCTGTCGGTAAGAGCAAACACGCCGCGCGAGCGTTTAATTGCGCTAAACGAAGTTAGTTCCACGGTTAAGCGTGCCCTTTTGTCCGCGTTCCCGCGGCGTGGATTTTGTCGAACTCGGTACCGCCGAGGCGCGACCGTCGGAGAAGTTAAACGATCCCCGGCAGAGTGGAAAAATCCCTGGCTGGCTCGATGCATTCGAATACTTTCGGCTATCCTCGGCGCTATTAACATCCACCGATATTAGATTAATCGCCGGGCCGGTGTGGCGCGTCCGCGAACTGATCGTTATTATTCACGGCGAACGACAGAACGGTGGAATTTAATTGCGGCCCCCGGGTAAGAGGAGGATCCAGGCTTCGCAGTCGAGGCTCGTTAAACGTTTGTATTTATCGCCGCGCGGAAACGCATTCCGCTCTCGCGGAGCCCTGTAAATTTTCTGAATTTACACCGTTGCTTTCGGAAGTGTGCAGCGGGGTAGAAAGCGCAGTTTCGCGGGAGGGAAGTTAGGCGCGAAGCGAGAAGAATAACGAGCGGTATAAACGTTTTTACGAGTAGCCGGGCGGACTTAAGGGATGGGTTTCCGTATCACGTTGCGGCTTTTGGCATCGCCTCTACCGGCCAGTCGCGCCAGCTAAATAAAAGCTATAGGTAACTATAACCGAACAGTTCCTGCCCGGAAAGCTTCTCGGCCCTTCCTCTTCATTCCGCGGCGACTCTCGGCCGAGGCAGCGAAGCGCGAAAAAACGGCCTAACGTTTCGACGAAAGTTTCCGCGGAACACCCTCGCCGTAGCAAACCTGAAAATCGATGCTACACGTGGCCCCCCATTATGGTTCAGTTAACTGGACTGCAACTCGAGCTTCGTCCAATTAAAATATCAACGAAAGCGTAACGTCGATTCGCCGTAGCTTCGAATTCGGCATGCTCGATCCCCTGTCCCAAAGTTTGTAAAACGAACCCCCCCCAAAAAAAAGAAGAAGAAACGGGGAGAATAGTTCGCTACAATTTAAGTGGGAGACTCTCGAGTTGCTCTGACAACAGGTAACTGCGCCCGGGCGGCGACTTGCAGTTGCAGCAGGTGGCGTCGACTGAGCTTCCTCCCTCGAAGCGAAAAGATGAATGTGAAATCCTCTGCGCCGGATTGGGAGGAAGCAGACCTAGATATACGTATATCAAGACCCTGCGACTGCGAGTCCAGGGGTCGTCTTATTTCTACAGAAACGCGAGAGTCTGGCGTCGGGAAACTAATTACACAAGTCAATGGAGTTTCGCTCGGTAGGCGCTTTGATTTTCCCGGAAGCAAGCTTAATGCCTCGCCAGGCTTTATTCAACAACGCCGTAGACACGCGTTTGCTAGAAAACACGCGGTGAAATTCTTTGAGAAACTTGCGCGCGAAGAAACGAATAAACACCGTCTCGGCGACAACATCGGGGATCGGGGCCATTCCTGAGTAATCTATTCGTTGGTAATAGGATTCGTCACAGGCAGTTCAACCCCGACGCAACCATCCCCCTGTCTCCCATAGGGATTAGCTTGGACCAAGTTACACAGCCACACCCCCCAACCCAACAGCCTTTCTGGCGTCTGAACACGGTTAATAAGACGACAGCACGAGCGGCGAGGATCGAAGATTCGTACCGGGTTACCGGGGAAACCTGGAAAATTCCAGGAGCGGCTTCCCGTCGAGAAGCTTCTCCCGACCGCGGGTTGCTGACAGACGATCGCCGAACAGAAATTAATCAAGACCGAGAAAGTAAAGTAGGTATTGGAGATCGACTCTGCTGAAGCTGAATGTCCGATAATTAGCTGGCTGCGGCGAGGCACTTAATTAAAGCGAGGGCTCATAATTATCCGGTAGGTACGTAGCTGCAGCGGCTCGTTAAACGCGAGAAGGTAGGGTAGCCAGAGTTTTTAAGTGGAACAACCGGAGACTGCCGCGCCCGATTAACGCGACGGTGATAATCGATTTTAATCAACGGAATCAGGCACAAGAGAAATTGAAATTCGGTTATGCGCGGCTGTGTTCGCGCGTGTTTCAATATCCTACGAAATACCCGGCGGTGCCGGTGCTTTCCAATCCGTCGCTTTCGGGAAACGCAACATCGATCCGTGCAGAACGACGTTTTGCCCGCCACTGGCGGAAGTGTATATACACCTACGGTTGATTTATCGGGAATGATTGCGACGGAATAACGGAAAGTATCGAGGCGTTAATAAAATAACACTGCCGCGCACGCTCCACGTATTTCGCCAGTCAATTGCCATTCGAGTGGTAAGGGCCCACGGTTCCGCCCGCTGTTATGGGAACAAATCTGCGCGGAAGGGAGTAAAACGTTGGCTAGCTCTGATCGACGAGACTTCTTTACTCGCGGCGTGGCGGTACCAGGCAGGATTATTGCTCTCTCGCTTCCGTCTGAACGAGTTAAAAATTCCCGTTGCCGGGGCTTTCGGTTTTAATTCAAGAGGAACGGGGGAGGAAGCGAGCAGTTGCCGGCGACCAGGCGGAGGTCGATAAGGCGACCTCGATGAGGAACGAGGATAAAGTTGAACCGAAGCACGCTCGGTTGTCATTCCGCACGCACGGTGCTTCGCATGTAAATCTCGGCGAATGCGACTTGAAGCAGGCACCGGCGGAAGTCATTGCCCCGGTAAGGATGCTGCGATGATTTCGCTGCGCCACATTGGTAGTCCGGGTGGCCGCCTCGAATAAAATCGACTCGCAGCCGAGGAGGGCTCGGCGGGGGTTAGCTCCGTTCGAGTTGAAGCGAGTAAGCAGTCGGCGGGAACGGTTTTTACCGCTTAAGCTTGTCGGCAAGTGGGGTTGGTAGAAATGTAAATAAAAATCGGGACGAGGAGGGGAAGGCAGAGGAGCTCTCCGCCCCTCCCGAAGAGCACCGCGATTTCTCGAGCCTCCGAAAGCTCGAGCGCGGACGGGGAAATATGCGGTACGTACTAGCGGGGATTTAATTGACTTTTACCCAGCGGCCGTTACTTTTTCACATTCATTTTATTCGACGCGTAATTAGATTTTGAATATAAATGGCTGCGCGATTGGCCGGGCGTAGCTTGAGCGACAAACAGGCAGGGGGTCGGGGATTTGAATTTTAAGCGGCCGCCGTTCCATCGACGGGATGCAAAGCGGCCGGTAGAGGGAGAAACTGGAGGTAAAGGAGGATGCCGGAGGATGCAATTGCGCGGAGCAAAGAAGAGGAATCTTATCGTTCGCGTAGCTGCCCGAGGAGTTCGAGAAAAAGAAATTGCCCTGCGCCAGTTGGCATTGTTCGCGTCTTTTTCCTCCACGCTTGTCTCCCGATGGCCGTTACTCTCTCTCTCTCTCTCTCTCTCTCTCTCTCTCTCTCTAAGATGCGTCCCCTTTCCCGATACAGAAGAGTAATTGACACTTTCTGCGACAAAAGCCTTTTCCTAGGAGGTAGCAACGAAATTTCACGGACGTGATCGGCACGTAACGTTATTTCTCTCTTCCGAAGCTTCTTCCCCTGAAAGCAGTCACCCGGCGTCGTCTCGTCTATGTATACAACCGTCCTTCTGCCCCGAAAACGTGTCCGATCCACGAATCCGCCCACCCGTTTATCTCGCTTTATAATTGAAAGTCGAAGAGCGTCGAAGAAATATAGGGGAACGGTCCGTTCGCGCGGTCGAGTCGCGATTCCCGACGAAATTCATTATTCCGTCGGGGAGGTGTTGCGCTTAAGATTAAACCAGGCGCTTTGCAAGTCTGCTGTTCGAACGGCAGAGTTCCCGGCGCATGGAAAATGCGAGAAAGTTTCTTCGATTAGCGCGGCACGCAAGTTCCACTGAATTCCTCGGCTGTATACCGGATTATCGGGAGCGAGAAACAGTTGTGGCTGCTTTGAGCTTCAGGACCGTAACGAGCCGACCGAATTCGATTGAACGATTGAAATTAAAAGGGAGGGGAGATATGCGTGCCGAGCGATAACAGTCTTTTCTAAGGAGCACTCTCGACGGCCCGCTACGATCGTAAGAATTAAAAGGGTCGGGTTGAATGGATTTCCTTATCGTCCAGTTTAATGCCGAGTGTGTTAACGTTTCCCGGGGGGGAACTTTTTTTCGAGTTGTCCCGAGACTAACCAGCTGGTCAGAAGCGTATCTTTTAATTATTCGCGTAGCTGGGAGATTGTTTGCAGGGCCCAGGCGCAATTAGTCGGCTCGGTAACGCAACTTTTAAAACTTGTCGACGGGAGCCAACCGGAATCGCTTGTCTTTTCTTCGTTGCCACTCACTTCCCACTTGCCGTCCCGTTCTTTCATTCGCGTAATCAAGGAAAATTCAAGGAATATCGACATATATCTCGCCAACGTTCTGGCCCTCGATTCCGGGAATCGGTGCAACGGCACACATTTCTTTTCGTGCAACCTCGCGAAACAGAGAACCCACGGAATCCGCGCATATTTGCGAGGGATTGTTAACGCGGTCCCACCTACCCGACAGTCTTCCAGCGAGGTGGATGCGAGTTTTAATCGCATCGGACAGTTTAATCGCTTATTATTCCGCTATGTTTCAAGATTAATGCGTTTAATAACGCGATAAACAGTATCAGGCACGGAAGCTATTTTCCGCGGACCTGAAATTATTTCATTACGGTTAATCCCATTAACTCCACCGGCGCAAATCAATACACGCAACGATACACCTATTGTTCGGAATTGAACTTTTAAAGCTGCGCCCAATACATTATCGTTGTTCTGCCGTCGAAGCGATAATATCGCGAAAACGTGGACTGGCTAGAAGGGAAGAAAGAACGTGCGCCCAGTACACGCGTACGCGCGAGTACATAGAAACATCTATTTCGAGGCCCCGTTGAATAGAATCCCGCGGTGGATCATGATCGGAAAATACAGGAAATGAAGAGTCATTCACTCAACGTCGCTATTCTCTTTTTTGAATTTCCTTCTGCAGTTATTGAAAGGCTCCATTGATCCGAGCGCGCGGTATTACCGGAGCGACGAGCCCGAAAACGCTCGCGGCGAAAGAATCACAATGTCCCAGGGAATAAGCAAATTCCAGGAATACCTTTTTCAAGCGGTTGAAAAATCCACCGAATCACAATGATATTAGAAGTTGAGCGAGCATTCGCCGTGAAGACGGTCTCGTGCGAATTCATCCCCCCGACTCGACGAGCGCGCCGCTCCAGCGATCCCGACCGAACCCGCGTAAATCGGTCCGCGTGATTAGCTTCGTTTACGTAATTCACGGAACCCGCGTGGCAGCCAATTAAGAACGATCGATGGTGCATCGACGATGCGCGAACAAACTGGGGTGCAGGTATCAACGAATCGCGGCGGCCTCGGTGCCGTGGGGAGCAACGTGTTACGGTAGCGGCGTTTATTTATCGGTTGCCGATCGGCAGAAAACGCTCGAGCGGTTCGCGGACGATCGTCAAGCTCGATCGCGCCGGGCGGTTCGAGATTTCATCCCCGATTAGGTAGCTGATTCGCTGGACGCGATACCCGCCCATCTATGCGCGTGTCTCTTTCCGCGATGCTTGTTGAGCGTCGAGTGGAAGTATCTATGCGGAGGAAGTTTATCGTACCGATGCAAAATCTGCTCGTGTTTCGACGCGGAGAGCCATAGACGAGACGAACTGGTCATCGTTTCTCGGACGGATGCCTCTTCCGTCCGAAGCAATAAACCATTCCCGAAAGAAGAAAGAAAGAAAAAAGAAACGCGAGAGGGAGATGCCCTTTACAGAACGGTGGAGCAACCGTTGGCCGATATGCCGGAGACATCTATCGACTGAATCGGGCCAGAAGTAGAGGAGAAATAAATCCGAAATCGGAGGGTACGCGCGGCCGCCGCGGTAAAAGGCCTCGGCGGAGATTTAATTTGCGGTTCGCCACTCGGCGGTCGGGCCGGGCGGAAAATCTCGATCGAATGTTTTTCATCTTCCTCCGTCGTTCTTTTCTTCCCGCTGCCTGGGGTCTGCGGCCTTCCATAGAAATTAGAACTGTGAAACTTAATAATCATTCTGCCAAGCGACCGCGAAAATTCACGAGCGGAATGGGAGATTTCCGTCGGGGATCGCCGGGGCGGCCGTGGCGCGGCCTCGCGGTTGCGAAAAGCTTTCCCCGGTTAGCGCGAATCCGCTCGGTTGGCTACCTAATTATTCCCCGACAGACGCATATTTGCTCCGCAAACTTCCACCGTCGAATCGGTGGCAATTCGGGAGGGCGGCCACTAGCTCGCGCGGCCTTTGCCCGGAGAGGAGGTGGCTTGAAAAGCGGCGAATTTTTTGCGTTAACGAAATTAGAGTTGTACAAGGTGGAGTGCCGGGCTGGCCTCGACTCGGCGAGTGGCTTACTTTTCTACGCTAGACGGCGCGTAGTAATTGCTGAAAAACACGGCGTAATTGCTTTCAATTCTTTCGAGTGCGCGACGCGGGCGAGGAAGCTCGTCATGCTCCCTAAGTGCTTTTACTCGAAAACTTCCAGCGATGGCGACCTGCCGCCGTCCACGGTATTATGGCTTTCCTCGCTGATCAAAAAACAAGTAGCCAGGTAGAACAATGATATTAAAGTGCTTCGTACAATTTCGATGGCACCGCGCTACGCGGAGGGTACGAAGTCCGATACTTTCACGGCGGCGAGGAATGATAGTTACACGGAAACAAAAGCTTATTACGGACGGATGCGTTCCAAAGGTTTTTCGTTAATTGTCCCTGAAGATGGGCGTTTGGAACGGTAAGTTTCTCGTCAAAGAGAGCACCGAGGAGCTGCCTGAACCGAACCGTTTGGTCCTTTGTACAAGTTGCCGGGGACAAAGGGTAGGTATCGTCGGGCATCGAAACAATCGCCGGATCGTCTAATTGGATCGTAGACGCAGGAAAGCCGCGCGGCAAACTTAATTGGAGCGACGTCCGGAGCGCGGCGACATTGGAGGATGTAATTACTGAGCGAAGCAGAATTCAAGTGGTCGAGACACGCGGTGGGAATTTTTTCGAACCACGGTCAACGAGCGTCTCAACGACTCGTTCCCCGCTAGCTCCCAACGAGAGCCGAGGCGTAAACCAAAAATTTATCCGCCGCGTCGCGCCTCTCCGATTCCCTTTATAAAAGTTTCCCCGTTTATACGGCGCGCGCCTACCGACCCGGAGCACCGCCACGGGAAACCGTTCGCGATACCCGAAAGTACCGGAATCGATTTTCCTTCTGCGCGCCATGTCAAAAGTGGAAAGAACTTTGCCGGGCTCCGCTCTCACAGAACTCCCGCGGTGTTCTCCGAGGAATACCTGCCTTTGTCGTTTGCCACGATGGAGCGATAATATATCTCCTTGGTTTTTCCATGGAAAACTGCGTCGCGGAACTTCGACTCCTCGATACGGTCTGGCCAGCGTGCACGATTCTACGCGGATATCTCTGCCTCTTAGAGATACTCGTGAACGTGCCGCGTTACCCGTTCAGAAACGGTACCCACGGCGCCGTACGTAGAATATTGTCCTCCTCCACGCTGATGCAATTTCAGTTGGAATACGAGAAGCTTTAATCTCACGGGCAATAGAAAAATAACGATCGTTTTCCTCGTCTCGTTCCATCCGCTTTCCTTTGGTTGGATCCTCGAATGATCGATAGAATGCACGGCCAGGTATGGGAGATTTCGCGACAGGACGCGGTCAGGCTAATGCTACTAATGCCGCATCAGTCATCCCCCATCCCGACCACCGTGCTATCCATCTCCGGTGAGCTGTTGCTCCCAGACTCCATAGATTCGATCGCGTAATACAGCCATTAACATAGCGTTCAGCCCGGGCGAAGAAGCGAATTTAATGGAGAGCCTGTCTGGAGCCAGCGAACCCTAACCCCGGCTCTCCGCCGAGGCGAACGCGAACAAAAACATTGTTCGCGAACGTTCTCCTGCGTTCTTGTCGTGTCCACGCCACCGCGAACCGAACGAAACATTCGCACACGATTAAATACGCTGAGTTTCGTTCATGTTTGCGACGGAGCGGACAAGACTAGAACAGACGAGAACGTTCGCGAGCACTGTTATTGTTCGCGTTTGTGGAGACACGGGGTAACAGGCGGCAACGGTCCGGTACGAATTTCAACAGGGTTGACGTTAATTTGCAGAGCTATGCGAGGAATGGGCCCTGGCGAATAGCCGCGAATGCGTGGAGGGTGGCGGTTCGTCAGGCACGACGCACGAGGAATCCGAGGACGCGTCCGAGGCGAGGTTCACCCTGAAATATTTGGGCAGTACCCTCGTCGAGACGCCCTCCAGCGAAGAGGCGACGGCGGAGGCCATTAAGACTGTCATCACGATGGTTCGTATATATTTTAATCCCCGTTTATCGTCCATTCCCTTTCAGCTAGCATCCAAGAACCCCCCGGTTTCTGCGCTGGCGATGCTTTTCAACGTCGCCGCGGCGACCTCGCGTATAGAAAGAGGGAGCGAGCATCGAAAGGTGAATCGGTTTAGCGTTGATCGATCGGGGGCCATCGCGACGTGTATCCAATTTTCCGCGTGTACGGCGAAATGAAAATCGTTCCTCGAGAGGAGAAATCGGTTCTCCGGGGCGGGTGATCGAGGTGTTTCTGAAGAACGACCACCGACGGCTCAAGTGGCGCATAAATCTCGACGGCGTATAACCCCTGTCGTAGCTGGCTCATTAATTTCTCGACCGAGTAAACTATGGTGCTGGATAAGGTCGATAAAGGTTCTCAGCTTGCCGCCCTCCGACTTGCCGGGGTCGACAACGAGGTCTCACCTCTCGATCCTCTCGATGCCAACCCCTAGCAGACCGCTTTAATTTCCAAGCGACGCAGGCAAGCCATTCCATTTTTACGTATTTCCGCGAATTTGTTGGAACGCCGCGCGTAAACGGGGCCCCACTCCGTTCACCCGGTTAATTAGCTTGATTTAAAGCGATCGTTAACAGCTCCGCGAACGGGGAGACAGCTTGTAGCTTTGCCATAAACCTCGCCGTTCCGTTGATAATCGACGGATTTCACGGCCCCTGGCGAGTAATTGCGTTCCCTTTTAACTACGTTCCGCGGGCAATTGCATTTTTACGTTTTATTAAGCGTAAAGGGATCGGCCGGTCGCCGAGAGTCGCGTTGCTTCTCTCGGGCCGGGGCCTCGTCCCGGAAGCCCCGGATCACGAGCGTCTTCCAATCTCGCCGGGAACTCGCGATTAAAGCGGATTCGCGTAATCCTCGGCGTAGTTAATTCGTTAAGTGGAGCATTTAGTCTGGCCGAGGTTCGCGATTACGTTACCATAGAGCGCCACCAGCAGTTCGCCGCCTGCCCGGCAGGATATTTGCTTTCCGCGGGCGGAAATTAGCCCGTCTTCTTTTCGGTTTCTTCGTGACCCCGTTCTACTCTGGTAATCCGTTAAAGCCTCTTATTAAGTAAACATCCTACGGCGGCAGTGGCGACGCGTCCCTTCAACGGGATCGGATCGTGATCCGTGCGAAAATCGTCGCCGAGAAAAAAAGTCCGCCTGCACTCTGTTGACAGCTTCGACACAATGGCTCCGCTAAAACGCTTTCAGCGGCAAGGAGAAGGTCTTACATTCTCCCCGGAAACGTTTTCTCGGGCGCAGCTGCTTGCGTTACTTCTAAAAGCACGAGCATCTCGTCTCGAGAGAGGTTACCACTGACGAGCCACGGGGCGGATACACCTGTACTTACCCGTGCTACACTGATTCGAGAAACGTTCAGCCCGTGCCACGCGATTTTCCTTCCATTGCCCGAATGGAGGAACCCCGAGGCGGGATGGGTAATCGATGGAATTGTTTTAATATCGCAGGCGAAGGCGAGCGGTAAGAAGCTGCAGAGAGTCTCTCTGGCTGTGAGCTTGAAGGGAATCAGAATGACAGACCTGGCCACGGAGGAAGATCAGCTTCAAGTCTCCATATACAGGTATGCGTGGAAACGGGATAGAATTTCGCCGAACGTATCGCCAGTTTGCTATTATGCAGGCCTGTCACGGTCGCATTTGTAATCGGGCGAGACAGGGTTTGTTGCTCCGCTGTCCTATTGTGCATTTCCCCCCCCCCCCCAGCCGACGTAATATCCGATATTCCTGATGGAACGCGTTCCGAAATCTCGCGTAATGATGCCGACGAGCAAGCCGTCACGGGATTCGGATCCCGGCCACGGGACACCGTTCCGCCCGCCGATCGGCCGCGGCGATTTATCGAACCGGGGGTGCCCCGAGCACCCGGTCATCCGACATTAAAATCAAAAACAACGCCGTTACATTGTTCTCGCTCGTTCTCGCTGTAACGAGCTCGCGCGGCGTTTCGAATAAAGAACCGTTCTGTTCGAAAGCGATCGTATCGAAAGCAATTAACAGCAGCTTTCCCGCGTTCGCGGGAATGAATTTCCCGGGGGGTCGCGTCGCTCGCAGATTTCAATATTTTCATAATACGCTTCACCCGAGAATAGGAGTCTAAATGGGGTTGGTTACCTGAATACGAAACGCTATCGAATATAGCTGCCCCATTGTCCGTGCGCCGGCTTTGTTCGATTATAATACACCCTAAAAGCGTACAAGTGGTAACGAGGAATTTTACGGCCCGCGGAAGAAAGGGGGAAAGTGGTAACGACCCGGGCTATACATTTCCTTAATCGCGCCGCTACCCGCGAGCTTTGTTGCGACACATCGGCGCTGTTAATGCTACTAGAATTAATCGTAAGAGCAGCCACGGTGTAGGTGCAGGTAAGGCGTGGGACTTGATTGTTCAGGAGCATTCCCTTTATCTTAAAGAATTTTTTTATTATTATTAGGGGAGAGCGGGGACAAACCGTAACACTTTTTACATTTGACCTAGCTACCAATTACTTCTTATAGATATAAGAACGAAAATTATGCCTTAAGGGGACTAGGCAGTCGAAAAATCGATTTTTTTTTTTATTGCATTTTTGGGAAGTACTATCCTTTCTGAATAAAATACCGTTTGGTTTATATTAAAATTCACTCTGCTGAAACTCATTAAGCGAGGTATATAATTGTAAAAGTATTTTAAGACGTAGAAAAACTTTAAACGCGTTTTCCTCGAAATCTTTTTTTCTCTTGCTTTTTTCCTGATTGTGAACGAATGGAGGTTCAGATCGACTCGAAAAAATTACAGGATGTGTAAAACATATGCCATTTCGGACCGAACCTCTGATATGATCCGTAAAACTTCGAAATTTTCATAAAAAAATTAAGAAGTCACCGGATTTTGGTAGCGTCAAAACAAGAACGAATTTTTCTCGGAAA
Source organism: Andrena marginata (assembly GCA_963932335.1). NCBI lineage: Eukaryota > Metazoa > Arthropoda > Insecta > Hymenoptera > Andrenidae > Andrena > Andrena marginata. The sequence continues at coordinate 2,577,454 of OZ010660.1, forward strand.
AATCGCCGTTTTTCAGCCACCAATTGCATAATTTTTATTTAATTTTTGTTTTTATAGGTTTGGTCCGAAACTATGAATCCAAGAAACAAGAATCACACCTTTGAAATCGAATTGCGTTACATTTTAAGACCGATATTAAGGGAAAACGACGGAAAAACGTTAAAATGTTTACACGTCTGCAGCGCCATTTTTTAAGTACATATATATTTCTTACCAATTTTTTTTTCAATCTGTATGGTATTAACAAACATTGGGTAAAAGGATACATCTGGATTTGCTTCCATTTTTTTACAAATAAATAAGTAACAGAGTCCATTTCTCACTAAAAACGACTGCCTAGTCCCCTTAAGATAGCGTGTTTCTTTGTCTGTCGTTTGACCACAAATTCAGTCTTCCATGATAAGTAGTCAAAGAGTTATCGCAATTTTCCGCAGTGACTGGCTTTGTTATTTTTCTCCCGCAGGGGTAGGACGAAAGTAATACTAATTATCTTGAGGAAAATTAAGTAAAAACACTTCTTCCAACGCAAAATAGGATTTTTATCATCAGAAACGATAGAAACAAACATTTAAATAAACAGATTTTAAGTAGGTAACGATAAAAAAGTATAACCAGCTTCAAACATTTCTTTGATACTGCGTATTCGATTTAACATGGAATCTCGTGTAACGGCCCCAAAAGTAACTAATATTTATGATTTTTTTTTAAAACTATTGTTAATATTGGATCCCAGCCATGTTTTTCGTCACAGAACTGTTACAACGTACAAACTATACAAGACTTATTGAAATCAAATACAGGAAATTATAAAGACATTATCTAAGAACGCTCTAACAAATAATCAGATCAATGTCCACAGTTTAACTATGAATATTAACAAAAAAACCAACAGAGGAGACGCTTATCTGAACGATCGAAATAAAGAAATCAGCTTGCCCACGGTATACGAATCGTTGTATTGCTCAGCGTCACTCCGCGAAAAGAAAGAAGCACTAAACACGCGTAACTATGTAAAGCGAACGTTTTGGAAACTTTTGTGGAAGGCGGGAGAGGGCGTGTTATTTTCATGACGCCGTTAAGTTTGTCCCCGCTCTCCCCTATTATTATTATCATCGTCATCAACGTGAAAAGCTTTTAAGGGGGTCGTCTTATGTGACGGCTGGCTTTTCTTTCGCTTTTTGGGGACTTTTTTTTGACGAATCATGAAAACACAATATCTTGGAATTTGTACTACATATTCATTAACATTTGAAGAGTTATTCAGAATGTTTTGAAGTTAAAATACGGAGTGGAATTGACTTTGCAGCTCTCGAAAGAGACATGGTGCGGAAAAAATGTTGGTCGACGGCTGACATGATTCCGGCTGTCCTGCTAATCTGAAATCAAAAAGTCAAACGGCACATTAATTTGTAGACTTGTGGCTACAGCCGGTACCAGAATGAAGTCAAAATATTGGTAATTTAATGTTTGGCAGAGTTTTGTAAATAAAGCTACGATTTTCGTCAATGACAATTTTCGTTCAAAACTGTGCCAAACATTAAATTTCCAATATTTTTACTTCATTCTGGTACCGGCTATAGCCACAAGTCTACAAATTAATGTGCCGTTTGACTTTTGGATTTCAGATTAGCAGGACAGCCGGAATCATGTCAGCCGTCGACCAACATTTTTTCCGCGCCATGTCTCTTTCGAGAGCTGTAAAGTCAATTCCACTCCATATTTTAACTTCGAAACATTCTGAGTAACTGTTCAAATGCTAATAAATATGTAGTACAAATTCCAAGATATTCTGTTTTCATGGTTCGTGAAAAAAGCATTCCCCAAAAAGCGAAAGGAAAGCCGGCCGTCGCATAAGACGACCCCCTTAAAGAATTTGAAGATCTACAGCCGTATCGGATAGCAGTGCTTTAAAACTAGATTTCTGCTTAGAAAGTTTGACTTATGTTTGTTAACGTTGCGCGTTCCAAGCTCCGGCTCCGAGACATCTTCCGTCGCAAGTGTTTCCATAGAAACTTTCCAGCATCGTGATCCCTTTGTTGCGTAACCATGGGAATTTCGCGGCGCCCTTGCAGCCGCTTCTCTCCCCAGCGATGAAAACAATTTGCATAGAGCATGTATACACGTGTGCATGTTTGCACATACATTTGTATCCGGTTATGCACTCAGCGAGCACTTCTATTCGCTGTTCCGCCGAGACGTTTGCGTTACGCAAATCGTTGGCCGAGACCGCGGCGAATTATAATCGTGTTTTCCGTTGCTGGTGGACCGTTTGTACGCCCCGAAGCTTCTACTTTTCAACGGCTTTGATTTTCTCTCCCTTCACATCCGTCTAGATCGCGGGCTGTGATTAATAATAATCTTTACAGGATCTCTTACTGCTCGGCGGACGCGACCCACGACCACGTGTTCGCATTCATCGCGACAAATTTGAACGAGACGATGGAGTGCCACGCGTTTCTGTGCCCGAAACGAAAAATGGCGCAAACGGTGACGCTGACGGTGGCACAGGCCTTTAACACGGCTTACGAGGCTTGGCAGCTGTCCCAGGCCGATCCTAGGATCCATCATGCTCAAGATAAGAGCCCCTCGTTAAACGACGACAGAAACGGTAGGTGGATTAATCTCTTTCGCCGATCGTCCAACAATCCCGCGCTACGCCAACTAAACCGACCGTGACACTAGACTCCCGCGGAATTCTTAAGCCTTGCGGGTCCGCGACACTCGGAGCACTCGGGCTTTGTGATGAAAATAAAAGAAACCTGGCTTTCATTCTTTAAATAAATCTTTATAATCGCCCAATAAATCTTATTGAATTTGCATTGAAAATATTTTTACCTCTTCAACTGGGTTCCCCCCCGAAATTAAATCTTGACTGCGCCACTGACGGCATCGCGCTTTAGAGCCTCCAAGGGTCAACGGCAACCGAACGAGACTGGACGTATTTCTTTACGAGCCCTAGGTCGTGGCTCGACCTTGCACCTTGACACGTTCTTTAGCAAGGTCGTCGTCTCGACGCTCGTTTACTCTGACACACGCATCACTTGACCCACATCCCTGTTTCGCTTCCGCTCGCACCTGCACGCGTGGCCAGCGAAATTCGAGAAGCCGTCGACTCAGCCGTGCGTTAAAGTAAACACGAGCCGGCGCCGAGGCAAGGACGCTAAAAGAAACGCGGGGGGGGGGGGGAAGTAGAGAGCCTCGGGAGGCTCGTAAGCAGTGCTGTCTCGCTCCTCTAGCTCACTTACCATTCGTCCCATTTAAGGATCCGCGCGAGCCTGAAGTTGCGACACTTGAACCGATTCTAGATAACGGAAGTTAATCGTGCGAAACCGCCTGAAGGAGACCCAATCGATAGACGTCGGTCGTCGAAGTGCGGCAATCTCGGGAGGCGATCAACCTCTAGCGTCGTATCGTTTAATCGACTATAAAGTTGCGTCGCGGTCGGTGCGATATACGCGCGTGGCCGTGCGCTAAACTCCCAGCGAGCGCGGATATTGCGGAGAGCCTCGGCGAAGGTTACGAGTGCAGCCGAGGAAATTGTCCGGTAATATCGAACTTCATATAGCCCGGCCAGCAACATCGCGGGAAAGTAGGACAATTAGAGCTGGCCCGCTCCCCTGGTCCGCTCGGGCACAAGTCTGCGGCGTTCTCCTGAAACGGAATTAGCCGCGATTACAAGCAACGGCTAGACAACTACCTGCCGAACTCCGTGGCAAACTAAGTGGAACGTAATTCAGTCCGTTTGCCAGAGAATAATTAAAGCCGTTCGAGCGAGTTAGGGGTTTAGAGGAATACCGCGATTCGAACTATTCGGAGGAATTAAATATCACGATTGCTGTCTGCTCCCGAGAGCATCGTTCAAATTAATTCTGCTAGCGGACCGTACGTGGGAGTTAAGCGTCCATTTGGGTGGCCGGCCAAGGCACCTGCTAGCGTTTTACTATTTAGAGCGATTAATCGGGAATAATGTACGGGCGGAGTGCTCCGATGCATCTGGCCGGCGAATACGCCCTGCCCCGCGTTGGGAATTTGGCGAGCCCTGAGACATTCTCAGACAAATCTCCTGGACACCCGTGTATCGGTTAGCTTGGAACGTACACGGGACAGGGTAAATAATCAGCGGCGCATCGGTAATTAATGAGGCGGCGCCCGTTTCAGGGTTTCGAGCGGCGAAACGACTCGAAGCTACCAATTAGCGGCGAGCTAGAGATCGGTGTTGGTGCGTACGAAGGCTCTGGTTTGCCCGTTACCAGAGGCTCCTGGAGATTGGTGTGCACGTGGGTCGATAATGAAAGTGTACACCTAGGAAGCTATGTAGCAGGGGATACGACGAGAGATCCCGTTTCGCTATTTACGCGAATGGGATTCGGCGGCTATCACTGTTTGTCATTTACTCTCGGTCCCGTTGATAGTTGAGCTACGCGCGGACCACTCGGCCCGCCGGAACCGCGAACTGCATCGGGGAAAAAACACCGTTGCTAACCGGATCTCTGATTTCTGCTTTCAGAGAACGACGGGAGGAAGCTGAAGAGCGAGGAGGCGAAATCGGTGGGAAACGGTGACGAGGAGAAGAAGCCAGGCGGCCAGCGACGCAACGCGAACGATGCTCAGAAGAATCTTCTCATTGATTTATCGAACGACACTAAACCGACGGGGAATTCATGGGTGAGCGATAAAACGCGAATGCTTTTGACGGGGCCCTATAAATTTCTGGCTCGTGGCCGAGATATACGTTCGGGAGACGTTTCTAAGATCGAGCAAATGGCGGAGGCGATTTGCGAACGAAGGGTAAGGGTACGACGATGCTTGCAGGTATGCTTCGAGGAGGAGTCAGGGCAAGATGGCAAGAAGCTGCAGAAGAAGGGCAACGCTACTAGCATCCCGATGACGACTCTGAGGCACACGACGAACTCGTCGTCCCATCACGTTGTGCCGAGGCCAACGACGGCTTTCAAAATGCAGAACGCCTGGGGGGAATCGAGATCGGTGGACCTGATGTGCTCGTAGCAGGCGTAGCCAACGGCCGATAGCTTTCGGGACGTGCCATTAATCACTGGCCTCTGGAAGCACCTGTCGAACAACGGGCCACCGAAGAAAATCAACCAATAGGTTAATTGTTATCGGCTAACACCGACGCGCCCCTGGATACTTTTTAATCGCTGATGGATCGGATCGTTGGAAGAAACGCGCCGCGAGGAACGTCGCCTCGAGTGCAACGAGGTGCTCGGTGGTCGGCCGTCACCGGCTCTGAGAATTAAACTTTCATCCGGGATGCGTACTTGTTTCTGCGCGGCTTGGACTTGTCCGAATACGTTTAATAATATTTGCCGAGTACCGTGGAGTCCGACTATAGCGCAGCCGGTCCGAGATACTATGCACCGTGATCTTCGCGACGAGTTCTCTGCCCTCGCAGAACGAACTACGTGGAGAGCGGTGCTCGGGAGGACCAACGGGATCGATGGAAACAGGCACTCGGTTCACGGCCAGCGAGTGGGAACAATTTTCACAAACGTTTTCTATAATGCGTGTATCCGTGCCAATTCTTTCACACATATCGTACACAACTTCGTGGCGCCAGATTACGCGCGTGCGACCGCCCCGACCTCCGCTAATTTTAACGGCGCAACGGAGGTTTCTTATCGAACGATTTCGCATACGTCGAATAGAGAATTGAAACGAAGCGGCGATGTATACCCGCGTCTATACACAACGATCGTCCACGTCGAAAGGAACAAGGATACCGTTTCGTAATTTTAAGCGAACCTTATCTATCGTTAAATAGCTGGGCTATTTTTTTAGTTGCACGTTTCTAAACTCGTCCGCACGCGAAGGGAATACACGGAGCGTGCGTGTACGATTAATCGTTAACGTAGGACCTATTAACAGCATCATCGATGTTAATACAGCTTCTTACTCTGTAATTTTTAAGGGAACATTATATCGACGACGCAGTTCGTTCATTTCTCTTAGGATGATGACAAAGGACGAATATCAATTCTATACTTTGGAAAGTACACTTTAGTAGATGGTGTAAAAGACACGATCTTTGTCGAATCAATGGAATAGCGCGGTTCGATCTTAAGAGAATGATTTCGTGTATATGTTGTAAACGCGTATATCCCATTTAACTGTAGAATATTGTTTATCGTCATGACTCAAATATAATTTACCCCGAATGCGCGCGCCTGTGTGTGTGTGTGTGGGGTGTAAAGCGTGTGGTTCAGGCATTACGATTTATACTAAGTAGATGCTTGAACGATACATATGTATATGTGTAACAAATACGCGACCGCTCTCCCAATCGTGTAACTCTGAATCTGAAATCACGTTCTCATTCCAGTTAGGGGTCGTCCTTAAGTTACGTAAGGGTTTTTTGGGGGGGAGGAGATCGCGTATTTCTTACGTTTTCTTAGAAGATGGAGGGGAGAGTCAGGTGGCGTCTTGCGTAATATTTTTTAACCTAATTTTCAATAAACTCAAATTCTATCATTAATGTTCCAGAAAAGTTGTTTTAGTTTAAATTTCCCGAAAGCGAGTTGAATGAATTATATGAACCTTTAAAAGAATTTTAATGACTGGAAAAATTCAATGTAAAAAGGTATTACGTAAGAAGGGGGTTGCAATGTCAAATCTTAGAAATTCTTATACTGTGGGAGGGAGGGGGTAAGAAATCGGCACAATTTCCCTTACGTAATTTAAGGACGGCCCTTTACATGGTATTTCCGATAGACCAGCGGGATGATGGAAAGCGAATTGCTATTCGCGACGTTTACGTATGTTTGTGAAACGTCTAGATTGTCAGTGAATCGATTATCAATTTTTCTATCCCACGGTTTCAATTCGTAGCTAAAATGCTGTTTTCGTCGTTAACGAATATCGCGAGCGAGCATCGGGATATTTGAACAGGTGCTTCGCTGAACGAGAATGCAGAATAATTTTTTATGCTCATGACTCGACGGGTGTGACGCATTTCCGCAGAACGGATGGGCAGTTTCGCCTAATATCCCTAAGTGTTAGAACGTAAGGATTACACGAGAAATACACACATACATATCTAAAGCGTGTTTTACTGTCGCACAGCGGAAAATATCAGCTTCGGCAATTACCAATCGAAGCCTAAGTCTCGCTCGATTACGCCCACGTACATTTTATTGATTTAGTGCTACGCCGAAAAGTTGTCCGCGTCTCTGTTAAAGATGGCGACAGACATCAACTCCAGAAGCGAAAGATCTAATGCGAATAACGACGCTCCGTTGAAATGAAACTCGTGAAATTCGTTGTCGTCAGTAGCAACAGATGGAGGCCCGTGCTCAAAGTAGATTTTATCGTTAAAATGAATCTGTACTCCAGTGTCCGAAAAATTCTAACAGGCTAAGGTGGAGCGTGGCTGTTTGCGTAAGCTTGGTTTTCATGGTTCTCGTCGATAGGTCCCCGGGCTATTTAGGAGCCGCCGAACAGTGGCCAGCCCTGCAAAAGCAAAGACTGGGACGTTGATGCCAGAGATGCTTGGGGGTTGCTGCATAGAGGGTGTGCAAACGAGCGCGTTTCAGTCGAGAGAATAGAGACGAAGCTGAGGACGGAAAGAGCCGCCGCGGCGGCCTGCTCGTCAACTGACAGACAAAACAGACTACTTTCCTATGTAACTAGGTGCTTTACGGTGCTTGACGGATGCCCTACATACGAAACTACTCTCGGCCGGTCCTTTCAGACCGAGATGCAGCATTTTTCGGAAATACATTTTCTTTCCCGCGGTGCAACCGTTCTGCCGCTTCCGAGCGACGTATGTACTTTTTTTCCCCGGAGCAACGTGTGTTTTGCAGTTACCGAGATGCAGAAGGCGAACGGCACGGGCTTGCAAAGTAACGAGTACATTTCCCCGGCGGTTTTTCGCCGTGACCACTCGCAAGGGATCACCGCTCGTATATCTTCCGCGTATATCTCTGACGCGTACCTCTCCATTTTCCCCTTTACCTAGCCGCTGGGAAATAATTTGCTGTTCCTCTCGCGCCACGGCTACTTTAGCGGAAGAAGATTGCGATAGACGAGAGAACGGCCGAATAGAAATGAGGAAATTTTCGAAGACACGAACGCTGCCCTGAAGCTTATTTGATGAGACTTGCGGGTGAAGAAGCGGCTCTTCCAGGAAATTACGAGGGTGGTAACGGAGGTGGAAAAAGGAAGGCTAGGAAGCCAACCTCCCCCCCCCCTCCCTCGCCGGCATCGCAATAATGCCTCGACCCCGGCTTTTCGCAGTTTTATTTCCGGGGTTCGCGGGAAATTTTTATCGAACCACGGCGACCCTATGAAATGCTCGCGTAAACTTTGGAACTTTAATAAACGCGCACCCTGCCCAACAATCGACCAGCCGGGCGAGCCCTGAAAGGGCGAAACTCTTGCAGAATTCTTTACGCCAACCACTTAAACCACAATGGACGAGTAAACAAAACCACCTGGCCCTCCCCCCGGTTAACGAGTCTTGTGTGTCCAACGTTCTACAGACGAAAGAGAATGGCAAACGTAAAGCGGAAGCGTGGCGTAGTTGCGAAACGAATCGGTCGCTGATTAAAAATCTTCGTCACGGGAATGCACTCGCGAGAGCGACGCAAATATTATTCCACGGCTTTTCAACTTCTCTCGCCGACTCAATTTTCCGTTAAAAGCAATTACTTGATTAAAATCAGGCCAGCATCGAGTTGGAACGATTAAATAGCCAGCTGGGAATTTACTTGCACCTCGAACGGAGGAAGGGTTAGGTCTTTATTTATCGAGGCTGCCTAGACCCATTGAAAATGGTGTAGATATCAAACGAATCGATCGATTCCGCGAAACTTTCAACGAGCCGACTTTCAAGAAAGAATGCTTCTACTTCTCATCGGATAAGTTTCTTTCGCTTGCCATTCCTACTTACTGGCGGCGTCATAGATACTTTCAAAGGAACACGAACTTTACGAAACTCAATGGACAATGGACAGACAGTTCACATTCGCGGCGATAACGTCTCATTGTACTCTTTCAATTCCGCTATCAATACGCGTTCGAACTTTACTGGACGAGATACTTTGCGCGGTTGAAACGACTCCTTTCTAACAATAACTGAGAGACACCATCGTTTTTAGAAACTTCACACGAAAAGTACAACTAAAAGGTTATGTACGCGAGTCGGGAATATACTAAAGAAGAGGTGCATTAAAATCGATGATTTTGACAGCAGTTCCATCACTGTTCTTGCCAAGCTTTCTAGAATACTAAAATAGTACGCACAGTGGTAACACCACGAGCCTAACTGAACGCGAAAATGGACATGACAGGGTAAAAGAGCAAGCCCTAGCTAGTAGCTGGACACAAGAACCGTGTCACTCGTCCAACAGCCGTGCGACGCAAATTTGCCCATAGGCATAAAAAACTCCTTTCCGCACAGAAATCCTGGACAAGAAATCACTCGTGATTCAAACTATAAAATAAAACGGTCGTTTTGCTGCACTAACTCTGAACGTTGAACAGGACCGAGTCTCGAGAGATGGCGCCACGTTTACCTATCGGAGAGCGATCCAAGATGGCGGATGCGAGACACACCAGAGGCACTCGCGTGTCTCGAGGCACACAGTTTGCAGCGCTGCCGCGCATAGGCGCTGTCGCTCGGCGTGTCAGTCCGAGAACCGTTCCTCGAGGATGTTCTCGGTAAAGATCTGGGGAAGTGGAGATCCGTGGCTTCCTCGGCCCTCGATGTTTCCCGCGAGGCTCTCGGCTCCTTACGACAGGCATCCGTCAACACGCAACCTCGCATCCATTTCGTTCGCGTCTTCTCGCGAGGTATCCCGCAAGGACAGCGTCTGTTTTACCGTACGATTGTGCTTCTGGGAATGAGCAGAGAGAGCGTGCTCCTGCCGCAGACTGTCTACGTATAATGCCACACGAATCCCCTGTCAGATGTTCGGCAAGAGATATCGACACGATCACGTGTTCGCCCCTCGTTCTTTATCGCGGCGTGATCCGAAGGAAAAGTGGATGCTGATCGGTTGACAAGTGGTGGCAGAGCAACGTTCAACCTCGTTCCACGAGCGGCAGTAAGGAAACGTTCGTACCCATGGGCCACCGGAGCCTGACGCGGATCGCGGAAGCTGTGGCTGCTATTTCCACTCGAAACCAACACGTCTTCCAGAAGCTGATCGTCGCGTAGAACATCGAACGACTGGTGAGTAGTTCTCCCATTATCGAAACGAAAGACAGTCGGGATTCTCGCGCGGCTTCGATCGCCAAATTCTTCGCTCGCACGTACCTACTTTTTCCGCTCGCGTACTCACGTGACAGCTGACGAGCCAACGGCTGTCACCGTCTCACCGAAGTGACAACGTTTCGATATCGTTGGCAGTGCCGCAGCAACCGATACACGATACGATCTCTGGGCAATTTAAATTTCAATTAGAGCGATGGGAGGGGAATGGGTGTTTCCAGCGGCAGAGATGAATAGATTGTGTAGTTGGAGATCATTTAAATCGCTACGTCATCTTCGCGAAAGGTATATCGCACTTAGGCACAGAGGCTGTCGCCAGTGGTTGATGCACGAGGCATCGAACAAAGGCTAACGAGAAAAATCGTTGGCCAGACAAATAACGTCGCATTCTTTATTCTTTATCGGTGGCTCGGCTTCAATGCTCAATGATCATTGTTTTCATGCAGCTATTGTATTCCTTCGCCGGGATACGAAGCCGGAATCGTTTAACTGGATTTATTTCAGTGCGAGAGCTTTTCGTTCGCCATCGTATTGGAAGTTAATTAAACGACCGGTGCGGCGGGTCGCGTCCCCGAATATGCCCCCGTGTTACGTATTATTTAGTCGTGATGGATAAATTTCGAGCGGTACCGCGATATGCGGTCGTTTAAATGGGTGGAAGCTGACGGTCGAACGAAACGAAATACAGGCTGCTCCAGAACTATCGACGTTCACTTGACAAACTTGGCAACGTTTACTCTTTCTTTTCAACCGAGTGCTCACGAATTTTGCGACGGAATAACTTTTAAATCAGGAAACCGAATAGCTCGGGAACGATATGTTTACGGTCCCGTGTCAACTGAATGTTATTCTTCCATTCGGAGAATTCTGCTTCTTCCAGTTCTATTAATACTGCCGCGGTTCTCAACTAGCCTGTATACGTGGTCGATGCATCGACACAGCTTGAGATTCGGAAGAAATCCATTCTCGGCGGGTCACATTAGGTTAAAACAATAGCGGCCGCCGCGCTTGGGATGACCTAAATGCGAGAAGTCCGTTTTTAACCGACTTCAAAAAGAAAGAGGTTCTCAGTTCGAGGTGTTTGTATGTATGTATACATATATATTTTTCGCACGCCTGATACTCTGTTCTTTGCCTGCCCGTGCATACAATGTATTATAATGAAACAGATCTCTTATTTTTTGGTGTAACTTGAAAACTGCTTGACCGATTTTGATAATTCTTTCTCCATGACCTAAGTTGATCGAAGCCAAACTAAATGCAATAAGTTTCACCAAAAGCGGTTCAGTAGTTAGGAACAATTTACGAACAAATATAATACGTATAACATACATACTTACATAAAAACACCTCGAACTGAGAACCTCTTTCTTTTTGAAATCGGTTAAAAATATCAACGCGTAGTTTGTCTAGTACCGTTCCTTGCTCGCTTTCAGTCCCACTGATTCGCTCTCGTTCCATCTTGATTTTGCCATCGGCAAGAAAGAAGCGTAAACGATCGCTCGAAGTCGTGTTCCCTCTACGTTATAATATTATATTATATTTATTATAATATATACTATGTATTATATTATTTAAATAAATGTAGTTATATAACTTAAATAACTAAAAAGGACAAAAAAAATTAAAACCTACTTAAAAAAAATAAAAATGTACTAAAAAAATAAAAAATAATTTTGTTCCTTATTTAATTTACGACTCTTAATTTTTTTTAAGCCGGCGCCAGATTTACACAATGCAAATGATTCTGGCGCCGACATAAAAAAATTGAGAGTGGTAGATTAAATAAGGAACAAAATTATTTTTTACTCTTTAGCACATTTTTATTTTTTCTATAGTCGGCTTTAACTTTTTTTATCTATTTTTAATCTCCGGAGATGGAATGTACGCATCGATAAACGTCGGCCTGTCCTGGCTGACGAACTACCTTGGATTCTCTAGCCCTCCTTTCCACCCGCTCTGCGATCGACCAGCTTGCTTTTCGAATTTACGCGATCGCTCATGGTACTACTACCAGAAATACCGTGGGAAGGGGAAAGAAGAAAAAGCTACGTATCCTGCTCGCTGACCCGGCCACGCCGTAATAACGCGACTGACCTTGCACAACGAGTTACTGGCTTTCAAAGCGTGAAAGAAAACCATGCAAACGACATTCGCATTGCCGCGCAACGCAATGCGCTAATTGCGTAACGCGGTGTGAAATTCAAACACGGATTCATCATGTCGGGATTGCAGGGAATTCTATCCCCAAATAGCGATTGAGAAACCGTCAGACAGATATCCAGCGTAACGTGGCCACGGATGCAAAGTGTTTTGCGGTGCCTCGAGACGGCTGCGCAGCAATTAAACCGTTCAAGTGCCTATGTACGCATGTGCTTCGATTCGGGAATCTCTTACGGTAAAAACGACGCTGGCGAATGGTAAAAATTCAACGCGATTGCCTCGGAATAACATAAGCATAAATATCGCAGACCAACGGTTTGGATGCTCTTCGAGAATACATTTTCAATGCTAGCCAGCCTCTCCGCTGTTGCGTGGCCTTTTTGGAAAAATTATCGCTCCGACGCGGGTTTGGCGTAGCGTAGAAAAAAAAAATGAGAAATTATCGTTACCGAGGAATACGCGCGCGAGTAAACTGCTGGAATGGAAGATGGGAAATACAAGAGGTCAGGTACTGCTTTATTCGAGACTTCTTATTTTTTTTATCTCCGTTGATGTAACCATGGGACGTCTCGGTGATTTCATCGTACCGTTGCGACCTTCGCTTGCAAATCGATAAATCGTTTTTATGCTTTCGGGGCGAGTTGCTCGCCCTCGCGGTCTCGGGAGTAATTTAATCGCGGAAGGCGCGCTCGACGGAGTAACGTCGCGGTTACTCCTCTCGAAAAATTCTCAATTATCCGAAGCGATTGTTCGCCGAGAATGCTCGAGGAGTTCCTCGCCTTTGCCGAATCGTCCGCGGACGATGAAGTCATAACTACGGGAAACCGTGTTCCCCCTAGAGCCGCGGTTTGCACGAGGCCTTCGTTAAAAGGGTTGCACTTAATCGCTGCAACGATGTAATTGCAGTGTACTCGGACATATTTTATCCGCGACGTGGTAATTAAGGAATTTCTGTTCTTGCTCTCGAGGGCTGCCCTTAACGTTTCTGCCGTCGGGCATTTCCGTTGCGTGGCTCGTGAAATACTCTCTTTCCTTTCTGGCGGCGACCATAGTTTATCTAGTTTATAATGTATCGCGCTCCCATCGGGACATTTATATAGTAGAGAGATATATCTGGCGTAATGGCCCTCGGATCGTTGAAAGGCAACTCGAGACGCTTTCGGCGGCGAGCAGGTTCCCGGTATGTAGGTAGCCCTGATCATCGGATGCATTACGATCGATGGACGTTCTCGAGATAAAACGAGAACAATGTTTCGCGACGGGCGTCGCGTCGTCGGGTAAAGTTTCTTCGCACAACGAACCGTCGATCATCGGGTTACTTACTGCCAGACCTCGCTCCGCGCCTCTGCAAACCTCGCGACAGCGTTTGTAACACAGGTAACAGCCGATACCGCGCAGTCCACTTTCCCGGTAAATCTTGTTATCGAGGATGCGTCTCGCGCGACGTCGCACCTCTTCGGTCTCGGATTAACCGGATCCTCGGTGTTTTATTACTATCATTATTATTTTTTGTGCCCTGAAAGTAGGAGTGTTAAACTCAGATGCAATATCTATTGCTACGTATCTTCCTAAACTTTTCACGTCCCTCGGGCTTCGTAGATTAACCTATCAACTAATTAAATATACAGGAAGGAAAGGGCTCGGGGAGGTAACGTGCACGATACTATGACTCATCAAGCGAGTTTGCCAGATATTTTGAAGCGGCAACAGGAGATAAGCAAGGAATCAGGCTCTCAGGTCTCCCGACAAAGGGCCTTCATTTCCCTGCGAAGTACCCGACGACGCAGCGGTGAAATTAGTATAACTCGCGCGATACCCTCGATTCTCCACTGTTTGCACACGCTCTGCGCACACGTAGAACGAGGCTTTGACTTCGCCACTGTACTCCCGCGCATTATCCGCGCCTGCCTGCACTCCGGGATTCCCGGCGCGTCGGGGATCGAGTAGCCGGTATTTGGCTGCGTGGAAAGCGCACGAGAATCGAAACCTGCCATTCCACTTTCGTCCTAGAAATATACTTGTATACAGAAAACCTCTCGTTTCAATACTCGTGGCGGATAGAATTGACTGTTCCCCACAGCCGGAGACGTTGCCTCGCGTCGCGTGGAAGCCTATCTTGACCGTCATTTTTTTAACGAGATTACACGAGGGTACAGTAGGAAGTTTCAGCCTTGACCTCGAGACTTGCACGTAGGAACTTCCATTTTCAACGCTTCCCCGAGGGAACGTGGCTTGATAATTCTTTTCTATTGTAATTTCTCCTTCCTCGAGACTCCTCCCTTTCACCGCATTACGCTTTACACGTTGCCTCTATTTATAGCGCGTTACTAAACGGCGTCAGCGAACAGGCGAATAGAGATGCAAACGAGTTGTGACAAGTTGCGCGAATAAAGTCGCAGCTGTCGCTGGGCTGCTGAATTTCCCGCTGGCTTCCGCGGTAATTTCTAATGAACGGAAAACGCGATATTAAATTACTCGCGTTTTCGGCGAAAGTTTCGCCCGCTGTTCGTTCGTTCGCGGAATTTTATGAGATTGAAATTTGCCCCGTAAATCGTCGTGGGTGTAGCGGGACGCGCGGTATTCGTCCGAATTAATTAGAAGTTTATTACGCTTGCTGCTCGGTAGAGAACCTCTCGTCGAGAGTGATCGCCCTCGTATTCCGATTTCAGGGTCGTGTATATTTTCTTAAATTGTCCCTTACGCTGGCCGCTATCGATGAAACCGCGTACTCGTAACGCGGAAAACACAACCTCTGCAGGCTCAGTTTGCCTGTCGATTTATTCATTTATCGTTGCTGGCCCCCTGCTTACTTTCCCGTTACGCGTTTTAATCGTAGTCTGCCGCGTCTGCGTTCTACTGCCCCGCCAATTAATTATTAAATTTACGGATATAGGTAACGACGTCGAGACGAACCGTAACCCGGCCCATGAAAAATTAACGACAATGGGTCGCTTTATAACAGACGACTGCTTTTAGAGAAAAAAACGCGCACGGCTCGCCCACGAGCGGTTCCGTGGGGCGATAATTGCGATAAGAAATGCCATCGAGTTGATCGCGTCCCTTTTATATTTCTCTCTCTCTCTCTCTCTCTCTCTCTCTCTCTCTCTCTCTCTCTCGCGATAACGTATTCTCGTAATTTTAAGAGACAGTTCCGTTCTCTTTCTCTACTTTCTCTATTTTCGTTTACGCTTGTCGCATTTCCCGTACGTCCCCTTGTCAATCTTACGCAACGATATTCTCGTATATTATCCTTTTATTTGCGGTATTTTAGAGAACCCGTTTGGCTATCCAATCCTGCATCGCGTTCGTTGGAAAGTGGTTTCGTCTTGGAAGCCGCGTGTAAACAGCAAAGAGTAAATAAGTATTAAAACGCTCCGTGATCGCCTATCGATAGATAGCTACGGGGAAGAACACGCGAGCATAGTTGCAAGGAATAATGAGAGCAGGGCACCGATGAGTTATGAAGCTCGTAGCTCGTTTATTATCGCAACGGCGGGGTTAATCACGCTCCGTCTAACGATTTCCTTGTTAAACCCCGCGCCGCTGACGATGCCGGGATTCGTGCCATTTCGCGGCACCATCCGCCACCGAGCTACCAAGTTATCCTCGTCATCCTGAATTCCGCGAAGCGAATCAGCTGCGCTGGCGGAGTCAGCGTGGCAAAAAGCGAACGATGAAAATGGCACGCTCGGTTTACGCGGAACGTTAATACCTGCGGAGAGGACCGCTTAATCGTGCCTATTAACGTTTCCCCCGCCGCAGAATTCTTCGCTAGCATTGTCCCACTTGTCTGTGCGCCGCTGACAGTCCCGCGGTATTAACGATTCCAAAAGCCGAACTTCGCGGAGGAAGGTTTCGATTGTTCGACGGTTGGAACGTGCTGGGAAGAAAAAGTTCTCGTTCGCGCCGTAACACCTGCGAGATAAATCGTTGCTCGCCGAAGAGACGGATACGTGTGTCGGCAGTTTATAGTTGGCCAGGCCTGCTGCGATCACGCCGTAGCCTCCGCAGACGCGTTAATTGCAAATTTCGTCCGGCTCGTAGGTTCCGCGGCTTTTCGGAAATACGTGCTCCGTTCGAGAAGCCCTCACCTCCCTCGTATGTCGCCTTAAACGAGCGTGCGGCTGATCGATGCGGAATACGTGCCCGGGGTTACGAGCCAACACCCTTCAAAACATTTTCCACCGGTAATTTCCCCGGCTTCGTTTTAGATTTTTCTCCATCGATGGGTCCGCAGCCTCGGCTGGTCGCAGCAGGCTCGGATTGCTCGCGGATATCAATCTGGACAGTCGACGGGTGGGCCATTTCGCTAAACTTATTATCATACTAGTTCTCGCTAAGAGACGTCGATACTCGAAATCCCCCTATTATTCCCTTGGCGTAATTACTCTCGGTCGGAAGCAGTGTGTTCATCTACTCATAATTTGCTACTAGTTTACCATTTAATGGAAGCCTCTCGCCTAATTACCTCGCTATCGCGCCCTCAAATTACGCTCGAACCCGATAATTACTCACTGGCAAATTACCGTGGCTTTTCAGAAGGATACCCTTTCAACGGGATTATAAATCACCATACTGTAATCTCGTAGGGAAGAGGCAGCTGTTTTCTGAGAAGAAAATACCTGTCACTGTATTTCGTTTGATCTGGCTGCTTCTTTAATAATTGGCGGCAAAAGATACAGAAGGAATAAAGCGCGGAGGGGAGGGGACGCCGTTTTATTTTTACGCGCCTAAGGATGTAGAAAGCGAGCATTGTTACAGGCTAACAAAGCGTCACTGAAGATCCCGGGTTGAGTCCACCGTCGTTGAATACGTAATAAAAGGGTTCCGGATTCCGAGGCAAAGGTGGCCACGCTAAATGCGGGGAAGTCGGTGCCAGGATACTTGGGGCATTCCTAGGAATTGGCGGCGGCAGTGTGCAGGCTCGAGCAGCGTAATCTTAAGAGAGATACCCCGAGCGTGCAATTTCCAGAATCCTTGATAACCACGTATTCCAGGGATCTGTTATCTGTCTTCGTTGCTTGTAAATTGCGTTCCCTCGTACGCCGAAGAATAAGACAGATGTTCGATATTGGTTACAAGCGAAGCTCGACGCGTATAAATCGCGGAGCAGAAGGTAGAGGGGGGGGGGGGGGGGAAGCAATTTCAAGAGTCGCGTCGTAACCATTTATCATAAATAAGCGCATCGACTGCTAGCCGAGCGGGTCGCAATAGCCGCGATTGAATTCTCATTCGGTTGTTTATCAAATTCTGCGCGGCTACCGGAATTCAGAGGGAATAATTATTGCACTGTTGGACGCAAGAAGGGCCTCGGTGACAAAAGTCAGTTTCGAGAAAAGTATCTGTACTTAAACATCTGCGCGAAGTTAGATATTTTTCATACATAGTGAAGCTGCTGTGTCTCCTTTGTAGTTGCATCATTACAATTGGAATTATGTAATAAATTCATCAGCTAAATTAATTTTAATTATATTTGAAATGGAGAGATATAGAAGAATATTTTTTTAATATGATTTCTTTCAAATATGCATAATATTTGAAAAAAATATTCTATATTTTTACATCGACTTATAAAATTTACCGCAACTCTGTCAATTTCATGGAATTATCTAATAAATTCACCAGCTAAATTAATTTTAATTATAAGTCCTCTCAGAACCATCCAGCATAAAATGGAGAGATATAGAAAAAAATGTTTTTAATATGATTTCTTTCGAATTTGCATAATATTTGAAAAAAATATTCTATATTTTTACATCGACTTATAAAATTAACCGCAACTCTGTCAATTTCATGGAATTATGTAATAAATTCATCAGCTAAATTAATTTTAATTATAAGTCCTCTCAGACCCATCCTAAAAATATTCTATATTTTTAAACCGACTTATAAAATTTACCGTAACTCTGTCATTTTTAAAGATACAGCAAAGAAATTTAGAGTGCGTATGTAGAAAAGAATGAGGGATCTAATTATGCGTTTTATGCAAAAAGGGCCTGAGTGGCCCGAGGTCGTTTTTGCATGCAACAGTACAATTACGAAACGGGGGGGCTGTCTTTGCATTAACGGCTCTGTCAGAGTGAACCGGTGCAGCGCGCAAGGTAAGTTATCAAGCGAAGTTGGTACCGGTGCTTGTGAAGTCAGTCGATCGTTGATCCTGCAGCTTATTCCCGGTAGGTTCGCATTTGCGGTAAATGGCCAGCATCCCTGCCACAGCTATAATCGTTGATATTAGGTTTAGAACAGCAGTATGCACACACACTCGGCGCGAGTAGCGCTATTTTCGCTGTTAAATACGCCACGAGCGCTCCCGATACGTGTACCTAATACGTGCAGCATTCGCAACGGTGTATTTACACGATACAGCGTTCGAATTCAATCCCGGATGTTACTCCTCCGAAACACCGTGCCTCGAGAACGTAATTACGTCGCTGTGCACATAAACCATTACGCAGGAATTGAGCATCATTGCGGTATTACCAACGGAGGTTTCTTATTGTCTCTAAACGTCCCAGCGATGGGACGAGCCCTTCTAAAAGCCAAATAACTGTGCAGAACAACGTTGAAAAAAAAAAGTTGCAACCCGCGCGGTCGTTAAGTGACGATTAACGGTTCGTCGAAGCCATTAACGAAAGCGTCCGAAGTAATATAATTAAGGCTGAAAGCTTTATTATCGGAGCGAATAACATTTCCCTGGCCTTGGTTGACCCCCCCTCGATACAGGCAGACAGCGCGTAATAAATAAATAAATACGCTTACCCGTCTGCTTCCGCGGCGATTTCAATGCCTTTGAAGGAAGAAGAAGGGGGAGCGTGTAATAATTAAGAGGCTACTTCTGATATGTACGTGGAGGAGACAAGGAAGAACGTACCTGAAGCGATCGTTTGAAAACAGAGTCGAAGAATAAGACGTCGCGCTTTATTTCGGTATGACCTCTGAGACGGAAATATGCTGCAGAGATATTGCGAAGCGCGTCGTACGTTTTTTGAATTCGCACGCGGAGTGGGTTAAGAGGGGGTAGGGGTTTCGAGAGAGCGGAGCGCGGATACAAGGGGGGTGGCAAAAGGAATATAAGGCATTCAGGAAGAAACAGAAGTGAATCGGTCCTCTTTCCCCGTTCCCCGGCGGGAAATCATTCGCGTCTGAGAGGAACGCGCTGGCGCTCCGTAGCAGGAATAAAGAGATTATTTCAATTCCGTTCTTATCCGACGATCTGAAAGAAGACTAGGGGGGGTGTAAATTGGCCAGCCTCCAAGATACCTCGTCAGCGCCCGGGAGCTTAAGGGGGCGAGAATGGTATAGAAGCCGAGTCAAGTGGGAACATATATTTTCCTTATCAGTTTTTGCACGGAAAGCTCGCGAACGTCGGCTGGCCTCTGCGCGCATTTCCCGCGGCCAGCCGTGGGTCGACGGCCAAATTTCGAGCCCGGTATCACGCGGATCAGCGAGACGTTCTACGCGAGGGAATCGAACGATTTCCTAAAGTCGCTTGTCCCCGCGACGGGCGGGCGAGCTCGATGGGACGAAACGGGACGAATCTCCGGGTATCGATATCGAGAGAACTGTAGTATCCAAGGATCGGTCGCCGAAAGGGAGCACCCTACGTGCCTAGTAAATTATTCGTGCCACGGGGGCTAGCGGCGCGGCAGCTCGATATATTTCGACCGGTGGACGGCTGGATGTCGCGTTAGGGTAATACAGTTTGCTCGTTAAGCATCGCCTAGCTTCCAGGGTGTTCGCGGTAACGGAATATTCTATGAAACCGCTTAAGCTCGTTTCGGAATGATCGGGAGGAACGAGGACACGGTACGTTAACCAATTACGTTCAGCGTGTGTCTGGCGGCCATTAGAGAAGTTGCGGCGATGAAAACTCCCGTAAGCTTAAACGCGAACGGAAGCGGGGCTCTCGATGCGCCGGTAACAGTAGCGGCCGCGGTCAGGTCCGTCCAAAGTGGCGGATGCCATACAACCGTGCATATTCCATTGTCTCCGAGGAAGATCCGCGAGGGGAGGCTCGGGCCCTGCGACGCGTCACGCGGCAACCAGCTCCTCTGCCTTTCCTTTCTTTTTTACACTTAACACCCTGGTCATGAATAACACAAACGTGCGCGCGCGGTGCCCGAAGAACGCGCACCGGACACAAACTAGCGCGGAGTACCTGTGCGCGTTGACATCACCGTGGGAACACACGGTGGGTGCAAGTTGCCAAGCATCGTGCGAAGCCTAGGCCTCGGCGAAAGATAAACACGAGCATTTAGCCGCGTCAATTAGACCAGAAATAATATAATTGCATGGAGGAAAGATTAGATTCGTCGCGATACGCGAACTCCCCGTCGCCGCGCGCCGCGGGTCTGGGAAAGATTCGGACGGAGCCGCGGCCGATTCCACCTCCTTGGCAGAGATCTATCGCAGATTTATAGGTTGGCTCGGGAGAATCGCGGGAAAATACCGTAATTACGCGAAAGTTTAATAGGCGGACGGTTTTACCGTTGCGCGAGCCTCATCAACCCCCTCTCTCTTCTCCTATATTCGTACGAAAATATGGATACACAGAATTAGGAAATTCTATGCTATAAATACTGTCGATCGTAGCCGCAGATGCGAGCTGTAAACGCAACGCCCTCGTGCACCGCGTGGCCCGTACGCCGGGCGTTATGTATCGTAGCTTGCGGTCGGTCGCGCGCCAACGAGTTTGGCAGTTCGTGTTTCCACGCGCCGATCTAGCTCCCCAACCGGTACGCGTATCTTTTTACGCCGCGTTTCGCCTGCTTACGACACGTCGCGGAACGTTGCGCGCTGGCAGATGTTACGCAACGTGCCGATTCAGTTGAATTATTTTCGTTGGCTGTTGATAATGTACCGTGCACGAAGGTAGCTCGTCGCGATGTATCGTAGAAGGAAAGCGCCGTAGGTGTCTAGGAACTCCGGGGAGGAGGGGGGAAGCAGGCGGTCGACCTTGATGAGTTCCGTCGAGCCGGATACGGTAGGACGGTGTTCGTCGATGCTTGCCTTCGGGGCCAGCTAATACTTTTATTCGATTCCCTGTCTCATTTGAATATCGTACAGGAAATGCAGTGAAATCCACCAGACCGAACATATCGCGTGTCCTCGGCATCGTGCGTTCGCAGGCCTTTCGATTTGGTCACTCTGGCCCGAAAACCTCGGTGGCCCTGCAGCCTGCACCCGCTCGCCGTGTATCGCTTCGGCGCTCTCTCGCCGTTCCTCTCTCTCTCTCTCTCTCTCTCTCTCTCTCTCTCTCTCTCTCTCTCTCTCTCTCTCTCTCTCTCTCTCTCTCTCTCTCTCTCTCCCACCCCGTTCTTTCACCCCCGACAGAAGGGTTATCGCGGCGACAAGGCGACTCGCGGCGACAGTTCGACTGAATTTCGAGGCAATTAAGATTTGCTCGGTTGGAATGATCGATGCCTCCGCGCGTTAACCGTCGCGCGTTCAATCCCATTATCCGTCACCTTGGTCCGTTTGCCGCGATTGGACTCTATCGGCGCGCCTGGATCGTGGAATTGAAAAAGCGCCGTCGGCTCCGGAGGCTCGGACGATGACCAATGCAGAGAGACGGTGCTAGCGGCCCGGCCAATCGCGTCCGTCGTCGTCGACTCGCGAGCGAGCGAGCGCTTCGAGCCGACGTCGGTCGACGCCGACGTTGGCGTCGACTCACGGCCGGTCGCCTCACCAGTCTTCGCCGAGACGCCGCGCGCTTCGTGTTCGCGTCCCGCCTCGTCGCGCCTCGTTTCGACCGAGTTTCTCGTCTCTGCTTTATTCTCGAGGGGAACGCTCGCCGCGTGTAAATGATAGAGCGAAGTGTTGTCGTCGACAGCGGGCAGATTCAATCGAACGATCTTATCGGTTCCCTCGCATTCGACTGGCGTGCAAAGGAGGAGGGTGGCAGAGGGTGAATCGCGAAGATCGCAACGCGCATCGCCGCGGTGAATTGTCAAGTGAATGGTGACGAGATCGCGGAGGGCAGGGGTGGTCCAGACTTGCGCGGGAGAACCGGTTGCATTGCGAAGGTCAGTTAGATGAGTGGATCGGTGTCGGGAAACGGTGATTCGGCCGGTGGGAAGGGCTGATCCCGTTGGTCGTCGCCCCCTTTCCAGATACGTAAGGGACACTCTCGTGGCTCGCGGGGGCCGAAGTTTCTCGCGTAAAGGCGCCCACGCACTTTCTACTCGGACGCATCCCCCTTTCGAAGCGTCGAAGGCCAAGGTTGCTGGTGCTTAGCGCGGGCTTTAGTCGAGCGACGAAGAAAGAGAGAAAGGGGAGGAAGAAGAGGAGTAACGAGTATCTAGCACGTGGGCGAGTACGGAGGACCTAATCGGCCTCGCCGCCACGTTGACAGAAAGAGCACGGGGAAAGTGGGAAAGGTGAGGCGTTACGTAACACCTTGCACGGGGTGAGCGGGCTGCCGATTCAAGGGGAGCTGGCGTCAGCTCTGCGTCCACCGGTTTTTCTCTCGGCGAAGAAAAAAAACAGCCGCCTAGAACGTTCCGCTCTGCCGCTATCCTCGATTTTAAACTATCAGCTTGCCGCGCGTCAACCGTATATCTGTAGTTTCTCTAAAGTCTCGGCTCCGTAGCGTGATAACGAGAGCTAATCGTAGGTGTTCCGCCCCAATCGCTTCGTTCCACTATGCTCGTGACATCGCACTTGCTTCGAGAGCGGGGCTTGAAACGGTTCCGAAAATAACGGTTTGAAACTGTTATACAAAGGTTCTGATTAAAACAGTTACGGAGAAACTTTATTCCAAAAAACTGTTACGAATAACCGAAATTTCTAACTATTATCTGCTTTGGTTACGGTTCATATTTCCCTCCTCATATCGGTTCCATAATCGTTATTCTTTCGGTTCTATATCGGTTCCGAAACGGTTCCGGAATCAATTCTTGCATCGTACTTTTCCCTAATTTATGTTATTAATAATTATCGTACGTGCAGATTACTGTATGTGGGCATATTTTTTACCAATTCCTTACAGAAACAGGAGAAACCTTTAACTTTCCATTCCGAATAATATGTTCTATGCGTGAGAATGTAAAAGATACGTAGCTGATTTATTTATTTCAACGCTTTATTAGAAATCAATGATACGTATAAGTGTTTCTACTTTTACCGTAGTTACACAATTTTCATATCCACTTGTAACGCGGCTACGTTACCTTCGACTTTATACGACTCTAGTTGTCAGGCATAGAGATACCGGGGGTATCGGTAAGTTAGACGCTACTTATGAATATTATTTCGCTCCCGTCTACGCTCTCTGTAAACACGCTTAATCAACAGCGGTGAGGCATGATTTCGGTATGTCACGTTAATCTCGTCGCGTTTCCACTGGCGGCTTTAAGAAAAAAAAACGCCCAGGTGGCAAACATTCTAGCCTCTGGGACGCCCTGTCTGCATAATAGAATTACAAATAAATTTACGCGCGTGTGTTACGAAAATGATGGGAACCAAAAGAGAATATAACGTTTTTGTAAAATCATAATGTCGTTGGAAAATGGGGCCCTGAGGGGCTTCTGGGTCCAGACGGCAGCTACTCACCAGTGAAACATCAATTCAGCCTGGAAATATTTGCGGTTCGCGATCTTATCGCTCCCGGCTTCTACAATAACTCGATACCTAGCAATATGTATCTTAACGTTTTCATTGACTCTTCGCGGATTGACGGGGGTGACAGCGCAGGTCCGAGTGTCATAAATCGCGACGCCCCCAAGAACTGTCGGAACGCGTTAACAGTGGCGAGCGTGTGCGCGATACCGGTGTTTATACGCGACGCGATAATGTGTCACGATAGATAGAGTTTATGTTTGAATTGTTTTTCTTTTATCACCGCGGTATACTCTCGGCAAGCGTCTGCGGTGGATACATTGACCGACACGTTCGTTAACCATTTGTCACAGCGCGATATCTACCGAAATGTCCCGAGCCCGCTGCAGTATCGCGTTGCAAAACCGTCGGTTTTACGCGGGCACCAAAGCATCGGGGATCTCCGTCGTCGTTCGGCTGACCGAAAACCCAAACAATTCTGTCTGACGCTTGTCGCAATCTTCGATTGCCATTCCATTCGAGTCAACGGTCCGCGATTGCATCGTTGGCGCTTAATCGCGGTCTGAAGAACTGTGCTCAATCACCGCTGCGGCTGAATCGCGCATTGTGCTGGTTCGTTAAACGTGGACGAATGATTGAACGCGTTCAGGTGTGAACAGATGTGTCCACGTGTTCTCGAACAGTTTTATGTAAATCACCAAGTTTCGCGTGTCTGCTGAAACGACGAAACTGGAATTAGACTCGCTTCGGCAGTTTCCTGGGACGCGTGTAACGTCGTTCCGTTTCGAAATTCACTCGATTCGCGGATCGAAGCAAATTTAACTAGGCGACGCTCTTTCCGTGTTTGTTCGAATGCCGCGGGTATCGCGGTTAAGTAAATAAAACCTCCGCTGTGATGGGTGCCGAGTCGAAAATTGTTGCACAATCAACTTAATTATCCGTGCCGTAAGTAGCCAAGTCACTGTAGCGTGGAAAAGCACACGATAATTGAAGGCTATACCTGTTCAAATAAAACGCGACGTACATTGGCAGCTCGGCGTAATCGTCACGAGGAATGATCGATAAGCGTCAGTTTAAGGGAAAGGAAATCCTATTTAACGTTTTGCGTAATTGCCTTAGGTTGCATTATGCTGCATTACCTAAGATCATAGCACGTGACCGATCGGTTCTCTTGCTCGACAAGCTCCTCGTATATTCGCAAACTCCTTGGATACTTGAGCAAATACAGTAGCATGTTCGACCTACGGCACGGAAAATCTATTATTTCGATTTCTATGCACCTAACATTGATCGGGCAACTCGACACGACTAAAAAGAATAAGAGAGAGAGAGAGAGAGAGGGGGGGGAGGAGCGTGGTGGTAGCTTTAGGGGTTGGGAATTAATCCACCGCGCTATGAAGCCTTTGCTGGCCCCGCTGTTCACCTCTTTGCCTTGTCTTCCAGCAACTATCGGTCGCTTTTCTTCTCCTCGAGTCGGTCGGGTGATCTTTATTTCAACCTTCAATTAGATCAATAATTTTCTCTTCTTTCTGTTAGTAAATTCGTCTTGCCCGTTCATCCAATAAACAAATACCTCTCGTTTCACGTTAAACGCGGCTATCGAAGATTTACTAGTCGCTTGCTCCGTTCCAGCGAGACGTTTCGTTATCGGAGCGTTCGAATCGCGCCGTAAATCCTGGCTGAATAAAACAATTCGTTGCCTTACAGATGCGCCGTATTATTCAGTCTCCGCGGGACGGACGATTTCTCATTCGGATTTCCGTGCGCGCGTGGATCACGACAGAAATATTTCTCTCCTTCGATTTCTATCGGAGCGATTCCCGATAGCCGGCCGATACTTTGTTCGTTGTATTGTCCGGCAAAGAAGTGGGGGGGAGGCCGAGCGTATACCCGATTGGTTTAAAGGTCGATCGATTTTCAGCTTGGACCCGCTCCAAATTCGGGGCACCGTGAAATCGCTTTTACCGCCGTACGTAAAACGCGCTGGACTACTAGACGTTGGCATTTTATAAACTAGACTTAGCCATTTAACCTGCTTCGAGGCTAAAGCAACGCGAACTCGATTTTACGCCCAGCGAAGATAATTCCCGCGGATAAATCGCCGGACCGGAACGTCAACGTCCCAAAGGGCAACGGGAGTCCGGGAAGTCTCGTTAGTTTTATAAATTCTGTATAAATTCGTGGCACCGGCACGCGTTCTATCGACGGTCGCCGAATCTCATTCGCCGGACAAACGGCCCGAGATTTTGATAAACGCTGGATAAAACGATGGATAAAACTTGCACCGCGAACTGTCGCGGCTTAGCGGAATCGCTCGTTCGCCCGTTCCGCGATAAATTTAAGATCAGCGTAACTCCGTGACTTTATTACCGTTCCTCGGCGGCGTCCCTGCGCGCCACTTTTCTCGCCGCGGAGTATCGCAAAGCGATGGAGATTTCAGGTACGGCAGAGTGCGCGTCGCGTAACCTCCGCGTGGGGAATGAAATTTACTGCCGGTTTTCGCGAGGAGAGCGCCCATCTCGATGGCGAGCGATGTTTGACGAACCCGCCGCGTGGCATCGTGGGCCCGGTTCGCCGTCGGGGCTGTCAAACCGCGATAGTGTCTAATTAACAAGGGACCGATGCGTGACTGGGGGAACGAACCGGCCAGTTGAAATCTATGTTATTCGCGTAATTCGCTCGTATTATGTTTCTGGGGGGATGCAGGCTGGTGGGTTTGTTATTGGTAGCAGCGTTCCCTGCCACTGCCACGTTATCCTTATTTTTATCTGAGTCGGTGGCAGCCGTACTTCACCTCTGGCATTATCCAGTTCGTATCCGGTACATTATGCCGCATATCCTGCGGCCCGCGGTTTCATGTAACAGCTAGAGAGCGCAGGGGCTCGATATCAGTGCATAAAAGCTTCTTCCACTCACCATTTTCGCCCCCCCTCTCGCACGACCACGCACGTCCGCCCGCTAAGGGGCAAGCAATTATACAGATTCAAAGCTGATTCGTGAATTATAAACGCTCGCGTAGCTAATTGTTCCTCCGAGTCCTAATACGCGACCAGTCCGTCTCGTCCTGCTTTTAATATCTTCGAGCAAGGTGAAGCGAGGCGCCGAGGAACGCGCGGGATAAAGTCAACCGATTAATAGAAGCAGCTCGATTATTCGAGACAGTAGCTTTTACTTAAAGCGGCGGCAGCTCGCGAGTATTTCTAGCGATATCTCTTCTAACTTCGATTTATCTTCTCTACTTCGATTGCTTGCCACGCTTTCAAAAGCCTCCAGTCGTGTTGTTTCATCAACGAATTTATTGGTCGATGAATTTCGAAGGTGAACGTTGGGGGTCGTCCTTAAATTACGTAAGGCTTTCTGGGGGGATCGCGAATTTCTTACGCTTTCTTAGAAGGGCGGAGGGGAGTTACGTAGCGTCTTACGTAATATTTTTTAAACTCTTTTTCAATAAATACAAATTCTATTAGTAATGTTCCAGAAAAGTAATTTTAGTTTATATCTCCCGAAAGCGAGTTAAATGAACTATATAAACCTTTAAAAGAATTTTCATAAGTGAACAAATTGAATGCAAAAATTATTACGCAGGGAGGGAGTTGGAATATTAAATCTCACGAATTCTTATACTCGGCGAGGTAAGAATTCGCCAAAATTACCCTTACGTAATTTAAGGACGGCCCCTTAGCGGGTGTGTTTCTTCAGTTTTCGACTTGCTTCACATGGTTACGAGCAATCTGCGACGATGTCGCAGACTCTGCCTCGGCGTAATTCAAATTTCTTGCGCGATTGTTGTCTGCGTCACGCTCGAGGGATTCGCAGCGGAAAACTGTTCTCGAGTTCACACGATCCAGCTCCGCGGCCCAAACGCGCCTTCCCTTTATTCCTCGAATCGCATTTCTTTCTAATGCTTTTCTCTTTATCAGTAAGAAGGATGTTACGCGACAGGATGACGCACGTAAGTTCGAGGAATGCGCCTGGCCAGGTCGTCGGACGATGATTAGATATAGTGCCATTTTTCTCCGTGGTTGTCGGCGCAGCTAGCGCACACCGGGCTATAATTCATAAATAATTTATGTCGCAAGTTAGGCAGTCACGCGATCTCGATCGTGTCATCCGTTTCTTACGGCTGGCCCGCTAGCTCTTTCACGAGCTTCTCGAACGAAACCCATCGACGCCCGGCGCCGCGGGACAAAATTCATAGCCGCGTATGTAGGGAATTCAATCCCGGGATACGGGATCCCGGGATCCCGGCTGTTTTTTGGACTCCAGAAATCCCGGGATTTGATATATCTAATCCCGAGAATTTCGGGATTTTTTTAAAAATGTGAATTACTTCATAAACACCTAAGGAATATAAAAATAAACAGAATAAATAAACATAGTCATTTCATAATAATAAGGGCAATAATAATAATGATTTATTTAAATAATAATATTAAGTCCCGTGTAACTAACTAAACTATATTTATTTTAACAATGATATTCTCACTTTCCGTTGTTTCAAAATCGCGCGAATTGCAAATCGAAACTTGTCTGATCACGTAAAATCGAAACATTGTAGATAAGTACTTTAGATGCTTTGCTCTTTCTTCGTTCGCGTTTCCAAAAATCTTCATAATGGTTTACTCATATTATCTACTTATCGAGACTTCATTATTATTCATCGTTCTACTGTTTTTATTGTTAAAAATGATTTTAGCTTATGTTTCAGGCTAATGATAGAAAGTCAGTTGGTTTACTTTAAATAAAAGTTTTGAATTTTAGCACATAATAAATCATTTTAATTACTGCATTTTTCTATTACCCAATCCCGAGATTGGTCCCGGAATCCCGAGATAGTGTTTAAGAAATCCCGAAATCCCGGGATGGTAAACAATGACCGGGATTGAATTCCTTACGCGTATGATCGAAAGATACAAAAGGTAACGGTCCACCTTTCACAAAACAAATATCGTTTCGTACGAGTGTCGCTGCTTTACACGGCTAAAGAACTGAGCCCAGCAAAGCGGTAAGTCGCGATAAAACCGCTGACACGAATTCAGCGATCCGCGGGGCCGAGTTAATTAAATGCAACTCTATTCGCCGCGTCCAGCTAATACAGATGATAACAATAAAGTGCGACGGAAATGGAATTTGACCGAACGATCAATTACCGCTATCTCGAACGTTCCCAAACATATTATGTAGTATTTACGAGATTACGTATTGCGCGAACCGGGGAAATATAATCGCGTTCGACGAGCACTTGGCTAGTAAAAGAAACAACGGTGCCTGGCGTTGTGCCCGCTAACGGGAAAAAAGTCGGTAGTCCGATTGTCGGTAGGCTCGGAGGGGGGGAAAAGAAAAAATGAAATAAATAAGCCGGCTCGGAGTGGGCTAGCAGTTGGTTTCAGCGACAGAGGACATCTCCTCGAGCGAGCTTATCGAGAATTGGGCTTCTGCTCGTCGCTGAAAGGTGCTCCCCGTTCGAGATGCCTGGCGTATGTACTCGGTGCGCGTCGCGCCGAGGATGCCGGCGTATTGTACACCGCGATGCCGGAACCGCCCGGCGAGGTTATTCCGCGGCACGGCCCTGAGAAACAAATTGCACGTCCGACCTAGCTCCGTGCCACGCTCCCGTACGCGAGTTAATCCAATCCGCGGTAACTTTATTCCCCAGAGAAGTTTCGCGAGACCTCTTCGAACTAATTGCCAGCTGACCCTGCCGAGTCGCGAGCCAGTCGAGTCAGAGGGCATACCGAGCACTGTCAGTCGTCCGAGATTCTTCTCTTAATTTCCCATTGTTCCCTTTATTGGCTCGTCGATGCTCCAGCGAATCCTCGCGCACGCCTCCCCCAACCTTCTAGACTCTTTTCTTCCTCTTAAACTTTATACACAAACGCGCGGTGCACGGGACAATTCGCGCGGCGCAGGTCGTTGCAGAATTGATTTCACCTTCGACGATAAATCCCGTTTCAACGAACGACAAGAACGGCCGTTGCTTTATCGTCGCGCTGCGGTTTCCCGGTTTCCGATTTGTTACGGCTGGCCGGCCCACTCGATAAAAGTGCGCCCAAGATTAGCATCGCAGTAGCGAGTGGGTTGTGTAACTTGGAATAAAAAGCTATTAAGCGATGCGACTGCATAAAGCCGGGGGGAAAGAATTGCGTGAAATTTGTAAACGGACACCGGGGACTCTGTAACCTGCGCTTTCTTCTTTTTGTCAGCGCGCGGAATTGCTGGAAATTTATTGGTCTGTATATTCCCAGCGGTTACGGTCCCTAACGAGCTCATATTTATTCGACGATGTTAAAAGCGTTCGCGCTGGAACCAGTCTCGCAACATCGCTTCTCTCCTTTTATTTCGTCCAGTTAAATTTTAAAGCCGACCGCGTCCCGTCGCTTTTGAACAGCGTCCCTGCGGCGTGTGTCCACGCAGGTCTGCCTGATAGAGGTGGAGAACTATCGATAGTGTTGACTATCGATATCATCGAATGTGGTGAAAATTGAATAAAATATATATGCCTTAAAATATTATATTTGATTTTTGTATTTCATTTTATTTCATATTGGGAAACCAAGTGGAGGCGTGGCTTAGATTTCAGCGCTGTGGTGGTGAGTTGGCAAACTATTGCAAGTAGGCTCGGATCCCACCAAACATTCCGAATAAGTGTTTATTAATCGAAGGAGTAAAAATTTAGTGTTCAAAACAATTTAAAAACACTCGTTTCTTACAACATGTCTATATAAACACTGATAATCGTATGAACTT
The DNA here is from genome assembly GCA_963932335.1 of Andrena marginata. Lineage (NCBI taxonomy): Eukaryota > Metazoa > Arthropoda > Insecta > Hymenoptera > Andrenidae > Andrena > Andrena marginata. The sequence continues at coordinate 2,608,154 of OZ010660.1, forward strand.
CGACGGATTCCGGCCTACTCACAGTAGTTTAATTTTCTGCCACTAGTTGGCGTATCGAAATTCCTGGTTTCCCAATATATTTTATTAAATTTTCATCACATTCGACGATATCGATAGTCGACACTGTCGATAGTTCTCCACCTCTGCTGCCTGATACGTCTGCTTCGACGAAGCACGCCCCCTCGAAAATCTATCTTATCGGACTGGGCAAAGTCATCGAGTTTCATTTAAGGAGCTGCGACATCGTACGGGGTTAATTAATCGCCGTACTAATTATAACACCGATTAGGTGCCGTGAATCGGGCGTTGCTGATAAAATCTGATGCCGTTTCGGCGCCTACTTTTACGCCCATCTGACGGGCTCCTGTGAATCACGAGGCAGATGACCATTAGCTATCCGCTTTGAACTCGCAAGCGGAACGGCGGCAAGGGGAACTCCGCCCCTTAGAGATAATTCGGGGAAAATCGCGTGTACGAAAAGCAGCGGTAGATTCGGCTATTAGAGCGAAGGGATTTGTGGGAAAAGTGACGAAGGTGGAGGGGCTAATATTCCGGCTGGAGCGCATTCCTTTCACGGTGGATTACACGCTAAATCGGTGCCGTTCGCACGAGCGGGAATAATGTATTGTTCAAAGCTGTGCGCGGAGCGTCCCGAGCGAGACCACGGCGTTCTATCGCCGCTCATTTACGGTGTTTGCTCGCAATTAGAGAAATCTTGGCGATAGCTAATTGCGCCCTGAACCATCTGTACCACCTGACCTAACTTCCCGGTAACTTCGGTAAAAGACCTTATTATATCTCGCGCAGTTGCTGAGCCGGGCACTTGCTCACGCCCGTCACCATTTCGGCGGATCGATTCTTGGCGAAAGTTCTTCGAACAAGGAGCAAGTGGAATTTATTAATAGGAACACTCGCGTCGGAACAGGGAATACAGCGCAGTACTGTTCGAACTTCTCCGCTGCGTCGGGGATAGGATTTCAAATGTAAATAATCCACCTTGGTGTTTCTGTCTACACTGTAGATATCGTGCGCGGTGCAAACACGGCGAACGCAGCGGTTCGTAGATGTATCAACGTTTCAGCAACGCCCGTTTCTATGAAAAGTAGTCCCGTTATCGCGACTTGTTACTGTGCGTTTGAGTTCTAAGCGCACGATACGCGCAAGTTGCTTTTACCGTACGGTTATCGAAGGTATTTCAGATTTCCTAGAATTTTGTCAGCTCGATAGTTTTACGCAATCCGTCATGCACAAATCGAAGCGCGAGCTTCATGGACGTAAAGGTGAGATTAGACGGCGCGTGAATCGGCGAGCTTGCTCGGCTCGGCAAGTCGGCTTGGCGAGCCCGATTCGACGATCCATGACCGATCAGACGGCGCGTGGATCGGCGGATTCACGCGCAAAGATCGCAGAACCACGCGCCGTCTGATCTCGGTTTAAAAGTTAACAAGCAATGCTGCGCACCGTAGGGCCGTAGAGCGATGGAACACGAACGGCGTTGGGAGCAATCGCAAATCGGTAAAAGGTATACATATTCCGAGGCCCATCGACTAGAAGTCACTGCTTCATCGAGCGTAGAATTCGAGCTTCCTATGGCTGGTTTAACTAAATATACATGAAAACAGGAAGGCGAGGCCGAAAGAGTATGAATGGAGGTAGGGTGTTTAACGCTGAGCATGCGAAGGGAAAGCACGAGGAATCCCAATTACTCGAAAGAATGGAACGGGACAAGGTCTTTTCAGCGAGCTTTCCTCTTCAGCTCTGTCATTTTTCGACCTCCAGCGTACCGAGATTCGTGCGTCGGAGCTCGCAGGAAAAGGCAGCTCGAAGAAAGGGTTGCGGCTGGCTAGGGACTCGGGGGAGGGGGGACTGAATCTGCCAAGGGAGAGAGCGTCGTGCATTTTAATTCGTGGCTCTTTAACCCCTACCCCGCGTTCCCTCGTTACCACTCTCGTTCTCCTTTCGCCCTTCATTCTGTATCCTCTTTAGGTTTGCTGGCCTTCGGGAAAAGTTTACAAAACGAGTGCCGGCGAGCTCCTCGAGCAAAGCCTCGCTCTCTTCCCTGCTGCCGCTGTCTGCAGCTTTCCCCATGCAACCAGAAACCCGCCTACCTTTTCCTACTCTTTCATTCTTATCCCCCGGCTCCTTTCCCGGGTTTTCCACCTTTTATCTCAACATTTATGCAACTCCTGTTCCTCGTAATTCTTCGGCTATCAGACCATTCTCCGCGACTCACCGCGCAAGCTCCCCTTAATTCGCGCGCCGCTGTAGGCCTCCTCTCGCTTCGCTTTCGCCTTTTCCTTGGACCCGCATTGCCTCTGCAGATCTCGCGCTTTACCAATCGCTCCGAGTTGTATCGCTGCTTCGCGTGTCCGGTCGTCTAGACTCCTCCTCCAACGTTTCGTTCAACGTTTCACCTCCAGCGCCCTGCGCATTACCGCCGTCTATTTCTCTCCGCGTTCGTGTCTTTAGGCAGCCCTTGAGGCGTGCCAAAGTCGAGGGCTTTTCTAAAGGCGTGGCGCCTTTTATTGGCTCAATTCGCGGACCTTAACTCGTCCCTTTCAATCCGCCCTGTATTCCGTCCTCGTCACTGGGACATTTCACGCGAAATCGCACACTTTTCGGAGTAACATTTCGTAGATTGCGGAAAAATTGAATATGTTGTAGTCTTCAGTGATATTAAAACGTACCTCAAAGGGTTTTTCAAAATTTTGAAAAATGTCGATTTTTACAGCTTTTTCTAGTTAAGTGCTATTTTGTTTTCCATACATTATGGCTATGGGAGTAGTAAACGGATGGAGATGAGCTCTGCGGTGTTTGTAGAGAAGACACTGAAGTTTTAAGGAAAAATGATCTCGGTTTAAAAAGAAATTTGAACCATTTTTGTGCAATTATTTTAAACGAATGCAGGTTTCTAACGTCGGGCGCGATTTTAAAAATCTGAGAAGAAAAGGAATGTATATAGTCCCCACTGCGACTTAGAAAAGATTCCTCGAAGCGCGCAGTCTTCTTAATGCGACGATATTTCGCTCACCGTGTTAGACTGTCACTTCTCTGTTTCGCGATGCAAGTTACGTGCTCCTCCCCGGAAAAGTTTACGGGCCCGGCGTCGGCTTCGATTTTAGTCGAGTCGTTTCGATAGTGGAAAACTTTATTTTCTGGGGGAATTGAAGGAACTGATATTCCCATTTCTTTCGACCAAACAAATAGATACGGAACAGAAAAGGGAAGAATTTCACAGCGAGGGAAAAAGCGGGTCCCTTCGCTCCTCTTTTACATTTCATTTTCCTTAATTCTCTTCTTTTCTTATTCAAAGTGGGGATCGAGAATTCCATCGCCCTCTCGCATTCGAGCAAGTAGAACGATACCAGGGAAGTTCGACGAGGCTTGCTCCATGAAACTCGCGAAACTAATAATGAACTTGTGCCGCGCTTTTATTTCACGCTTCCTACGTGGCTGATTCGCGACCGCGCATTAATCAGAGAAAAATGTCGGTCGGATTAGGATATTCCGATCGTTACTGGTCGAGAAGTTACCCTCGATAATTACGATTCTACTCGTCGTTCTCTCCCAGGAATTCTGAAATAAGAGAATATATTCTGCATGGCTGCGCGTAGATGAGAATGAATGCAGTAATCCTGCTGAGCGTGAGTCGAAGGACGTTGCCGCTTAATTCGTTGCTAACCGCAACGTATTTAATGCACAGCTGTTGCCACGGGCGACTGCGAAATTCATTCACCGTTAATTATATTTCGCGCGCCCGGGAAGATCCTTCCGACAGAATTTAATCCGAATAGCCTTTCTTCCCGGCGCAAATGGTATCTCGTTAATTAAAGCTCGCTATTTACCCGCCTTTACTCGAGAAAACTCGCGAAAGAAGAAGCGTATTTACGCGATCCTCGGACCTGTTAACAAATTCCAAAAGCTGTAAAACTCTAGAGAAGCCGATAGGTACGCTGATAAATTGGATGTTCGCTTCGGTTCTTCCATCGGACGATTCACTTGAACTAACATTTTTATTTATGGTATCGCAACATTATCTAGCAAGCATTTGCATTTTAAGATACACATTTATCGGTTCGAGTGCATTCGTAAATAGCGTGCAGCTATCGTGCTTCCAAGGACTGGCACACATAGAAACTCGAGGAATAGAATATTCGCTATTTGGGGTCGTCCTTAAATTACGCAAGGCTTTTTGGGGGGGGGGGGGAGGAGGTCGCGAATTTCTTACGTTTTCTTACAAGTGGAGAGGGGGGAGTCAAGTAGCGTCTTGCATAATATTTTTTATCCCAATTTTCAATGAATACAAATTCTATTATTAACGTTCCAGAAGAGTGTCTTAGTTTAAATTTCCCGAAAGCGAGTTAAATGAATTATACGAACCTTTAAAAGAATTGTAACTGAAAAAATTCGGTGTAAAAAATATTACGTAAGAAGGAGGTTGCAATATCGAATCTTACGTTTTCTTATACTGGGGGAGGGAGGGGGTAAGAAATCGCCAAAATTACCCTTGCGTAATTTAAGGACGGCCCCTTTCCAGCGCGAAAGAGCTTTGCATTTCGACGTATTCGATGCTACCTTCGCATTTCCGTGATCTTTCCGCGAAAGCGGAAAGAACACGATGCGTTTGCGCGCAGAAGTAGAAGGCAGAGCGGAGTATCAATTTATCCGCGTCAGGCTGAGAAGAGCAACCGTCTGTTTAACGGAAACGTGGATCGTCGACGGAACCGCGAATATTTTTTGCCAAACAAATCTCCGTCTAGACTCCAGTGCAGTTGTTCGGGCGCATTCCTGCTTCTCATTTTCGCGTGAATCGAACGAACGTTGAGTTGCTTCCGCCTCGCGATTCATATCTAGATACTTTTCGCTTTTTTTCAATTATGCCCCAGCTAATTGCATTTATTGGCGAGCTGTGCGCGGCCCGGGGCCGCGTGGCCGGGCGAGCACAGTTATTTCTCTGCGGCGGCGAGCTGCCATTGGCCCGTCAATGGTCCCCCGCGTGTTGCCGTCTGGGCGAATTTAATTTCAGGCTCTACCGTTGGTCGCCGGTTGGCCAAACTGGCATAAATTCGAGGAAACGTTCCTCGAGCGTACGCGTTGTGTTTCCCATCGGGGGCGGAGCGGCGCGAGCTGCAAAGGCCCGCTGCAATCCCCTCCGAGATTTATAGTATTCGAAGCGTAGTACGTCACGCGTCGCGCCGCGCCGTCTCCGTGACCCCTGTAAAGCGTGAAATTGCGAAATGTCTCTCTGTCTTTCCAGTTTGGCGATATACGCCGCGATAGTCGAGTTATCCTTTATCGCGATACGAATCGTCCGCCCGGGAGGTAGGTAGTCGCCGTTACGAATACAAAAAGAAAAAACAAGAAACCCTGAAACCGCTGCTTTATCATTTTTAAAATCAACGTCCCGCACGCGCGTGGAATACGATTTCTGAGCGTCGGGAACTATGTAGTTTAGAAGCAGCTTCGACAGACAAGAGAGCCTATCCTTCGCCGTGGCTGCGTATAACAAACGGCCGTGTAATTGCGAGGGATTATAAATCGCAGGGAGCTCGGGACAACGGAGTTCACGTGGATCGATGCGCAGAGTATTTTCGACCTTAAAAGAGAAGGTCAGGATGACAAGTCTCAGAAATTCTTGAAACTTGGTGTACATGAAGGTCTCCACTCGGACATTAATTTCCCAAAGCAGTAAGGCACGCTTTTCAGAAAAACTCGAGAAAATCAATTTTGAAGAATTTCGAGTTCGATATATGTACTTGATAGAAAGCAAGCAACAATTGAATAGGATAGGGTATAATAGCATAGAATATAATAGCAGTACGTTTACAGATTGTATTTTGTACTTGAAACTTTTCATTTACTGTAAATATTCTTGTTTAAAGATTCCTATGTTTAATAAAAAGTACAATTTTGCAAGCAAGACGTAATGGAAAATGTGTGTTTTTTAGCTGAAAATAATATTTAAATATCTGTTAATTAGCCTGGTTTGACAAATTGTGCATGTAAAAGGGTAGGTAATTAAATAAATAAAAAAAAAATTGCTTTCTATCAAGTACATATATCGAACTCGAAATTCTTCAAAGTTGATTTTCTCGAGTTTTTCTGAAAAGCGCGCCTTACTGCTTTGGGAAATTAATGTCCGAGTGGAAACCTTCATGTACACCAAGTTTCAAAAATTTCTGAGACTTGTCATCCTGACCTTCTCCTTGTTAGACGAATTCTTCTGCCGAAGCGCATCGTGTCTCTCCCCGCGTCTATTATTTCGATCCGCGCCAAATAGTCTCGAGAGCCATCGAATGGAATCCCTTCTAACGCCCGGCTGGCTTATTCATTCCGACGAATTCGCGAAAGAATGCGCGAAGCTCGCTGAAATCCATCGCACCTCGGCTCATTGCCGCGTGCGCTTTCTCGTTTACGACATCGCCCGTGTAACGTTAGAAAGCGCGCCGCGATATTAAAAGTACAAGGAGAAGAAGAGAAAAAATTCGCTACGGTTACTCGGTCGCCTCGGAATTATTCGCAAATACACAATTACCGTCACCTTGGGAAGCGTGCCTTCGTTACGATTTATCGACAGTTCGCGGATAACGATCATCTCCCGGAACCATTGCTTCTAATTAGAAGTCTTATTTGTAGCGTCGCGTATTAAGTTCCCGCGGAATTGCAATAATTCGCGCAGAACTGTGCGAGAATGGAACTAAGCGCGCTCCGTTATCCTTTAAATAGAAGCGAAGCGACTGACGACTCGAGACAGTTTTCTGCCTCAACTTTTCTTAATGCGCCGTTTCTAAAGTCAGGTGAGAACGATTCATTGTCGCGGATAATTCTAGCTCGTGCTCCGATTAGCCAGGCGTACCGGCCATCGTTGTTTCCGCCGCTTCGCGGCACTTTTAATCGAATTATTTTCGAGATATTGATCGCTGGAGTATAAACGGGAGCAGACAGCCTGTTATTTACGTCAGATCGATCTCGCACGGGACAAAATTTTCCACGAGCCGCGGTGTGTATTACTGCATAATGAAAGTAGGATCGTAAACGGGTCTAGCAAACTGCTGCGTCTCTGTAGCCTCCGTACATGGAATTGGCTATTAACATGGGCGCAGTCGGGGTCGAGTGGCGATCTAGGATAATCAATTTGCCAGAGAAAAAAAACGTCACCGTCCGCGTTTTCCAGCGCGGTCGCTTAACGGATTGTTCAATTATGCAGCAGCCCGATCCGGAGAACAAGGATTTTCTCAACTATTTATTCCAAACGGAATGAAATTTTGCTCGCTAGTCCCGGCGACCTTCCTCCAGGCTTCGTGATCATTCGAATCTAATCTTGAACGTAACCTGCACCGTTATTAATTCGCATTTTATAACAAATGAGAGAGAGAGAGAGTTTCTCAGGTGCGCAGCCGGATGAAATTTTCAAACGCGAAGCTGAGAGCGCCCCGCGTAAACGATTCGCTGGGCCGGCAAGAGGAAAACTACTCGGAGCATCCAGAAGAGATCGAGGATCTCGCAAAAGTCTCAGCGTGACGCGCTCCTTTCCAAAGCTCTTTTCGGAAAGTTCTTGAACTACATTCTTCTCTTCTCATGAATTTAAAGAGATCTCGACCGCGTTCGGGACGTGCTTTATACGCGCGTGTGCAGTCTCGCCTCGTGGGCGAATCGAGGGATCCAATACACCTCGGGAATGTTCCGGCCGGAACTTCTTGCTTCGCGTACAAACCGGCGCGACGATTTTTCGCGGCGGCGAGAGTATTTGCCAGGGGAATGATTCTTATCTAGAAATTACTTAGCGGATATTGCTCGTGGAACTTTCAGAGGCGTGGGATTCGGAAGGAAGATGCGCTTAAAATTTATCGACGGGAGCGCCGGACCACGGCAAGGATATTGCTCGCAAGTTTTCGCGAAGCGTCGCGACAGTTTCGGTAGGTGGCGTGTTATAGTTAAGACTTAAGACGTCGCAGCTGCAAACTCGCGTATTACGCCCTGGCCCTGCCGCCTCTGCCTCGTGGCTGCTGATGCAGAAACACTCGAGAACTCCTCGAGGCTTCTAGCTGCGTCGCATGCACCCAGACACTTTACCCCGATATTATATATAGTTGACCGTGGCGTGGAAACAGTGTACTATCGGCGCTCCTCCTACCTCCAACCGTGTGTGCATACATCTACGAACATGTTTTTCCTCTGTGTTTTTTTATTTAAATTTAAAAGGCAGCATAAACGAAAAGCATTCTGCTCTCATTGGCTGTCGGTGTTTCGCATCGCGAGCTGATGAAAAGCTACTGATCGAATTTTCCGGGTCCCCTGTTCCGTCGATCAAGCAAAATTGCCCCCGAAACAAATTTCCGTCGATCGGCGAGTAACGAGCGGCGATGCTTTTATTCGATTTGAAATTCCCGGGCGATTTGTCGGGCGATCGCGTTCCTGTTGCACGTACATCGTCGTTGTCGTGGGATTTCTAGCGATCCAGGGATCCTGGGAGCTCGAACAGGCTGCGAGAAGGAAGAGCCCGCCGAAGTAAGGAAGAAAGGGCTACATAGTTAATGCTATGGTCGCCATGACGATGGTTATCGATCCTTCGTTTCGCAACTGCTGCATCCTCCCCTCGCTCTCTCCTCCTCTTTTCTCCTGCATCTTTCCACTTTCTTCCAGCCTCCGTGACCTCCTCCACATTCTGCTCTCCGGTTCGCCCTCCGCCGCCGAACCGTTCCTTCCCCGCTCTGCACTCGGCGCGTCCGAAAAATCTGCAGACGCCCCGGGATCCTCTTTATCGTCACAGGTGCCCCTTTCCATCGTTTCGGTAATCGCGTCGAACGGCTCGCGTGCTATTGCGCCTCGTAACTGGACCTCGGCGCGTTGCAAAATTTATTTACCACCGACTTTTCAACCGAATCACCCTCGCGACAATTCGCGCTGCAGCCGGGCGATAGAGGAAGGCTGCGATATAAAAAAAAAAGAAGAAATATAGAGGGGTCGCTCGTAGTGTTTTCCAAAGAGAACGATCGCAGCGGCGAGATTTACGAGCGTCAGATAGTGATTCATATTTCCGAGATTGGCGAGAACACGGTGCCCACGGCGATATCTCTGCTGGACCGTGCGAATTCGGCTTTTGGTACTCGCCCGCGCTCCCTTCTGGCCGATCGCTCCTCCTTCGCTTGATATATTAGATTAGACAGCCGTCGGTTAAGCGAGGACGATACTTGTTTCGCCTCGTACGCGTCGAAGGCATTCGATTCGAAAGGGTGACCTACATCGAGAATAGTTGTTCTCGGCCGTTCGTGTCAATAACGTGGCGTCCACGATGGCATTACACGGACCTCGTGGCTACGAAGAAGCGACGTAACGAACTTGCTGGATCTTTAATGGCCCCCCAAGTTCAATCGGACGAGGTATCACTGGTCGGAGCAACACGCGCTCGCTCTTTCGACCGTTGAGTTACGGGCAGCGAGGGCCGTTTCAGTTTTCCGCTACTTAATGTTGAAAATTCATTAGCGCTGCGGGCGCGGGCAACGAGCGAATGCAATATTCCGTTTCGCGGCGGTTACTTGCTACGGGATCTATCCGCGCGGCCGGCGAAAAGCTTTCCCAATCAGAGGGAGGTTTAATTAAATAGTGGGCAAATTTTGTGTCGACGAGCTTCGCGCTGGGATCCCTGGCGCCTGGCTAAGTAGCGTGCAGTCGCTAGCTTACGAACGGAGCGCGTATCTCTATTTTACGTTGCACTCCGCTGATGCGGTCGCGGTGGCTTGAACTATTCAGTGAAGCGCGCAAGCTTGCCGGGGCTGTGACCAGAAATGGTATTTATCAAATCGATCGGTTGTCTGCCGTACAGCGGAGCGAGTTCCTCCGCGGAAGTGAGTAAAGTAGTTTCGCACTCGGGATTCCTTCCCGTGCCGTCGCACGGTTCGACGTGGGCGTTTATATAAACGGATGAATGATTCATGCACGCGACACGTTGCACAAATACGGAGTACACGGAGGAGAGAAAGGTTAAAGAAGGCCGAGAGAGAAAAGCGGCGGATATGCCGGCGCGTAAACTACGATTATAATTCTGTCAGCTAGGAGATTGGATTCGCAGCGAGACGTTCTCTCCTCTCCGCCGTGTAATTTTCTTTCAGACGTCTCTACGCGCATGCCAGATACGTCGGCGGGAGATTAGATTGAGATAAATTTAAGCTGCTGGCGTCCCTCCGCTTTCGGGAGGAAGCATCGTGTTAGTCAGCGATGGTGGGAAAAATATTGTTGCGCCGGGAATTTGCATAGTTCCTGCGCGAAGCATCCGCGGTTATCCAGAGAAGCGAAGCGGGCTCGCAGAAATTTCCATAACAGGGTAAAAGCATCGCAAGCGGCGCTCTCTCTCTCTCTCTCTCGTAACGCGGCTCTGCTCGTTAATTGAAAACGTACTCTCCGACAATAGCGGCTGCCCGTCTGAAGTGGACCGTACTTAACTAATAAGTGGCCGATGCGTGGCGTCGTCCACTCGGTCAATTAAGTTTACGATCCTTAAACGAGTGCCGATTCAACAGCATAACAATGTCTCCAGATAACACACGTAACATTCTGCGAATCTTTCTCCAGAACGACCCGCGCTTAGGCCCTCGCAACTATCGGGCTAAGAACTTTCAATGTCGATTTGTATTGCTCTTCCCCGGAGAACTTTGTCTTCTGCAACGACTGCCCTTTGTGTGACCAACGATCGCGGAAAGTTATAATCGATTTCGCCCCGCTCCTCCACAGTCCCCTCGAAGATGCACGGAACAAGGTCGGCCACTTGTCAACTCGATATATTCAAATGTTACGAGGCATCGGGGGGGAAAGTATAGTGCGAGGGAAATTATAGTGCGAGGGAGATTATAGCCAAGGAGCTGCGCGCTGCACCTTGCGTTAAGAGCAGGGAATTCAATCCCGGCAATTATTTACTATCCCGGGATCGCGGGATTTCTTAAAGTCTATCTCGGGATACCGGGACTAATCTCGGGATTGGGTAATAGAAAAATTCGGTAATCAAAATGCTTTATTATGTGCTGAAATTCTAAATTTTTATTTAAAGTAAACACACTAAACTTTCTATCGTTAGTCCGAAACATAAGCTGAAATCATTTTTAACAATAAAAACAGTGGAACAACGAATGATAATAAAGTCTGAATAAGTAGATAATATCAGTGAACCATTATGAAGATTTTTGGAAATGCGAACGAAGGAAGAGCAAAGCACCTAAATTACATATCTACGATGTTTCGACTTTACGCGATCGGACAAGTTTCGATTTGCAATTCGCGCGATTTCGAGATAACGGGAAGTGAGAGTATCATTGTTAAAAGAAATATAGTTTAGTTAGTTACACGCGACTTAATATTCTTATTATTATAAAATGACTATGTTTATTTATTCTGTTTATCTTTACATTTTTTAAGTGTTCATAAAGTAATTCGCATTTTTAAAAAATCTCGAAATTCTCGGGATTAGTTATATCGAATCCCGGGATTTTTGGAGTCCGAAAAGCAGCCGGGATCCCGTGTCCCGGGATTGAATCCCCTAGTTAAGAGTTAAAAGGTGGAGAAGAAAGCTTCGCGTCGCTGGAAATAGCCGGATGACGGAAAGTACAGTGATCTTGAAGAAGCGGCCGCAATTTATTCATCCGGGGGCCACCGACGAGCACGTTCGCGCCGAAACTAGCCATCATCCACCATCCATCCAACCGCCAACCCAGCAGAAGCTTGTTTAATCCCGCATCGTCGTTGCCGCACCGCGGGTAAAGGTGCTAACGAGCTCCAGCGTGGCAAATAAAAGTGCGCGAGCCCTTGAGAGCTCGAAGATTCCAATTTCCACCCGCCCTGTACGAATACGTCCCTCCGCAACTTTCGCGCGCGCACACGCGTGCGTGGTCTCCCGCGTGTTTGCTCAACGATTTAACAGCAACTCGGCGTTCCCCGTCCGAGCAGCTTCCATCGACACGCCTCAAACCGACAAAAATCTGTTTTATTTCCGACCGATTCACGGCGCGGCCCGCAGAGGATGCTAATAAACTAACGTCCCGATTACTCCACGCGACTGAGCCTCGCTTCTCTACTTCCCCAATAGAATCGACGCGGGCACTGGGATCTAGCGATGAAGAATGAAAGCCCGAAACTTTCCCGAATAAGGCGCGAGCAAAGACCGGAGATACTTACGCGGCGAGAAAGCTTCGTAAGCAGCGTTTATGATTTTATCGGGGCGGCTGCATATTTCCAGCGGGGCTCGAGCCGTTCCGACGGGCACGAGCTTTTATAGGAAACGCGGAAGCATTAAGCCGATCTTTATTGCGTTCCGAAACGACGCCCCGTCATCCTCGGCGCAGCCGCGTCTGTTTCCCCGGTGGAAACAGCGGCGGCTCGACATTTCCATGGTGGAGGAACGAGTGGCTGGGCAGAGATTTTATTCAACGCCCAGCGAACGTTTCCCTTGGTAGGAGCAATCTCCCGTCGATTCTCCCGGCGAGCTTGCAGGCTAATCGCGTGCTGATTAATCATTGCTCCCAGGATGGCGCTCCTGTATCCACCGGTGGAATTTCAGAGCCATAAATAGGAAAGCGTGATTCTGTTTGCGGAGGAATGGGATCGTTACCGACACGCACCATCGACGCTTGATGGGCTCGCACGCGCGCGCGCGCGCGCATTCAATTAATTCGCTCGTAATCCACGAGCTTCTAAAGAGGAAGCAATTAAGTCGCCCCACAATAGATCGTAGCTAGGTCAACTTTCGTGACCAGCGGGCAACGCCGCTAATAAATATTGCCGCGATGCCCCGGGAAAGGGGCTGGGAGCCGAGCCCTCGAAGGTCTGGACCAATTGCCCGGGTTCTTGACACGGTACCAGCGAGCCCCGTTGATACTGCGTGCCTCTGCGAGGAAATCGGGGCGCGTGTGTTCTCGCGTCGAGGCACTCTTTGCTGCGATGCGACGCGTCAAGCGCGTCGAAGGTGCTCCGGCCCTCGGATTCGGAGTGCAAGCAAAGGGGGAGCTCCGCTGCAAAATGCACGAGGGTTATTTTATCCCCCGTTTGATCTCTCAACGTGCCAGCCACTACTGACCGGGTTCGCGCACAATCCACCCCCGCCGCTGGCTCGTGTCTCTTTCTCTCCTCTCCCTACCTCCCCTGGCCCTGTCTCCTCTGTGCTCCGCTTTTGCCCGACAGCTTGTTCGACGTCAAATAACGAAATAACCGGCCTCTGCCTCCGCGCAGCAGAGATCCACCCAGCGAACGTTTCGGCTTCCGAATATGTTGGGGCAAAAATGCGACTACGACGTTGAAAGGAACGGTGAACGATGCTCGCGCTGTCTAAATAGCAATGAAACACAGTGGAACAACCCTGTCTCTTCCTCGGCTCCTCAGTCTTCCTCAGCTTTAAAAGGCGAACGCGATAACGCTCCATCGAGGAGTCTTCTCGGGAACGGCCGACGATATTCTCTTCGAGGTATTCCGCCCACGCCAGGCAATCCATGCGCCAGCGGGGGTGATCGATACGCGGTTACAAGGTGGAAATTATTCAACGCGACGGAGAAAATTTGAAACGCGTTCCCGAGAAATATTCCATATGCGTGGACGAGTACACTGGGCGTCGCGCTGCGTCGGCCACGGAGAAAGAAGCGCAACGGGAAGGCGCCTCGCGCGCCCGAACTTTCGTTTCTCTTGCAAATCTTCCAACCGGACGAATTTGCGCGGCGGATCTCCGTGCCGCGAGCAGCGATTCCGTTCCCTTTAAGTCGGCTGGTGTCGCCGCGCGCCCGAGTCCGACGGAATTGAAATACCGTGCTTGATAGCTTGGGGGCCCGCGGGGAAACTCGTCCCGCGGGACATCGTTACCGCGGTTTTATGACATTCGACATTTACATGGAAATAAGCCGCGGCTCGGTCCCGGCGCCGGAATTCGCAATTGGAGATCGCGCGAGCTCGATAATCCGAGCTACCCCGGGCAAGCCGAGGAGCCCTTCGCTGTCCTTCCTTCCCCCGTTCCAAAAGTTCTCCCGAAATTAATACGTAATTGGCGCCTCGGCCGCTCGTAACGGCTCCACTCGAGAAAACCTATTCTCCGCCAACTGCTCGTTAATCCGCGCTACGAGATTACGAGGGAATCGCGAATCCTACGAGATCGTTAGAGTACCGCCCTCTCTGATCGGTTAGCTACCTGCGAGGCTGAAGCGACCACCGCCTAACGCGTGAGATCTCGCGTGCACTCGAACGACGTGCGCGACATATTGGATCCGTGGAAACGTTGAACGCGCCGCGTCCCCGATAACATCTGCGTTAATTCGATCAACGTAATCTAATTTGTTCGACACGCGAGGGGCGGGAGAGCCTCGAGAATCTCGGCGAACGAAACGGTATGAAATAATTTGACGAATAGGTCCCGTGTACCGCGGTGTCACGATAACCATCGTAATCGTGGATTCTACAGTGAATTGCACCGCAGCGCCGATGCGTCGCGCCTCCTGGTGCATTTAGATGCATGCACGAACGTTCCGACCACCGTCCTCGCCGATGGCAATCTGTCCCATATTTCTGCGTTTCGCTCGACCTCTTCAGGCACGAGCCCAGCGGCGAGAATTGCAGGTGAAAGAATTATACGCGTCGAGTAGTTGTCGTCGATCGTGCTTCCTTTTATTAATTACTAATTAACGAGCGTCGCAGGCGCAGGGACGATCGTCCCTGCGGCTCTCCGAGTCTACTCCGGAACTACCTCCGCGGCCGAAGCACAGGGAAAGCATCGATCGACTCCCGAAGCCAATCGAAGTGGAGAAAGAGGAGCGAGTAATTTACATAGGTTACAGGAAACGTAGCTCGTGTAGAGGCGGGTGTAATGGGTAAGATTGCGTGTAGCGGCTGGCAGCGGGGCACATATGTGCACACGTACATAGTCACGGCACTGCCTCCCCCAACGACTGTCTGCCCACGATCGACTATCCAACAACTCCGCCGTTAAAAAGAATTCTAGAGGTCGAGATTGTTACAATCGCTGCTTCTGCGCCAGCCGTTTCCCTCTTTCAACCACAGTTTCTTCCCGCGCACCTTTCGCCTGCGTGGCGCTTCGCTCTCGCACGCTTTGCCCGCGGATAAAGCGCGCGCCGCGCGGGGAAATGTTTACGCGATTCTTACGTAAGCGTAACGCGTTCATCGCGTTCGGCCTCTTTCCTCTCCGCTGCTCGAGATCTCGGGACCCGTGTTCATCCGTAGCTTCTGCAAACACTGCGCGCGCGAACTGCGGCCTGAAACAACACGCTGCAAAGTCCGCGGCCGTGTTTGCGGAGGATATGACTTGCATCGATCCGCCCCGCATGGCGGATTACCAGTCAGTCCTGTTAGCCCGGGGTGCTTTTTCCACACCTGAGCCCGAACCCGATTCTATCGCGCAAGTGCTTCTGTATCCCGAGCTTCCCCCCCCCCCCCCCATTTTTGTTTTCAGAAGTTTGCTGGTGCGTTCGCTCGGATAATCGTGTGGAATTGGAATCTTTGAATAGATTTGAATTCGCCTAGGATTTCTCTAAAAATACGCGCTATCGCCGGTCGTTGGTCGCCGGCGAGTAGCGATAACCGCGAGTCTACCATGAAATTGATATACCGTTGGAACTGTTGGGACTATCTGCTTGTTCGTTAATAACCACCGGATGTTCTATCTAATCTTTTCCTCTAACATCTATCGTTACGTGGAACGTGTGCGTAACCTTGCTCCCCGTCTCTCGCGTGATTCTTCAACGCCCCCGCCGATGCTTCCCTTCGTGCTTAAACTCGACGTCGGTTTCCCGTTTCGTGCCGTGTGCGCTCATTCGGTCAGTTGATTTATTTGTTTAGGCTTTTATTTATTTACGAGGGAAAATGCGTTTAAATAAAAAGTGGGATGTACGGAATACAGATAAGGATAAATGCAAAAGGGGAAAAAGATCGTGATTGATAAGGGAATAACGTAACTTAACTTAGAGGTGTGTACTAGGCTGGACCTTGGCTACTCCTGGTTTTCACGTCGCCCCCTAAAATCGTTCCATTGGGTAAGAAAGTAATTTTATAAGATGAAATTGATCTGATAAGAGAAAGACGCGGCGAGTTCGCGTTAAACTTGCATAAAACGTGAAATGTTATATGAACGGAAAAAAGGTACGAGGAAAAAATTTATAATGATGGTGTTCCGCACAAATGTTTACGATAAACTAATTAAATTCTTGGAATTTCTTTATTATATTATTTGCAAGTTAATAATAATATTAATTTTAAAACAGAGGAATGTTCGACATTAATATTTTATATTTAATAAGAATATAATATTTGTAATGTGAAATGATGAATATTATATCATAATTAGGAGAAGAAAAGAAATAGGGTTATTAAATTTACATACTTTTTGATACCCGCATTTAAAATTATAATTTGTTGAAACAAACTTTAGTGAAACAAACACTGAAAATAAGAAAAAAAATTGTTTATCTTTTCGAAATACCTCGGTATATACTCAGCCTTAAATGTTTAAAAAATAGTCCCCAAAAATAAAAATTACAATTTTATTTCATCGCCTTCATAAATAGAAAGTGTTCAAAGTTTGAGAAAGTTTCTTTTAATTTATCGGACTTTTTTCGAAAATCATTTATCGCACGAGAGAAAGTGATAGAACATAAAATATGTTTCTTGTCTGGATCTACAACTTTTGTTTCACATTTTTTTATATGTAACCAATAACTTGGAGGACATTATATAAAATCGACTTAGGGAGCTGTTAAATAATTATTTAAATGTTTAAGGACCCAGGGGTACCTTTTCTAGTTATCCGATCGAGCTCAAAATTTACACAGATTTTTATTCATTATTCTGGGGAGGAGGGGGGGGGGGAGTGTCACGAAGAGAATCTTGAAAAGAAAATTTCACCAATATTAAATAACAGCCACCCTACTGTCCCACGAACTAACAGGCAGGAGATGCGGAATTAAAGGAACTCGCTCCCCTCGCAATTGGTTCCATGTAATCGACAGTGGAAGAGCGTGTGCCTTAAGGGCTTGTAATTCGCGCGAGTTTCGGTGAAATTCCGGTTCACGTGACAGGAGCGTTTAACGCGGATACCCTCGCTGTCGAGTGACAGCCTCGAGCCGAGTGTGTTTGCCTTCGCGCGGTTAGTTAATACCTGGTTGTTTATGAAGCTGTCGCCTTGAATGGTTTCGACAACGGGGGCGTACGGGTACCGGGCGACTCGTGTAATTCGCGTTCTGGCCCCGCGGCGAATCGGTTCGATATAACGTGGCGGATTACCACCGCTCAGCCCAGCCGAAGAGCAACATCCACCCGGCTCTATCGAAATCGCCCCGGATGCCGGGAATCACGGTGTTTCTAAAGCGAGCTGTGGTGTTTTTCTATTTCTCAGGCCAGAGAGGGTAATGCGCCTGGTGACCGGAAGCGAGAATCCCCGGGCGAGCGTTTCTTTCTTTGCCCTCTGGTCCTCGGGCTCCACCTCTACCTCACCCGGCGCTCGGTGCCCGCTGGTCCCGTTGAAGCTGTCGCGCGGAACCAGCAACCAGCCAGCGGCAACGGAAGCTCGTGGCTCTGTCGATCTCGAGGGACACGTAGGATCTGCTGCCGAAGCTGCGACAGGCGGCGGGGGTGGCGGCGGAGGCGCGTAGTGTTCGGAAAGGAACGGCAACGAGAGCTGCAAGGATCAGCAGAGAGCGCCTCGTCCAGGACGGCGCTCTTCTAACGGCGACAGGAGGGAGTTATGGTGTCTCGCGCATGCGATGACTGCGGCCGCAGCCGTGGCACTGTGGCATCGTGCCCACCTTTACAAGGCGATCGTCTGCGTCGTCCTAGCGCTCATCGCCATTCAGTATTTACTTAGCGGCGTTCTCGATCGCCGATCCATAGAGACGATTTTCACCATTAACGGCACCAGGTACGTAAACTCTGCTTCCTATTCTTTTCCCGCGAGAGGCCTGAGCTCTGGAGGGTTACGAAATCGAGTCGACCACGCCACCACTCCCCCGCGCTTCGGCTTGCCGAGCTGTTCCTTAAACGGTCCGATTCTCGTGGAATCCCAGAAATCCTCGGGGCCCGTGGTTAGATTCCTCGATAATAGCAGCGGGGTCGTGTGTCGTTGCACTGTCCCTCTCGTACGCTTAAAAGTCGAACAATGGACCCGCGCAATCTCGGTAATTACGTATACACGTATCTACCGCCCGGTACGCCCATTCACCAGGTACCATTGTCCCTCGAATCGTCCCGCGGAAATTCTCGAAAATTCTCGAGCTCAAGCTTGGCCGAAAGTTGCTTCAGTTTCGAAAGTAGCTATCTCGCGCTGTCGAGCCGGGTCTTTTAATTAATTTAAGTCCCTGCTGCCACGGCCTAGACTCGCTTGCCTGTCTCTGCTATTTGTATACCGATAGGCCGCGGTATTACGCCAGGCTCCCGACGTTCCACTCTCCTTTACGAAACTTAATCGTGCTACGCGAAATCCTGGCCTCTTCAGCGCTCTGTCGTCACACTCTGTCTCTTCTTACTCTTCTTTCCAGCTCTGCTCGTGGTAAACGTAGGTATGATTCGAATGCGACCAGTCAATCGCTGCGGCGAGGTATCAGGCAGGCTTGCCGCGGGTAGTTGCTAGATAGGAGACTGGAGGTTACGCACAGATCGATTCCTACGCTTTGGGGACTAGCAGGCTCCAGGGAAATCTTATTAGTGGACAGATAACAGGGTAATGCGGCTGCTTAACGACAGCGCAGCGATTTACGGTTACCGATATCGAATGCTCCGAGACAAGTTAACGAGCCGTCGATAATGGGAAATGGATGGATGATTACACGTGGAATCCTGCTGCCTAAAATCAGATTGCGATGTAAATTTTTAATTACGCTCGGCGCGAGCGCGATAAGGCGAGAGGAAAATCGGCGCCGCGTGGGAAACTCTCCGCGGAGGAGCCCCGAAACTTGCGACGAAAGTTCCCCGAGCCAAACTGGCTGGAGAAACGGCTACTCGGTACTTTGAAAACAGTTCGGTGGATTCGGAACGGTTTTTGAACTGAAAATCCTGCTGGATATTCAGGGGATTAGCCGTGGAAATTTCTAGAGACGCCTGGAGGTTTTACTTCCGGTAGGAAATCACGGGTGAATTGCCGCGATTTCGGGACGTTTGAAACGGCCACGCTCCTCTCGCATCGACGTAAATTTCCGAGGAAATTCATCCTTCGGCATGGCCGGCACGTATGTTCCAGAAGGGCACGTGATCTCGTTACTTCGTTAGCGGTCATTTAGATCGTCCGTTCGCGGAAGCGCTTGGCTAACGATCCTCCGACCTTTGTGTTCCCTGAAATGTCCATTTAACGTAGCCGACGGCGCGAGGTTGATAGGAAATTTCAAGCGATTACAGGAGAGGAAGCTTTAAAATTGCAGCTGTTAGGAAACATTGCCGCGTGTGTTTCTTTACCCTCGCACGTCGGGCAATTCGTCGTTCGCGCGGAGCGCTGGCAGGCGCCGCGACAAAGGGAAGAAAATATGGGAAAGAAATGGGAGGACGCGAGGCGGCTTTTGTGGCATTTCTTGTTCGCGTAACGCTTCCCTTCGCCAGGTGACGGTAAAGAGAGGCGTCTTTGAAAGAAACATTCACGAGCGTCGCAGCAACGTCTCGTTAGGATGAAAAGGCGAAAGTCGGCGTAATCGTTGGGGCGAAAATTCTGCACGATCGCCGCGAGGAGCCAGGGAGCCGAGAGTGGTTGGCGAAATGGAAGTGTCGGTTCCTTTGTGCCGCGCTTGCCCGGGGAAAACAGTTTAATTAAAAACCGTAACGTATTTAACGGAGCCTCTTTATTCCGTGGCACTTGGGCGCGATTTACGAGCGACTGGTAACGGTTAATTTAAAATTTCGCCAGCGGCGCGTGACAACAATTTGTTATTCTCGCGGCTCGTTTATTCGTCGCGCTAGAAGGGGCCCGGCTGCGACAGGGCGCGGTGCAGTTATTCGTTCACGTTTCACGTTCCTTCCTGTCACGCGGCCGCCCGCCGGTTTACCGTCTCGAACGCGCTCGATATTCTATCCCCTTCGATCGCTCGACCTTGCCCGGGTCCGAAAAAAAGCTGAACGACATTTGTAATTCGCTCGCGTGCGGATCGGTAAAGTTTGCCCGCGGATGCGTCACTCGTTAAACGGCGCGCGGCTGGATTTTTCACGAGCAGTCGCGAAGGTTGGAGTGTCTGCCTTCGCTTTCGACGGTGTTCTCGGTAATGGCAACGCGTCCGGCTTGTCAATGCTCTAATCGATACTAATGAGAAAAGCCGCCTGCCCTTGATAGAGATAGTGCCGCTGTGTCTTTGTTCGCCGACGAATGCGTTAAATGTAGCGAGAGTAGCGGTTACGACCAGTGGGCTTGGGAAAAGGCCCCGTAGCTATCTACTACGCTCCGTTACGCATGCGCGACGATGCGCGATGACGTCGAACCAATCAACGCCAACATGGTAAAGGAAACGGCGCCACCGTCGAGTGAAGCCAAGCGACGCGATTGGCTTGGCTAGCTTGGCTAGCTTGGCTTGACTCGACGGTGGCGCCGTTTCGTTTACCATCTTGGCGTCGATTGGTTCGACGTCATCGCGCATCGTCGCGCATGCGCAACGGAGCGCAGTAGATAGCTACGGGACCTTTTCCCAAGCCCACTGGTTACGACGCCACAGCGATACAGATTCGTTGCTCGTTGCAACTATAAACTACAGGGCACGCTCTTCCCCGGATTAACTCGGCGCGTAACGCGTCACGGTGCACACAGTCCATAGCATGGAGATATGATCCGTCGTATAGCGCCACGGCATGCAAACAACCAGCCGTTTCAACAGCCACCCTAGCCTTTCTCCACCGGCGCACACCCGCGCGTCTAATCCCGCTGACACTTACTATTACCGTTATTTGCGATCGGGCTACATCGCCGCGGAGATTGTTGCCATATTTCTCCTTCATACGTCGGGGAATGTTAATTCGGGCGCATACTGCCGGGACAGGGCATTACCTGCCACGTCGCAACCGTGCCGTCCCGTCGATTCGTATATAAGTGCTACCAGTCGCTCCAATAGCACCCCTTCACTACCACCGCCGCCACCACCGCTACCTACCGTACGTTATTACAGCGCTCTGCGCGATCCGATGAATCCGTCCACTCGTAATATTTTTCCTCTCTTTGATGTTTATCGACGTTGCCGCAACGACGGTAAACTTGCCGCGAACGGTTCCCCCTGAAAATCATGGGCGAAACTTTACGGAAGCCAGAAGCGAGGCCGGCGGGCACGTCACGGCTGTAAATCATCGTCCAAGGAAACGTTCCTGTCTTTCTTCGCATAAATCGGCTGCCTGACGCGCACCGGTGTACACACGGATGTAACGATAACGCGCCTGCATCTGCCGACTCGAGTTGCTCTCCGGTCTCCGTTGAAATTTTATTACAGCCGATGCCAGGCGTTCGATAGTCCCATGATTTTGGAACTGAATTTTATGCCAAACGATGCTACCGTATCGATTTTCAAGTTGGGGTGACAATTAGTGTGTGAGATATGGGAGGGTTAAAGAAGTGAAAATTTATTAACGCACTAGCTCATTCGCTGAGATGTGCCGACTTTTATGTCAGTCGGATAATTAAGGGGAGGTTCCGGTCTAGAGACACAAAAATAGGTGATCTTTAGGAATTAATTAAAGGAAAACTACTGTATTTAATTTAATGGGACTTGCTGCAGTGTGTTAAGGACGTCTTGAGTTGTAGAAATATATTTTCTGTTTTATAATTAATCATTGTAGACGGCACTGGGGAGTCGTTAAAGTCGAGGCGTCAAGAATTCTTCCAAATCGGTGGGATGTGTATCTCTAAAAGTTATCCGATTTTACTGAATTTTTTTTATATTTTGAAGAATATACTTCTGGCTAGGGGGAAAGCCAGAAAAATTACAAAGATGACATTTTTTTATATAGAAAATAACGACACTTGAGCTTTGAAATCACTTTTACCCTATATTTTTCTCCTTTCAACGTCTTTGAAAATTATAAATCTTCAATTTTTTTAATTTTCTCTGGTTTCCCCCAGCCAGATGTATATTCTTCAAAATAAAAAAAGTTTCAGTCGAATGGGACGATAACTTTTGCAGATACAGGTCGCACCCTTTTGAAAACCCTGTTTTGAGAAAAACGCATAAAACACGTATTCCCAAAATATTGAACATTCGAAATAAAAGAAACTCGACTTTTAGACTGGAATCTACGAAATAAAAGAAAATAAAAGAAAATCGACTTTTAGACTGGAATCTCTCCTGAAGGAATTGTTCCCAGAAATTCTGCTGACTGCTAACAACGAATTTGAACTTAGATTTTGCAAATTCCAAAAAAGAGGCGATTCTTGTGTCACTCTTTCTTCGTTTCCATCAAACTTCCGCTCTCAGTTTTTATTTCGTTACCCTTCTCTCCATTTCCTTCGCCCTTGGCGGCACACAGCGTCAACCCCGAATAGATATCTCGGAATATTTAAATTGCAGTCGCGGTACGGGCGATGCTCGGAGGAGCCCGCTCAGCCGCGTCTTTTCCTTTCCCCGCAAACATCCAACATTTTCCCTTCGTTATTAACCCCCCGGCTGTAGCGCGGACACGGAAGTCGAGAAGCGGACGAAGTTCTATCGGATGTTCCCTTTTCGGAGGCCCCGAACGATCCCCGGTCTCCCTTATATTTCCACGCGAAAAAGCCGTTGCGAGAGTTGTTGCGCACGCTGCGAATCGATTCGAAGATCGCCGTACGTTCGCGTTACTCGCCCCCCGGATCTCGGGGGGAAGATTAAAGTGAAATATTAGTCGGTACACAGAGCAGTCGCACCGCGGCTAACTCGTTCCCCGTCCGATTTATGACGCACCAACCGTGCTAGGAATACCTTCGAATCCCGCCGGCCTCGGGACTTGCTCGTGACTTACGATGCAGTTCCTTGTACACGCCAGCCGCGGATATAACTCCATCTAAATACGAAATTTCCTCGCGCGCGCGCGCTCTACTATCCGACTCTCGGGGCTAAACCTCCCAGACAGCCCCTGCCTGGCGGCGGATCCACGGGACTCGGAATCGAGAGGGACAAACGTCGAACGCGATAAACTGCAGCGCGCATGCATATGCATTCGGATAATCTGTGGATGCTCTACCACTGATCTCTCGGCGGATTACCCTACGCAACGTTATACCGTTTCACGGAGAGCATGGCCACGGAATGGCACATACTAGTGGCACGGTCTAGTAGATTTTTCAGCGCCTCGCGGAAACTATACGGCCAACGCTTCGTTGTTTGCACATGCGAGGCGCGTGCATCCTGTACGCGCCGCGTTGCATACGTACCGCGTATAATTACCCGCCGATGATTTCATCTGCGCGTGAACGATTCCGCGTGCACGGTTCAACGGCGCTAGCTAGAAATCCCGGCACGGTAAATTCGACCGTGATCCGACGCGTGCCGATTCGGTTGGTGCTAGCGAGGTACAGCGACGATCAGAGCAGATCGAACAATGTCGTAAATCGAAGAAATTTCGCCGACGCTCGGGACAATTTGAAGCTAAAGGAGAGACTCGCGGGAATCCGACCGTCGTAACTCTGTTTCATCGCTGTTCGCCGGGGCCCCATCGGTGAATCTCGATCGGATCGGGAAATGGAGAAGCGGAGAAACGAGCGGCGCCGAAACGAGATCGAGGAGAAGCCTCGATGTACGGTAAGGCGTGCGATAATGCTTCAAGCGTTAGATGTTGGGGCCATTTCCGAGTGACTTAGCCAGTGAAACTGTAGCTAGCGAATACGTCTCACTGTGTACGCGAAGACAGAAGGAGCCACTTTTGAACTTCGTCGTAGGCTAAAAGTGCCGGCGTTCGAGTCGATTTTTCCAAGAATTCAACGCGCACCGGGTCGCCGGCCACTCGGTTTTCTCGGTACTTTATTCCTGAACTTCGAAAGACCATTAACGTGGGTCTCGCCGACGTGAAATCGTCGAAGTTCGCTTCGCGGATTACACCTCCGCGGAGTTCCCGCTCGGTAACGGTAATGTGTCTCGTTAAGGGATTTAAATTCGACTTTTGTCATCGGGTTAACCGGTTTCGTGAATCTCTCCTCCCGGGCTCCGGCGGATCGCTTTCTAACGCCGCGCCGAAGCGTTTAAGCTCCGATGACGAGGCAGAAGCGACAGACTGGTTTCGGAGATGCGTGCAGTTTTAAACTAACATTTCGCGGGAAACGCGATCGTTCCGCGAACTTTTCCTCGGGTGAAAGTTTGCGCGCGCGACTCGGCGAAAAGTTGCAGCCGCGTTTACGAGAGCTAACACACCGCGGCCGACAGCCCGAACCGGTTGCCCGCAGAATTAGCCGGCAGATCGGGAAGCAAAATAACACGAACACACCACTAGCCTTGTACGGCACGAGACTATCGGGCGCCTTTTGGTTGCGTAAGCACCGATACACTCCAATGAGACAGCGAGTCGGCCACGTAACGCCGTTTAAACGTGCCGTGTTAATTAACCATGCGCTCCAGTGTCACTTTGGATCCTCTACTTTTCAACGGGCAAAGTAAGGCGTTTGCCTTATTGGAAAATCGATAGAGTAGCTAAGTAGTTGTTGCCGAAGTACAATGAATATTAAATGGTAGACGCGAGTTCAGTTGGACCGTTAATTTACATGATGCGACCACGAAATTAGCAGAAGAAGTTAGTAGTAATTGCAAGTTTAATCGCTCCTTAACTACGTCTCGAAGGGTTTGCTTCGCGAAGCAACGAGGAGGCGCTTATTTCCTTGGAGATTCGCTGGTCGAGCCACGCGGCGAATGCCAGTCGGTCGTCGTTAATTCTCAGTGGAATCGGCTCGTTCAGGTTTATCGATGGAAGGATCGACGATCGTCCGGTGCCAAGTGGTCTGAATCGATTTGAAAATCACGGGATTGGGATCGAAACGCGCGACGTCGTTATCTCAGAGGCCGAGGCTGGCGTCTCAGTGAAATTACTATCGCGATTAGACGGCCGATCGGTTTGCCAATTGTCGTATAACGCGGAATCAGCCTCGGGGTAATGGTCGCATAGGTCATATATAATTTCGAACGGATCGGTTTAGTAGATAATTGGCTATCTCCGTGCGATAGGCATCTAAACGCAGTTTTAAGTATTCGACTTATATTCCTGTGTTTTCACGCTGAAGCAAAGCTTCGGACATAAACAAACTCTGGCTCACGCAACACATTTTACGCTCAAATAAATAAATAAATAAAAAAATATAGCAGTTATGATTAATAGTAATAAAATAAAAATATAAAATAAATTAAATAATAAATAAACAACTAATGAATAAATTACTACCTATAATTAATATACATATTTTAAATTTTAAATTTAACGCAGTGTTCTGCCAAGTAATCTTTTATTAATCTTAATATAGTGAAAATATAATTTATAAACTAAGTCCTTTCGTACAAAAATTCATTAAATAAATATAGATAGAAACCGATTTGGCTCACGCCGATCTGGCCAGAAATGTATAAATTATGTATTAATAAGCTTCTTATTGACTATTTATCTCCTGATATATACATAATTCATATATTTATACAGATTAAATGTATATAATTAATGGAATATGTATTTATTCATTATTTCGTTATATTTAACTTCATTACTGGATCCCTATCTTTTATATATAAATTATTTAACCAAATTACTAGTCGAACAGAATATCTTACTGTAAAAATCATAGATAAATAGAAAATTAACATTAAAATGAAATTCATAACTCTAACTAAAAATATTCGAAAATTAAATGCTTCGAATAAAATCCAGTCAAAAAAGGAAAACAATGAGTATTATATATATCTATATAATTAGTTATGTAAACGTATATAGATATATAAATTATTTATATAATAATAGATTATCTGATCATCTATCTCTAAATAAATAATATATATATAGGTAGATAGGGACTCAATAATGAACTTCATTTAAAATAATTTAATAATTTATTTAATAGTTACAAATTTTAAAATTTTTATATAATTTTTAAAATAAATTATGTATAAAAGAATACCTAGGTATAAACAGATGATAATAATAACAGTAATATAACTCTAAAATAATGCAGGTATAAATTTGAATTATCAATAAAAAATTCTTTATTTAATAACTTAATTACATCAGTAAAACTCCACTATTCCTACGTCTATCCTGCATCAGTCCAACATCGATCAAGAGTAAGTACACTGCTTTTACACCACCGGTTTACATACTACACGTCACAAACCGCACACTACATCACACCACACATCACACATTACACTTTACACTACAATACATCACACTTGACACTACAATACTTCATACTTTACACTACAATACTTCACACTTTACACTACAATACTTCACACTTTACACTACAATACTTCACACTTTACACTACAATACTTCACACTTTACACTACAATACTTCACACTTTACACTACAATACATCACACTTTACACTACAATACATCACACTTTACACTACAATACATCACACTTTACACTACAATACATCACACTGCACTACACTGCACTACACTACACATCACATACCGCAGCTTATGCGCTGCAATATGGCAAACCGTTTTAAGCTTCCCACAAAAACGCAACAAAGTTGCAAAGGACAAATTTTTTTTCAACAATGTTGCAAACGAAATTGCGGTGTTCGCGAATCAAAATCCGGCTTTGCAACTTTGTGCGTTTCCGCGAGAAGGCAAATCTCAGTTTGCAACTTTGTTGCAGGTGCAGCGCGAAAATCTGCTTCTCTTGCAGGTGCAAGAATCGTGCAATGAATTTCGGAACAGGCCGTTTTTGAGGTGTCGCACCTGCAAGAGAAGCAGATTTTCGCGCTGCATCTGCAAGAGAAGTTTTTGCAGGTGCACACACGCTTTCCATTCCGAGTGCAAATAGTTCGATTCCAGTGACGAACCATAGCTGAATTACTCATCACTTGGCAGAAGAACGCACAAATACGCATCCAAAGAACTTATCGCATTTGGGAGGGAATCAAAAGAAAAGACAAATTCGTTACCACGAACTTATTTATTTATTGTAAATAACCCTTGTGCTATGTACACAGTCTCATTATACAATTTTAAATGACGTGTATAGAAATCTTACAACGAATAAAGGGCATCGGCCATTTTTGCCAAAAAGTGTAGCGTGTCTCATTTCAACGGTCCATCGATTACATTTATCGAATTTAGGTTGTACGCATATTAGGGTTACGAATAATTTTCCTTAAAAGCATTCGGATTCGATGCCCGATGGGGAAAGAGCACAGATAAGGGGCGATCCCGTCTAGAGTCTCCGTATTTACCGATGACCCGGCGCCCCGCATCTTTAATTAGCTTCCGTTTAATAGGCCTTTGGAGACAGAAATACGCGACTGATCGTAGAAGCTTTGCGCCAAATCGGGTGCAGCTGGGAATATATTTTGCCCTGCTGTGTAGCTTCTAAAAATACAGTTGACTCAATCCCGACACCGACGCCAGCACGCCAGCCACGGTTTAATTCTCGCTGAACGCGGGCACATTTGTTTGCAGGTACGCCGATCGTACGTACAGGCACCATCCACGAGGCCTTATCATATACGGGCCCGTAACGGTACCGAGTATACTCGGCAACAGCAATGCCAGCTCGACGACCCTGCACTGGGCCGGCAGCAAAGGTCAGTCGAATTTCTCCAAGCTGGAAACCGCTTTTCCCACTCGAAACACCTACATCGTTGGAAGTTCACAGGAAGCTCCGACGGCGAACACCACGAACAGCACCATGTTGCAACGATGCCCGCTCATACCTCCGAATCTCGGTGAGTTCCCATTCATTCCCCAGTCGGCTTGCTGGCTTCTAGAAGATCAGAGCACAAAGAAAAGATTTTAATCTCCTCGGAACGTCGATGTTATTTTTATTAATGACAAGCCTGGCGCGCTGAATCCATTAACTATACTAAAGTTACTGGATCCTTTCGCTATTCGTTTACCGTGCAAGTTGTTCCGCGAGAAGTGCCCGAAAGCTCGCGAAAACTGGTGTCTACTTACCGGCGCTACATTGGCTGGTTGCAGTTGGCCCGCTGGCTGTTAGCAAGTCGCCCCCGGAGCTGTCGGTGATAGAAAAGTCGCTGACCGATGTGAAGCCGGGCGGCAGGGGATGCCCAGCGGACTGCGTGGCCAGGCATCGCGTCGCTCTCGTCATTCCGTTTCGCGATCGACCGCAGCATCTTCAGGCGTTGCTCTACAATCTCCACCCGATGCTGCTCCGTCAACAGATCGACTACCAAGTGTTCGTTGTGGAGCAAAAAGGTGAGCGGAGTTTTCGTACACTTGCCAGCACGTAGCCACACCGTGGGAATATATCATTTAATGTAGCGAAACAGAGAGATCGACCGCTCGGCTCTCCCCGCTATCTCGTAATTGCTTCTCGTACTTTATCCCCGGACTCCACTTTGCGATACCTCGTCGCCGGCTGGATACGATCCTCCGGGTAGCATCGAGGGGAACTTCCCCAATCATATATACATATATATCTCTTTCAGCCTCTTCGGGCTCGTTCAGAACTCGATCGTGATTTTTAATTAAATTTATCTCCGCGGCGTGGTCCAAGCATCGATCGCCTCGCCCGCACTTTCCCCGTTCTCCGTCGCCCTTCCTTCGGCAGAGCCTTGAGATTGCACGTAGGGGAACATTGGGAATGCGACGCGGCGCGCGCGTACGCTCGAGAGAGACTGTTGTTCAGTGTCAAGGTCCAGGAGATGCGGTAACCACGCCTTACGTAAATCATGCCCGAGGGTAAACCGATCGCGGAGACAGAGGAGCGCAGCGGCTAGCTGTTGCTTCCATACCGCAATGCGGTATATCGGTAGCGCGTACTCTCGATGCACCCGTACGCGTGTTCGACCGTTCGCTCGCGGCGCGTCCAGATTTCGTTGGCTGCTCTCCTATTTAGTAACGAGACTCTACCCCAAGCACCGCGTACTTGCGAACCTGTGGACGAGACACGGGTAAACGCGGCTTTTAATTGCTTCAAATGGTCCGGGCACGGTTTCGCCCAGCCGCGCCTCTTTGCAATTCAAATCCACCTCTCTTCTCCCGTGCCTTCTCCACTTCCGTTGCCCTACGCGCTTCCTCCAACCTTCTTGCACTCCTCCTTTCGCGAGCTCGTCGAGGCTAAAGCAGAGTCAGTCGACGAATACTTCGCTTTGCGTAATTGCTGTCATTCTGAATATGTATTGTACGGCGCCGCGGCTGGAATCGTCGCTTTTCTCCCGGCCCGGGGGACCGCGTCGGCTATTATCCGAGCGGGGACATTCGATCGGTCGCGTTTGAATAATTCCTATCGGCGGCCGGGGGCTGCCAGGGATTCTCGGTTGCTCCGCGGTACCAGAAATTCCGCTCGGTAAGGAATAATTCGCGTCGCGAGGAGGAAAGCATTCCGGGAGGGGTTGGGGGGGCACGATCCGGCAGCTGTCGGGTTCAAGCTGCTTCGTCAACCGCTAGAAAGTTGCAAGTAACGCGATGCAATTAGTCGCACCTGTCGTAGATTCATCGCGGTACCGTTAATATCGTTCGGATTCGTTTGTCGGGAACATGGTGGAACGTTGCGCCGAGTTATTACCGTAATGGTATGGGAAGTTGGTTGTACCTGCACTGTTGGTACCCGGGCTGGCCCTGCGTTGCCCCTCGCAGAGCCGTCGGTTTCTCGTTAACGGGAAACTACGCGATTCCCTCGATCGACTTTATTGCTCGAAGCGATAACGCGCCGGCCCTCTCCGCCCCTCCGCGCAATTATTGCAGCCGGATGCCAATTGAGACGTTGCCGATCCTGCCCCGCCATTATCGCAAACTGTACTACTCGAGCGGAGCTGTTATAGATCCCCTCCGGGGTTAAGATCGACAAGAAGTTCTACCTGTCGAACGAGGATAAACGCTGCGATGCGCGATGCCCGTAGCTGTAGCCCCGTTGCCCCTGCCAGGGCGAATTAATAAAATGCTAGGCGACGCTGCGCCTAGGACACGACCCCTCCGGGGAGGGAGGCGACCCACTTGGGCACTCGCCCCCGCGTCCTCGATTCCTTTCGGTAGAATTTTAGGACGGGCAGACGAAAGACGGAAGGGACAGGGAAAAGAGGTCGTACGTAACGGCAGCGATTTGTCGCGCTTCCCCCTTTCGACTAGCGGCTCCTTCATTCGTCATCATCTTATCCTTGATGCCACCTATAACCGTTACTCCTTCGACGAGAAAAAGCCGCGTTGGTTTCTCCTCTTCCGCGTAGAATCCCAGATGCAAGCCGCGGCCGTGCTCGTTCACGCGGCTACACTGCGCCGTTACCCCTCGTCAAACGCGTCAAATTATGATATTAATAATGCAATTTTCTCCGTGAACGCGAGGGCCGCGGTTATTGGATCGAATCGAATCGAGTCGAATCGATCAAACGTCGATGGTCCGTTACTAGACCGCGCAAGCTTCTGCAATGATATTTATTACGATAATCATTAACTCGCTGTATCGCGTAGATATCTATACGCTAGGAATATGCAAAACATAAAATCAAAACCCTCTAATCGCGAGAACATCTTCAATCGAAGTCCTACTTGCTTAGTTCTTTCCTATAACAATATATATTCGCAAAGCTAAACTTTCGTAGTTTATTAGTTACTTAACCCTTCGTTGACACTCTGGGTGAGCCACCCATAAGCTGATTTCGACGCTCTGTACCGTCTATATGCAAAATAAATACCTTCTTTCCAAAGCCGACTTGCGAACTATTTTTTTTCTCGGAAAATATTATATCTGAACGACAACTCTGTCGATTTTTAGCTTCTAATATTGAGATTTGTAACAGTTACATTTTTTTTAGAAGTTTCTCTTCGTTTCTTTCTCGACATATGGTAATCTAAATTTTTTTTACAAAAACTTTCATCAAATTTCAATAATAGAAACTAGTGGAATACATTCTAGAGACCTTGAAATTGACCAATAATTTTTTTCATAACAATTGAATTCTTTAGACACTGTGCGTGAGCCACCCAGGTATGTCAAAGTTGATCGAAAAAAGAGGTGTCAACGAAGGGTAAAACACGACGCCGGTGGTCTCAGTTTCACCGAACTGCTCGCCTTGCAACAAGCATAAAAATTAAATCGAGCAGCCGATCTGTCGAGAATCTTCTTTCGCGGTAATAAAGCCGCGGGTGCGAGTTTCATCTGCATTCATCGCCGTCCTGAAGCACCTTATTCAATCTTATCTTATCGGTACGAAGTATAAAGATACGCACGATCAAGTTGCACGTAGTAAAGCAGCGAGGGTCCCGGCGTCGCAATAAAAGCTCCTCGGCTATTGTTTCCGCTTTGCTGCACCGACCAGACCGCGTACAAGTCCCGGCCGCTCGATCCACTCGCGAAAGTCGTCGGTATATTGAGCGCACCGGTATCGAACCAAGTGCTGTGTTTAGGAAGATAAATAGGGGCTCGTCGTAGCGCGAGATGCGCCGCATCGCGTCAGGGCAAACGCGAGCCAACAGAGGCAAGCAGCTTCTCTTTACCCACGGACCCTCCGTTTCTCCCCTTTTCACGCCACCTCTTGCGGCGCGTTGCTTCCTATAGCTTGACCTACATGCTCCGCCCGTGTCTCGTTACCGTGTTCCGCGTGATCTACGTGACGAGTCTCGCGGAACATCTTCAAAGCCGTCGATATGCGGCGGACACGCGTCCCAATGGATCCCTGAATATATTTAAATAATCGTGGTTCCCGCGATCCGTGCGACGCGACTGTGTCGGGCGATTTAACGACGTCGAGAGAACAGGGGCGGAAAGAAATAAGCAAGGGCGGGATCGATAGTTCATCGACGATATCTGTATCAAAGGCAGATGGACGATTTTGCTTGTCAAAGGCACGGCGGGGCTTTAGGTACGAAAGGAGAGTGGAATGTCCGCGGAAGTGACCAAAGACGGTACAGGACGCGCGCGCGTCCCACTTTCCTCCGGCTTCTCGACTCCCGCCGAGTGTCCCTCCTAATCGGGGATAAGCCCGCGGAGCTATTAATTGAGGCGCGCCCGTTCGAAGAGCACTCCTCGAGTCTGCGGACTCGAGCGCGCGAGCAGCGCAAGGGAACACGTGCCTACAGCAGGAATTCCCCGAACTCGATAAGAAGCTGAAACTCGCCGCGCCGGTTAACTCCGAGAGGATTGATAAGGGAGGTGGTTGTTGATTTGCAGGCAGCGAGTCGTTCAACCGCGCGATGCTCATGAACGTAGGGTACGTGGAGGCGTTGAAAGAACGGCCCTTCGACTGTTTCATCTTCCACGACGTGGACCTACTCCCGGAAGACGATAGGAACCTCTATACCTGCCCGGAGCAACCCAGGCACATGTCCGTCGCCGTGGACAAGTTCAAATACAGGTATCGTATGTTGCGCCGGGCTCGTTCGCGTCTCGAAAAGAAAGAGAAAAGTAAAAGAAAACGAACCGTCAGAGGCCCTCTTTAAATTAAGGGTAATTTTGTATAAGAATTATTATTCAGTATAAGAATTCGTAAGATTCGATATTCCAACCCCCTCCTTATGTAATATTTTTTGCACCGAATTTTTTCAGTTATAATAATTCTTTTAAAGGTTTATATAATTCATTTAACTCCGTTTCGGAAAATTTTGAACTAAAACTACTTTTCTGAAGCATTAATGATGGAATCTGTATTTATTGAAAATTAGTTTAAACGAATGTTACGTAAGACGCTAGTTGACTCCTCCCGCTCACCCTTGTAAGAAAACGTAAGAGATTCCCTTCCCCCTCCCCCTCAAAAAAGTGCCTTACGTAATTTAAGGACGATCCCTCACCGAGAACGTTCGTTTCTCTGTCGCGCTGCACAGGCTACCTTACGCCGACCTGTTCGGCGGCGTGTCGGCGATGTCGCGCGATCAATTTCGCCTGGTGAACGGGTTCAGCAACGTGTTCTGGGGCTGGGGCGGCGAGGACGACGACATGGCGAATCGGATAAAAGCCCACGGCCTCCACATCTCCCGCTACCCGGCGAACGTGGCGCGCTACAAAATGCTCACGCACAAGAAGGAGAAGGCTAATCCAAAGAGGTGAGGATAATCCCCGGGGGCGATCGGGATCTTCGTAATCGTTCGGTTGTTCTGCACGTTTGCCTCAGGTACGAGTACCTGAAGACGGGCAAGAAGAGGTTCGCCACGGACGGGCTGAGCAATCTGCAGTACGAGCTGGTGGACAAACAGAAGCCGAAGCTGTATACGTGGCTCCTGGTGAAGCTGACGCCCCCTCAGCCCAGCTGATGGCTGTCCTGGATCGGATAGTGGCCCAGCGAAGTCGATCGGCCTGCTCCCGCGGTTCCGGCGCCAACCGGGGCGACGGACACCGGGGAACCGAGTGCAACCGCACGGGACTGACTACGATCGACTAGTGCTTCGCGCCCAACGACTCGCTTTCGACTCAGTCGATATACGAAAGGGCGGTGGGAGAGGAGAAGGGCGGCAGCGGTGAGCGGTGGCAGAGAGAGAGAGAGAGAGAGAGGGGTGACGTAGACGTTGCAACTGCTTCAGATCCTCGCGAGCTGTTTCTCTCGCGGCAGCCCTGCGACCTCGTCGGCGCTCAGCCCCGGCGAGAGAAACGTTGTTACGTGATATATTTTTATTCCTCGTATTTTTTTATCGCAACGTTAGGCTAGAGAGCAAAGTAGAATGTAGCGGGCGAGAGCTCACGTGCCAAAGGAGAGTGCGTGTGCGTGTGTGCGTGCATGGACGAGTGAGAGAGAGCGAGAGAGGGAGAGGGAGGACAGGCGTGTACAGTGTACAGCGCAACGGGAGGAAAAACCACCACCCTTTTCAGACTCCAACTGTAAACAACGTATACTGTTATATACGTATATATTCTCCATATGTACATACGATTCGCAGAGGTTGAGGCTTCCTCGGCCCTGTTACGCGAAACGCCAGTAGTCCGAGTTTCCGGTTGACCAGCGCGTATCTAGGACAGCTTTGTGGCCGACGTTTCAGCGGGTACCGCGGCTGGCTTCCTTCGGGTTCGTGCAAACGCGCGTACACTGTTTCTTTTCTCTTTCTTTTTTCTTTTCTACTTTTTCGTTTCGTTGCATCGAGGCGGACAATGCGCGACGAGATACCCTTTGTTTCCGACCGCGACACAGTTCTGAATCACACACCCAGCCATCCCCCGTCATTTAGGATGTTTGTACGACGCAAGGGGGCGACAACGAAGCTACCAGCCGCGAGAAGTATCGGCCAGAAGCGGGAGTTATCGTTGGATCAAGGTAAGCTTGAACGAGGCGCGTTTAGCGCGTCGCGAAAGGTTTATTTCGGTAGCGAATGGGTCGCGCGATCCCGTGGACGCCGTGGACTGTTGACGGACGTGCGTCGGAAACGGTACTTAACTGTCTAACTACGCGGACAAATTAACGTTCGGCGGAATGCCGCGTATTCCAGAGGAACCAATGGTCGTTAGCATTTTATACGCATTTCCTTGAAACCTGTATACACGTCATCACGCATACACACACACACACACACTTCGCGACGGCGGGCAAAGTTGGTCGCGCGCTCGAACGCGGCCGAGCGCAAATCGATTCGCACTGGTCCTCGAAGCTCCCCCGAATTCGAGCGCGAGGGGAGAACTTTCTGCGCGTAGAAACTGTAAACGAAAGAAGCAGAGGGGAGGAGAATAGATTTCGATAGACATCAGAACATAACAGAAACATATCACGTGTACGATAAATAAAACTCGTAGTGGCGTGTGCCGCGTTACGGTCGATCGTTTCGAAACAGTACTTAAATGTTTGGCGGGTGAGAGTACGGGCTGTGAATAATGCACCTTCCTTAGGGAAACAGAAATCTCTCGAGATCGATGACGAGGACGAGCACAATAATGTTAAAGCGATCCACCCTTGCGCGAGAATCACTTGGCGAACAGAGTTCGCGACGGTTGAAATAACCGACGGGGTCAGGTCGAGACTCTTCGAATCGCTTCGAACGTTACTCGAAGTCGCGAGTTTTTTCACAAATTTTGCAAGCCCCCTTGGCCATTAACGGGCCACTCGATGCTCTTGCAGCGTCGCAAGTTTTATACAGGATTCGGCGAGTGGTAGAAATAGTTTTTCAAGGTACCCTTAGAACTTTCAATGTCCAAGTCGCGAAAAAATATATGATAGCAGATCTCTGAACTTGGATGCAGAGGGACAGCTTCGCTGATGCATTTTAGGAGTTGGCCGTATTTGTGCCGGAGCGCTGGATGCCGACAGGAAGCAGCAGAGAGGTGCTAGCGTTCTCTGCGAGCTCCTTTAATCGCCGTTCCTATGTATGTACCGGATTAACAAGCGGCGTCATCCGAGAAGAGATCGATGGTGCTCGTTTTTTTTTTCACCCCTCCCCTTTCCTTTTAGCAACGATCAGGTATCCGGCGCTCTTCGCCCCACGAAACTCTCGCGCTTCCGAGCACGGCCAACTAGTTCAAAGGAGAAACAGTACACGCGAGCGGTGCAGTTCGAAGCGATTTCAACTTACTTTAAGTACTATGTACCATATAATACCATTATCGAGTAATGGGTTAAAATATCGTTAGGTAACCGAGGTATGTAAGTGAGCGGAAGATTCGGAGACGTCGGGAAGCGTTCTTTCTTAAATTCGTCGGATCCTCCCAGACAGTGGCGGATTTTATTGGGCGACCGACGAGCAATTGCGGCCTGGGCCCGCTGTCCAGAAGGCCCACAATCCAAGCCCCTATGTTCAAAAGCAAATTACGATTTTATTCGAGCACTATTTTTTCTTTATACTACTACATTTCGCCGGTTTTAGAAATAATGCTTTAGGAAGAGCCTTCAGAGCGTTTGCCAGTTGGGCCTTCTTCCTTAAATCCGCCATTGCTCCCAGTGGATCCGCTGCAGCGTAGCCTTAGGTGTTTCATTTACGTCAGGTAATAATCAAAAGATGCGCCGGTGCGTTATGAATATTTTCATAGGTGAATTGTTTTTGGTTAAGAATTTTATTTGCCGGTTCGGTTGATCCTCCGACTAAATTCTCGTCTCTAAATTTTCCATCGCGTTTGTTCCGAGCGTTGAGCGACCCGCGCGCGCGCGTAATCGACAAGGGCGACATAGTGATCGAGATAAAGTGCGTAGAGTAAGGAGACCATAAGTATTTATATGACGGTAATCGATAGTCTGGTACACACGCGCGAGAACGTAAACGCCGTGCGCGATGTGCGCGCGATTATTATAAATCCGTCGCTTGCGTCGAGGCATTAAGCTATTCGCGAGCGAGAAACGTACACGAGGATCGTTCCTTCGATGGCCGGCTGTTTGATATTCGAGAAAGAAACCCGCGTGGAACGGGGAACCAAGGGAAATAGCTCGAGAAAGAGAAAATGCATCCTCGTGTGCGTGCAACAGGACATCTCCTCAACTCACCAGCAAGATTACAATATTTGGCAGGTGACACTCGTGATGTACGAAAACAATAAATTCTGTTAAAGCTTATCCTCTTAACTGCGTGTGTCTTCATTATTTACCTTCCTCCCCTCACCAAAGTACTAGGATTTTTGTTTTCTAAATATCGGTGGACGCAGCTCTAATGAAAGTCAGCTGGACGTTCGTTCGGTTTGCTTTCCTCCTCCCTCGCCCGCAGAATATCCCGAACCATACCGCCCATGTTTTTGGACGTGAATCTGCCAACGCTGCCCAACAATTTCGCGATGAAATCGTGGTTCAGAAGTCGATGAGCTAGAACTGCGCTTTCCTCTTTGATAAAATTATCGACCCTCAGCTCCTCGTACACCGCAGTTAAGGCGTCGCGAAGGTTGCCGCACGGTCCGAGAAGGTCCGATTTCAAGGCGTGCCACGGCAGGGCTGCGGCCAGCACCGTCTGAAATAACATCGCGCAAAATGACAGAAAGGAACGATTACCTCGAGCTCGAAATCCGGGGAACGTTCTTACGAGACAAGCCTCGAGCGGCAGCCAATAGATGACTAACTCTTGATCGGCTGATCGGTCTTTGTACGCTCTATCGAGCTCGAGCAAGGAACTGGACAGGGAAACTCCCTCGTATTCCATCTCCTCGCTGTTCGTCTCGGTGGTTTCGTCAAGCTCTTCCGGATACATCGCTCGCTGGATGGCTCTGTCGACTTTAGCCATCAGATAGCGCATAATCTCCATCGATACCTGAAACGCAGCATCGTATTCGTTTGCATTCCTGTTCCAAGCAGCCGAGGCTTTTCGTTCGTACCTCAAGGTTCTCATGCCGCTCGTCCCTGCTCGACAATCTCATCTCTCGGGCTAGACGCCTCTGCTGGTACAGTTCCTCCACGTGCCTCTCACCTTCTGCTAAGTCCGAGCACACTCTGTTTCCCAGAGCGAGCGCCAGCGCTTTCGCGAACCCATCGCGAGGGTTCTCGCTCTTGCAGAAAGCTAACAGGATCGCGGTGTAGTTAACCGCGTTTCGACCAGTCGCGTACACGCGACAGAGTAGCTCCTTAGCCAGTATCATCCTGAGGGTCTCCTCGGGCTTCTCCCAGAACGCCTGCATCTTGAAGATAGTGCTTCCCTCCTCCCTACCGTCCCCGTTGCAGCACAAGTGGTACAGCTCTTCTTCGTACAGCTCCTCGATGTTCCTCTGGAAGTCGTCGCGCAGCAGCTGGTAGACGTCGATGATCGGCCCCGTGGCGTCGAGGAACCACAGCGACGTCCTGTGGAATTGAGCGCAGCTCACGACCTCGTTCAGACCCGGGTCCTGGATCCGAAAGCGGTCCCTCGCTATCAGGATCTCCTGTGTACTGGGCATCGGCAGCTCCAACGCGTAAAATATGAACTCCCGCCAGTCGACGTAGTCCGCCGACTCGAACAGTTTACCGACGAGGCTCGCGATCTCCCTGGATCGAAGCTGGTACCAGCAGCAGGGCAGCGCCAACGGCTCTCCCTCCCCCGTGCCGTGACTGATCAGATCCTGAAGAATGTAAACCAGTGACAGCTCGGCCATGCTTCCGTGCGGCGCGACACGTTTCAGCACTTCCAGCAGCTGAGAGAGCTGAGCTATTCGGAACCGCGAGGCGGACAAGGCTTCCCTCGTCACCGCCGGCACGTCCGAGTCCATCGGCATCAGGTGCACGTTCGATCGAACCACGAAACGATCGTCGTCCAACAGCATCTCGTGCTCCAGAGGCCTAGCTTCCTCGATCGCGAAGCAGAACACGTTAGCCACGTCGTTAACGCTCTTCATCTCCCGCCAGTACCTGCGCCGTCCAACGTGAGAAAGAAACCGGCAACACGGCGCGACTGGGGAACGAAGATCGCGAGAAGTAATAGAGATTCACCTGTCCAAGATGGAGTCGTGAATTCCGTGGTAGGTCTTCTGCAACGTTTCCAGCAGGAAGCCGACGTCCGACCGCGCCGCGGCGGTTATCGCCTCGAGCCTCAGACGAATCCGTTCGGTCTCGTACGCGACAGTGTATCGCCACTCCAGCAGCAAGTCTTGCCCCCTCGACGCCATCTTCGCTGCCTCGGGATCGCTCGATTCCGCTGGAAGAGCTTTCCTCTTCGACGCCGCGACCTCTTCTCTTTTAATAACCTCGTTGGCAATCGCGTGGATACCGTCCACGGTGCTCCTCCCGTAACGAACATTCTCCACGATAGTTCTGAACATAGAAATCTCATCGGGATCGAGGAAAGCTTTGTTCCTGTCGGTCAACAAATGGCCAATCTCGTTGTGAAGGACGGCCAAGTCGGCAGCAGCAGGAGGGGTCGGGAAAGCGGCAGGAACCGTCTTCGACGATCCACTCTTTCCTCTGGATCCTTCTTTTGTCTCTTTACGATCGGTCAGCTGTTCGATCGGCTCAGCGAAACACTGGATACCTTCCACCTCCATTCTGTTCAGAACAAGCTTGGAGAAGCGAGGCTCCTGCAGGGGTTTCTTCAGCATCGCCAAGTAGTAATCCTGAAGCAAGTGCATCATATCGCTGCACCGATCTATCTCGACCTGAGTGATTCCAACGTAGACGTTGAAGAGGACCGTGGCCTCGTAGGCGGTCCACTGGTCGTTGATGAGTCGCTTTCGCTCCTCCTCCGACTCGTGCCTCCTTTCGTCGCAAACCTGCCACAATTGAGCCTGAAGATCGGCCACCCGGCGGTGCAGCTCGCACTTCACGTCCACGTCGATTCGCGCGTCGTCGTCGATGCCGTTGAAGGCCGCGTGAAAGTTGTGCACCAAATCCTGCAGGCTGTGCGGCCTATTCACGAACTCCGCGGCAGCCTTCGTTACGAACTCCTTGTACGGAATGATGCCCGACGAGTGCATGCTCTTCAAGAACAGCAGTTCCTTCATGCCCTCTATGTACGTCGCCTCGACGCCCTCTGCGAGGTGCGCCAGATATTCAACGAACACGAGAGGTATTGGTAGGTCGACCCACTCCCAGCCGTGCTCGCCTGGCCTGGCTGCTTCTAGCTCCAGCTCTACCGTCTGGAGGTCATAGTCCATAAAGTCTGCCTCCTCTTCTCTCTCTGCCAGGTCGTCCTGGAGGAGGTCCTCGTCGACAGGCTCCGCCAACAGCCGACGAACAACCGGCGGCTTGGAAACAACGCTACGCCCTTTCTCTCGCTCGTAGCTCGTCGGAACGTCCCCGAACAATTCTGCGGAGGGCATCCTTTCCGAAGGATTGCCCACCACGAGCCTCGCCAGCCTTTTCACCGTAGTCAAGTCCAAGTTGTAGTAGTAGAATAAATACGCGATCATCTGAGAAGCGTAGAACTTGTCGATCGACGGCATGTCCGGCTTTAACGGCTCGTACGATCGCTCCTCTATCTCCAAGTTCTTCGGCTTCTGCGCGACTCTAACGAACAGCGTGGCGAACGTGGCCCCCGGATTGTCCTCCGGCCGTTTCGTCGGATTCGGTACTAGCCTCGACTGCCTGCAACGTCAACGCGAGTGATCGTTACGAGCCCCTAACCCTCCGAGCGATTTAACGTAGACCTCGACGCGAATAGTTTGTTTCTAATTGCCTGTACAAGGTGGACGGATCCACCAGCTCTTCGTAAACGATTCTCGGTGTGACGGACACGACGTCCTCGATGGGAATGTCCTCGAATTCGACAGAATCGGGATCGGGTGGTATGTTGAAACCCGTCAGGGCTGCCTCCAGCAGAGAGAGCTGCTCGTACGTGTTTGGGTATTCCACCAGAGCCCAGCCCACTGAGTTTGTCAAGCTTTTCAAGTACTCGAGCAACACCTTGGTCGCGAGACCGTTGCTGATAGGTTCGCCCAGCGCGAGAAACTCGTAAACCCACTTACCTACGTGCGTTAATTACATACGCTTAGTGTGGAGCGTCTATAAGCTGCTTCAACGTGTAGGCGAGATGGCCTTGGATAGGGAAATACATTGAAGGATACCTTGAGGGACGGGAAGGGGTGGGGAACACTAACTACGAAGTTGAACTTCGTTTCAAAGTCACGCTCAAGACGATAGAACTTCGGTATAAGATTGTACCTTGAAACTCGAAAGTTGAAACTTATAACCTGAAGGGTTCCTTGCGCCTCCTGGGTACCTCCCCCTCGCCCCTCAGGATACATACACCTATATCGAACGATAGAAGAAAGAAAGATCTACCAATGTACGCGGTATCGGTCAACACGGGATCCAAATCGTCGAAGGGTATGTTTCTCGGAGTCTGCGTTTGCTTCTCAAGCGCTGTCAGCTGTTCATCAGCTTTCTTCTCCGACTCCGAGGATTTCTTCTTCCCCTTCCTCTTCTCCTCGCGACCCTTCGTCGACGTGGACGACTTGCTCGGTCGCGATGCCACCTCGTCGACGTGGGAACGCTCGCTGGACCATCTGGACTTTAAGCAGGAGATCCGATGCTTTCCCGCTTGAAGCTGCTGCACGATCTTCTCGGTCGCAGCCACCACTTTCAAGTCGATGTACTCTACGTCCGCCATCTCGTTCTTGTACTGTTCCAGGCAGTAGTTGATCGCGTCCTCCATTCGCACCAATCGAATGTTGCTTTTCTCGAGCAACTCGCGAATCGTCCCGTGCACCGTGGGATCGGTGATGCCAAGGATGATAGCCGAGTTGGCGAATTTCGGTAGGGAAGCTCGCACTCGTTCCGACGGATCGGTACGGAAATAGTTGAGGAGGCGATGCACGACGTAGCCGACTACCACTCGGCCCAGCTCGAACGTTTCCATGGAATCCTCCGCGAGCAATGGTAAGAATTCCTTCCAAGGTGAATTCCCCTCGTGATAATCCTCGAACAGCGCGTCCTGCAACGCCTCCACCTGCTCGAGCTTTATCCGAGTCACCTCCGCCAATATCTCCTCCTTGTCCTCTTCCTCCACGTCGCCCGCTATCTCGCAAGCTATCTCGTCGTCGAGAATCGGCTGACACCTGAGGAACAGCGTCTGCCACTCCCGCAAGATCCCCGTTGGAACGTGTCCGTCGTTCGCCCGTCTATAGGCCACGATCTTCAGCGCGAGGTTCACTATGTCCTCGGCGGCCTCGCGACAAATCCTCCGATGCTTCTCCCGTACCTTTTGGATCTTCCGTTCGCGAAGCCTGTGCATAAGTTCGCACATCCTTCGGCACTCCAGTTCTACGTCCCTGTCCATCGTGCAGTCCATATCTTTCTCACGCTCCACCGACGCACGGTGCTCCACCTCGTTCGCCTCCAACGTCATGTCCTCGAGGATCTTCTGGTTCTCGGCCATGATATTCTTCTGATCGCGAACCTCGCACAGCTTGGTGACGATCTGCTTCTCGTAGTTGGACTGCTCCAACACTCGGCTGGCGATCGCCTCGTCGAAAGCTCTCTCCTGTTTCGCCTCTATTCTATCCCACAGTTCCGACAGCAGTGCCTTTTGCATCTTGGACTTGAGAACGTTCAAGGCGGTGGCGCGCTTGCTGCGACACTTGAGCCACGCCACGTACGCCTTTGCCATCTCTGGGTCCTCCACGACCTTGGGCGATTTCATCTGGAGCGTCTGTTCCTCCTCGAGCTCCTGGCACTCCTCGTACTCCTCCAAGCATTTCGGATGGACTCGATGCTTGCGAGCGAATCGATCCAGCTCCTCGCTCTCTTGGCCCTTCGTCGCGTCCGCTGGTATCGGCTTCTGCGAGGAGGAGACTCGATCGTTATAGGGAAACTCGATGGAGGCGCCTGGTTGGCGTTCGAGTCACGCTACCTTTCGCTACCTCCTAGCTACCTCGTCGGC
Organism: Andrena marginata; assembly: GCA_963932335.1. NCBI lineage: Eukaryota > Metazoa > Arthropoda > Insecta > Hymenoptera > Andrenidae > Andrena > Andrena marginata. The sequence goes on from OZ010660.1 coordinate 2,650,382, forward strand.
TCCGCAATCTTTCACGTGCTCCAGCACGCCGTACGGCCTCCAATCCTCCAGCTTCTCCCTTTCCTGTTTCAGTTTTCGCAGCAGCGTCGGGAATCTGGAGCGATGCCAGTGGACGGTGTCCTTCCCCTCGCAGAGTTTCCTGGACAAAGGATGCTCCGGAGGCTGGTACGGCGGCGGTTCCTCGCAGACTGTGGTCACATCGAACTTTTTCGAGGAAGGGACGAACTTCTCCCTTTCTTTCTGCAGCGTGACGAAGTGCAGCCTGTCCTTTGTCTCCAGGGACAGATAAACTTTGTAGAACAGTCGCAGGGACGTGGTACCCTTGCCGCAGGAAATCTCCTCGATGCTCTCGTCGTCGCAGTCCACGCCCAGGAACCGTAGCCAGACAACCAGATGCTTGAGGTTCAGCCTGCACAGCGCGGGATCCTGCGTGTCGACGATCGTGTCCAGCTGATCGCGGTTTATTATGTCGTAGCTGAGCAGAATCTGCGCTAGAAGGCGGCCGTCTTTGGTGTAATAGCCAAACACTTTGGGCGCGAGGTCCAACATGATACCTAGCCTAGCTTGTATCCAACTTTGTAGAATTTCGCCCATCCTCGATTCTTACCCTTCGATAAATAATCACGAAATATACGTTTCTACCTTTTTTTCTTTTACAGATTCTAGCTATATAGATACTTATTTGTTGCCGGATTTTTCGAATATCTGCCGCTCCGATTTCACTGCCGAGACATTATCGACGAAATTCGCTTGAAGATGGCCGAAGGTGATTCGATCCCGCGACTCCTTGCGTTCGCCGAGGCTCGTTTGTTCGCGACATCGGTGGAGGAACGATCGATACCACTTAACTGATTGTAACGATCTCTCGGCTGTGCTAAATGGTGAAGCTTGAAAATTAAAAGTCATGCATATAAAAAGTGTGTACTCTTTATTCCCTTTATACTCCACTGCACATACACGACGTTACAGGCCTATAGGTACAAGACGGGTAAAGAAAACGGTGGTTTCTCAGCTTTTCTTTTATTCACTTTAAACCAACAGCATCGCTTGAGCATTGGTTTCGCTTTTGCCAATAAATAACGATAGGATGATCGTTTACGCCTAGAAACGTGGCTTCGAAGTTCGGACAGGTGCCGGATAATTCGCGCGGCTACGTCTCTTTCGGAAACGGTAAGTAATAAGTGTGTCTCGGGGGGTGGGGGAGGGGGGTTAGTTTGGGGGTAGCCGGAGGGGTGTGGTTTCGCCGTTCGCTAGTGTCGGGGAATAAAAAGGGGATTGCTATGAAAAAAGAAAAAAGAAAGTGGGGCCGGGATGGAGTGGCCGCGTACGAGGATGCCTCGTCGCGCATTGGTGTACATACTCGTCGTAGAGGGCTAGAAAGCCGACGACCTCTCGCGAGGATACGGCGACGGGAACGATTCGTCGACTCGAAGGATCGTTTCGTCGCTCGTTCTGTCGCGTTCTCGACATGTCGAATAGTACGTACTCGGCGAATCGTTGCCCGTCGTGCTCCCTGGACGTTCGCGAACCGCCTCGAGAATTTAGGAACCCCTTGTTGTCAGTTTAGACCTAATCGCAACATCCAGCCGTCTCATGCGTCCGCGATAATCGGAGCGAATGGTCGGTTCGCTGCACGCCAACGTTCCGCCCTGCTCGTAGCGATTTATTCCTCGCGTATTTCTCATCCGCGTTTCACAATAAACGTACGCAATAATCGTAATAATATTAATAATAATAAGAAGAAGAGGGAGAAGAAATTTCAATGACAATAATGGTAATAATAATAGGAATAATAAAAATCACCGCCAGTGAGTGATCGTTACCGTGATCCTCGCCGCAACTAACATATTTATAATATTTATACGATGGCGTGGCGCGTACCGTTGCGATAATATAATTACATTACGCTCGTGCTCTCGTTATCCACGCAACTGACTCGTTCGTGACGATCGTCATCGGCATCGGCATTCGTCGCCGCGGAGAAACGATACGCGCGATTAATCGTTCTTGCTGCTTGCTCATTACCGTTCACGATCACCATTAATCGTTACCGTTGCTGTTTAATTGTATGTACAGAAGAGGTATATACTCGATAATATTAATGCATTAATATTTATAGTAATTTACGTGTACGCTTCACGCGACTACAATGGGCACGGTATTTTCTGCAGTATTCGCGTGAATAGATTTTCGCAAACCATTCCTTTCCTCTCGACTCGCCGTTCCGTCGCTATCGTACTCCTACCGATGATCGATTCCCCTTTCTTTATTACGCGCTGCTTGCCTGCCGCGTTCCTCGCATTCTCTCTCCGACAATGAGATTCACGCGTCCCTGGTTGCCCGCGGGACAGATCGACGACAAAAGGATCGTCTTCTAAGTGTACAAAACGATATTCTTTAAGTTCACCAGCGACCCTCCGCGCCGATCGCGTTCCGTTCGATCGTCAAACATTCAGGTTCGTGGAAAAGGTTTTATTGCTCCAATGGTCGATCCCTTTTTCTCTTCGAGACGGACGATAGACTCGCGCCAACATAGTCGGTGGATGAGCGTTGCGCAGCGGGGGATCGGGAATACAGACGAATCGGAACGTATCGGCGGCTATCGATGGGTCTCTCTCTCTCTCTCTCTCTCTCTCTCGTTCGCTACTTCCTGTTCGACGTCAGAAACAAAAGGATCGTCGTTCGAGCAAAAGCTCTTTTCTCTACTTTTTGTTAGTCACTAGGTACGGTCCGCGTGTCTCGTTTCGAGGCGTCGGGCATCTCTAGCGCTACCATATCTAACACGAAGGAACGGGCTCGAAAACTCCACCTAAAAATCTATATTCTAAAGTTTTTAATCTAAATCTACTATGCGTCGCGCGCGCATTTCTGTGTGTATGTGTATGTTCTGTGTCTTTACTGTCGATGGCTCTCCTATTATACCTCTCTCACTCACTCACACACACACACACACACACTCTCTCTCTCTCTCTCTCTCTCTCTCTCTCTCTCTCTCTCTCTCTCTCTCTCTCTCTCTCTCTCTCTCTCTCTTGTGTCTAGACGCAAGTTCCCTTTTCCCCTTCGCTAAATTTTCACCGACATTTACTAGCACGCGCACCTGAGTTTGTATACAAGTAGATATATGTCCCGTGTGTCTGCATGCGCGTGTGTGTGCGTGCGCGCAATACTCTCGATTCACGCGCGTATATTAGGCGCGCGTGTGTACACGCAATTTTCATCGTTCCTCTTCACACTCACGCTCACTTGAATTCTTCCCTCTTTCTCTCGCTTTCCCACCCTCTCTACTCTCACCCGTTAAAGACTAATTTAAACTAAGACGGTCGCTATACGCAGAACTACCTCACCGCTAATATTTAGCAACATGGACATTATTATTTTCTTCATTTATTTATCTTTATCTTCCCCCCCCTCCCCCCCAAGTCCTATCCCAGTTCCTCCCGATATAGAGTCGTTCAAAATATTCTTCGCCTTTGTATTTGCCTCCATTAGCGCGCTAAGAAAAAAGATTATCGTTAGTTCTCTCGTTAATCGAACGCTAGTTGCCGTTAGCTATCCTCCTCGCCGTTACGATCCTCGATACTCCATATCCTCGCGCGTCCCAAAAGTATGTAACAACTATCTGCACTTCGTCTTTGCTTCTGCCCACATTGCCGGTGAAAACGCGACGTCGATCGCCAGGTTCCCGCGAGCAAGACGAGAGAGAACAGAAAAACAACAAAAAAACGGACGGTCCAGCTGTCCGCGGTCACCGACGGGCCAGTATTTTCCTTGAAACGCGCAATACGGACACGGAAAACGTCTCCGCGAGCAGCCGAAGGCCAACGACCAAACCGATCGTTTGCTTCGAAGAGTCTCAAAGGCACGTCACATTGAAGGTACATACCCGGTTAATTTATGCTTCGTTTTCCCTTCACGACAGGCATGGACACGATTATTATTATCATCATCATTATCATCGTCATCATCATCCTTACCATTATCATTATTATTATTATCGTTATCCCTATCTCTTATTATTCTCATCGTTATTAGTAGTATCAGTAGTGTCGTTAGCATTAATATTACCGACAATATTAATATTAGTATTAGAGTTAATTACCATTATTGTTATTATCGTTATCAATATTATTACTATAATTATTATAAATAATATTATTATTACTAGTACTATTATCGTTATTATTATTATTATTACGACAATTCTCCCTCGTCGGCTGTTATGTCAGTTCGATTTTTGTTCGTTCTTGTTGTCTTGTCACCGATATTGCGCGTTCAAAGGTGCGTTTCGCTGGATGAAGTTCGCAAGGATCTCGTATACGACGGTCGCGTTCTGCAACCGTTACAGAGGAATATGTACGTCCGGATACGCGGTCCGAATCTCGCTATTTATTTAGACGCGGCTATTTCGTGCCAAGGAGAGGTGCTTCTCCCCGCTCTCTTCTACGATTCTGCGACAATTACTCTATCGTGCGTTCTCCCCCGTTCGCTGTATCGTTATCGTTACGTCTATTGCTATTGCTATCGTTATTACCGTGATCGTTGCCACGTTATTATCAGCGACATCGGCTAGATTCGTCCTGGCTACTATGAGACAAGGAAACCGCTATGCTATGTGCACATGTATCGGTGCGACGCGCGTTCCGTTCTCTCTATTCCGAGGAAAAACGGCTATCGTGACCGCGGCTCCACCCCCGACGCAAACGGATCCGTACGAGCGAAACCTGGCGATCCCGTGTTCCCGTCCCCATTCCCGCGCTCCACTACGATGGTATCCGTCTCTGCCTCCTCGTGTCCAGCGTATACCCAAAAATCTTTAGAAATTCCGACCGCGGTTCCCGATTGCGGACACGTACGTATATACATTTAATGCACGGGGGGGGGGGGGGGGGCTGGGCTCGTCGCTTCCCGCAAGCCTCCCGTAATCGGTTCGGTTCGTGTGAAATACGCGCGGCACAGAGAGCTCCCGAGAAGAAGGAAAAGCTCGCGAGCGGTTGCGGTGTTCGATTTCGGTGTCGGTGCGCGTCTCGAAAGCGCGGAGATACAGATACTGTGCCTGCGGCTCGAGGAGCTGGACGAAATTGCAAGGAATCACGGGTTCACCGAATTCCACCGGTGCGCTCGCTGTGCAAAGAAACAGGCTTTGCCGTACGCGTGGAAAAATAGTGACTTTGTTTTTTTTTCGATTTTTCTCTCTCTCTCTCTCTCTTTTTTTACTCTTTTGGCTCGCACTTAACTATCCTACGGGAGCCGGTTCCACTTTGGCCGACCGTTTCGGACTCGTGTAAAGATTGTCCGTTTCCTCGTAATTGACTCGGCCACTCTCGAACGTCGGGCATACCGCGGTCTACCGTGGTCGTGGATAATCCTCGGCGGAAGCAGCGCGGAGCGCAAAGTTGAGAGCAAATGCGTGTATAATACTCCCGAGTTCTATGCTCTAGATCCTACCGTTCTAAATAATAGCTGGGTAATAACTGGAGCGTCCGTTCGAGGCGACAAAAGCGGCGAGAAAGGGAAGAGGAAAGAGACTTTCGAAAGAAACCGAACGAACGCGCACGAATTTGTAAAGATTTTTGGCGCCCCTCCTCGTTTAACCGTTACACGCAACCTTACGCGACTACCTCCCGCCCTCTATCGTATCCGAATAACCGTATGCGATTTACAATTACGCGATTAGCAGTATCACCGTTGCTTTATTATAATTAGTGTTACAAAAGCTTGATTATTTGGATCGGACTGTAGCAATATATTCACATAACTATCGTCGTGGAAAATAAAAATTCAACGTTCACGTTACAATTGTTCACTGTCCTCTCGTGATCGTCGATAACTCGATTCGTAGTAAATCGTAATAAATATAATAATTCGTATAATAATAATAATAATAATAATAAACAGAATGGTAAGAATAATAATAATAATAATATGTACTAATAGTAATAACTAATAATAATAATAATAATCATAATAATAGTAATAATAATCTTAATCGTCTTTACCTCTGTGTAACAGTGATCGTCGTAATTGTCCTCGTCAGAGTCGTCGTCACAGTATGTTCTCCGTGTCGTGGTGTAAACTGTAAATCAGGCCTGTCCATGGATTTGCTCGCGCGAGCAAACGCGGGTCGCTCTTCGCACTTGAAGAGCGAAAGGTCCCCCCGCGGTGGGGCAGAACCGTCGCCGTTCCCTTCGCTCGCAAGCAGCCGCGGTTGCTCTTCGAAGGCAAGAGCAAAAGTCGGACGGGCCTGCTCTAAATGAACGTATGTAACTCGGTCCCGCGGTACTCTGTTTCGGCTACTGTACAGATATTGCCACAAACGTGTCGCTTTGGAATAACCGGTATTCCGCTGGTTCGAGCTTAACACTAAAGAAACCGTACACTAGCTCGTATATAGACGACGCTCGTGGATCCTCTGCTAAACTTAAAAGTGTACAACGTCGAAGAGCGGAGGCGCCGTCGAGCGATAAGGTGCCCGCGAGACTGTTGTTCGAGCGACGAAGCGCGAAACGAAGAAACTCGCCGGGCCACGAATCCGTGGATCGGAGGATCGTCCCGCTCGGCGGGCAACGGGACGATCGTCGCCGAAACTGATTCGGCAATCGCTAATTATTGCCGTTTATTCGTCCACAGCGAAATACCAAATGAAAAAAAAAAAGGTAACACACGGAATAGCTGGCTATTCGCGCGTACACACACGTACACATACAATGATATATTCTAGCTATCTCGTCCGCCATCCCTCGCCGTGCAACGGCACGACGATCGCACGATTGCACAAAGAAAACCTAACAGTTACCTAACCAACTAACTAGCTAAAGACAATCGACAAGTATGCCCGCGAATCGCGTCGTCGTAATACTCGAGGATCAATCGCCGCGACATTGCACACACTCTCTCTCTCTCTCTCGCTCTCGCTATCTGCTCTCGAAGAAACGGATCCGAATCGAAACGACAGTGACTTCGTGCCCGACGACTTTGGGTTCGCCACGCTCTACCGTCTTCGTTTCCTTCCGTTCCTTGTTCTCTTTCCCCTCGTATTCTCACGTGGCAATTAGTCCCGATTACTTCTCGCGAAGTTCGGCGGTAGAAAATATCGCTGGCGTACGAGCGCGCGAAAACGATTCAGACAAAAAGCGCGCGCGTTCCGAGTTGCGTATAAAAATACACGATGCTCTCTCGCTCGACGATTAAACGCGTCGTACGTGGCAAATTGAAATTCGGACTTGGAAACGGGCACACCTGCTCGGGGCTCTCCTGTTCGCGACACCCTGTACGTCGGACGCTTTCGGAATAACATACGTACAAAACTGCCATTAGCGCGCCTGAATCTTCGGTGGCGAAACCTTCGCCGCCCGTCCGTTGGTTCCGCTCCCGAGATACGCGGAGCAAATAAGTCTATCGCAAAGCCTGGGCATCCCTCGCCGTACGTCCCTCCTCCCCTAACTCCTAATCGAGGATTTGTTCCCGAGTTTTAAGAGCGATAAGAAAAATAGAGTCGATTGGACGCGCCGGTGCTTAAGTGAGCGGGCGAAGGACGATTCGAAGCTCGTGTATTGTACGTCGGCGGCAAAAGTATATGCATCGCGAGGGAGGGTGAAGGCTGCTCGACACTCGGTGGCAGTAACGAAATGGTGCGCGCGGCGAGATAAATTTCGGCAGTTCGTCGACACTGTCCGTCCCGTCTCGCGGGAGAAGAGAGGCGGACAGAAGAGAAGCGAAGAGAAAAGAAAGGAGAAGAAAGGGGAAGTCGGCCGGAACGTTCTGGTTTCGCGCGGATCGCGTATACGTCGAGGCGGCTGGCGCTCGCTGGAAATAAGCGGGACCCTTTTTCGATAGGACAGCGCGCGCTCGATCCTTTACCTTCTCTTAAGCTCGATCGGGGGCGGGGAAACGCAACGAATGCGCGTCTCCCGTGCAGAAGGAGATTCTCGGAAAGGGGCGAGGGGGGGGGGGGGCAAGAAGACGGAGCAAAAACAACGACGAACGTCGGCGGTGTCTAGCACGTGCGCGCTGGATTCGCGACTATACTTTGGTTACTGGAATATGTATACTTATCGTGTGTTCTCGCAGACGCGCGCTCGTTATGCCTCGTACGCCGGTGCAAACGATCGCACATCTCGGAGCAGAGGTCCTGCTCTCCCTCGACGTCGATTCCTCCTCCTCTTCGCGAAAAACCGACGCAGCAGTGTCTCCCTCGCTCTCTATCACTCTCACTTTCACTCGGACGCTCACACATTCGTACACTGGCAGACTTTCAACCCCCTCCCCCCTCCTCTCTGCATTCTATGCGCTCTCTCGTCTCGCTCCTCTCCCTCTCTCTCACTCACTCACTCACTCACTCTCACTCTCTCTCTCTCTCTCTCTCTCTCTCTCTCTCTCTCTCTCTCTCTCTCTCTCTCTCTCTCTCTCTCTCTCTCTCTCTCTCTCTCTTTCTCTGTCAGTGTCCCGCCTGGCCCGTTTTCTTCCGCTTCTTCTTCGTCTCGAACGAAAACGGCGCAGCGCCTCGTTTAACGTACGTCTCTCTGGCATGGACGTGAATGGTTTCTATTCGTCGCTCCCTCCCTTCCTTTACACCCCCGCGATATTTATACGATAGATCAGACAGTCTAGGTGCGTCCTCGGCGAGAAAGCTGGCCAAGACTTGCCCCGTGTCTACCGAGAGCCGCCGCTCTCTGACGTTTGAGCCACCGTCGCCGGATTGTGGCTCGTCTCGTACTCCATCACCTCTTGGTAGATTAGCTCCTTCCACTGGTCTACCGTGTGCTCCCTCTCGTCCACGCTGTGGTCGTACGGGCCTGGCGCGGGCTGCAACAAACCCCCGCCGCTCTCCAATACACACCAATCAACCGAAACGAACCTTTCAACGATCTCGCTCTTCCTCCCCCCCCCCTCTCTCTCTCTCTCTCAACCTCTCCTTTCCATGCCGATTTTCATTATCCTCTAGATCCAGCTGACATCGTTCAAATAACGATGGCCCAGAGGTACAAAGAGAGGCACAAATGGAGAAATATATATATAGAGAGAAAGAGAGAGAGAGAGAGAAAGAGTGAGCCGCGAATGAAGATGATAACAGGATCAACGTCCGGGATCGACGACACTTACGGCATTCACTTCGCCCTCGTCGTACCACACGTTTATGTAATTGTGCAGCAAAGCGTCGTCGACGGAGATACGTCGCTCGGGGTCGATCACGAGCATGCGCGACAATAGATCCCTGGCTTGGCTGGCTGGAGAGCAGAATGGAAAAGACGCGAATAAAACGGCGGCGGGGCAGGGGGCGCGACGGCCAGTCAGATGCGTGGAAAATGCGTGGCTGCATAGATATCCACGCGGTGACCCACTCACCTCTTAATCTATTGTGCTCCGAGGAGTCCGAGGGGAACAGAACGTCCGGGAATAGCCTGTCGAACGGATAACCCGGGTATCGTGGCCTGTTCTCCACGTAATTCCTCACCGTCAGCTGCAGCCGTTGCATGAACTCCTGCGCCGGCGTACCCAATTGTTCTGCAAAAGCCAAGTAGCTTTAGCCCTCGGCCCCCTTGAGAGTCAAAGGAACGAGAACGCGGAGGCATCGGCTCGATAGCCTCGACGCTTCCGCCTCTCACGTACCGATTATTTTGTTCCACTGGTCGATGTGATCCGTGCCGGGGAACAGCACGCCGCCCCGAATCATCTCGCCCATGATACACCCGACCGACCAAATGTCCACGTTCTCCTTGTACCCCATGCCCAAGATCACCTAAACGACAGAGGAGCAGGAACGTTCGGTGGTGCGGTATGAGTGTCTGCTCTCGACTGCCGTCCAGAGAAAAAGAGAGAGAACAGAGTTCGCTTACCTCCGGTGCTCGATAGTACCGCGTCACCACGTACGGGGTCATCATGAACGTCGTCCCAGCGGTCCTCGCCAGGCCAAAGTCGAGAATCTTCAACGTGCAGTCAGACTTCACCACGATATTGCTTGGCTTCAAATCCTACGGTTGAGGGAATGCGACGAATAAGCTTTCGATGTCGATTTTGTCCGAGCGGACTTCTCGCCCGAGAGGATGCAAGCTCGTAAAGGGACTCACCCTGTGAATGATGCCGGCCGAGTGTAAGTGCTTGATGCCGCATAGCATTTGGTAGAGAAGGTAGGACATGCGCTCGTGGTCCAGATCCATCTGGATCACCTGGCACAGGTTCGCGTCCATAAGCTCCATCACCAAGTACACGTCTTGAAACTCGTCCAACGACCGTTGCGGCGTGAACGCGTTCAAAAGACCGATTATCTACGAGAACAGAGATAGGGGGATCGTAGTTGTATCCGAGGAAGGGCAAGAGCGACCAACAATGAGGAGAGAGAAAAAAAAGGAGACTCACGTTTTTGTGGTTGACCAGCTTCATAAGCTTGAACTCCCTGTAGGCCCTCTTCGCGTGCGTGACGTTTTGGAAAGGTCTGGAGAGCTTCTTGATCGCCACATTCTGCGCGGTGACCGTGTCGTACGCCGCGCTGCAACACATACACGCCATTCGAGATCGATCGAGCGAGTCGAGCAAGCCCTGGACAACTTCCAGTCTTCCGCGTTCTAATTGCGCTCCAATTACGTAAATGAACCCATCGGAAAGAGTAGCCCGCGGAGCGCGAGGCGTCTCCCCGTGCCGCCAACTTTCCGCGCCAGCCTTCGTATCAACGAACAACTCCGCGATGCCCCGTGAATAATAATTCGCCACGCGCACCGGATACTTTTTCCACCGGCGTTCGAGAAAAAAGCTGGACCCGGTCGGTGTTCTTTTTATAATCACGAAACTTAAATTACGTTCCTCGGGAGACTGAAAGATTCATGCCACGCTACGAAGCGCGAATGCATCTCACAGATACTCGCGGCTTTTCGAAAAACATCTCGAGTTCTATTATCGGTGCTTCCATCGAACAACCGCCTTCAAAGTTAAACTCCGATACGGCGTTCTTTGTGCCGGGTCCAAGCTTCAAATCGGTATTGAAAATCGGTATCCGTTTTTCATTCGCTCCACCGACTGCGAGAAGCGATCCCTTAGGTTCGAGCGTCTAAAGGGACAGTTTTCGCGATAACAGAAGCGACTACTCGCTGGAAGAGCAAAAAACGGAGGAGACGCTTAGCCGGCTACTCTGCCATTGAGTCGTACTACTGGCTACGGCGACAGCGCACAGTGTAACGAATATATAGGGAAAAAATGAAATTTCCATTACGATATAGTTATTTACACGTAATTGATATGTCAATCATATTTGTATCCCAAAAAAAATAATTTTTAATATATAATAATTGTTTAAAATATATTTTTGAACATTATAAAAGTAAAACAAATAAAATAGATACTTTTTTAAATACATTTAAACACAAATTAATAACAAACATATGAAACAATTATAAAAAAATAAAATTAATTTTTTAAATAATTCGTATTGATAATAAATTTTAAATTATTCATTCATATTATACATCCTCGTCACTATCAGTTGAATCTGAAGGAATTCAAAGCACAGTGTCTTTTATGAATAAATATGCGAGCACAGATTCGTCTAGTTTGTTCGTTTTAATATGTATATTTTTTCTTATGTGGGAGCACTCGGGAGCAGATAAAATTTATACCAAATTAAAGGACATAAAAGAACTGATTACAGTTAAAAAAGTGAAACAACCGATGTTTCTTTTTTTTAATTCTCTCCAGAATTTAGAAGATACGATAGAAAAAAAGTAATAATTTGAGCCACTGGTACGTATCCATATATATTTAAATGCAAGAATTTTTAATTAATAAAACGAAAGTAGGATATACTTTGCTTATTTTCAAAGAAAGAAAGAAAAGGACTTATAAATACAACCAAAATGCAGTGGGTAAATATTTCCTACGTGTAGTCTGTGACAGCTTGCGTTTAGTTATTTGACTTTGAATATAATTACTAACCTTAAATCCGTGATTTATTTGACTAAGTTACGATGTTTTCTTATATCGTAGAAGTATTTACTATCAATTCCGTGAAATGAAATACAAAGTTTCCAGGCTCAAATTTTTGCTTCTTGAACACGTGCCGCGTCGCTGCGCAGCAACGCGATACGGCTGGTCGCGCTGCTCGAACCTTTTCCTTCGGTGTGCTCTCGCGTGATCTGCTGCACACCGTAGGAAGAAGGCAAGGAGGTGATGATGGATAGAAGGGAATAAGACCTTGGCTTACCAAACGATTCCCTGCGCACCGGAGCCGATTGGCTTCAGGTTCTGGTAGCGCTTGAGGATGGTGAACCTGGTGTCCCCGACTTCGACCGTGTAAAACATGGCTGACAGCCGGGTTGTCATATCAGGCCCCAGGTAAGGCATGCGCCTCGGTGCTCGTCTCTCCTGCTGCACCTGTACCTGCACCTCCCCGCCGCTCGAGCACTCCTGGTGCACTCGTCGAGGACTTACGCTCTTAGCCACTTTGGACGCGAGATTGGGAGCGCCCGGCCGAAATAAGATCGAGGATCCTCAGCCCTCTCCGCTCGCCCGTCAAGAGGCACGAGCACGGGCCTGCTCGCGTCTCTGCCCGCTTCCGGAGGCCGCCGCTGCTCAGTTCTCACGCGCGTCAGATTCGTCTGAAGCAGATCAAGAGAACGTTTAAAGCTTAGTTAGACGGGCCGGCGCTGACAGTTATCAGTGCTCGCGCTGGGCCGCGAGGAGTAGGGGCGTGCGATCTCTCTAAAACCAGACGCGGACAGGTCGCTCGGCGATCAAGGCCGCCCCGTGGGAGCCGAGGCAACCAAGGTCGCGCGACACGCGCCCAACTTTCACCCTCCGGGATCAATGGCTTATTACGACAGACGAAAATGCGCCGAGGCGATAAAAGCGCTCGGTGGGGGGGGGGGGTTAACGAACAGAGGGCCGGCCGGTTCCTAGGAAAGGACGAGAGTCAACGCACCCTGGATGGCTCCCTATTCACCGCGGAAAATCGATGTTTAGGAAAATTCTACAGCATCCGACTGGCACTGTTGCGACGGACAATCGCGGAAGTATCCTTGACCGAGGTGGCTGCGAGGCAGAGGCGGCGCGCGGCGCAGAAACGCGCGACTGTACTACTGCGCTGGCTAGCGGGTTTATAGTTTATTCCGACCACTGCCGTTCCACGAAGTTTAACTTTCAATGCTACGATCGACCGGTTCCTTGATCACGGAATAAGGAGAACGCGTCGCGAAAGAGACGGGGAAGAGGGAGTAGATTACGCCGCGCGACGGGAGTAATGAAAAGGGTGGCCGTAAATCCTCGGAAACATCTCGGCGAATGGAGAGGAAGGGCTACGTAGAGCAGTGAAAGACGCCGGTGGATCTTTACTTTGCGTCGGGCAATATGGGTCATCCAGACGCTACCCTTTCTTCGCGTCGCGACCAAAGGACGCAACTGCGGGAAGAAAGCCGTGGACTCGTCTTCTACCTAATCGCGCTACGTCTGCTCATCTCTACGTCCCTTCAGCTTCGTCCCTTTCAACCGACAAAGTTCACACGACCAACGAACTTTCACCTCTCTCTCTCTCTCTCTCTCTCTCCCTCCCTCTTTCTCTCTCTTGCAGCGGTCGCAACGCTCGAAACATCGAGGCTGGTCGATCGGCGAACGCAGGATCGCTCGCGGATCCACCGAAGCTTCGACGTCTCGGTTAAGAATAGAAATTGGAGCAAAGTCGGCCAGACGTTCTCGGCCGCGGAAGAAAAAGAGGAACGTCGGCCGGTCGAAGAGTTTCCGTCGGACGGCCAGAATTAGAGAAGTAGACAGAGACACGCGGGAATATTTGGACGGGAGCGTGCGGTGTTTTGCGTCGGGGACACGCCAATTTCTCCTGGTACCACGGGATTCCCCCGATTATTTATAGCGGGCGTCGCGGAGGCAGACGCACACGCAGACGTCGACCCCGAGACCTCCCGTCTGCCTCGTCGAACCACCTTCTGGCCTCCACTATTTTTCTCCTTCCCCGAGGCTTCCGCTCGCCACCTGCTACCGATTGCGCAACGAATCGCGTCGGAAACGTCGCGGCAGACGGACCCCTCGCGACGATCAACTGAGACTTTTCGCCTTGCCGCTTCACGGCCATCGAAGCGAGCCGCTTCGGCCGCGCGCCGCGCCGTCGGTGGGCCCCCCCCCCCCCCCCCGGCATTCCGCTTTGCCCGCTGCTACGTTGGACCCTCTCCAACGCGGTCGTGATCGCGGCGACCACCGATTCCCGCAAACGTCATCGACGCGAGCCAGCGTACATGCGCGTGGAAGATTCGTTAGGCCGTTCTCGCGCGGGTATAATTCATGGGATAAGAAGGATTTAAGAGAGTTCAGATTCGAGCCGGAGACGCATGGCCGGGATCTCGCGCCGACAGCTATGATTTAGGGATCTCGCTTCGGTCAAGAAGCCATCGCGCGTACGCGTTAGTCTTCGGGGATTTCAATCTAGACCCGAGGGAAGTGGTTCCTCCGCTGTACGCTTGGCTTTAAGGGGGTAGTGGACTATTTCAGCTCGAGGAAATCGATTACTCTTATTTTTACCGATGTCGAGAGTCTTAAACTTTATGAAAATTTTAAACAAAATTTCACGAAGAAATTCAAATAACTGTCGAAGTTATAGCAGCGAACGTAATTGAGTGCACCGTCGAGTAACGTCCTCGCAGTCTGAAACACCATTCTCCGAAACGGTGTACATCGTCACTCTCGAACCAACGAATATTTTCACTCGAAATCTTAACTGGAGCTGCAGAATTTCATTCTCTATCGTGTAGAAATTTCGCATCAACATTGGATGTTCGTAGAAGATTTTAAAACTGATTAAAGACGATTTCTTCTCGTAAAAATATGGACAACAAAATTGATTCTTGTGTACCCTCCACGATTTTTGTTCAAAATCACCGGCAAGTTTCCACACTGTAGATATTTGTGCGTAGAATAATCACCTCTAATCATTTTGCTTTCAGATGATTGGTTCACCCGAATCGATGTACACCACCTGCAGCGACGCGCCGTGCAAGACTGTCTTCAACGATTAATAACTTCGATCATTTTATATATTCCGACAATTTTTTTTTTTATAAATACTTGCAAACGTGCCCACAATAGATTGTCAAAATCACGACTATAACGATCGTTTGGTATCGAAGTAATTTAGCGTCAAAGAAACTAACGATTTTACGTATCCAATGGTCCACCGCCCCCTTAAGAACTAATTAGAATAATGAATTACGAAGTTTCTCTCGCGTTTCGATACTCACCATAAACGAGTGGCCATTGTGGACGACGGAGTAACAGCGAGATCCGGAGTGACAGGGATCTGTAAGCAAAGAAGCGGATGAGTATATTCCAGCCGTTCTAGTCTGCTGCAACGATGGCTGCTAAATATCTCGCGGCGCAAGGGGAGCCTGAATATCGAGCGTTCATATATTCCGCAGTTGGAGCACGTTCTACGGCGGGACGCCGAAACGATTCGAGTAACGCGATTCGCCGCGACTACACCCCGAAGCAGAGTCCCTCCCTCCGGCAGAACGAGCAGTAAGAGTAGCCGAAAGTTTCCGCGATCTCGCGAGTGGCGGGAGCGTCGCGGCGACGCGGTCGCGTCGTCGACGCTAAAAGTTGGCTGGCTTTTGTCGCGCGATTCCCGAGGAACCGCGCGGAAAGGCGGCAGCAGACCCAGCTTCCCCGAGACAAAGTCCAAATTACCGCGGCGAAAGGGGTTAATCGAGCGTGAGCCAGCGGACTCCGGGAATTCGGATTCGTTAACGAACGTCGTTAACGCGATTTCGAGCGGCGTCTCCGTCAGAGGAGGCTCGCGTTCGCCGCGTTACATTCCTGAAAACGAGGCGTTTCGGTGGTAGCGGGGAGCAGGAATGCGCGAAAAACAACACGAGCCCCGGCCACCGAGGCAGACGCTTCGCTGCTAATTCGAATATATATATGCGTCTAAAATTAATATAAATTAGCGTGCTCGGATGGCAGCGCTCGCCGTGGAATGCGAGCGTCGTTCGCGTAAATTGAGACAAGTTGCCGGGCCCGTCCAGCCTCGGGCGATCGGTATGTCGAAATTTACGGCGGTTCTTCCGTTTCAAACGCGTTTAACTTTTTAACACAGTGGAAACTGTGGGAAGCGAATGCTTCTGAAAAATCCTACGCGTGCAACGTCACGGAGCTCTCTCTCTCTCTCTCTCTCTCTCGTCCCTGGTATTCCTCGAGGGCGAGCCAATCGACATCCAATAGCCTTCGAGAGAGGAGAAGCCTGCCCCGCTATATGGGGTCCACTCTTGGTGAAACCGCCTCGATGAGAATTCTTGCCGGAGTGTGGTGTCGGCACCGCGCAGCGGGGTAGTTATAGAGGAGAGTGTAGGGATAGGTCGATCGATAACGGGAAATATGATCGGCCGGAGTGGCTCGGGTCGGGTTGGAGCGCTAATAGCCGTGAAAAACATCGGGCACAGCTGGCTGCGCGAACCGATCCCTCGGTCTTCGGGGTTAAAACTGGCATCGGCTGTCCTCGATTTGCCAGCGAAAGCCTTGCCACAGAGTCGAATCTTGTTTGCTCTCGGCAAAACCACCCCGGCGAACTGCCCCAGCTCCTAGCAGCCTTTCATCTGGCAATTAGCTTTGCCGGAGACGTCCCGGGTCTCTCGGGAGCTATCGTCCTTCGGCTCTTCCTTCTTTCCTCCTCCTTGTTTCTTGCCCGAAGGAGCCGGGGCACAAACTCGCGTCCGGCAGCTAGTTAACTTCCCCGGTAAAAGTTGACAGACGGTTATCCGTGGAGTTGCGGGGGAAATCTCGCCCTCGTTACAGCTTGAAAAGTCTCTGTAAATCGTGTTCCCCCGCTGGTCGAAACGAAACGAAAGGAACGAGAAGTTTGCCGTTCTCGATCGACGGTCGCAATTACCTCGATACCAGGGCTCGCGATTTTACATTCGAGGAAGCAGGCCGGGGCGAAGTTCGCGGAGGTAATTTCGATTAGTTTTAATCTTCTTGCTGGCTCGAGCGGGCACCAGGCTGGTCCAGAGTAAAAAAGAAGTCTCTAAAGTGCCGTAGAGAACGGGCCACGATGTCCAGCTGTCGTTCTTTCCTATGGCACCGAGGACACCTGCTCCCGGTCTCAGAGAGCGATAAATCCTGGAGGAAAACGGTCGCTTCCATGCTCTCGTCGCCGTTGCTCGATTGGATAAGGGGCCGGGTAACACGGCTCCCTATTCTCGACACCCTTTCACGGCATTCTGCCTGCGCAAATCCTATCGCCGTTCCGAAACGGCTAACCGCGGAAAGCCGGTTAGAGCGTCGCGATGCCGAGGAAGCGCGCGGCAATTTCAACAAAAATCTCGAGTAAATTGCCACGGGAAACTTGGTTTTCAGCTGGCAAAGGGCGACGCAGATGCCGCCTCGTCTAGCAATCAACAGTATCGCGTTAACGTTAATGGCGCCTTAATTCCCGCGGCCGGTGTTCCGTTTGTCACGGAGATAATATCGTCGGAAGTAGCGACGTGGACTTCTTTCTCGCCGGAGAAAGCGGCTCGCGCCGAGTCAAGGGAAAAGGAAAGAAAATATTTTCGAATCGCGCAGCTGGAGAGGAAAAGCGGAAACGCGAGGCAGAGATGCGCGGCGGTGGCTGATACACCGGCGCGGCGGTCGATTGGCCTGTCAGGTCGAATCGAGACGAGTCGTGGACCGCGAACAGCCGCCGCGAACGTCGATTCGGATATTAAATTTCCTCGACAGCGGCGAGGCAAGACGTATTTCCCAGAGGACGGTGGATCTGCTTTCCGGCAGAGTGCGCTTGCATTCTCGCTCGCCATTTCCCCTCTTACGACACTCCCGCCACCGTCCGCGGCCAAGTAATTGCACCGACGCCTAGGATCACCGTCGTTTACTTTGTTTTTTTTTTCCCCCACGGACCCGCCGGCAGCTGCTGTTCGGATTCATTTGCGTAATTACGTCGCTCGCATCGAACTCGTCAATTACGGCCGTCTCCGTCGCTTGCACGGAGGAAATTCCAAGAATCGGCGACTGTCGGCCGCGCACCGGGCCTCGCGAAGTGGCAGCGAAGATAGGCCGATTCCATGGCGACGGTAATCGCGTGAAAATCGCATCTGCAGTCTCTGCCTGCTCGGACGAGATCCGAGAGCAGAGACACGGCGCGCGAGACGCCTGAGCGCTTTGAAAGATCGTTTAAGGGGGGAATCCACTGTGAATTTTCTCTCCCCGATTTTTTTCCGCATCTTCTTAATGCTTGTGGTCTCAAGATTATATCTACACAGCTTCAATGTGGATTTCGCAAAGTTCGTTATTCGAAATTTTATTTAAATAAAAATGTTGCCCATCTCTGTTTGCAAGCAATCATTTGACAAATATTGGGTGCAGTGCACCGAATGTGACGGTTGAATATTAATTATTTTACTTGCGGGTTTGTAGAAATAAAATTTGAAAAAATCTTGTATTATACCACTTAAATGTTTGAAAGCTCGGTTAAGCAGGGAATCCACTGTAATTTTTTTTCGATTTTTTTCTGCATTTTCTTAATGCTTGTGGTCTCGAGATTATATCTGCACAGTTTCAAAGTGGATTTCGAAAAATTCTCGGAGCTACGGAAGGTTTTTTATAGGTAGTGCAGCACTCGGAACCGAATGTCTTCATGTCGAAAAATCGAAATGTATCTAATAAAAGGGATTATGAGATTATATATTGCTTAGAACTAGGTAGAGAATCACCGGCCACGACAACACCGTATAAAGCTGCGATATTTGAGTTGCAGGAAATAACTTCTGTCGCAACTTCAAACTCGAAAGGGCATTTTTCAAAACGGGCGCATTAATAACTCAGTCAATTTTTATTGGATTCACTTGAAATTTTCAGGGGGTATTCGTAATACAATTATCTTCAGTTAACCGTAACCAGTTTTCGATCGAATAATTAATTTAATCGTAACATTGAAAAGACATGTTGATTTTTCATACTTTCTGTTCCAGATTTCTTCTCAAGTCCGTCATTTCTTCGAAAATGAATATTTTTCTAAATCTGTACGCTTAACTGAAGCTATCGTAATATACTTTAAAAAACCGTTCGAATTTTTCAATTCGGAGCAAATGTTGGAAAGTTACACGAGCGTCCGTTTTGTAATTTCTTTTTGCAGAGCCTAACATTATCGCATGCCGCGGCCATACTACCGAAATTTTTGTTCACTCTGGGAGCATAAAATATTAGTTAAACGTATGTATTTTATAGTTGGTAATAAAGATTTTTCGTAGAAAGTTACATTTCATTACAAAAAAATGTCTTGAAATAGTTTTTATTTTCGACCGTCACAAGTGGCTCCCCCCCTTAAATCGAATTCCTCGCTTCGGCATCTGCCGGTGGACTCTCGATACTCGAATTCAAAGCGCGTGGAATCAGTTTGCGCGAGAAGTGCCGCTAGCGCACCGCGGGCGAAAAAATCTTGCCATCCGAGCGATTGTTCGCGTTCGAAACGAGAGAGGAACGCGGAGGTGTCGAAGAGCGCTGAAGCAGGCGTCTGCCGCGAATTTCCCGTCGAGGAGAACTTGTCTGCGAGGCAGATCAGGAGCGAAAGATTTGCGAAAGTCATTACGCGTGGATCGGTGAAAAGACGAGCGAGTTCGCGGTAGAAAGAAAGATCGCCGATCGCGCTCGTCACCTCCGGGATTTGTCGGATAAGAAGTTGCAGGTGATAAATCTCAATCATGCCCTCGGCTTCCGGTTCCTTTCCCCCCATGGGCGTCGGAGAGAGAGAGAGAGAGAGAGAGAGAGAGAGCGCTGGGCGAGCCGGCGTCGCGAGCGTCGCGTCGTCTGAAAATAACGGGCCATCGCCATCGGGGGTGCGCGGCACGGTTCAGCCGAGGTTCGGCTAACCGTCGCCACTTATTTAACGCCGACGAAATCTCGAGAGCCCTTCGTTAATTCCAGCAACGTCTGGCGACGTTGAAATATCGCCGTGGCGCCTGGGGTTCGTGGTCGTAATCCTCCGGCGTTCAAACGCTACCGGATACCTGAACCCGTTCGCCGCGCCGCTTCGCTCGGGCAAAAAGAGTTCGCGGAGTGGTCGCGCGGCATCGGGGTCGCGTGGGTTTCGCCAGCGTGACGAATCAGCGCCGGGATAAGCGGAGGGGTTCGAAGGACGCAAACATAAATACCGATTCTGCTTGTCAGCTGTGATATACGAGCAACCAGATAGGATACGACACGGTGGCGAGCGGGGCTCGATAGCGACGTCTCGCGTCTAGGTCGAGCACCCTCGATAACTCCGGCGATTATCGATATCATCTTCACCGCCCCGAGGAATACAAATGGAACGCAGGCTGGATTCTGGCGGCGCGACGTATCGTAAAACCGCGCGATAAAAGAAAGTCTCGCTTTCCCGTACCGGCCCCCTTCGTCGTCGTCGCCCCTCGGAGCGACGTGACGCGAGCCCGGTTAAAGAGACCGCTCTCGTTCGCGATAAGGCAAAGATATGGTCAAGAACGACGCGCGTACACGCGGCTTATCGCGCCCGGCCACCAGTTAAATTCCACATCGGGTTACAGCTGTGGTTATATACGCCGCGGTCTGCAGGTCGATGAGAAAAGTCTGCTGGCCGTTTAACGCAGGTATATCTCGCCGGCAGACAGTTGGGTAACTCGAAACCACTGTTTCGGCGTGGCCGCGCTAACGAGCCAAGGCGCCCACGGACCTGTCCCCTGAGCGCTGCCCGTTCGTTCTCCTGTCTCGCAACCGCCAATTAACCGACGCCCCGCGAGATCCGGTCACCGTGACGGAAGATCGGTGGCCCAGGAAGAAGAGGCGCGAGGTTAAACCGCGCCGGATCGATTCGCAGGTGCTCGTTGAGTAGAATTGAACGGCAGAGTTGGCTGGAGTCGCGGAGACTCGGACTAACGAGACGGGGCAGGTCGAGCTGGCTTTCGATCGGGCGAAGACCCGCGACGGTTCGTTATCGAGCGGTTAAATTGGTCGCGGAGCTCGTCAGGGTAATTACATTGAATCGGTATTCCTTGCGAGTCGTGGTAAGTCTCGGCTCCTCGGTCGGCGGTGGTAATTACCGGCGACGGAGCTAGAGAGGCCTCGACGAGAATGAGAGGACAGAGAGGCGCGAGGAATTTCCGAGGTTCGTCGACCGAAATTTCGAGCAGGCTGGCGCAAGAACGCTGGGTGATGGGGAGGGGTGCCGTTGGGGAAAAGCGAATAATCGTTCGGCGAGCGAGCGAAATGGCGCGTAAACGACGGGCCGCTGCGCTCGGCGCTAGAGGATGATCCTTGCCGGTCGCGAATAAGTCGCGAAGGTAATTGGCAGCCAGGAGACGGGGGTGACGGGAGTCTGCGGAGTGGACAGGGTCGACAGAAATTTCGGACGGCCACCCAGCTCGCCGCCTCCCGCGAATATTTCGAGCCGCGCGGTGCCGCCGGTCGCCGCCGAATCCGCGGACCGTCCGCGTCTCCGAGCGACGACGCGCGCGGTCTCGACTAACCCGAGAGCGTCGTCCAGCCTAATATACGTTCCATATTTCAGCGTCGTCGTTCCCGTCGGCTCGCGCTAATTTGCGCCAGGCCGGCTGCCACGAAATCGATACTTTCAACGGGCTCGGAGCGACACGCGCGTCACCGTGTCCGCGTGAAATTAATCTCGCCGGTTCGAGGGGACGGTAGGTGTACCGGGCGTACCGTATTTCTCGTAGCCGGAGATCGGGGTCGAGTTCGGCGCGGCCTGAACGCCACCGAAAAGTTTGGCACGTCGTTGGCCCCTGCCAGCCCAGCCGCGTCGAAGCCGAGCTATTTCCCTCGGTTCTCGGTGGGGAAAAACTCGACTATCTCGAGCTGGAATCGAGCCTGCATCGCGGGCGCGCCGAGACGCCGAGACGACAGGTGTCTCAGGCTTGTCGAAGGGGCGGGATCGTTGTTTCAAAAAGATCCCACCGATCTCGATGTCACAGAGACGCTCGCGACAATTTCGAAACGGTCTCGAGTGGCGCGTCGTCGTCCCCCGAAATTTATGCGGGTCGCGGCGAAGATGGAGCGTCTAAGCAACCGGGGGAGGGGGAAAAAGGAAGAACTTCGGGATAGAAACGCGACGCGCCCCATCGGAGGGGGGCCAGCGCCGCCAAGCACTTTCGCGCGATAAGTGGTTAACGCGAGTCGCGACAATGAACGGCTAACGGCTGGCGGTAGCGTCTCTGTTTCGGTTAAAAGTAGCGCGTCGAGTGGCAAACGTTCTCGCCCGACTTTTCGCTAAGCAGGGCGGAGGGTGCCGTCGCGTGCCGACGCATCTTCGCCTCTACTCTGCCCCCCCACTGCTCCGGCAAGCTTTTTCTTTCGCTGCTACGCTCCTCTCATTCCCCGACGAGTTATGCAACCCGCGGCCGAGTCTCGAAGCGGATGCTCCTTCGGTCGAGGGAATGCCGCTAATTGGCCGAAAATAAATGCCCGCGTCGAACCGCTTTCTCTTCCCTCCTCCCTTTCTGCGAGAGTTACTTTGTCCGATGCGTGACGGTAAAGCGTTCCGCTCCACCATCTTCCGCTCCCCGGGGCGTTTGTCATTCTACGCCCAGAGTCCCCGACCTCCGATCGTTTCATTATCCCACGCTCCCTTCGCGCCCAACGGGATTCGCAAATTTTTACGAAAGACGAATCGATCCCCTCGAAAGGGAACCGGCGAGCCAGGGTGGATGCTGGGTCGCAAACTGTGCCGAGGAAAGGGTCGACGCTCTTCCGCGGGATCGCGAGCGGCGCCGCAGTACGTGTACACTCGGAACGATGGGGCCAAGGGTTCGTGGAACGACGCGGCGGAAGAGACAAACGAGGCAGGCCTTTTAACCGCGCGACGCCTGTTTCGGGGCACTCGTCGCCACGAAGTAGAGAAACAGCAGAGAGCCGCGAGGAGGCTGCCGATTACTTCCTCCCAACGTTTCCTCTTCCTCTCCGCGCCGTCCCTCCGCCCACCTCGCCCCGAATCCCCACGGATCCGATCGAACGGATGCACGTAGACGGGCATCACGTAGACCGGGTCCCCCCCAGAGGATTTCGCGAATCAGACAAGCCGTCGATTTGGCAGCCGTCACGTTCCCATCCCTGCCAATTGCTCGTCAACCCGCGACAAAGAGGGCCCTCGTTTTTCTTCTCGTCCCGCTGCTAGCCGCCCACTCGACGTCCCCTGCTTCCAACCGCGGCAGCAAAATCCCTGCGAAGGCAACCCCGTTGGTAATTTAACGGCGCCCGTTAAAACAGCCGCGCCGGGCTGAACGTCGTCGATCACCAGCAGAGGGAACGCGTTCAAACGAGAAGAAAGCGAAACCGCGCTACTCTAGAAAGAAGCATCGGCTGCGAGGGATTATCTACATTCTCGAAGGGAGCCGCGAGACTCGGACTTCACTGAAATTTCAGACTTTATAACGTAATAATTTCGTTAAGGCTAAACGACCGCAGCTCCCGGAAAGTTTAACGCCGACAGCTTAACGGTGGGACCCTAGAACGGGCCTCGTGGCTTGATATTATTCTCGGATTTGCTTGCAACAGCTCAGTCTGCAAAATGCCCGCAATGCAACGTCCCGATTATCTACCGTGGCGCTCCTCTTACGATTCCGCGCAAACTATGAACAACAACGTAGCTTACGAAGAACGGTATATATACCGTTGGCGAATTATCAATTCTTATTATTAAATTTCACAAAAATAATCTCCCTCCTCTTATCAAGTTCCGTCTATACTACAAACACGTTTTTGAATTTCTGATTTTTATCTAGGGTAGATGTCCCAATTACCGTGCCTTTATACTTAAAGAAGCCGTACAAAAAAACTCGCACACATAACTAAGGAAAGAAATTTTTTTTAATTGAGTTATACTATTAACCCTTTCGCTACGGGAAGGTTCTCCGCCGCGGTATTCCCACTGAACGGGGCAATACCGCGCGCCGCGACATCACTGTACGGGGCAATGCCGCGCGCCGCGACATCACTGTACGGTAGGTACGCGACGCCGATCGTCAGCAGGAGTACCGCGGCGGAGAACCCAAACTGCTGAATGTTATTCGAACGAAAGAATTTTTCTTCAAAGGGTATTTATAAATAAAGGGTATTCCAGGGAGACTTTATTCGCTACAAACAATCGAACAAATTACTCGAGGCTGATTCTTGAGGAATTTGGGTTGCTAAGCATTTAGTTATTTCGGTTGTGAGAAACAAATGATGCAAAATAAAATATTGTCAATGGTCGTCGGCCAGCGGCTAGTCGTCCGTAGTATCTCAGTGGCACCGTACGGGGAGCCACTATAGTCGCCCGTAGTATCTCAGTGCCACCGTATGGGAAGCCACTATAGTCGCCCGTCGTACCTCAGTGGCACCGTATGTAGTGCCACTATAGTCGCCCGTCGTACCTCAGTGGCACCGTATGGAGTGCCACTATAGTCGCCCGTCGTAGCGAAAGGGTTAATGTATGTGTTACAAACGAGTAGGTTGCATTTTTAAACAATTAAAGCTTCTTTAAGTATAAAGGCACGGTAATAGGTACAGGGCACGGTAATTGGGACATCTACCCTACTCTACCTCAAGGTAGAACAAAACAAAAAGAAAAACTTAGAGCGGTCGGTACTGCGCGACTCTCCCCTACAGATTTCGGTAATCGGCGTGGTGACTCGTATATCGAGCCGGACAAAGGCACCCCCGGGCTGTTCCTGATCCTCCACGCGCTCCCTTGCCCCGTTATTGCTTCTTGGTTGGTCGCAGCAGAGGAGCTTTGCTCCCGCTTCGGCGCTCCACGGGTCCTAAGCCCGATTTGTCCGCCACGCGTACGCCGCATCCCGCGGAAACGTGTCGGCAGCCTCGATTAGCCGCGCGCGTTCCGAGGGGATCGGCGGATTTGAGCGCGCGTCGCGTCGATCGGATCGATTCGGATTGGCGAGCGCCCCGTCCGCGTATTTAACACCGCCGCGATAAATCAATGCATTTACTCAACCGGCAAGGGACGAACGCTACTCGCAGCCAAGCCGAGCGATATTTACGCGACGGATAACTCTGATACCGATGCGTTCATCTCGCTCGTACATCAAGAGACACGGTAGTGTCTCGCGCCAAGTATATATATATATATATGCGCAGCGCAAGACACGGAGTGGCTCTATTACGCGACGACTCGCTATCAAGAACCCTGAGATTTCCGAATCTCAATAACGGCTGATCCAATTAGATTTTGAATGGTCTTAATGGATAGCTTGGGTTTGATTTACATGAGAAAAGTGTCTTCGTTTTGTTCCTACGGGCCTTATGAGCTGAGATATTTCGATGTAAAGTTGCAATTTGCTGAATTTTATGTTCTTAAAATTCAGCATCGTCATAGTCATCGTCCTACACTTCTAGGCAAGAGGGGAGTATGAAAGGGTGAGGAAATGTCTCTCAGGCACGTTGTTCATTGGATGCGGGCATCGGCCAATCGCGTAACAAATTGTTGTCACGTGACAGCTAGCCAGAGATATTATAACCTACCAAGTGCTAAGTGTCAAATAAATTGTTGTCACGTGACAGCTAGGCAGAGATATTTTAACCTACCAAGTGCTAAGGGTCAAATAAAGTAAATTGTCGGAATTTGAAATGTCACGAGTTTTTACACTAATAGGAGACTGAATTATTGTCTCAATTAACAAGGTAAGTCGCCAAAATTTTTCAAATAGGTTTCTTATGTAGAGTCGCAGACTTGGAAGTTGTCTGGAGAAGGTTCGACAGAGAAGCATCTTCTTTCGCACAAGTTTCCACAAATTAATATATTGTTTTTATACCAGCAAACAATTTTTACACAGGCTCGAATAAAAATGAAGGGGACGCACAAGCTTGGATAGAAATGAAGGGGATGCACAGGCTTGGAGGTTGTCCAGAGAAGGTTAGACAGACAGAAAAACATCTTGTTTCGCACAAGTTTCTGGAAAGTTGTCAAATAAGGTAAATCGACAAAATTTGTCAAAGTAGCGTAGCATTAAGAATTAAGAAAATTATAGCGTACTGCTTGCAACGTTGAGCAAGTCACATTAGTGAAGAAAGTACGCTGAAAACGCATCTCCCTTGATACTTTTCAATCTCTTTTGGAAAGGTATTCCTAATACTTTATTAAAATCCACAGTAGTTCCTACGCTATTCATTAATTTTATTAGTTTCCCATTAACAATATTTCAATTCAAAAATATAGACATACTAAATTAATTTTATTCCAATACCAATACATTGTACGTTAAAAATATTGAATCTCTTCGTTCATTTTTGCTGAATTACCATTAGCATTTAAATTTCCTGCAACAAGACATTCTGCCATACGCTCTCACCTCCTTCGGATACATTTTGTAGTCTGTACACTTAAAATAGCAAAGGGCCAATCTATTTTTATATGTTCTACGTTAAGTCATAACTAAAATGTGGAATTTTGTATATTTACAGATAATCGAAGCAGAAGCGATAGAGAAAGTAACCCTGCTGCAAATGAGAAAAATAAGCACATTTTCATGTATAATTTTATTCTAGAGTTTTAAGAAATATGTTTATACAATTAATATTGAGTTTTATTATGAATGTGAAAAACTGTATAATTCAGACAACAAAAATAAATCGGACATAATATTATATTAATTAAACGATTTTATTCAGCTTCGATTCTATGTTTGCTTCTTGTATGTTTGCTTCATATCTGAAAACTCAACTATAAACCAATTCGACCAATCCAATTGTCTTGTAGCTTTGCAAGCGTGCGGAGTTTGGATAACCATATAATATATTGTTGAAAAAATAACCCCGAGGGGGTGAAAAAGTTATCCAGTCATCAATAAACACTACAAAATGTGTGAAATCCCCACAAAATTACCTTTTTTAAAAAAGGTACAAAAAAGAGCGCCAAGTATATAATTCCATCATAAAGAATTCCATTTAAAAACATTGTCGTAAATTAATATAAATTTCTTAATATGCTATATTTAACTTTACAAAAGTGATGAGATACAACAATTGCGCCAATTATCACAATGGCTATTTATACAAAGAAAAAAATGTACTCCATAATATTAAGCCGACATATTTTTATACAAATCAATATTTTAATACGAATAAATATTTTATTCAAAATACTTGGCGCTGCTCTCTGAATTGGTGTTGCTAAACTGAATAAATATGCATAAATTGCATTAAAATCTTTTTCTTTCTTTCTTGTCTCTGTGGTGTCTTGTCTTGTTTTATTTATTAACCAAGACAATTAACATTTTTTCGGAGAGCAGCGCCAAGTATTTTGAATAAAATATTTATTCGTATTAAAATATTGATTTGTATAAAAATATGTCGGCTTAATATTATGGAGTACATTTTTTTCTTTGTATAAATAGCCATTGTGATAATTGGCGCAATTGTTGTATCTCATCACTTTTGTAAAGTTAAATATAGCATATTAAGAAATTTATATTAATTTACGACAATGTTTTTAAATGGAATTCTTTATGATGGAATTATATACTTGGCGCTCTTTTTTGTACCTTTTTTAAAAAAGGTAATTTTGTGGTACATACCTACGTTGCCACCGCGAAACGTAGAACGTACGACGATCGGGAGTCGCGAGTCACGGGACAGTCGGCGAACAGCTTGCAATCAGTTTCCCGGCCCGTGACAGAGGAGGCTTCGAAGGCCGATCCGAGTGCGAGACGCGCACTTCTGGCCAGCTTTCCGATGAGATTTCTCGTCCCGACGATTCTGCGCGAAGCTTCGATCTTGGCGAGAAGCCGGTGGCGCGAGAGGGAAAGCGAGGAGTAACGCCGAGCCGGGGATGGAGA
Source organism: Andrena marginata (assembly GCA_963932335.1). Classification (NCBI taxonomy): domain Eukaryota; kingdom Metazoa; phylum Arthropoda; class Insecta; order Hymenoptera; family Andrenidae; genus Andrena; species Andrena marginata. The sequence goes on from OZ010660.1 coordinate 2,678,149, forward strand.
GGAATAAAGGAAAGAATTCTCGATTACTCGGATGCGCTTGGCGCTAGCGCACTGGCGCAGCTGCCGTCGAGCACTCGGTTATTTGCATCAAAGCCCTCGGTCCCTCCAGCCTGACCGTCTGTCCCTCGACCGCCCCCTCCTCCCGCTACCTAGCATCACTCCACTTCCACCGGTCTTTTCAGGTGAACAAACCGTTCCCTTTTCCCTCTTTCCCCCCCCCCCCCGCGAATGTTCGCGTGCGCGCTGAAAATTTCTCGAGGCGACAGGGCCTCGAGCCTGGTTCACGGGCGAGCCCGAGCCAAGGGAAACTGGAATCCGAGCAAAGTTCCGGGCCTATTGGCCGCTGGTCGGCTCCGGCTAATTAAGTAAAAGCGTCCCACTGTCCGCGAACTCTCGTCGATACTTGTGGCCGAGTCGTGTGTGCACTTCACTCCAGCCGGCTCGCCGATTAATAGCCCACCGGCTTTCGTAGCCGGTCCCTCTCTGCGAGCTTCGCGGTTGCGTTCTTGTCAGAAATATCGCCGGGTATGAATATTCAAAGGGGGAGCCTTTCCACCCGGGCGAAATACTGCAGAGGCAGCAGCTTCCGGCAACCAGGGAACGTTTCCACTATTTAAGGCGCTAATTACTAGGGGGGGAGAAGGGGCCCCGACGCTACCTTCCGTTCGAAATTCTGGGAACGCGCGAGCATCGGCGACGAAGCCCGGGACGCGACCCACTCCGCGAATACGTGCTCGACTACAATGGCTCGGAAAGGACGGCCTGCATTTGTTTGCGCCTCGTTCGTGCGCTTTCACGCGAGAACTAAAGACGCGCGGGGAATCAAAGGCGTATTCATGTTGGCGCACGCGACCTCCCCCCCTCGGATACTCATTTGGTTGGTGGTGCGAGAGCCGGTGCAGTTTTTCGTACAGCGCGACATCCAATCTTTCCGGCTGCCTCCGTTTCCGTATCACGTACTGCGCATACTCCGCGACCCTTAGGCTGTCCAGGATATTTCGCTCTAAAGGTCCACGCACACTTGTGTCACTTCCGCGGCGATTCGCAATTAATTTGCCGCCAGTGTCGATGGGCCGTTTACTTCGTCGCGAGTAACCGACGCGGGCAAGCCTCACTGCCTTAATTCCAAAACGGGAAACGATATTTTCTTCTTTTTTTTTTTTTTGCCACTGACACGTGTGCGCGGAGCTTTAAACGGCCGACCGGCACGCGATGCGTTTCGACGGGAGTCGCTCGAGCATCGATTTCGAGACAGCTGACTTTCCGTCCCACCACCCCGTGTCTCGCTTGCCTTTCCAGCCCCGTGTTAGGTGGATCGGGGGCGAGTGGCGGCGAGGAACAGAAGGGGAGCGAGTAGCGAGTCTACTGGAACGAACGAACCGAGGATAAGCACCGGGTGTCGCGCGGAAAGAATTCCAGAGGACGGCAGGCGCGATTCAGCGATCGCGGAAAGCCCGTGCGAACGCATGGTAGCTGGAATTTGGTATCGCACGAGTACGCGCGCCGAATTGCACGGCAAGCTCGCAAGTCCCGGCATACCCTCGTTCGGTGAAACGCGTTTACGTGCGGGCCGAGTAAGTCGCGAGGGGAGGGGGAGCAACTGTAGCGAACGAGAGACAACCCCCGCGGAACAGGAAACACCCGGGGATTTCAACGACCGGGAACATCGTTAAAAGAGTCTCGAGTGCATCCCCTTTAATTTAAAATGCAAATTTCTCCACGGGAACCAAGGGTACGCGAGGAGAGAAGCTTCGTTCCCGAAGCTAAGAGCTGGCGGCGCCTAGTCTCGGCTGTAGCTTTCCCTTTGTCCCTCTGCTTTCGAAACGAGCTGCAACAACGCGTATCCAAAAATTACGAGTTCTTTTTTTCTTTTCTTTTTATCGCTCGATCCTGCGTAAAATTACGCTGATAGCTTTCCTATCTGCCAACCGCGCGATTAGTCGAATGGGTCGATGGGTCGCGGGGATTTCCAAAGTGGAGGGACCGGTCAACCCATCGCCCGCGAATCGGCCCCCCTTAGTTCGCCAATTCGATTTGCATATCACAGCCATTCGAAGCCCCGACAAATCTGCGAATCTGATCGCTGTACCCCACGCGCAAAAAGATCGGATCGAGGAGCAAGGTTGCTGATAGTAGGGTGGTGGCAGGCAGACTAGACTCGTGCAAACACATTTCTAGATCGACGATCTCCCTTCGGGAGAAGAAGCACGTATGGACGCGACGCAGCCATCCCCAGCCAGACTACATATATCGCGGGGATAGATGGAATTCGGAATTTCGATGTCGGAGGAAATTTCGACGAAGCGTAATCGACAAAAGTCAAGAATCCGAAGTGTTTGATTTTCTTCCAGAAATTCTTGTATCTTAAAATGTCAATAAAGGAACGTAGGTTTCAATGTTACCCGTAACTTCTGCTGAATTTACTAATTTGCTGTGAAAAGTGACACTAGAAATTCATTAGAAATTTCGGGGAATTTTTTTTTTTCAAACACGCGCCATTGGCAGAATGTTTAGGCTTTTCATTTGGTTTTTATAAGTTGTGTTTAATACTGTCATACCTTCAAAGACTGCCGAGTCAATTTTTTACAATACTAACAATTTGTACTAATTCTTTTGTGTTAAATGTTTATCAACTTTGAATGGGACTTTTAGAAAAAATACCTCCGTGATTTTTTGTATATAAATCAAGGGATCGTTAAACTTTATGTTAACGTCAATTTCAACTGCTCGAATTTGCACGAAACAGAAAAAATAGCCAAGATCATTATTAAGACGTTCACCGCTCCGGCTCTTAGCATAAGACATTTATGTTAATCTACACATCCGATATGCTTTTTCCAATTGCTTATACGACATCTACCATGACTTTTCCATCCTGAATGCTGTCTTCAGCTTTAAAATAGCAGTCAAACGCGATACACGTGATAAAAGTAATTTGATAAGAAAACCTTTCGAACAAAAGTTAGTCAGTATTCAGTTGACAACAAATTGCAAAAGTAAATATTAATAAAAAAAAATTTATTCACTGGAAAAATCAAGATCGCCCTAATTTTTTTAATGTAACTGTATATTTTCTTTATTCACCAATCGATGTATTTTTATATTCTCTTTAAAAAAAAAAAGTATTACGGTACTTAGGACGACAACTGATTAGCTCGGAAATGATGAGTTCTGTCCCGAAAGCCCATAACACTGTGCGGCGAGGAGACAGAGCGAACTTTTTCGAGCTTCTAGACAAAACGACGACTCGGGAACGTACTTGTCCGACCCAGAAGTTCCAACGTCGTATCAGTGCCCGCGGCAGCTCGTCGATATACATAGTGTTTCTCTACCCGTGGTCAATACTCTAAGGGGCGATTATAAACAAAGAGAAAAATAAGCCGAAAATCAAGAGTGACGAAATTGCGGTAATGGCTTCGTTTTCGAGAAAATTCACTTTGAATTTCCCCTAAATACGCGTTCATCGTAGGCGCCTGAGGGGTGGTAGCCCCTACGGGAAATTCAAAGTGAATTTCCTCGAAAACGAAGCGCCATTATCTCAATTTCCTCACTCTTGATTCTCGTCTTATTTTTGCCGGCACAATTATCCCTTAGAGTATTGACCACAAGTAGAAAAACACCCTGTAGAAAGGCCAGAGCCTATTCAGGGCAGGATCGTCCTCGCGAAAGTCCTGCCGAAACGGCGACGCAAGAACGTATTCAGCTGCCACCTCGGGCGAGCCCATTCGCCGCGCTACGTCCAAGTACACGCCTGACCCTCGATCCCGAGCCTTTGTGCCCGCGATGCCTGTCGAGCGAGAGACATATGAATCGCAAATAACAGGAGCACAAAATCGCGGACAAGCATCTGCCGCGCGAAGAACGTCGCGGCGGCTCGTCCAATTTCCGTGCGAAAGGGCGCGTAAATCCGAGAACGCCTCCGGCAGGTGCATCTCTTTGGGACAGAGGAGCGTCAGGGTTTTACGATCGGACCACCGTCGGAGTAACTAGAGCTCATTAACCGTTGCGTAGCGGCGCGTAATCGCGGACCTCTCCTCCGACCGCTGTCAAGAAGCTTCCCTCTAACATCGAGCTGCGAGCTACGCCGACAAAGCTAACCGGACGAAAGGCGAGATCGGTTATCCCCCGTATCGTTGCAGCTTTCGTTGAAACGCGTAACCCGTCCCCGCGTCGACGACTGAGGATCGATAGCACCGCGGCCGACAGCCTTGGCCCTCGGAATCGACTGCGATAAATCATCCCGGCCGTCTATAATGTATCATCGGAATGGATGCACAGGCCGGCCCGCGCGGGGCAACAGATTTGCGGCGGTGCCGGTGCGCGGGCGACGAGCGGAAAAGTGTAGAAAATCGTGGCCAGAAGCGAATCCGGAAGCTGGAGGCTAATTCTGGTTTCGCTAGCTGGCCGACTCGCTCGCCTGGCCATCAGGAAAGCATCGGTGTGGCTGCGATACGCCAGCAACGTAGATCCGCCACATAAATCGTCCGTCTCGGCGACGTCGACGCCGACGCCGGGCGCTGTCGGCTTATGAAAACATTTTGCGGCTGGAGATTACGCGCGGTAGGCCGTCATTAATCGTTTGCTCGTACGTCGACTCGAGGCTTGCAATCTCGGGCTACGGGATCTATGAACGGAGTTTACGTGAGTTGACCTGTTACCGGTTCCCTCCTGGCAACGGCTAGTTTTCATTGTTGATCATCGATCGGAGGTTTCCTCCCGTCGTTCGTCCAGCCCCCCCTCTGGCCGGAGCCTCGGCGTCGTCGCCCTAGAACGGCGGACCAGGAAATGAAGACGCGTGTCCCTGGGCTCTCTGGCGCGTTGCGAACGAAGGCGGAGAACCAAGGAGAAACAAGACCAGGCCCCGTGTCTTCTTTGGCCAAAGATTTCGCGGTGGCGTGGCACTTCAAAGCGAGGCGCGCGCGGGTACAAGAGGAGCTGGCTCGTTTCTCAGAATGCTTTACGGACCGCCGCGAGAAGTCCAGCCGCTTCATTTGCTGGATTTAGAATGAATTATCGGGGTATTAACGTAGCGCGGAACGAATAATGCTCTCTCGGCTGATATACGGCGTATCCTGTTTGCCCTGTTCGCCCAGCTCGTCGCTTTTCTTCCCTTCTCCCCCCCCCCCCCTCTCTCTCGCTCTTTGTTTCCTCGGCGCGGGCGTCCCAGCGGAAAAGCGATACCGCGCTTTCTCCAGGGGCGTCGATAAATCCAGCAATTTCTGATTACGGGATAACGTTCCATCTCTCCCGTTGGACTCGGCATCCTTCGGCCCCGTCTAATTTCCACGGAACTCCTCGGACCCGAGGCTTGCCATGGTTTTCGAAGATACCGACTGCCGATCGAACGTCGTGAAAGCGGGGCGCGGAGGCAAACGTTGACGCGTACGGACCGGGGAGAAATGCAATCGCCCGGCGTAGCGTGACGCGTCCGCCGACCATGATTACAAAGGCTCAGCCGGAAAATATCAAGGGGAGATCGATGGCACGCGCGCGCGTGCACCCACAGAGTCAACCCCCCCTCGACACGTGCTTCCAATTTTCCCTCACATCGATGCCATAATTGCTAATTTCGTGCGTTTCGTAATTCGCTCGTTGGCGCAGCATCCCCCGGTAACGTATTTGCCCCGAAAGTCAGGCAACAGAATCTCCGCCTCGCCTCCAACTCACCCCCCTGCCACGTCGATCTCGCCCCGTCTGAAACGGTGGTATCGCGCCAGCAGCGCGTTGCGACGGCTTGGATTTACCTTCCCTGCCCCGAGTTTTAAGAAAAGCCCGAGAGAAGCGCGAGGCGGGAGGAAAATACGGTCCACGGCGTCTGGCGCTTTCCTCGCGCGCGCCTTTGTCGGAGGCCGTATCGACAAGGACTTTAGCGGCATAAAAATCAATGTCTCCAAAGGAGCTTTTGTACAACCGTGCCGGCAGCTACTTCCACCGTTTCATCCCGCCCCCCGCGACGTATTTACCGACATCCCCAGCGCGGAGGCACGCTCTCGCTGTATTTTACGCGCCACCCCTCGCCGCTCGGCTGTCGCTCGCGGCGACCGTTCGTCGCGGTAATCGATCCTTTGTAAAAATTCACCGGGGACAGCGGAGAGAGAATCTACGCGGAGAACTCGCCGAGAATCTTCGTGCTCCTGTCGCGCGCGGTTATCGGTAGACGTCCAGCTGGATGGACCGCGCCGGCGAGCGCGTTGGCAAAATGAATCTCGGTTTCGATAAGAGGGCGGAGAGTTTTGCCCGACTATCTTCACCCGTGCCACGAGTCCCCGATGCACCGGTCGGAGGGAAAAGCGGCTGAGAGTAGGACAGGAGGGACGGGGGAGGAGGGGAGGAAGCTGTCGCAGAAGTTGTACACGGAGATTGGAACCGCGAGGCGAAACCGCTGTCGGCGGATCTCGTCGGTGGTGCAAGGATTCGAAATCTTCCAGGCGAGGAAACGCGGCACGGGAAGAGCCCGCCTGACACGCGGACATCGGCTGGCTCTTGAGAGGCTGACTTCTCGAACCTCGGCCGCTCCTGCCGTCCGCATAAAATTATTGCCGGCAACCGTGCCGGCGCCCATCGAGTCCTTCTCTCGCGACTATCGATCCTGCTTATTTATAGCGGCACGAGAAAACGGTAACCGGGTCGTCGCGCTTCTATGTCACTCGCGCAAACACCTCTCCGGTTTATCTCTGCTGTGTTCTCCTCGCGGCGCACAGTGGTCTGGAATTAAGAGTTTCCTGACATTTGTCTATAGCTTTCGAACTGTAAGAGATATCGAAACGTAATTTCCGCGAAAATATAGGAAAATAAAGTACCAAATAAACAGCCTTCATTTTTTTTTTATAACGATTAACTTACAAAAATTGAAAACAGAATAAATAAATGAATATAAAAAATATTGAATTATACGTCATTAGAAGGGGATAATTTTTTCCCATTCTTTTGGCGGAAATTTCGTTTTCATATGTTTTATAGTTCAAAAGCTACATACAAATGTCCGCAAATTCTTAATTCCAGACCACTGTGCCGCGTCCCGAACGTCTGACAGAATTTAATCGCGCGATGCAGCACGTTAAATAAATATGCAGACGTTTCGGTAGATTGACTTATTCACTCGAGAACGCGGAGCTGGTAATTGCAATTTCACTGGCAAACAGTATCGACGTTATTGGCAGTACCATAATCCTGCTCTTAATGAGCAGCCGCGTAATATCTAATTCCTAGATAACAATGGGAACGTGACAGGCGAGAGAGGGAATTGACTTAGGTAAAGTTTCGCGCGCCGAGAGGATCGCGGTCCCTCGGAGCTCGCGTCTAGGTTTCTTCTCCAAGTGTCAATTGCCAACTCCGACGCACAGTAATTGCTCGAAACCGCTTGGACACGGCCGCGGACCGAAGCGGCGAATAATCCCCTATCGAATTTAATCCGTTCCGTGAATCGACGTTCCGTCCAAAGGTTTCGCGGTTGCGCGCAACCAAGCGTCCTCGTTAGGAGCGAGAAGAGACAATTAGCCGGTGAACGGTGTTTGCCTTTAAAGCGACTCCCAACGAACGTCGTTACTCGCTGTTTAAAAAGAAAAAGTGTACGTGAAATCGCGTTGAACGGCGGGTCACGCGATTTCACATTACAATGGATATTGAAATTAATTTAGACGCAGCCGGTGGAAAATTTAATGAGGGTCGACGGATCGATTAACACGTGCCGCGGCACGGTGGACAATTCAGGCTTTCCGTGGGGGCTATAAAAATTGACGAGTAAAACTGCATCACGATATTCAATAAATTACAGAAAAATAGTAGGGTAAACCAAACGGTAATTGACCACGTACCAGTGAATGACCATTGGGCAAAGAAATGTCAATTATAAATTTAAAAATATTATATGTTTATAAACGGAGTTTAATTGCACTTTTAATATCCCATATTTTTAGTTGCGCGTATTAAGCGAACATTAATAAGTACAATTCTTATTAAAAGCACGCGGTGATTTACTGGGCTTCTACACGTTTTATAATCGTTCTTTTCAAAAATCAGGATAAGAATAAGTAATTATTTTTATAGAAATTTCAAGAAAAATAAATTTCAATGCAATGCCAGCAGTTGTTTCGTTGTTATACATAAATATATTCAAGCATTAATCTGAAAGGTCCATAAATTCAACAATTCGCTCATTCACTAATTGCTTTACCCTAGTTGTGCATAATGTTCTCCACAATTCCAGCTCTATTGTATTCCATTTCGATCTCGACGCAAAATTATTAAGAAACCCCTTTTTCCTTCGAATAAACGTTTCGCCACCGATGGTTTATAGCGCTCGGGCTCGCTTGGTCTTAAAGCTCCACACCGTAAAGCCCAGAGCGAAGCACGCGGCGCGGTATGTCGCCTCGGCGAGCTTCTACGAAAATACCGAGGCGACAAGTGCGCCGGAAGATCCGAATTGTCAGCGCCGTTGTATCTTGGCGGGGTTAAAGTGACGACTTTGTAAGCGGGACAGATCGTACACGAGGTTTTTCTGCTCCAGCGAAACAGAGGCGCGCGCGTGTTCACGCGTCGCGTCCCGTCGGCGAGAAGGCAAAGCAACAAGCTTCGTCGGCGACGTAAATTAAATTCTTCTGGCCGACCTTCGTCGCCTTCCTCCTCGGTCGCCGCGACCCGACCGCGCTGCCCACAGCCGCCAAAACATCGCGCGTGGTTTATTCGCGACATCGCCCGACGAGCGCCGAAATGGGAACTGGCACCGCGAAGGTTGAAGAAAAAAGATCTTTCGCCCGTCGACCCGGCGGCAGACTTTGGTCCTTCGATACGTACACCGATCGCTCCAGGTCGACAAACTTCTATCCCCTGCCAAAGCTGCGCTATTCATCGACAAACATCGACTGTTGACACTGAGAAGCAGCCTTCGTAAACGACTCCTCGCGAAGGAACAAGCGGCCCGAGATGCATCGAACTAGGGTACGTCAACTGAACGCGAACGAAAATAACGTGGGTACGTACGCCTGAGAGGGATCTCAACGAACCGCGAAACTGGCTACGTGAACGTAAAATCGATACGAGGTCGGGAACGACGAGGGTAGAGGAAATCCAGCGGGCGTAATGGGTGGCGGGGCGCTCGACGTCCTAGGAAATTTTCGGCTCCTCCTTTGGATGCTCGCGAGCTGGAGATAAGGCGCGGCACGTAGAAAACTTAATCGTAGGCGCGCACTGCGAGCGGAGAGGGAACACGCGAGCGTAAAGGTAATCGCGTAATTAAGTTTCTCGTCGCGATGGGAGCCCGCCCCGGCGTAGTCGCGCGTAACGTCGAAACTCGTTTTTCCGCGACAGGGAGGATGGTTTCCAGAGGGGGGAAATTTGATCGGCGCAGGTCGAGCTGGAAATTTCGCGAGCGATAACGCCGGGGAAAATAGCTGCGCGATCGCGGCTGGGCGTCTCGCTCTCGCGGCGAGCCTGGAACCCCTAACGAGAGCTCTGACAACGCGCAAGTAAATCCTACCCTTCGAGGGTGCCAGTCCCGAGGGGGTGACAAGCTCACCCGGCTATATTAACCTAGCGACACCGGGGCGAGGCCTCGTCGCGACCCGTGTCTCCCAAGCGAACACCGATTCCCGTCCATCCAACGCGCCACACGCGATCCTCAAGTCCGCTTGTCCCTCGGCCAAGTGTTTCAAGGCGCGCGGAGATTTCTTTTCCCAATGGAACGCGCAAGTTTTAATAGAAATAATTGAAATTACGAGGTGCGGGGGGAAAGGCAAGGCGAGTTGGGATCGATTAGAAGCAGAAGCTGGGATAGAGAAAGTGGAGGTAAAGATTAGAGAACGTAGCGACCGAGAGGAATAACGCGTAGTTTAGTAACTAATAATGTCAGTCTACGCGACGGCATCCGCTAAGAGGTTATTACCCCGCTCCTCTACCGCCAACTTTCCATAAATCATAGCTGTTCGTCAACCGCTGCGCGAGCATACAAATGAGAATGCAAATAAGTATTCCGTGACGCTATTGCTAGTCGCGGACCTCCGCGTGGCGTAGGCTCGTCGCGCCGGGTCGGTTCGCGGTGTCTCACAAGTCTCTGGGGGGTTGGCCCGCTCCTTAACGCGCCTTCGTCCCCCTCCTCCGCCATGTACCTTTTGTCGCTTTCACCGTTCCCCAAGTGTCCTGCTGCCTCTTCTTCGATATTGGCGCCGAATATCGTAAACTCGGCTTACGCCGCCGGCACCTCCGGCCAATAACCAGAAACGCGATTTCTCCAACGGCGAATCGGATGCTGCCCTTCCGCCACCCCCGTCCACACCCTCCGCTCGCTCTTTTTACAGTCGTTTACTTATCTCGACTCTATTCGGAGAAAGTTGGCGCGTATTCGCGGGACGGGGGAGCCGATTTGCAGCAGCCAACATTCGATACTCGTTCCGAGCTGACCGTTCGATCGGCAAACGATCAGAGTGTTCGTAGGAGCCGGGCAAGGCACTGTTTGCACAGGCGAATAATTTCAAGTCGCCGGTTACGTGCTAGAACGCGAGGTTATCGATCTCCACCCGCTGAAAGGGAAGATGGAACAAGTTCTGGCCTTCGGCATCCCTCCGGGTGGCTGCCGAGTAATCCCGTCCACCATAAAGATACCATTTAACAGCCGGGGAATGTTTCGATTAAATCCACCGACGAGCAACCTCTCGAGGCCCCGAGGCTCGAGCGAGCACGCGGCGAAGGGGCTCCTCCTTGGCGCGGAGCGTAATCAATTTGATTCTCGTACGTACGAGAAATAGAGCCGCGAAGCGGGGCCCCTGCAGCCGAGTAACAAGCCTGGAACGGAGGCTGGCGAGGGAGGAGAGCTCGAGGGCGGTATTTACGGAAGCCTAGAGTACCTTGGGCGAATTTGACCGATCGTAAAGCCGGCTTATGCATCTTTACGCGGGACGTAAAAGCGGATTAAGCGGCGAGCGGCTCCACCTCCACTCCGGTAGCGAGTCCGGGGCTGCTGGCCCGCCTCCTCGAGGACGCGAGAAGTTGTTGACGCAGCCTACGTATTCGCGCGGAACGCCAGCCGGCGAGCCCCGCTGGAATCGGCATCACGCGAATCGAATTTACCCCGCGTTCCGCCCCGCGGCCGGAAGGAAAGATGAAACGGTAGGGAACAGCTTGCATCCAGCGCCGCATTTCCATTTGCATTCCAGGGAAAAATCACGCCACCCCTCTCTGCCCGTGGAACCACGTACGAGACGCGAACAAAGAAGGCGACCAATGAAACGCGCGATCAATACTTAGCCCGACCAACCAGTCGACCAGAAAACAAAAATTAAAGAAAGTACAGGCATTCCTTCTTACCGCGAGTTCGGCGATCTTTACCAATTATGTACGGCCTGTCGATACTACGGAACATCCTGCGGTTCAAACTGCATTTCCAAGCGGGAGGACAGAACCATGGAGAGCACGATTCTCAGCGGAGAACGTGCCAGCTGCTATAGTTTTGTCTGAAAAATCGACTCAGCACTTCGTGTGCCGATAAGGGAATCAAAGGTCCCCTAGGTGGCCATTTGCAGTCTTTGCACGTACCGACGTCAAAGACAATATTAGCTATGTACCAACGTCCCAGTTTCCCTCGATTCTGTCCCCGCGAACGGTTTGCTCGGAAATCGCTGCGAGCCACGCGCTTTCTCGGCCGGGTCTCCCCGAGCCGCGCGACGGCACAACCAGAGACAAACGGGAAAAGTTATTTCGCCCGATCTACGTGTTTCCAGGATCGTAATGGCCGCGGACGCATTAGGGCGTCGCGGCGCGCATAAATTTCCCGTAGGCAGGGGAGAAAAAGATTGTGGGTGGCCTTTTCGGACGCGCGAGTAAGCCGTAGCCTATAAATGAGAGGCAGATAAGGGCAGCCGCGACTAACGCGAGACGTGCTCGATTATTCACGGGCGCTTACCGTCGCGACGTCGACGGCGCGGACGACGAGAGAGCCCCGTCGCGTCCCCGAGGCTCGCGCCCGAGGCATCTAATTTACGAGACGAACGACGGAGCTTTTCGATACACCAGCCATGAATCCTAGAGAAAGCAGTTCGGAGTAGACGGCAACGGGCGGGCGAGTTTATTCGCGGCCCGGCGAACTATCTCCACCCCTTCGACTGACGCGCGAAGCCTTGTAATTTGTCGGCCCGAATCGCGCATAAATACGCAGGGCAAGAATTCGCGCGGAACCCGAGATTCCCCGTTCCGTGGGACACTACTCGGGTACGGCCGTGAAACGGATTTGTCCATATCAAAGAGCCCGCTCGTAAAATAAAGGGACACGCGACGCGGCGGGTCGAATAGGTTTTGCGGCGACGTAGGTAACGCGGCGAGCAGTTTTATCGCGTCGCGAGAACTTTGGCCACCGTCGTCGAGTCGATTCGCCGGGACGAGGAATCAGCGAGACGTCGACGGCTGGCAAGCGGCTGCGCGCGTAAATGTACGCGTACCGCGTCCATCGTCGGAGCGAAGCGACAAGGGGAAGGGAATCGACGACAGGACTAAAAGTAGCGCGTCTGTAGGATTTAACGGGACGGTGGCGAAGGTGACCGGTAGCGAGTTCTGAGCCGCAGGGCCGGTGCGTCGCGAAGTTCACGCCGAGGGGAGAGGAGAGGCGACGAGAAAAAGCCGAACGGGGGGGGGGGGGTGGGAACCGTGGATGGGTATTGATTTGCCAGCGTGGAGAGGAGCAAAGAGAGTGATCGGACGTGAAAGTCGACGAACCGTGCGGGCCGAGACGAGTGGAGCGGCGCGAAGCTGGTCGGGGCCCCGAGTCGCGACGAATCGACCCGCGTTATCGCGCAACCCATTTTTCACGGAACCTTCGCTCATCGCGACGGTGCTGGCGATCCAGCGCCCTCGAGGAACAACGAATTCCTGCGTGGAAAGCTGACGAGGAAGATGCTGGGGAACCGAGAGAGGAAAGCTCTCGAGGAAGTTCGCTGTAGATCGTAGAGGACGCGACGGGGGAAAGGAAGAGAGGCGTGGGTGTCTGGGAAAAGGTCAGCGATTTACGGGCGTCCGTCCACGTCGAGGGTTATTGCGCTACGAACGGATCTTGACCGGGGGGGGGTTTCGTAAAGATCGCGAGGAAAGCTTGCAGCATTTTCACGGCGCCGATAGAAATCATCGTCGTCGTTTGCGAATAAGTGTTACTGGAAACCCGCTCTGCCGTCACTCTATTTTCGCTGGCCATTTTAAACCGTGGAACGACACTTCGACACTTCGGGTTTGTATGTAGGTATCTGATACTCTTTAGATTGAAACTTAAACATTTAAATATTACAAAATTCACTTGGGTTTAGTTTCTGCAAAAATTCTTTCGCACTTCTCGTTACGTATCTTTAATGAATTAGGTATTCGCGGCATACCGTAAACTGGGGTGACTTTGCCCGCCCGGGGTGACATTGCCCACTTTTCGGAAAGACTTTATTTTATTGTAAAGTAATTAGAACATATCGTGTTTTGTAATCGATAGCAATAATTTCTCCGAGGTCTAACGAAAAAAAAATTAGCGAATTCAATCATATGGTAATTTTTCAGGCAGAGTAAAAAAGTGGGCAATGTCACCCCGGCGGGCAAAGTCACCCCAGTTTACGGTATGGCTTTCGTTTAGAGTGAGAAAATCGAATGTTGGGAGTGAAAGCTCGATACTCTAGCGTCCATTAACACGTTCCTAGAGAACATTCAAATTTTCTGATCCCAAAGTGTCGTTCTAGGATTAATCTCGCTTCTAGAATCCACGGCAGCAGCCATTTCCCACGTGGAAACATCGAGGTAGCTATTTACCCCTCGGTCGGAAAGATTCTCAGATCGCGACAACAGGATGGTTCGCAATCTTGGTAATCGACCACATGCTGCCTTTTTTTGGAGAATCTGTAGGGCTCATTGGACGTGACGGAGCGCGCCCAGGGGAACGCGGCGCGTAACTTACGGCCACCCTCGAAACATTAGCGACGTCGGTGACGGGAACCACAACCGCGCGCGTGCCAGTTCGCTCGCGAACTGCAACCCCCCGGAGTATTATCGTTTACGATTATGTCTTACCGGGAAGCATTGTTCGCCAGGAACTGCGCTCGTCCCTTTAGATTCCCGAAACTGAGCGCATTAAGGGAGCGTAGCGTTTGAAACGAGCCGGCTCATTAACCCAGACCATGTGCTCCCGCCGTTAACAGTCTCGGATCAATTCTCCGCGGACTCGTGTCCCTTTGTCCGACGTTATCGATCTTCCCTTTGAATGGTCGTCCACGTCCGGCTGAAAGTCCCCGCCGACCAACGCACCGAGCGTAGCGTAAAGAAAATTACGGAAAGGTTTTTAGTAGACAGCCGAAATTCGTTGTGCTAGAATACGCAGGATAATAAAATTACGGGATAGACGCCGCAATTTGCGCACAATTCTCACCGCAGGCATCTAAACTTTGCAACGGAAAGCTTTTCCAAGGATAGATATTATTATTTGGACATACTGTGATACTACTTGCATTGAAAAATAAAGTATAAAATTTAACATTTGTGACCCAGAGAAAAGTAATCACAACAAAGTGAAAAGTACTCTGTGAACTCTACTCGATCTAGACAAAGTCGCATCGCAATCTCCTGGCGAGTCCGAACTGTTTTCAACAGTCACCAGAACCCTCGCTAAGTGGAACTAAACAGATGGGTGAACGATACGCTTGATTTGCGAACGCAATAAAGTAGCACTCTTTAATGGTAACTGTGTCAGAGTTATTCCCCATCGGTAACGAGACTCAGCGAGAAGCTCGGCGGTTTCGATCGCACCGATACCCTACTTGAACGACACATCGTCACGCGAGACACGCCAGCTCATAATTTCGCATCCCGTCCAGTCTGCGGCTGGCCGGATAATAAAATGCTCGTAAGAATCCTCGCCGTTAGGTTCCCCTCTGACCTAATAATTACCTCCTAAAGCATCGAATCGAGGGTAATCGCCGGAACGCGTCCAGGCTCCTCCATCTCGCGGGTCGTAAACATCCACGAACAACTGTATCACGGTGAACCAGCGCGGCGCGCGATGGCAGAGGTACAGCGACGTGATAACTTCGACGATTAAGTGGCAGAAATGGCCGAGGCACAAAAGCGCGAGGCCGCGTAGTCGCCCGTCGTAGTTTATACCACTGGGAAGCGATGGGGACCGGAGACTGGACGTACTACTTACTTTTACGACCCCGAGAAGTCTGCCACGGCTCCTTCTCCCACGTTTCTTTCTTTTTAGCGAGGCTGCTGTTTCGACGCTCGAAGCCTGTTTACCTTCACGGCTGGACGATCCGACCCAGTTCCCTATATCTCGCCCGCCGCCGCAAAACATGCCGGGTCAGCGAGATGCGAGAAGTCGGCGGAACTAGTCGAGCGATAAAGCAAACACGTTCGAGAGGCGAGACGGTCGGCCGGCAAAGAAACTGTGGGGAAAAAACGTAGACTCGAGTAGGGTTTTAAGGAGCGCGTGTCTCGCTCCTCTCACATATCTCCGTCACTCCCCCGTTCATCCCATTTAACTCTCCGCGTACATATGTATATGTACAAGCAAGCCTAAAGCGGAAGGCCGTAGGCGCCTGTCCGCGAGTCTTGCTGTCCAATTCGATGCTCTAAGGTCCAAACACACTTATCAGTTCCGTGACGATTTAGCGAGAGCAATGTCCGTTAGCTTCGGTGACAAAGAGGGATCCGCTGAATTTCAAAAGAAGGAAACGATATTTATATCTCCCCACGTTTAAATGGGATCCCACTACGCGGACAATATGCAAATAAGTTTCCCCGAATGGCTAAGTCGCTCTCGCCACTCCGCCACGCCTCCAGCATTAATTACACGCGACTCCCGTTACGATTAAGAGCCGCTGGCGAGAGTGGATTCGGGTGGAACGCTGGCTAGGTATCGGCGGTGAATTTCTGCAAGGCAGGAACTCGTGCATAGGAGAAACAAACGGGGGATCGCCGTTTAAAGATTTTGGCAACGGTCTGGAATTCGGCGTGGCGAGCGGCTAATCGAGCCCGGGGCCAAACAACCTAATGAACCGACTGGGCGCGTGCTCCGATTGCCGAATCGATTCTACGTCGGCTCCGTCCAACACATCCAGTCAAATCGGCACCGATAGTTTCTTTTTTTTTTTAGTTTAATTTAGTTTAACTGCCGTCAAAGGGATTGCTTTGACGAGGCGAACCAGCCGCGGACGGGAGGGGGAAATCCCGTTGATTTATCGCGAGTTCGCAGGACAAGTGCATGGGTGGAGACTTACGCTGCAACAGCACCAACGAGGCCGACGGTGACAGCGACGCGGACGTCGACGGCAACCGCTGTCGGGCACCTTCAAGGCTCTCTGAAACAGAGGGGAGGCGCGTGGTTAATGTCTGGAGACGAGTCGACTGCGGGGAGAATAAATCCGGTGGAGTTGGAGAGGCGCTCGCCAGTCCTGACACCATTTCACTGGCTAAAGAAACGTTTGGTAAGATCCGTGGATCTGGGTCGGCGTGGCTTTGAGTCGCACGCAATTGGAAAATCTGGAAAGCCGGGGTCGAGTGCGGCGAAACAGCCCAGGCTGGTTAAAACTTTCCAGTGGTTACTCCCAGCCTGGCGACTAATTCCGAGGAAACTTTTCAATGAAATTCCAACGTTTTCAACCGCCCCCCCCCCTTTTCATCCCACAGTTCTATCCTCCCTTCGAATTGAATGCGAGAGGGCGGATATCGCGGTTGCTCCACCCCTCGGCGTAATTTCTGCTAAGTAAACCAGCGACGTGACGGTGCCAAGCTGTCTTGCGACTCGCGGAACGGCGGAAACGTTCCGAACTCCCGCGCGGACGGAACAGCAAATTGGAAACAGATACGACACGTCTTTTGTGCGAGCCCGGATTTCCACGGAACCGGGCTTGGCGTTCCTCGCGAGCCCACCTGCCTCCCCGATAATCAAGCGGCACCTACGTCACCGGGTGGAATCGAGGTAAAGGACGAAGGGAGGGGCAGTTCGATCCGGCCTCCTCGGGGCGATTTTTCCCGCGAGAGGAGAATCAGAGTGCGCGAAACCAGTCGCCGGAACTTTTCGCATTACCCTCGACGATCTCTGGCTGGAGAGCCCCTTGCCGCGGAGACAATTTGTTTTCGTCGCGAGATCGAACTCGTTCGGAAAACTTCGGGCTCGTAATCTAAATAACCTTGGCCAATTTTAAGTTTCCTGCGAGGGCCATCCGGTTCGATTGCTTTCGCGGGCCTCTGCGAATCACGCGGGGCTTGCAAGGTGCTCCGATAGTCGGTGGAAGGGTCGAGGGACACTCCGCCCGCGAAAAATGGTGCAAATGTCTGACGGAGAAAGAATTGACCGCCAGAAACGGAGAAACGAGAGCGAGCCAACGACGGCGCCAGGTTATTTATACCGAGGCGACCTTTGACGACGCCGATGTCGACGGCGACGCTCAATGAAAATCTTTCGCACCGTCAGACGCGGAAGAAGGGCGCGCGCGGCGCATTCTCTGCTCGCATGGCGCCGCGACGCCACCCTAAATGCCAACCCCTTCGACGGTCTCGCTTCGCCAGACAGCAAGAAGACCGATCCCACTTCAACGTATCCCGCGATCTTTCCAGCTCGCTCTCCCGATCGCTCGCCGCGGCAAACGCGCGTTAACCGCGTCCTATTCGCGTAGCGGTCCGATTTTCGCAACTATCGAAATTCCACCGCGCGTAATCGCGTCGCCGGACTCTTTTCGAATCGCGCCACTTGGCAGCGATCGGCTAGCGCAACGACAATGATGCGCGGAAATACAATGTTCTCGCCAATTCTATTCCTATCTGCTAATCTCGTGGGTGGTCCCGCTCCTTCCGCCAAATCGCCGGAGACGACGGAGGGTCAGGTGAGCGCGTAGGACGGAGAAGAGCGCGGGTGGGGTGAAGCGAAATTTAAGACGGCACCGTTGGACGGTATCGCGAAGGATAGATATCGCATCGTTAAGAGTTAACGAGGAAAAGATGGCGACGCGGCGCGCCGAAAGGGAGAGCGAAACACAGGTGCTACGTCAGCGAAAGCTCGATACTTAATTGAAACTGCCGACTAAGCAAGGCTTTTGCTTAGCCGCGCCGCGTCTGTCTCGGCTACAAACTTCTGCTCCTCCGTCGAACCGACCCTTACGCCGCCCACCCCACCGGATTATCTCTCCGCCTTCGGCGCCTTTCTCATTTACGCCGCCCTCGGACCGCCGAATTTCACTTTCTCCCGCGGCTTCGTTCTCCAGCTTCCTCGCGGGATCAATTCCCACGGGTCCTTTCAAATAAACAACGAAGCCGCCATCGGACTCGATTGCCAGTAAATTGAAACTATCCTCCGGCCGTTATCCTATAAACCAGGTCTCGATGCGATTCAACGAAAGCCAAGCTGCCGAATGGAAAAGCTCGCCTAGTCGGATGTGGATGTAAGCGCGGTGGGCATCCAAGCCGATATGTCCACAGAACTCGGGACTTTGCCGAGCAAATACGAGGAAAAATTCCTAGCCTGCGGATACGTTTTACTTGAAAGCTTTCTCCCGAAATTGTCCCCGGATCCTCGATCCAGCTGCGCCGGACGCGTCAGCCCTTCGAACGATTCGATAGTCGAACCGCGAAGCGTAGATCCACTGAGAGAACGTCGAGGAATCGGAGGAACGAGCCAGTCGACCGGTCGTCGCCTGGCTGTTGATCGGTACACGGGGGCTAGTTGAAACGCGTCCGCCGCGATACCCTCCCGCTATTTATAATCAGACGATGCCGACCAAAGGCGGGGTATTAATTATCGGGATGGCGATTTATCGCCAAAGCCGCGCCCGAGCCACGCCGAACCGGATAATGTCCGTCGTTTGTCACGCGGGCTCAACCTGACGAGAATCGCCGGCAACGTTCGAGTAACGAGAGCGGCGTTTCGCGCTTTTCGAACGTATCTCTCCCTCCTCTCCGGCAAGCGCCACGAAAATAGGGGAGATCGAGCCTTCCCTGTTCGAGTCCCCGAAATAGTCGGGGCCCGGCCGAAAATGCAGCTGCGGCGAATTCCTCCGATCGGCCCTTTCCCCAAACTACAACTGGGGATATAGCTGGGGAAAAAAGAATGGGGGCCATTAGGCACCGGCGTCGCGCGAGTCGCGAGGAAACGGTTGTAAACGTTTCCCGGTCGCAGGGGCCGCGACGTAATCAGTCTCCACGGGGTCATTCCACGCGAAGTCGGACACTTTTCGGAGTAACGTTTCGGATTTTGGCGCAACTTGGATATGTTGTAGTCTTTAGGGGTATATAAACATATATCAAAGGATTTTTCGAAATGTCAAAAATTGTGGATGTTACAGCTCTTTGAAATATAGTGTATACTATTTTTCAAAAAATTATAACTCTAGAACTAATAAACTGATAAAAATGACCTTTTGGGTGCTTACAGTGGAGATATAAGAGTACCTAATAAAAATTATTTCACTTAATAAAAACGAATATTTGACCATTTATTTAGCAATTGTTCTTAACAAATGCAATTTTATAGGTGAAGGCACCTTTTTAAAAATTTGGAAAAATATGAGGATAAAGCCCTGTTTCTCCCCTTTACGGACACGTTTCGAAAATCGTGGACGTTTTAAAATTGGTCAAATGAAAATTAATTGAATGTAACGCTGCGTCAAATCACACCGGCTCGACTGGCTGAGCCGTGCGGTACTCGCAGCGGCCAAGTGCTATTCTTTTACAGTTTTCTCGAATATGGTAAGTATTTGTAAAAAAATGAAGAAGGAAAACTTTTACTGTTTTTTATACACAACATAATAGGGTATCTTAATTTTTGGTGTTCGCAATATTTTCCTTGAAACGAAGGTGACCCTCAGTTTTTTAAATGGAATACTATATATTTGATTATCCAATATGAAAGCGACTGTCAAGACAAATTCAACCATATGGTATAATATGAACTTTAAGACCACACATGGTTAGGAATGAAAGAAGAAATTCAATATACTAGATAGATAGTTCGTATATTTATTTCATTCCTAACCTTGTGTGGTCTTGAAGTTCATATTATACCATATGGTTGAATTTGTCTTGACAGTCGCTTTCATATTGGATAATCAAATATATAGTATTCTATTTAAAAAACTGAGGGTCACCTTCGTTTCAAGGAAAATATTGCGAACACCAAAAATTAAGATACCCTATTATGTTGTGTATAAAAAACAGTAAAAGTTTTCCTTCTTCATTTTTTTACAAATACTTACCATATTCGAGAAAACTGTAAAAGAATAGCACTTGGCCGCTGCGAGTACCGCACGGCTCAGCCAGTCGAGCCGGTGTGATTTGACGCAGCGTTACATTCAATTAATTTTCATTTGACCAATTTTAAAACGTCCACGATTTTCGAAACGTGTCCGTAAAGGGGAGAAACAGGGCTTTATCCTCATATTTTTCCAAATTTTTAAAAAGGTGCCTTCACCTATAAAATTGCATTTGTTAAGAACAATTGCTAAATAAATGGTCAAATATTCGTTTTTATTAAGTGAAATAATTTTTATTAGGTACTCTTATATCTCCACTGTAAGCACCCAAAAGGTCATTTTTATCAGTTTATTAGTTCTAGAGTTATAATTTTTTGAAAAATAGTATACACTATATTTCAAAGAGCTGTAACATCCACAATTTTTGACATTTCGAAAAATCCTTTGATATATGTTTATATACCCCTAAAGACTACAACATATCCAAGTTGCGCCAAAATCCGAAACGTTACTCCGAAAAGTGTCCGACTTCGCGTGGAATGACCCCACGGCGATGCCCGACGGTGAAAGAACGGACGAGAAGAAGCGTCTCGGCGGCTGGGGCGGAAAGTGGTACGTAGTCGGTAAGCTGTAAATGGAACGAGCGTGGAATAGGAGCGAGAAGGAGAGAGGGAGGGAGAGAGAGAGGAGAGAGAGAGAGAGAGAGAGAGAGAGAGAGAGAGAGAGAGAGAGAGAGAGAGAGAGAGGAGGACTATGGAGAACGGAAGAAGAGGTAAAAGCGAAGAAGAAAGGAAAGGCTGGGGAAACCTGCATTGTACCAATTCACGACGCTAATGCGGAGAGTGTTCTAAAGAACGACGAAACAATGACGGCACTCCACTGACTCCGATTCTCCATTTCCACCGGGCCCCGAGCATGTGCCTCGCCCGTTGCGCCTAGTCGCGCGAATGTACGTACCTTGATGTGACGTAGCGCGTCTAGCCGGCGCGGAAGTCGGGCTTGGCGCTAATGCGGGAGAACGTTATTTTCCTCGATTAACGAAATACCTAATCACGGTCGAGCATTTGTGAGCGCCGCTTCTCCCCGCGGAGAAGATGGAACTGTCGGCGTTGAATGAAAGGAAGACAACGAAGGCTACGGGGTACGGCGCGAGGGGCGCGGGAACGCTCGCGCGAGAGAGGAAAATCTCTTTTGTCGCGGCCGAGGGGCTGAGTGGTCTCCCTGATGCGCCGAGAATTCGTTTTCCGCTGGGCGAGAACGGGCGAGCTTTATGCGAGCTTTAGGGCCCTTTTTATCCACGGTTTACGACGGCAGTCCGCTGAATAGCCAATCGCGAATACCCACGAGGCGTGGAACACGAGACACGAGACCGGAGAGTTACCTCTACTCGTGTATCCAACGATTCGATCCTCCGCTGGCCATCGATCGAACCTCGCCCGTTCCCGGACGTATCCCAATGATAGGAACTCTTCGTCGTCGCGCGTCCGACGCTGGATTCTTTTCTTCTCGCAGACAAATTGGACGTGTATTAAAACGGCGTCGCCGCATTTCCTTGGCGCCCAGGTCCGGACCGCTGGCCGCCGCGACGATACGTTTATCTGGTCTATTCGAAATGCCCCATCAGCCATCGTCTGTTGAAGAGAAGGGGGATCGGAAGCAGGAAGCTCTTCTCTGATAAATAGTCCGAGGTTCCCGTGGCCGCGGTGTCGTAAATATTACTCAAACGTCTGGTCGTTTGCGAGGGAAACGAAGCACCGATATTTTCCTCGTATTTCCTTTCTTCGGTCTAACGAGGAGAGGAAACGCGGTTGCTTCTAAGAGCATTAATATAACCGGAGCTAAACCGTCGAGGCCACCTTTTCGCGTCTTTAATCAAATCTTCTTGGAGCCGTCGCGAGCGCGCGCGCCCGCGATGTACTCGACGCGCTACTTAACCGTTATCGTTTCCGTCCTCTCGACGTCGTTATTGCCCACTTCGCGGTGCATCGCCGTCGTCATCGTCGTCGTCGACGTCGGGCGTCCTCCTCTTGCCGAGAATAACGAGTCAACGAGCGTGCGAAGAGAGCGACTTCTTCCCACCGGCACCGCTTCCATTTCGCGTGCAAGTCTCTTGCTAAACGCGCAGAAGCCTGCATTCGTTTGCGCAGCACTCGTTAACCTGCTCGACTCTCGTACCTCTAATATTCATCGGAAATACGTATTCCCGATCGATATTGGAGGGCCAGCCCTTCGCCGGCTCTTGTAAAACGGCGCGCAACCGTGTCAGAGGGACGATTTAGGTTTGGTGGCCGCAAACGAGGAGCAATTGGGCACAAGGACGGAATAGCTAAATCGTCGTCGTGAAAATGATTGCGAGCCGCGAGGTTGCGCGTAACTCGCCCGAATGGAATTTCAATAGAGGGGAGGAGGTCTTGCTCCCACTGCCGACTAGAGTTCGCCGTCACGACCTCCGCAAGGCCGAGTCCCCGTCCACCCACCTCGCCGCGACTTTCTACGATCCCCGAGATTACAAGAGTCCCACGCAATCGTTACACTTTCGTCCGGCGTAGACCTTCCCAGGCTACGATGGAAAAGTGCACGGGCGCTCGCCGCTTTCGTAGCGAGCAGTTACGAGAACGTAAGAAAATCGGCCCGAAACCCGGACGATTATTGCGTCTCCGTTTGGACAATGGCCAAGGACGCGTTGCTCAATTTTCGTTAGCAACGTGGGGCCCCGGCGAGGTTGCTCGTTCTGGATGCAACCTCGCGACCGACAACGCCGGGAGCTTAATAATCACGCGCGATTACGCGAGGTAAACGTTGCCAGTCGATGCACGTACAGGCCCGCGTAGCGATCGGATAGATATAAAAGGGGGCCGGTTCGGTGTCCCGAGCATCAATCGATTTTCAACGGCGCTACCAAGCTTGTCGCATCCTCGCCAGCCTACAACATGAAGTGCATCGCAGTGAGTAAACGCATTTCAATGCCATTTACCGCGGAAACTTCGTCGCCGTAACTCCGGGGAATAGCTTCGCCGAGCATTGCCGCTCGGCGAACTAAATATTAACTACTCGAAACGCTAGAATTCACGTGGAGATTGCGAATATTTGTCCGCCGGTGGGAGTAAATACGCTTCGGGCTCTTCTACCCACCGCGATACTGTTCTCCGCGCCCGTTCAGCACTATGCAACTGTTGCAACGAGATGTCTAATGTACACATTCCGATCCCCTCAGGCTGTCGTTTTGCTCGCCCTGGTCGGCGTAGCTCTGGCGAAACCCCTGGACACGGAGTCGATCGAGCCGGCGAAGATCGAGTCGCTGGCGGCGGCGGAAGCTGAAAACGCCGCGAGGAACAAGAGAGGGTTGCTGCTGGGCGCGGCCTACACGGCGCCCGTGGCCTACAGCGCGTACACCGCGCCGCTGGCTTACACATCTGCCTACAGCTACCCTTACGCAGCCTACAACAGCTACCCGTACTACGCATCGGCTTACTCCGCGCCCTACTACGTTGTTTAAACGACCTCCATCAACCACCGGACTGCCTGCCCTCCTTAACTGCCAGCGACGACTGCACCGGTATCTAGGGAGCTCCGCGGAGAGCGCTCCAGATTTCATCGAGATGCACGAATTGATTTACAACAACGGCCAAGGATCCTCGCATCGAAATTCCGCGTCTCGCCGAGATACACCGGCAAATTTTTCACTCGGCGATTTGGACAATCCTGTTAATCTCGCGACAACCGGCGAGTTAATCCAACAACTGTTGCCAGCATTCTTCGCCGATCTACTAACAATTTTCATGTATATGTATACATATATGTAGTGTACTGTGTATAGTAAAAGACACGTGTAATAAAGTTTCTTGCAAATCATAGGAGAATTCCTATTTATACGCATCTAGTAACCTAATCCAGATTTACTCTCTTAACAATCTTCGGGGGAATTCTACTTTTGGGGGCTAAAAACTTAGCAAAATTGGGGATTTTTTTCTTTAAGAAACTAGCGATTCGATTGATCTGAAATTTGCACCATGTTTTCATGCATGACTCCTGTATTTATTGTTAAAAATTAATTGAAAACATATTGAGACTTCAAAGATGTTTGAAGACTTAAGTCTTCGGGAGACTGAAAGACTTCAAAGAGCTTCTATGTTTATTATTAAAAATTAATAAAAAAAGTATTGAGACTTCAAAGATCTTTGAAAACTTAAGTCTTCGGGAGATTGAGAGACTTCAAAGATCTCCTAAATTTATTATTAAAAATTAATAAAAAAAATATCGAGACTTCAAAGATCCTTGAAACCTTAAGTCTTCAGAAGACTGAAAGAGCTTCAAAGATCTCCTAAATTTATTATTAAAAATTAATAAAAAAAAATATCGAGACTTCAAAGATCCTTGAAACCTTAAGTTTTCAGA
This sequence comes from Andrena marginata, assembly GCA_963932335.1. NCBI lineage: Eukaryota > Metazoa > Arthropoda > Insecta > Hymenoptera > Andrenidae > Andrena > Andrena marginata. The sequence continues at coordinate 2,702,736 of OZ010660.1, forward strand.
AGACTGAAAGAGCTTCAAAGAGCTTCTATATTTATTATTAAAAATTAATAAAAAAAATATAGAGACTTCAAAGACCTTTGAATCCTATTTTTGAGCTAAAAACATAGCAAAATTTAGGATTTTTTTAAGAAACTAGCGATTCGATTCATCTGAAATTTGCACCATGTTTTCAGGTATAACTTCTATATTTATTATTAAAAATTAATAAAAAAAATATTGAGACTTCAAAGATCCTTGAAAACATGGTCCAAATATCAAATGAATCGAATCGCTAGGTTCTTAAAAAGAAATTCTAAATTTTGTTATTTTTTAACCGCAAAAATAGGATTCCCCCTTAAAGAGTGATGAAGTTCTACTCTCCGCGAAATCAGAGCCCTTAAAGTTAGACGGTCAAGAACCACGGGCGGAGTTAGCGGAGGGTCGAAGCAGCCGGAACGCAAGGCCGGGAGGAAATCGTGTCGCGCGTTACAAGAGGAAACGGCTTAGCCGCGGTGATCTCGAAATACATGGACCGTGTTGGAAGTTTTAATTGCCGGCGGGCACTGTCCAGCGCGATAATTAAGCCGGAGCTGCGCTGCGTTCGGCCGCGTTAAATTGCGTTTCAAGATTATTTCGAGTTTCCCCGATGTTCACCCTCCTCAGCGGCGCAGGACTTCGCGGCTTTCGGTTCTCCGTCCGGCGACAAATCAACCGTGCCCACCGGAAACGCCCGACCGAGACTCGAACCATTTAGTCGCGTCCGCGGCTAAATGAACTCAACAAATGATTTAGGGTAGCCCAGCCGCTTATCGCCATAGTATTCCCCGAATTATCGTTCCAATTTCCACGCGCGTTTCTCCCGAGCAAATCGACAGGCTATCGTTTCGATTACTCAACGTACGCGGTTTTGCGTGGGAATATCAACGTTCCGGAGACTCTGGATTTCGGAATTACGAAGGAACCGAGAGGAAATCGATGCGGGACGAGACGCGAATACAGATGCCGCTTCTTCGCCAGCGTACTTTCTCCTCGGCTCCGTCGAACCACCGCGTAAACCTTCTGTCGCGGTCCGCCGAGATGCAAAGTATCGTCGAATTTGTGGAGCGTGAAAAATAAAGCGCGACAGCTCGATTTCGGAATCACCGAATGATCGCGGGTAAATTTTCAGTAGATCCATTCGCCGTTGGATGACACTTGAATTTCCTCGCGTTACATCCACGCCACTCTGAACTGTCGATTCCCGAGCGGTCAGCATTAGGGACTGTCCCATCGAGAACTATGTCACGTAGCTGGCAACGGACGCGACGTATCCTCGAGCATCGTTGGAAATACCGAAGCTTTCTATTTCCAAAGCTTCATCTTCGATGTCGTATTTCCGATTCCCGAGGGATCCTATCTCGAGTATTAAACCGTAAGACACTGTTGCTCGGTGACCCGATCATTCGACGAGTAGGTACCCCAGAGTTTTCTGCTTCTACCCTCCGCTAGCCTCGCGATTACTAGCGCTCGTTAAACGACAATTGTACGACGGAGCAGCGATTTCGGGAGCGGTTGTTGCCAGATAGCTGCGCATCTTAAAAGCACAAGCCCGAAGTTCGGTGGCGGCCGCGTTTGTTGCAGCTGCTACCGAGGCGAAGCAGTGGGAGGCTGTCTGGAACATACTAATGCGAGGCTCGAGGTACGCGTACCCCTGCTAATATGAATTTCGATGAGTAAACACGTCCGAGAGTCTCTCAACGCGCGGTCCCTAATTCTCGCTCGCTGCTTGCTTACACGCCAGAACTTGCCTCCAATTTGTCACGAACCGACTGACGGATAAACTGGTGCGCGCTTTCTGTCGCGGCGCAGCGGTAAGAAGAAAAAAAAACGTCAAGAATTCTCTCGACTCTTCTCTCGAGGCTCGAGTGCGCGCGGCGGTAAATCGTTAAAGCAAACGAGGCTTTCAGGCCGATGAAAACAGAGTAGATACTCCCCGTTTCTCTATCGATCCAAATAACATTCCACGGGAATGAAACGGAAGTTCGCGATAGCGCTGAGGCATCCTTGGTGAAATTTTTTCGAGACGCCCATCTCACCCGTTCTCGTCGAACAATGCTCGAGAATCGGGATCGCCGGGGCAGGCCGTTGTCGCGTATCGCGGGCCATTCGATTGCCGTCGGAATCGCATGCTCTCGATTCGGTGAACCGGCGCTTTTCATCCGCGTGGTAAAGCCGACCGAGTCCGAGTCACCTGTTCACGAATCGTTGTTCGCTGTAAAAATTACTAGCTATCGTTTTAAAGGGAATCCTTGAACTCCGATCTTCGCGATATTTTTTCAACGATGTAGGTAGGGGAGACCGGGGCTAGTTGACTGATTCCCTTTAATTCTTGTATTATGGAATAAATTATGCCGTGATTCGCGATATTGGAGCGTATGAATATGACCAGCTTGCCATTTAATGTGTCGCCGTGCTAAAACTTGCGTGTTCTGTCAGTGAGAATGAAAAATCTAAAAAGGTCGGCTGGAGGTGAATATTTTCGTTTCGACTATTTATGAATTTTTGTCCACTAAGTGTGCATATTTTGTGCAAACGTGATACCTTCGCTATAATTTACGGTATTTTATTTTATCCGGTGCGTGGAGGTTTTGTACGTACGACCCTTAACATGTAAACAATGTCGGACGGGGTTACTTGACTAAGGAATACTACTAATAATTGCATTTTTTATCCTCAAGACGCAGTCGAGGCAAAGAGTTTAGCTGCTCAAGTCCACTTACCCCACCACAAATCCTTCCAAACTCACCCCCTACTGATTTTACACCCTATCCTCCCTTCAAACTCTCAGGCCTTCCAAATAGACCATAACAAACCAGTACAAAATAATTACAGTATCAGACCATGATAATTAATAAAAAAAAAATAAAAAATAACACTGTGAAGGAGTGAAAAAAAAATTTATTGATCGTAGTATACATATGTACGCGTTTCGTATACTATATTGATGGAATTGGCAGCGTATACATACGTTTTTCACATTATATTGATGTACCGTGACAGCGTATATATACACACCTTTCGCAAGCAAAGGGTTAAAACTGAAAAGTAAATGTCAAGTCAACTGACCCCATCGTATTTGTCAACTTTGTTGACTTATTCGTCTCACTACTCTAAATACAATAAAAAAAACTACAACCTAGACTCAATTAAAACGATTTTCAAAATTATGCCCGTATACCCAATGAAATTTGGAAGCTTTTTGTACGCAGTAAGTCGACAAAATACTAATGGTCCATTTATAAAAATTAGAAATGTAAAAGATTAGTCAACTAGCCCCGGGTCTCCCCTACATAATTACTAGGAAGAGGTAAGCGTAGCAATTTGCTGGAGCACTGAGACGAAAGAATGAGAAGCCGAGAGAAGAGCCTACCACCGTTTCCCCGCGTGTTTTCCTTGGCAAGGTACCGCGGAATTAATTTCCTTCGAAACAGACGTTCGCGCTGATACCGAGCGGAACGAAATTCGGACGGCCGAACGAAGGGTCCGGACGAGTCCTGCGGGTGCACGTCCGCAAACAAAAGCCGGTTTAACGCAATTGTCCCCAGGGATCCTCTGCTCGAGTTCCACCGAGGTCCGGTCGATCTTTGATGGCAATTAATTAATCGAACGAGTTCGGCCGACGGAATCCAATTCGACGTCCGTCCGGCGTCGTCGCCGCGGCCGCGCGCTCCTCTCCCGTCGTCCTTTGCAGCGCCAGCTCTTGCAACACCCCTTCGCCCCTGCAGGAATTTCATCGACGGGAAAGGACAAGGGCGTTGGAGTCGGCGGCGCCGCAGGCACCGAGGCAACGCGGCAGAGTCAGATTTTCGGCAGGCTTTCCCAGGACCGAAATTCGCGTCACGTAGGTACAAGTGCTTTCCAGGACGTCCATCCCTCAGCTCCGACTTCCTCTCTCCGCTGAGATGCTGCGTCGATAATTCGGACATTTTTACTCGACCAAGTCCCGCCCTTTCGTCCGAGCATTCTCCCCTCGGTCTCTTGGGAAGGAATACTTCTGCCACGCACGTAGCTCGGCCTAACGAGCGATGTCTCTTTACCTTACTCCCCTGTGCCGAGACTCGCGAGCCCCGGGGACGCACCGGTGCGCTCGGTAAGGACGCGAGATTAAAGGCAAGACGAAATACTCTTTGTGGATGCCTTTAGACGACGTTCAGACGCGTTATAAGGGGGAAGCGATGCCGCGTTTAATCTTCGCGGGTACCGTAAGACCGTGTCTTCATATTTCCATGGAAATAGTTGGCATTCGTGGATTCATACTCGGCGGTGGTAAAGAGGCAAAGCGACTCGGGATGAAAGCGTGCGCACGCTCCTATTAACCGTGCGATTAAATCCAACGCAGGTTCGCGCGTCCAACTATTATTCAATCTGCACGCGAGAGACGCCGCGCCGCTCGCTGCGTGACGCGTGTCCCCGCCGATGCCCGATGAATATTCATTGGTCGAAATAGCGAGCGCGCGGCAAATTCATTGGCAGGGACACGCGACGCCGCTTCCGCTACGGCGTTAATCGGCGCTGCCTCGAGTCTTCCACTAAGCTCGAGACCCTTCGACAATATTTTATTTATTTCACCGAATGCCACGTTGAGTAACAACCAGGGTAGCATAAGATTGTATAGCATTGTAATAAACTAAATTTGTTAGCTCTTGAAACCAGACGAATCATATCAGACCTGACCTTTTTATTTAACGCGATAAATAGCCGAATAGATTGTCAAGCCATATTAAATCAACTAAATTTCAATCCAACCACTAAGAGCCTAAGGCAACGTAATAATTTTTATGTAAAAACTTCATCGAACCCATTGTGGCAAGCATACTTGCATCGACCGTATATGTGGCATTCACTGATTCAATAGATAAGATCCGTAGAAAGCTTCTACTTCTGTGTCCATGCTTTTCTTTTTTCCTTTTCTTCTTCTTTCTTTGTCTTTATTTCTTAATATGCGTTTCTTTCTCTACCTCATTTTTGTATTTAATTGTACCAAAGGCTCGTCTAACCCGTCTATTGTAATTAAATGAAATTAAACGAGATTAAAATAACGAAAAGTTCAATTGTACCTAAGCAGGTGATTTATGAACAGTAACCACTGACTGCTAGAACTGAATTCTTCGCACAAATCATTGCCTCTGCTAGAGATTCTAGTAATCGGATGGTTGCTGGCCAAGATTCGACCTGCAAAATCTGAAATGGAAGAGGGGAATGTTTCTCAAGGGCCATGGAACCTAATTAGATCCTATTGACTCCGATAAGCTCCAACTGTTTACAGAACCATTCGCCACACTGTTACGTCGGGGGTAAAGCAGGAAAGACATTGTATGATTTGCGCGGAAAGAGATACACCGGAGAAAGGTATTTATAATTGACGCGTGAGCCCGCGATACGGAGCCACGATGAAAAGAGGATTCTGACAGAGACTTTGCGGGAACGCGTACCGTAGGAGACGTAACCATTAATCAGAGAACGAGCCGCGCGGCACCGTGCAAATACGCCAGGCCAGCCCTCGTTTCGCTCGCCCGTGAGTGCTAATTATCGCATTTATACGAGAAGCAAACAGGCGGGCGGCCTCTTGTAACGGCGATCTCTCCTGCAACCAGTCTCTCTGGAACCGACTCGAAAAACCTTCGGCAGCCCTCCTCTCTCTTTCTCTCTGGCTCCCACGCAACGCGATCCATGCGTGAAATTACGAAACAGGGATGAGCTTCTTCGCTGATTTCCCGAGTACCCGATATTCCCGTTCCACGTAGTTCTATCAAAATCAGCTTCTCACAGACTGGAATTTATGTACCTTGCTCGCCGTGGCGATCCTTCCTCTTTCGCCGGTGCTCGCGGCGCCGCTAACAATGCGCACGCCCGGAAAATCCCTCTTTATTGATATCGATAGAGCGGAGATCCCCGACACTGTACAGTGGAAGCTCTATAACTGCCAATCCCTCGACTGCGAGCAGAAAAGGGGTTGGCCCATGGTCCTGACGATTTAAGGGAAAGTGGACACGTTTGTAGAATCATAGTACAAAAGCAGCTTGCTTCGAAAATCTTTCTCGAATCTTTAGTTAAAGAGAAACCCGTGGAAGGCAAGGGGACAGGGCCCGGTAACTTTATAAAGGAAAAGTGGAATCCCCCGGTTTCGTAACCGTCGCGGGCAACTCGATCGAAACGATCGTTGAGTTGGCGCGAAAGTAGTGACCGTCTACTCGAGCCACGGCGAAGCGGATTACAGGAAAACGCGACTGCTTCCCAGTGGCGCGACGTCTTCTCCCACGAACTGGGACAGTGGTCCAAGTGGATCTTACCGGAGATGAAGAAGAGCCACTTAACCTGCTGTTAACGAAAAACCTTCCTAAACGCGTCCCATCCTTGACACTTGGACCCTTTCCTCGAGCTCGCGTGCTCTCTCTCTGCTCTCTAGCTTTCGAAATCGCAGATCGGCCGACGGATTTCGGTCGGAGCCCAACTCGCGCTCGGCGGGTTCGGAACGAATGTAGAAATCGTTCGATACAAACTAACGACGTCGTTTATTCCGCGAATCGTCTCCTTCAGACCTGTCCTCTATCGCGCGTACGACAGTCCCTGTATAAAAAGGGAAAGCATGTCTGCCGGTGGGTTTCGACGTCGACGACGAAAAGCCTCACTCGCGGAAAAGGAGTTTGGAAAGATTGGATACCGCGTGCGCGACACAGGGAAGCAGGGAAGAAGAGACAACACGTTTTTCTTCGATGTAAAACGATGTAAGCCTAAAATTTATTCTCCAAGCTCCTCGATCGTTCCGCTTCCACGAAGCGGTAAGAACCGAGAATAACGAGACTATTCGCCCGGTGTACGATTTAAACGGAAAGAGGAAAACAGAAATTAGGAAGAAAAGAGAGTAGAGAAGCTAAGTTTTTCTCGACTACAGAGTGCGTCTGTGGCTTTTCTAAAGCGATCCTCCCTCTAGTTTGCCGCACGAATATCGTAAAGAACGCGGAACAATGTTAAAGGAATTATCGAAGCTGTCTCCTCCGGGACTCCGAACAGAATTGAAACAGATCGTTTACTAAAATTAGAGTGACGGCTGTCGAGTCGGCGGAAAGATAAATGAAAAAAGTCAAGTCTAATTACCTTGAGTACATAGAGATATCATCGAAGAGTATGGATCGTTCGACCAACTGCCGCGAGTTCGAGAAACGAATCATCCACTGCAGTTACGTACCTGAAACAGAAAACGATGCGACGCGGTTAGAGGGAAATTTACGGCGAGCGTTTTCATTGCGGATTCGATAAAAAGAACGCGTGTGCCGGGAGGATTCCACGGAGAGGAGAAACATTCGTCGTTCGGCTATTTGCAGAGGAAACAGCTGTTGTCGAAGATACGGGCAACCGGCAAGCCGCGTCTCGCGCGTTTCGATCTCGCCGATCGATCGGTGGCGACTAAAGGGGTAGGTACGAAAGGGGACAACGGGCGGTGCATTCTCGAGGGCGCGCCAAGGCGAGAGTGAGTAATTGAAGAGGGTGCGAGAGGGCGGTCGAGGGAGAGAGCGAGTTTACGAAATTCGAGGGTAGACTGAGAAAGAAGGGGCTCCTAGAGCGGATCCGCCATAAATCAAACGACCCCCTTCAATTTCGCGGAGGTAACGGCACGCTCCTCCCTCGAGTCCAAGTGTTTCCCGCTTTTTTCTCTTCGCGGGACAGCCTCGGTGGCGGGAGGGTTGCTAAATCGGAGGAGCTGCGAGCTCCGCGATGGATCGATAGAGGCTGCTACCATCCAGCCGGCAGACGTTTCGCGAATTCCATCAATGTGGCCCGCCCGCCTATCGATTAAATTAACCACCGATTACGCGGAGAAATCCACTCCGCGCCGCCCGGTGCACGGGGGGCGCTCCGTTTCAACCACTCGCGCTCCGGCGAGCACGCTAATGAACGCTGCAATTTCCTTGTCGACCGACTAGCCAACGGTATCGAACGCAAAATGCAAGTAAACACGGTTAATCGAGTCGTTGCTAAAACGATTATTACGCCGGCGAACAAAGGAGAACGTCTAAGCAGCCCGCTACTCGAACGATCCGTCCGAACGCAGGAGTATCGCGAGACACGGTATCGGATCCAGCGAATCGTCCGGAGTTGTCCGAAGCCTGATCTAGCAGCTGCTTGCGCGGAGCGACGAGCGTTTAACGCGATAATACGGAGCAACCGCGCGCCGAAGCCAGGTTTACGACTGAGCCACGCGAAGCCCGCGAGAACTGGACAATCTTGTCCAGTTTATTGTTCCCCGATTGCGGGGAATCGGAACGGGTGCCAGGCGCGTAGAATTGCCTCGTAAATAAACGAAGACGCCCGTCGCCCATTTCGCAGCGTACACGCTAAACCGGATAGAACGGTTATAAACGGAGACATCGATCCGTCTATTAACGCAGGCAACCTTCGACGATACGCCCTTCGCCCTTTATAGAATAACGGGATTACCGAAGATCAGTTAGCCCGCTTTGGCCCCGTCACGTGGATGAGGGAATAAATGGAAGACGGTGGAGCCCCGTTCTGTGCGTTACGCGTCCCTTTATCCTTGAGGGTTCACGTGCTCCGCTCCTCGTCGAATTCACGTGACCAGCTCGGGTGCGCCTCGGCTGGCCGCGCGCGAGCCGCGATATCGATTCTGCGTGTCCGCGGATTCGAGAGCCGGTCTCGTTTTCACAGGTGGTCGCGGCAAGATTAAAAGCGGGTGAGCTCTAATGCGCGACGCGGTCGAGACGATCCCGCTTCGAACGATACCGAGATCGGGTGTGTACAGGGAGAATCGAAGGCGAGGGGACGCGGGGGGGAAAAATACTGCGGAGTTTAATACCAGCGGCGGTCGTTTAATCAGGCGAATACACTCACAGCGATTCCCTTTGGTAGGACTCGCTGCGAGAGAGAGAGAGAGAGAGAGAGAGAGAGAGAGAGAGAGAGAGAGAGAGAGAGAGAGAGAGAGAGGGTGTGTATCGCTGTGCAGCGGGCAGCGCAGACATTTTTCATTAATTCCCATCTCCGGGGCGGGTAATCTTTGGAGCGAGGAAGCCGACAGAACGTTGAAGCAAGCGGCGGAACGAATTTACGGGCCGACGTTAGAAATAGTAAGCCCGGGATAATTTCATGCCCGAGTATTTCGTGGACAATCCCGTCGAATCTCGCGGCGCAGGCCGGCCGGCCGGCCGCGTCGGGGAAATGAAATTTTTAATCTCGCGAGTAAACCGCGCTGCAAACTGCACGGCTCGCTACGCGTCCGAAGGGTGGCGACGTTAATGAAAATCCACCGGCCATGATAAATAAGGGAATTCCACTCGACCCGGCGAAACGCCGCGGCTTACTAGATCTTCGCTAATTGCGTTTTAATCCGTCGAAGAGGGAGGGGAGGGGAGGGGAGGGTGGGGGGCATCGGCGAAGCCGACGAAGGGAGGGAACGGAGAAGGAAACGAAGGAGCGCGACGGAAATCACCCGTGCCTACGAATCGCTGCATACCTACATCTGCGTGTAATCCGCAAACGACACGAGTTCATGCGCGACGGCGCGCATCCAGGATCGTTCTAGCATCACGGGCTATTAAGATGCAAGCCATCGCTCAAAGTAGCTGCCACCCCGAATTCTACGCCAACACTATACTCCGACGAGTCCCACCCCCGTGGGACGTTCAACGTTAGATTGTAAGCGATTTTTGTGGGCTCTCGTTCAGCGTCATTGTCGCTGGGAAATTAATTTCGAGGGGAAAGAGAGAGAGAGAGAGAGAGAGAGAGAGAGAGAGAGAGAGAGAGGGAGAGAGACGAAGCAGGAGATGGGAGAATGCAGAGGCAGAATAAAGTACTCGCCGAGCCTGGCCCGCGGTCAGATTATTAAATATAATACGGCCAATTACTCGGAGCGAACGCGTCAACCGCGAAAGCTAATAGTCAGAGAGGATGGAGTCGTAAGGATCTCGGAACGCGTGCGCTATGTCGTTCCCGTATAGGCGGCCGTTCTAACGACGCCGTTAAATCAACCGGTCGAGTCATTATTAACTGAGGACAGATCTAACGGCCGAGCACGAGACGCGCTGCACCTAGAATAAAGCGCGGACCGGGGCTCGCCTTTTCGCCAAGCTTCACATTGTAACGTTCCTCCGTTGCTTAGTCCTCCCCATTCGCGCGTTTCCCTTCGGTAGGCGGAGCGCGTTAAATCTTCCTGCTCCCTTAAATTTTCCTAACCCTCTTCGTCCAGCGGGGAAGCCAAAGAACGCGAGCAACGATTACCGCAAGAGTAACGCAAACGGATCGGATGAGAATACTAGGGACAGCCGCTAGGAAATCGATAGGCAAGTATATGTGTTAGTATTATTTGAGGCGAGAAGGGGAGCTTCCTTGCTCCCACGAACACGTTACGACGCAACGATCGGAATAAATCACGGCCGACTCCAAATTGAAATCTGAATGTTTCGACGTTCACCTGGGAGGACAATCTGCTTTAGAACGCCGAAGAATATGATTTTCCGCGATTTTTTTAACGAAGAAAAATGAGTTCGATCTTCCCAAAACTTTAGGGGTATTTTAATACATGTTTATACGATAGAACAAGAAATTTAGTTGAGAAATTTCAAGTCTGTCGCGCAGGTATCATGGAAACCATTGAAAGAAGGAAAAACAGGTTGTCCCCTTAAGGGGGAACACGACTGAGACGGCCGGAAAAGTAAGCCATTTTCAAGAATTTTTTTCAGACCTAATTTACAGTTTTCATCGAAAATTTTTATTAACTACCTTTATTACGATGTCTTAAGAGACTATACAAAAAGAAATAAATAGAAAAACATCCATAAATTTGAATGTATTAATTAATCTTCTAGACCCCTCCACGCGAGCTGGTCGAATCTGTGACTATGGAACAGCCGGTCCGAAATCAAATTTCATTTTTTTCTTATAAACTATATGAGTGTAGTTTCCGTTGCGAGTACGGATTTTTTGATTGAAAACAAACTTTTCGAAATACGCTAGAAAAACTGTCCATCTTACTCGCGGATTTTCGAAACTTTTCTTCTAAAGCGCACTATTTTTACAAAAATAATTTGTTTAAGAAATCGGTACGCACAACGGAAACTACACTCATATAGTTTATAGAAAAAAAAATGAAATTTGATTTCGGACCGACTGTTCCATAGTTACAGATTCGACCAGCTCGCGTGGAGGGGTCTAGAAGATTAATTAATATATTCAAATTCATGGATGTATTTCCATTTATTTATTTTTGTATAACCTCTTAAGACAGCGTACTAAAGGTAGGTAACAAAAATTTTCGATGAAATCTGTAAATTACTCCTGAATTAAATTCTTAAAAATAGCTTACTTTTCCGGCCGTCACAGTGGTGTTCTCCCTTAACGTTTCTCTTTAAGTGCTTTCAGAAAATATATTTCTATTGCGTCCATTGACACGTCTGTAGGGAACAAGAAAATTTTCCGAGGTCGTTCACTCCGCAATATTTTGTAGAGTTAGAGTATTTTGCACAGTGAATGTCAGGAACTAGTCGCGGCAGTGTTGTTACCCAGTGACTGTCAAGGGTTGGATTTACGACGGCGACCGTTCAAGGTGAAAACAGTGGTTATCGTTTTCTGCGAGAGGTTTCGAGGAAAACGACCACCCAGTAGAACGGGACTGACGCCGAATACATACGTCCTTGGCATTTCGAACGCGTGACGTTTTGATAATATAATAAGAGGATGATAATGGGGAGCCGAAGTAACCAAATATTCGTTGACAAGCTTCTGTAACACGTGGGAGAAATAGAGCAAAACGATAGACAAGTACTCGGGGAATGTGTATCGCAGCGACGGAACAGAGAGTCGAGTTAAGGAACGATTGGATAAAGAATTACACGGTAGGAAAATAACGAGCGACGGCATAGGTTCCGAAGGAGGTCGACTACAAACTACGGGTAGTCCTAGTGGGGTGCCATGTTCGACCCGACCCGAGCCGAGCCGAGCAACTCTCCTACGTGGATTTATACCGTTCACGGAGTAATTGGATCGGTCGTGTTTACACGCTCGTATTACGTAACCCACCGATATTCCGGTCAGGCCTATAAATCGCGCCCGAACTGAATTCAGTGTGCCGTCTCCGTTCGCGTGCAGCGACCAAGATGTTCATTTCGGTGCAACACGTAGTCTGGCTAATAAAAGTCTAATATCTACGGGCCGAAAGTTTTTCCGCGACTAAACGAACGAGCCCCGGGAACGTAGCGGTTCTCGGGGAATTTCGCTAAGCAAGCCTCGCCTGTCTTCGCGAGGCGAGCAACACTTTTCCAACAGGGTCTCGTTACACGTGAGCTTAGGTATTTACTAAAAAAAGCATGCGTCTGTTTCGTACGAGGCCATGACGTAACCGTCGGCGTTTACGCGCTTGCTTGCTCGCGCGGAAATCTCGTTACGAATGCTCGCCCGTAACACTCGGAACAGACAAATCTAATTAAAAGAACGTATCGCCCCGAAGCAAGGCAATTTCACGGCCGATCGATCGCCGAGTACGCGTGAGGAGAACGATCGGTAAGTTTGAATTTACGTGGATGCCGAGGTCTAACGCGGGTCAAATATCTCGCGATAGCTTCGCTCATCCTACCTCGTAAATATCGATCCTAGCCTCCCTCGTAGGAGCGGCCCTCGCATTCGAGCAGAAGCAGCCAGATAACTCGTCCAGCGGGCGAGAGATCGCGTCGGGGCAATGCCAGCCACTCCGCTCTAGCAACGAACAGACGAGAGCGAGAAGCAAGGAAAGCAGGGAAGCGCAGGGGCACCGGTGTGAACTTGAACTCGGGGCCTCTTCTGCCGTCGCTTTCGTCGTTCGAACGAGACACGTGGTCGAGCGGCGCGGCGCCGGCGTTCCCCGGATGCTCGCGTTCAGCCTCGCGAAAGCAACGATCACGCCGTACTTCACAGGACAAACTTCACCGAGGATAACACACCGGTGGCTTTCCACTGGGCATCACCGAGGGACGGTATCACTCGAAACGCGACGCGTCTCGTCAGGGGAGGCCCGGTCGGAACGAAGGCTTGGGTACGTTTTCCCGCGGTCACCGATTCCAAGCACCCGCGGAGACAGCGACGGAAGGCACGGGCACCGCAGAATCACGCCCGCCACGGAATCCTTAATATCCCCGTGGATCCGCGAGACACCGAACGTGATCGATGGGAACGGAAGAACGGGAGGAGACGACGGTTGGTCGAACGGCAACACTTTGTCGCGAATCACCTCGACGTAAACATAAACGGCGGAGAGGCAGAGAGACGCGACGCGCGCCGAGTATCGTGCACGACTGAGCGGCAGAGGGAGGTTCGGGGCTGACGCCTGCGCGATCGGCCTTCTCCCACCCCGGTTCCCCCTTTACATTCTACCCGCTCGCTCTATCCTTCTCTAGTCCCCCGTCGTCCTCGATCGTCCTCGCTCGCGGTCGACGCACCCCCACCATTCCGGCCATCCACCCCTCCGGGCGACGGGCTATCTGGAGACGATTCGCGATATCCTCCTGCCTCCAGATAATCTAGATTCTAGATTCTAGAAGACGAGTAGCGAGTTCCCTTCAACCGTTCCGTTAACTCCCCTCGCGAGCCTTCCTCCCTCTTTTCACCGACCTCTACCGATCTCACCCTTCTTACGTCTACGTTGTTCCAGTCGGACGTAACTATTCCGCGAAACACCCTCGGAAAACCTCCATTTTAATGCGGTGGCGTGCAATCCTGCGTTCCGCAATCTTGTTCCCTAGCTACATAGCTCTGTCGAACGTTTAGAGGCAGGTTTCCTACTTGCTACGGGAACCTGGTCCCGCGACGGCGGAGTTACGACGAGCTGCGTTGCCACAAGGAAAACCGGACCACGAAATTCCAGAACGAGCACGTTACGGATCCAATAATACACTGGGATCGTTATCAGGCCCGGGACGATACCAGCCTCGATTCCCAGCTGCATTCCTCGGGAATTACGCGTTGATAAAAATATCCCGTTGTAACCTATAGGCGGTGGCGTATCGCGACGACGCGACGCGCGATCTCGTTCGCTGGAAATCGGTAGTAGACCGTCTGCCCGGCACGGATGGCTTTACGGATCAACTGTTCAAACATCGACGCGTCTGCCCGGCGCAGCTACGTTCGCGGCTGGAATTCAATCGACGGGAGCTTTCGTTCGCTGCAACGGTGGCGGCCGAAGCTCGAACGTCGAGTCGGTTCGGTTATGAGAACGTCAGGCAGAGGGGAGGGCAAACGTATTTACGGGAATGCGGTCGAGGCACGTGCCAGATGCCAGGCTCCCGGTCTGGGTTAATCTCGTTCCTCTTAATCTCGCCGAAAGGGTAATCCTCGACCGTCGCACATATTAATTAGCGTTAATTAAGCGAGGGCGGCGCTGCGCGTCCCGCGAGGATCGCCAAGGCCGGGCGGCTGCCTTTCAACTTCCTCGCGTTTCGACTAACCGCTTTCGGATGCACAAGCGCGATAAAGCTTCCCGAAACTCTCGCTCGGCCTACTCGGCGGCTGAATGCGATCGACGCGCGAGCAGAGAGACGAGGTAAAAGGAACGAGCCGACAGGCGAACGTAGAACAGCTGATTCCCGACTTACGAGTATCGACCGCGCGGCCTGCTAGCTTTCGCCGTTCTCTATCGATCCGTTTGGATTACCCACCGCGTACTATACGCCCCGTTCACGTTCCTGGACTTTATGGCTATCTGTTTACGGCGTCGCGGCGAATCCCCGTTGGCCAACGGTGCCGTCGCCGTTCGCCTCTATCCCGATCGATTGGTTCCGCTTGAAAATCTTAGCGCACGTCGCCGGATATCGCGCTCAATAATGGATTCGGGGTTCTGGGTGCCGGCAGACCAATAGAATTTTAGTGGGAGCAAAGGAAGAAAGCGATCGCGCGGGTGGATGCGCGAGCAGAAGGACGGGCCACAGCCACCTTCCTGCTCCTAAAATAACCCCTTTGAACCGAGCTTCGACCCTCCGCGCGAAAGGGGAGGGAACGTACGTCACACGTTTGCTGGACGCAGCGCCCCGAGAGACGGGGTGCTGCCTCACCGCCCGATTACATCTAACATCGTTACCCGACACGAATATTCCTGGCCAGACTGATTCCGACGATTCAAGCCTCCGCTAGATCTGCACGCGAACGGGAATTACGTGCCGATTCGTTACCGGCGGCGCGAACGCCTCGAGAGTCTACCGCCCGCGCGATAATCCGACGAAATAGGTTAAAAGCGTGCTCTCGAACGAGGGGCATCTCGAACGCCCACCGCTCGTTCCCACGATCATTGGATTAAATGAGATTTCCTACTTTTACGAGAGGAAGCTCGCGAGAGAACACGTCCCTCGGCTGGGCGGGGGGAAGGAGGTTCGCGGGGAGGAGGCGACGCCGATAGCGGGATAGAACTGGCCGGATATAGTAACGGGGAAACTCAATTCGACCGATTATTTTCGATCGGGGCGCTCGCGGCCGCTCGCGTGGTGCCTGTCGAATTAGCAAGTTAAACTCGCGTCAGGCTGGAAATTAGGCTCGACAGCTGTGACAACGGGGGCGCGATGTAGGGTGACTGTACCTAATATCGCCAGGCAAAAGTTAAATCGCTGTCAATTGAATAATAATTGATATTTTTGCATGCAGTTTGTTTCAAAGTAAAGAGAAATTATTCATCTTTCATGTGGTATAAGTTAGAATCGTTGAAACCTAGAAATTTTTAATTAGGACTCAAAAAACGTGAGACATGCAAAAATCGGGTCCTGAAAAAAGTGTACCTAATATCGCCACCTCAAGAAATATTGATTAATTCATGTATATATGAGTTTTTTAAGTCATTTTCACACGTGCTTTTATTATTTCTTGCACTACAAATGTATTTTTATCCAGCTTTGATTTTATTTTTATAAGAAAAATATAGAATTTAAAAATATAGATGTTTAAAGTATTTTATTTTTTACGTTCCGATGTACATATTCGACAAATAAAGTCATTTTCACATGGGCTTTTATTATTTTTGCTGTATAAATGTTTCTAACGGTAGGCGGTATTGGGAACACACATACTGCTACAAGAAAAACGTTATTTTCATTATAAAAACTATTCGAATCGATTACAGTCCTTAACTACATCATTAATTAGGTTTTTCTAGTAGATATTCTTGCATTTACGGAATTATTAGACTTACCTTCTCCGAATGGGATGTAAAATTGTGACAGTCCAATAAATTTTTACACTATTAAGATTCACTAAAATACTTCTCTTTCTGTAATTGTTGATCACACGACGCTGCAATTACAGTATGTCTTCCTGCATATGGTTAGGTTCTAATTGAGTGCATAACCGATAAATTTTAGTGCTTACTTTGCGAGATATAGGGGGTGGCGATATTAGGAACTCTGGCGATATTAGGTACAGTCACTCTAGCCCAGCTTCCTCCTCCCTAGCTGTTGTTCAAATATTCACAAGCAAGCCCAAGTGCACGGGAAAGGGTGCGCGGTAGTTTCCCGGGTGTCCGTTGATCCGGAAGGAGAATTCGCGCGACCAGATCGCTCGCAGATCGGTCAGCGGTATTCGATTCTCGAACAGAATCAACCGCAATTTCTGCGGCTTCATTAGTGGCTGACTAGTGGCGGTTTACATGGACTACCTGCCGGTTATTGCTACTGGCGGGAGCGTGGCGCGTCGGCGACACTTGCAAATACCGTTTCGACGGCGGTTCTGTTTGTTATCGCGGCTGCATACCGTAGCTAACGATCCCTGAGGTCGACAGCGCGTTAGTCTCCGACGACGAGACGCGGGGAACGCTGAAGCATTCCTCTCGGTGCTTGGCACACGCCGGCTCTTCCACGCTCCTCCGTTTCTCCGCTTTCAAGTCTTGCCGATCTAAACGGGGCCGCCGCGGAATCGACGTTCTCGCGCACGGCCTCCGAGGAGCTTTCAAAATCTCGGTTACGAGTGGCTGAGCAAACAGAGACGGCCCCTCTCGCCAAGACGTCCCGAAACTCTCAGGGCAACGGGCTCTCTCCTCGTTTACTCCCCGTTTCGCAGGTCTCTCCAGATGGAATAGCGTCGCGATTCAGACCACCCCAACGCGGTGATAAAATTTTCTGCGGCAGCGAATACGCGCCGCGGAATCAACGATGTAGATAAACACGCCTAAGCTAGGAGGGCGGTTTCAACCCTTCGCTTCAAACGCCAAACCGCAGCAGCCGAAAATCCCTGACCGTGCTAGACTAACAATAAGAAGCTTACCGAGTTACAAGCCAGAGGGAAAGCACAGTCCGTTCGAGCTCAATTTATGCTGCATTTACGGAGCACGAACCCTCCGCCCCTGTCAGGCCCCGATTTTTCCCGCTGAAATTAAAACAAACGTCCGCGCCCCGTGTCTCGAGCACGTCCGACGGCCGGGGATTATTTCGTAGCGAACAAAAGAACCAACCGCTGTCCCTGCTGCGACGAGGAAACAGCCAGATGACAATTATCTTAACGCTAACGCAACGCGGAACGAAGAATCTCGTTAGCCGTCGGAACGTTAAAACGAAACGTCCTTCGGCTCCGCCAAGCGTATTCCCTTTCAACGCTCGTGGATCGTGGTTTATGGAAACGTGACTCTCTCTCTCTCGCGTGTTGGTTTATCTTGTACCCGCGCCGCCGTCAGAGGGTAGCGGCGAGTTATTTGCGATTCAAGTCATGCATCGCGCGCTTCATTAATTAATAAACACTCTAGTCGCCGCGCCAACCCCGTTCCTTTACCCAACAGCCCCCTCGGCGTGGCAGTCGGTGCTCGTTCGTAGTTAATTGCGAGCAGCGTGCCGCGAAAGATTTCCGTATAACCCGATAAAGCCGCCGCAGGCCTCTGCTCGTCGAAGGGAAGACGCGTTTCTTGGAAGACATTGCGTTCGCCGGCGGATCGGTTGATTCTCGGGCGGAGCGAGTCGATAAACTACCTAGTGGGCCCGTTGATTCGAAATACTCCTCTGGCAGTAAGTCTCCGGTGCGCTAGGGCTCGAGGAACTCGGAGACGCGAGGCGTCACGGTGGTTAATTACTCGGCGGAATGCCGCGGCTCGTCTGTGAATCGTGCAAGGGAACGGCGACCGAGGGAAATGCCGCGAGCAAGGAATAACGGAGAAGAGAGAAAAGAAACGCTGGGGAATCGGATGCTCGAGAGAGGAAGTACGTAGAGGGTAGGGGGGGGGTGAAAATCGATAAAGCAAGATGGCGGCATACAGTACCGCAGAGTACCGCAGCCTAGCTACCATGAGATTATCCTCCGCTGCTACTCCTACCTTCCTACCTACCTACCTACCAACCTACCTACCCATCTACCTACCTAACCACCTGCCTAGCCGCCAGTTATAGATGCACGTCGCCGGTATCAGCGTAATCACGCAACTGTAGCCGTGCCGCGCGGTGCCTGTGCGCTCGCTTGCTACGTTACAGCTTACAGACACGTGGCCGCAATTACACGGGACGCGCACCGCTCGCGAGGATTATCGGTCTATGGCGACGGTGATCGAGCGGCGATCGGGGGATCGGACTAGCCGGGCACACATTTGCAACGGGCGATCCAGCAATTGCCTCGCGCGGGCAGCGACCGTGAACGAGAGGCTCTTGCCCCATTCGACTGTCGCCGAATTTCTGCAAAGGTGTGTCCGTGAATTCGAAGGAAATCCTGGTTCAACGCGAGCCGGTGGAAGCGACTCGCGATGGAGACTGATTAAATGATCCCTTCGGTGGAGCGAAAGCTGGAAAGTCAGCGATGCTTCCCCCTCGGGAGTAGCCGTTGCCTCCCGCAAGACGAATGGACTTGGTCACGCGATGAAACGCGCGAATATTAAAGCGGAGCTACGACCCTTGGGGGATCGGGAATATATCTGGCTGTGCGAAATTCCTCGCTTAAGGTTCCTCCTCGCCAGCGAACACTGTTCGCGATCTGTTTAGAACCGTTGTTCGCGTAAAGGTGCGTCCTCGCCAGGGAACAGTTTGCAAAGAAACGATTCCTAGGAAATTTAATTAATATATTTAATTAACAGTTCGCGAACGCTGGTGGAGATCCACCCTTATAAATCTCTTCGTCTTGATTTCTTCTAAGCCGTAGTGATGTTATTATTTTATTTTATTTTATATTAAGCATAGGTTAGTATGTTCTGTCTTCTTTTCTTACATTAATTTCTTTTTTTTCTGTATTATTTATAACTAGGTTAAGTTACCGTCTTAGGTTAAGTTGAAGAACAGTCTTTGACTGAACTTCGCCTGTTGCTTGTGTCTTCTTTACCTTCTTTCGTTGTTATCTTCTGTGTTTGCAATGAAGACGCTTAATAAATGCATAAAGGGGATGATGTAAAGCGGATGGTGATCCCGTAGCGCGGCGCTGCGGATCGAACGACGCGGTCGGGGTATTTCGAGGCTAGTTTTTATGGAGATTACGATCCAGTTTTGAGAAGCAATGTATGCCTGGCGCAGAGAGGACGATGTCCGGAACCGCGAGAAGCGTGGGATGCGACACGCGAAGGTCGCACGGCCCGAAAATCCATAACCATCCCCATTACCGTTTACCGGGGGCCTGCGCTTGCGCGACCCGACCTCGCTATCAAAGAAACCCCGACTAATGGCCCGTTCTCGTTACGACAGATTCACCCGCGATTAGCTCGAACACCGTACATCTACCAGCCATCGGTATCAACGTACCGGTACACATTCCGCGAATCCCCCGGACAGTCGCGAGTTCAGTCGCCCCATTTCCCTCGACCGCTACAGAGTCGTCGACGCCGGCACTCCTGGAGAACGATAAAATTGCGATCGTAAAATCGAGAGGGGGTCGCAGCTCCGACGACAGTCGCAGACAGCGCGAGAGATTCGCGGGGCCAATCGAGATCGAGGAGCACCTCGACTACCGCGCCGCGCGGGAAAGAAAGGGGAGAGTTTTTGCAGCTGAAAAAACGAGGAGTCAACGAGGGAGAAAACAGGATTAACCGGCGCGCGAATTGTTCGCTCCAGCGTGCCGCGAAGCACTTTGATTTCTATCCGATGAAGCTCGGACGAGCTTCGTTAATTAGACGAACCGGCGAGGATACCGCTGTCTGGGGCGTTTTAATTAATCACGACGCTGGCGTACTTAACGGACAGCAGCTCGCGTAATTTCGCCCGTCCACGTCTGCGCGACGGAACAAAAGTCCCGCTAACGGGTACCTACGTTTCCTCGGAACAGGTGAAAAGGAAAACTTCCGCCGGAGCAGCGAAGAATTGGATTGGCCAAAGCGATTAACGACCATCAACGATCCAGCCCAAGAACCACTGGCTTTCATTGTCGAGACACAGCCGAGGCCTTAATTACAATCTCGACACGTTCGAAGTGTCGCCGCGAGACTCTCCGGGGCTCTGGTAACTCCTGTCGCCGGGAAATTAATTATCCCAGCGACGATAACGCCGACCTAGATCGCGGCGCGGTGTAATTCGTCACGTTAATAACGTTCCCAGCGACCTGCGTCGATGGTCTCTGCCGAAAACGCGAGGACAATTAAAAAACGAGCGTATCTCGGATAATTGTAACCGACCCAAGCAGCTGCTCGACGCTAGCCGAGGGTAGCGAGGCCCGCGATACAGCCTCGGCAATTTTATTTGGATGATAGGGCACGGCCGGATTAACGAGCCAACGAATTCCCAAGGCAGAACGGGGGTTAAAGAAGACTCACCGATTCAGGAAGCTACGACGAGTTCCATGTCCCTGGGCACTGATCTGTGGAACAGAAAGAAACCAAAGGTGAAACAATGTAATTAACGAGGTACTCGGTGCGCAGGGCCATTGAAATCATATAATTGCTGGCGTGGGTAAGGAAAAGGGGGGCGCATCGTCTTCTCGACGGAGAAGAACCAGGAGGGTTAGCCGTCGCCACCCTCCCCATCGAGTAGACGTATATCGAGCGAGGACTCCCGTTTGTTTCCTGCCTGCAGGATTTACCCTGCTCTCACCCCCCGGTACGTCCCCACGGAGACGGGGATGTTGTTTTCGCGAGCGCGGTTTTCTTCGGTCGTTAGAGAGGGTCCCGACGAGCTACTCCATGGGGAGGCAAGTGGTTCGAGAGAGTCCTTTCTGCGCACGGTCCTCGGCAGTGCCCTTCCCCCGATGCATCCCCTATAATTGAAAGCAACGTCACGGATCGCGCGCTCGAGCTTACGTCTCCACGGACCAAACACCCACGTGACGCGCTACCTTCCGTCAACGCGTCACCGATATTCGTCGAGCCGACCTGAACTCGCGCTGGCCTTTACTCCCTCCTTCGTTCCTGACGCGAGCCCGCGAATCTCTGCGCTCGTTTCCGCCAATTCCGCCGACGCGACGCGCGATCCATACGCGGTCTCGTTTATCTCGACGGAGTCGCGTCGACTTCCACCAAATTTCTCTAAACTGTCAAACTAGAAGAACGGGAGGAGCTTTCCTCCAGACTTGGACGTTATATCTTAAAACATTCTGGCACGTAGATTAAGAGGACGCGATAGTAATTAAGGAAGAAACATAGGGACGATTTCCCTCGTTGGCTTCCTAGCGCGACGAGTTGCCGATTGTCCCTGTACCTTCGGTTTAAGACGCCGCGACACCGTAACGAAGGCTCGCGCGGAAAGCAGGCGAACAAGAGCGTGACGCGCGATCGAAAGCTCGCGAGGCAGTGGCATTCTCTCCGTAGCGCCGTACCCCACGATGGAGGATCGGCGAATCACGGTTCGGTCGAGCGACGAGTGCCGCACGCAGCGGTTTGGAGAAAAGGAACGCACCCTTCCGAACCGAGGAACGAGCGCAATAATTATTTAGATTGCCGCGCGTCGAGGGCCCTTCGCGACGCGCGCGCTCGCCCGGAAGAATGCGCGCGATTCTTCGTCCAAGGGGCAGAGATATGCCAGCCACGACACCAATTTACTCCTCTCCTCTGATCCTGTTTCTAGAATTTTTCAGCATTTTTCTCTCGGGGAGCGTTGACGATTCATCGCGGCTGCGCTCGCTGGCCCGAGGCCCGCGGCCCACGGAAATTCAGATCGCGGTATTGAATCTGCACGCAAATTATACCCGGAGCGAGGAGGGCGACAGCCCGGCCGCGATAATAAAAGTCCGCCGAAAGCCGGGAGCTCGTGGGTGCTCGCTGGAAAAGCATGGCGGTGCGATATCGCCGAGGGACAGCGGATATTTAAATACGGATAACGGGCAGTATGGCTCGAAGCCGCCGCGGGCAGAGATAGAATATCCGTAAACAGATTGCGCGCCCCGTGCGAAATCCGCGCCGATCCAACGTCCCTCTCCCTCTCGGGAACTATTCTTAAAACTAGAGATCGATAAACGGCGAGAATGGATTGCCCCTTTACCCAATGCCGCCTCTTCAAAGTGCTTTCTTCGCGGGGATCGAACTCGTCGCCTCTCGCCGAACAGACTCGTGGTCTCTGCCCCCTTTCTCGTTGGGCCGCGATCTTTGTTAGGCACGTTTCGAGTTTCTCGACGATGCGTGACGAATAAACGAGGAGACCGTCGGAGATCGGGCGGACTGGGACGACGGAGACGCTGGAACAGAGGATCTCCGAGTAGGGATGAATCGATGCCACCAAGGTATCGATACTTTTACTCATTACTTGTATCGAATGAAACTATCGGCACTTACAAGGAGAGTATTTTAGGTGTCCGCCTCCGATCATTTTGATTTTTGGATAAATAAAAAAAACACGTATTTCTTATTTTTCGGTCCTCTATAACATATCCAAAAATCAAAATGATCGGAGGCGGACACCTAAAATACTCTCCTTGTTAGTCGGTATTGAAACAAAAGTATCGATACCTACTTGTATCGAATCACAATGAATACTTTTTTATTCGTATATAGAATCGATGACTTTTTTGTACTAGATAGGGGTGTCACATGGAATTCCGTCATCTCAGTTATACAAAAAATCAAGTTGGATAACCGTTCCCTTTTTCCGCTACCAAGAAGGTATCGCAACCGAAGACAGTGCTGTTAAAAGTACTTGATATCGAGAATTGAAACCGTTATCCATATATGTGTTTCATTATTGAATATATTTTAAAGGATACACCATGCTCTGTATCGTGCATCTGGAGTAGTTGGAACGATATTTTTGGGCCAAGTGTATCTATGTCTGCTACCATCTTTCATGTAGAATACCGATACTTGCCCATTCGATGCGAGTACTGTTAATTCATACCTACTTGGTATCGCAACCCTAGGTAACGATACTAAAATTACTTGGTATCGAAACGAAAGTATCGATACTTTACTTGCATTTACTTGTATCGATTCATCCCTATCTCCGAGGACTCGGCCGGCGATAAAAGCGAAAGATGAACGAGGTAAGGCCGAGCAGTGTCGCTCCTCCTTACCCTCGACATTAACGCCAGCCGGCTTTCCTGGCTTTTACGGATCGAGCGAGCTAAATCCGTGCTCGGTGGATCTCGCCCGGCTAATCGGACGCGAGCAAAGACGGATGCAGGCGGCACGTACGTCGGGCACGGGCTAAACTAGACACTGTCGAAGGGAGAAAGCGGGGGCGCAAGGTCGAGCGAGTGGCGGAAGGAAGCTGCAGTTAATTTCCTGCCCGAGAGCCGATCACAGGGGGAGGGGGGAAAAAAGCATCGAGGATAATAAGATTGACGCGATTACAGAGGATCAGGAAGAAGGATACCCGGTACGGTTTCCGTCGGGCGTATCGGTTACGGAAGATCGTTAGAGAACGAAGTCGAGGCTCTCGACTTGTCGCCATCGGCTTCGAGTCACGCTCGATTATGCAGACCGAGCGAGGTACGGATCCAAGGAGGCCCGTTTCCCCGAAATCCGATTAAACTTTAATGACCGCTACTCCGCCGATCGGCGACCCGGGGCGGGTAAATAAAAGTTGCGCGGCTTTTCCAGGGAAAACCTCGGGGAACCTTGACGCGGCGTATCGTTCAAGTTTTCCTCGCGACACCGAGGCGCAGCCGGGAATTTCCAATGGCGGGATACTTCGATTAGCAATTCCGATCACGAGCTTGCACCGAGCTACGCGAACTTGGTCCGTAAACCGAGAAATTTTCGTCGAACAGGTTTGCCGTATGAATAATAATAAAACCTCCGAGAAGCGTGTCCTCTGCGGCTGGTCGAGCCACGGGACGCGGACTGCACGGCTCTCGCGAGACGTCCGAGCGAGGGGAAACAATTTTCGCGCAACGTTTGCAACTTCCTTGCCTCCGTCAGGTTACCTCGCGATGACTTACGAAGCAAGTTTCCGCGCGGCCGTGCGATACAGTTCTCGCAATCACCGCGGATCCTGCCATTGCAAAGTAAGGTGGTTTATGAAGATTCAAATTCGGAGAAGTTCCTCGTAGAAAGGCCAGGGAGGAAGGAAGAGAAAGCATCGCGGTGTGTCTTGGAAACAGGGGGCGTGAACTTCTTACGAGAAGACGTGGATGGAATCTCCAAGTGGTAATGCGAGAAAGTCTGGACAGCCACTGGCAAATTTAGTGGCCAGGTACTCGGAACCTGATCGAAAAACTGGCGACTAATAAACAAACTTTCTTCGCTGATTTCAATCAGTCGCGATTTAAAATTCTTGCGATCTTCAATAAGTGACACTGATCATAAGTAACAAATGTAATTTAGTGTTTAAAATTGGTTCAAATGGACCCAGTTTTTCTGAATTGAAGAGTCCTTGTAAAGAAACACCGTAAGTGCCAAAAATGAAAATTTTCAGGAAAGAGAAAAAAGTTCCCCGACTTTAAATTCTTTACGAAATTTGATTTGTTTTAATTTCTAAATATGCTTACGTATACAATAATCCTAATACATCACACAATTTTCTGTTACTTTTTTTGCATTAATACCTATAGCCGAAATTCCTGAAAAAAGAATTGTGTTTGGAGAAAACCTTGGTATGTGCCACCTTTTAGTTGTAAAGAGAACTGAATGTGCCGTTCATTTAAGTTTTTAGGCACAGTAAGTGCAAAACGGCTATCGCTTAATTGGCTCTTTTATCTACCCATCGTTTACCACTATTGCTAACTTATTTACAAAGGGAAGTTGCACTAAAATTCAACACTGTAATATTACCATTGGCACGTAGAACATTTCCCGATAGATTTTTTTTCCATTCCGGCACTCATTGTTTTCTATAAGCACTCGTCAATTCAGTATACCTACACGATCTCGTTGAAAAGAACTTGCCGGTTCGTAACAGTGGAATAATTAGCAATGGTTGCGATGATCCCACAACGAACTTTAGCAGCAATTGTTCTAGCGCCTACGCGAACAAGTTTGGGAAAAGCGGATCGCCGAACGAAACCGTGCAAAAGCGTGTCTCGCGATAATTTAACGAGCGTCAAACATTATTTGCTTTCTGTTTCGACAAAGTGGAAATTATTACGACCAAACTGGCGCAAGCTCGATCGTTTACAGGCGAGGGAAAAGTTTAATTAGAAGCAGCGGCTGCGTCGAACTCGGCTCTCCTACCTTTAGGCAATAACGCGCAATGCTCGCTGCTAAAGCTAGCACTAAAGATTCTTAAAGAGACAGGAACGCGGTCATCGGAAAATATACCGCGGCGAAAAAGTTCGCGCGCGAACTTAGCTACGGTGGAGATTAAATTTCTGTTTGAAGGGAGGGAAAAAAAAGAACTATCGGCCGGCCAGTTCACTTTCAAAGAGCCGCGAAAACAAATACACGGAATAGCTCCCAGTGACGGACGAGACCCTAATTTAAGGACAAATCAGAGTGGCAGGATCCGCTAACGTCAACCTCCGCCGAGTATTCCTTCCGGCAGCCGAGAGGAAGCGTGGTCATCTGGAAGCATTTAATTTCCGGCGGAAAACGAAGACCGGCGAAGAAAGAAAGAAAGAAAAAAACCCCGAGCGAGTAGGTACTCGACGAGATATGAAAAAGCCTCCGGCTAATTAAACCCGACGTACCTATATAAGAAAACTCATTATCGAAGCAGCGACGAGCTAGATTCTGGGTGAACAAATCCAAAGAAAGGTACGCTTTTGTCCGCGAACCACCGTCGTCCCCCGTTTTGAAAAACCAGTCGACTTCAAACGGAGAACTCGGGATCTGTTGGATGAATCCGAGTTGAACAAGGGTCGTTCGCCTGGTCGGTGGATAAACAACGCAGCGGATGCAAACGAATTCAAATTGCCAGTTTGCCGTCGTTAGAGGCGCAATCGAGTTTCCAAGGGACTAACGGCATTAGCAAGAGCGGCGAGTTTCTTCGAGTTCGCGTGCAACTGAGCCACCCCGTTCACAGATGGCGATACACCCAGCTAGAGCCATTTTCGTCCCCCGACATCGGTAAAGAAGCGTCGATGGACACGACCGATCCCGGAGAAACGATCCGGCAAGGGCGACCTGCCGGACGGCAAACAATATTCAACAGCACCCTCTCGGGAAGAAGCCACGGCCGAAATCGAAACGTTGAAGCAACCCCTGACCGAGCCCGAAGTAGGTAACAATCGCGCGAGGATAGCAGTGGGGTAGAACGAGGCAAAGGAACGATCTGGGCCGGTTTCGATGTACAATCTAGAAATTGGGCCGGGGGTTAGAGGAACGAGCGGAAATTTCGCTTCGCGAGTGGGCGAGAGGGGGAGGGGAGAAATAAGTAGCGGGAAGCGACGAGTTAAAAGACCGCGTGGCTAACGGAACGCGAAGAGAGGACGGAAGAGGAGAGGAGAGAATGCACGTGTGGAGATCCGTTGGCGGTACTGGAGGGTGAATGCCGGTGGCAATAGCGAAGGTGGGTACACGGAGGTGAAAGTAGCAGCGATAGCGGTAGCAGAGGGGTGAGCAGTACGGGGGTGAAGAAGGTGGGTCGACCGGCAGAACGAGAGAACGAGAGAGAGAGAGAGAGAGCCGGAGAGCTAGAGGGCTCGAAACGGTGGATGACGTTGGTCGGGGGCGGAGGAGGAAGGGAAATCGCAACGACGATCAATACTTCGCCACGCCTCGCGCCACCACCTACCCTGCCGGAGTAAAACTTGACTTTCCCGAGCGTTTCTCGTCTCTCGGTCAAGAATCGAAATCGTCCTCGGCAATCCGGTTCTATCCCGCGGCCCCGCAAACACCGGCTGCCCAACGGCGATTCGACGACCGCTAGTTCCGCGGAAAACCGCGTGGCTCGGTCGAAGCGTCGCGTCTTCGGACCGTTTTAGTTGGCCAACGGTCGTATCGAGGATCAACGGGAACGATCCGCGAAACGATCGACGGGGCGACAAATACCCGGCTGCTCGGCGGGGCCGATGGAATTACATTTTCATCGCCGCGCCGCGGGTGCGATAAAACGTGAGGAAGCGACGGGGCACAGGTGACCCCGTTCCACGGGGTCACGATACAGAGAAACGCGAAAATACGAGATGGCAGCACGCTGCGGCGATAGAAAAACTTCGCTGTACCGTTTACGCTTCCTGCCTTATGCGCGAAAAATCGTCGAACACCCTTTCCCTAACTGTGGCGCGATTTCCAACAAGGCATAGTCGAATGTGGGATAACCGAGCGTTCGCAAACAAGCTCGCAATCGTTGCGCTGTTGACAAGACTTTTGTAGCGTGTAAAAGCACAGCTTTAAGTTACGTCTCCTCTGGACTCGAATCACGCCCCCCCCCCCGCAGTCCCTGAGAAACGATTTGTATAGTCGCTGGAAATCTCGGCGAACTCGTAATTTAATAAGTTGCGAAGACGAGAGCTCGCCGCGGGGAGATAAAGAGACAGAAATGCTGCGATCTTTGGTGACCACGTTCGGTAAACAACGCCGTCGAGTGGAAAATTCAAGCATCCGAGCAAGTGCTGCCCTGTGGCACAAGTAGAGAAACCCTTTGACGCGTTTAACCCACAAAGGGTGTACTATATATCCCCTCGCTAAAGATAGCGTCGCGCCGGAGACCGATTCTGCCCGTCATTACCCCGACAGTAATGATTCCGCGATCTTATCGGAGTGTTATTTAATCCGACTTGATAGCTTCGAGAGAGTTCGATCGGGCGGAAACGTGAGACGCTTTCGGTGACAGGAATAGCGTTATTTCGAGCGGTTTAATAATAGGAGAAGCTAGAAAAGAAGTAGGACATAAAAGAGATATCGATTGACCCGTGGTAAACAAAGCGAATCGCGGCGAAGTAATTTATAGATTGCAGCCCGTCTATCGAGTCGCGTTCGTGTAACCGAACAGCTAGCCGAAACGGGAAGTATTAATATTAATTAAGGGATCGTTAGATCGACGGGGAAGTCGAAGGTTCGGTTGCCCGGGCTAGCCTCTCTCTCCCCCCTCGTCGATGTAACTAAACTGGAATCGAAAACGCGACTAATAGCTCGTGAACAAACTGCGATAATGAAACGTTCAACGAAGCGCGAACGTCGTACATGGGAGCGACGGTTGAGATCGCGCGCTGGCGAGGTGAAGCAGGATCGAGAGCCGGCGAGCTATCGGAACCTTAAATCGAATCGTAATAGAGTAACGAGACGAGTTTGGCGGATACATGTATCGGGGAACGGATATAGGCGCGTCGATAAATAACCCCGTGGGGTGAAAAGCGACAACGGCGAAAAGCTTGCACGAACGAGCCTTCCGCGTCAACGGCGCGGCCCATAAATTAAGGTCAGAGCCAAGAGCGCGGCGAACGAGGAACCATGATGTCGGGGGGATTGAAATCGATACGCAAATCGTGTTACCCTGTTCGCTCGGTAGAAAGCAGCAACTACGTACAACGTACCTACGACGATATCCCGTAGATACGACAGCGTAGTAATTGGTGGAATAGCAGATTGGGGGAACGAGAACTACACCGTGGAACGTGAACGTCTCGAACGCGAGTCTTCCGAGAAGACTAAAAAATCCTGGAAGATTCCAAGCACATAAGCAGGAGAACGTGTATGCGGCGCGGTGCGTCGAAACCAAGCGGGACACGTGCCGCGGTTTCGGCCGACGAATCGGTCGCGATGCTCGCCCTTCAAGTTCCAAGAAACAACGTGGACAATTGCACAGCGGTACGCCAGGCCGTCGTAAATCGTCTATTCGATGGAAAACACGATGGGAGCAAAAAATAATCGTCGCGAGTAAACCGAGTTCGCGCAGAGGGCAAAGTGTGTCGACCAGTTTACTTTGCGAGAAGCCAAAGGAATTGGAAGGCTAGCCACTTGCAAAATATACGCGACCAAGAAATTTTTGTACGCCACGCCCAGTTTTGCGGTGAAATTCCCGTGCACGGTGTTTCTGTCGTGTCTCGAGGAACACGACTATCCGAACGATACTACAAGGTTTTCGGGGAACAGGCAGATTGATTCGATAAGAAGAAAAATCGCTGTGCGTATCGGTTGTACGATAGCGCGGCTGAAACAACCGGGGGCCCCGCATTGTTTGCCGTGCTCGCAAAACAGTCACGACCCGAACGACCAGATGACCGCGGGGCATCGTAATCCCCCCTCTGGGTGGAAAAGCGAGAAACTTTACCGATAGAGTTTATCGGTGGACGATCGGTGAACCACGGAGGGGACAACGCGGACCCGAAGGACGGCACGGATTCGGATTTGGGTACGGATTCCGTGGACGAGACACGCGGAAAGGTGAACGACACGAACGGCAAAATAGAAAGGCTCTCGATATCGATCGCGAACGGTGACGATTCGGTGATACCCGGATACTCCGCCAGGTAAATCGTCGCCGGCTAATCGGCCGGTGGGCACGGCGGAAAACGTTTGGACGAGAGAAGCGATCCGGTGGTCGCGAACAAGTGGCCGCCGACACGAAAATAACGCGTGCGACGCGGTGGTCGGCTGGTAATGCGTTTTAAGGCAATGTGCTCGCGACTGGGACACCATAAGAGGTTAGAACGACACGGGAATTAAACGGTTTTCCCCGGGGAGGGGGTGGGGGTAATCCAAGAGAATGTGAAAACCACCGACTCGTCCATCAATTTCGCCGACAAGAAACTGGGCGGGAGAGAGAGGGAAAGAGAGGGAGTAACAGAGAGACAGCAAGAGAGAGAGAGAGAGAGAGAGAGAAAGAGGGAGAGAGAGGGAGAGAGAGAGAGGGAGGAGGAGGAGGCAGAGTCGAATCGGAGGTTAACCTGTCAGTCGGCGGATCGATGGCCCGGGTGCCCGTGGGCACCCATTTTAAGCGAAAAAAAGCGGACATTATATAATTTGAAGTACTCACGTTGGATGGTGGATGTGCGTGGCAGAGACGAGTACGGTAGCGCGTATCGGTGATCGCGAATCGCCGCCCCGCGTACTTCCACCGATTTCTCACCGTCCACCGCACCAGAAAGAACCGCAGAATTTATCACGAAAACATGATCGGAGAACTTTGATGGAGCGGCCGGGGAAGGAGCCCACTGTCGAAGCACCAACACTCGATGACGTCATTCCACCAGCGGCAACATGGAGCCCGAAACGCGATAGGACGCGGGCTCGACTCGAGCGACTCGAGAAGCTCCGGGTTAGGTCGCGCTCGCTCCGACAGCTGTCCCCCGAGCTAACCTCAAACCGTAGTCCCCCAGTTGCTCGCCGTTACGCGGATACAACGGGATTCAACTGACGGCGATTAGTCGCACGACCGATCCTCACCCGTCCGCGGGCCTGACTTCTCTTTTACTCGCGACCGACTCACTGTGCGACCCTGCGCGACTCCGATCCGCCCGCTCCTTTTTTCCACGTGATTACCGAGGGTACGCTACAGAGGGCAGCCGCGCGCGCGCGCCCCGCGAGACTGCGATTCCTTCACTGCGGGAATCTCGATATTCGAAATCGAAGTTGCGTGTCCGCGGATGCCACCTCCTCCGCTGCCGCTACAGAACGTCGCCGAAGCCGAACTGAGCCGACCGCCCCGGTCGTACCGCTACGCCGCCACTCGTGTCGCCTCGCGCCGCTTCGTACGGCGTCGCGTTACCTCGCGTCCCGCCCCGACCCGTCCCGCAGTAGGCCGAAAATTCCAACGTCTCGTTCTCCTAACCTCACTTGCTGATTCGGTCAGCGTTTACTCGTTCGTTCTCGTCGCGTTCGAGAGAACCGATCGAGCCCGTGATCCGGCGACGGTTTCTCGACGAGCTCCAGCCGCGTTCGCGCCGCGACGTCGATTTCTTTCGCGGCCACCCAGCAAATCCCGGACCGGCCGTTCGCACGCGATCTCCTTTACAAACGCGGGTGCGCACCAACCGCTACAATCACAATAATAATAACGTCATTATTACGCAACGAATAGGGGAGAAGCTAAATAAGGTAAGTAATAATTCATGGAAAACGATGAACCACGCGAAACTCTTTTCTTGAACATACTTGTGAAATCGACTACAGTTGGGCGAAAATAGTTTTTCAATCCAATCGCTTTCACTCGCGTCAAGCAACACGCTACCGCAACGATTGCTTCTAGGTACAACCGATTCACCGTTTCGCGAATCTGTTTCGCAGTAAGCTCGGGGAAATGCCGGCGTCTCCTTACGTGTCTCGGATCAACCAGATCGACGCGGCCCAGCTGGACGAGGAGATCTACAAAGTGCTGAGGAGCCAAGTGAAAGAAGTAACCAAGTATCAGCCGGGGGAGAGGATCGATCGTTGGCAGCCAGAGATCGACGCGCTCCTCAAGTTCTTCATATGGCAGTTCTCGCTGCGACACGGAAAATCGACCTTCGGCCAGCAGCTGCTGAATTTACATTACGGTAATATCACACGTGCAAAGTCCGTTCTGCTCTTGATTCTCACCGTTGTCCCGGCTTACGTGAGAGATAAATTGCTGGACGGCCCGGCCAGACCGGAAACAAAGAATATCCTCTGTCGCCTGGCGAACGTCGCCAAGCTGTTCGAATTTCTCAACTTGTTGGTATTCTTGCACCGGGGATCCCAGCCTCGCGTCGCGGAGTACCTGCTCGGTGTCGCTAGTTCCTCGTCGACCATCCACAGGCCCAGAAACATCGGCTACTCGTACATGACCAGGGAGCTCCTCTGGCACGGTTTGATGGAGCTCTTCACCACCGGTCTGCCCATGGTCAACTTTCATTACATGAAGCACGCGATAAAGAAACTTCTCTCGCGTAGAAAGAGGACCGGTGTGCGGAGATCGTTCCCGACCATGGGTCCGGCAAGCAAATGCCCCTACTGCAACGACACGCCGATCTTACCGGCGCACGCTGACTGCGAACATATCTATTGCTATTATTGCCTGAAAGCTCATTTCACGGCGACCAGCGAGTTCCAGTGCTACGAATGCGGCGCGCGGCTCCACGCCGGCAACATGAGGATCTACGAAGCCGGCCCTCTCGCCAGCGTATAAGTGCGCGAGTGAAACGCTGTCTTCGCTGGTTGCGCCGAAGCAGAGATGGGCTTAAAATTATTTAATATACAAATATTTTGTGCGAAATTTTTATTTCAAATAATTATCTGCCCATCTCTGCGCCGAAGCACGATCGGTAACGATATCCATCCACCTATGTACATATGTATCTTTTGTATAGTTATACGTGTATATATATTTTTTTTTATTAAAAAATAGCAATACAAAATTTTCTTTATTCGCTTGGATACAACGTTCTCGATTTCCTCGACGTTTCCTTCGAAACAAAACGGTAATGGATCGGGTATTGCGTATTGGCTGCTTATCGGAATAATTGGATAACCGTATAAAAATATCATGATGCATTATGGTGAAACGCTTTCCCATTGGCAACACCGAGACGCGATGCGCAACGGATACACACGTTGGCCGTTAGATTTTTTTCTCTCGTTGAATCGCTGCAGTTGCCTCGACGGGCGGGCACGTCCCCCTTGATTCATCCAGCGAGAATCGTATACTCGACACGGAACATTGGAAATCGCGTTCAACTGAATTCGTCTTAAACCTTTCACACGTTCGTATTCTAACCGTTGGAATGTTTTTCTCTATCTTCTCTAACGATGGGCGCGCGCTGCTTCGAAGGGGCCTTAATGAAACGATCGTCCCGTTATTTCGGAAACGCACTGCGCGCGCGCGCACGAGCGGGAGCACTTTTTGCAGTTAGGTACCTGAGACATGCGATAAACGCTACCGTATTCCCCTTCTAATACTAAATTCGTTAATCACGGTAAGACTGTTTTTCCGACTCTTACAGGCACTAGTGAAAGCTATATTGGATCACATTATCAGGTGCACAGGTACGCCTCAACTCTTTCTCTATGTCGAAAGAAACGCGAGATCGCATCGACGAAATGTAACGCGGGATAAAAAATACCTAACGTTTCGGAGCAAAACGGAACGTGACATAATATTTTTTCTTTCTTTTCTTTTTCATGCGGGGAAGAACATTGTGTTACGTGGACCGGCATTCCGATACGAATTCCGAGAGTACGTCGCTTAGAAGATCGACGCGAAACTAGTCCCATGGCGAAACGACTTTTTACCAACGAAGGCGCTTCGCAGAGAATACGCGTCGCCGATGCAACGCTATCGATTCTACCTTCGACGTTATTCTTTACGCGGAAGCATGCGACAGAAAGGCGTGTTCTGTCAGCCGGATCATCTCGACGAACAGTAACTTCACGTCCGTCTTTCTCTCTTCTCCTTGGTAATTTTCGCGCTTTTGTCAACGGTATCAGGCGGATAAAGCTTTTCTCAAAGAAGATTCCGGATGTGACCAGGAATTATGCAGTCCCGCGGTTCATTGGAATCTAGAGGGGACGGCAGGAAGAGAAAGAGAGAGACGCGTCACGAAACGTTGCCATTTGCAACGTGTCAGAAAGAAGAACAGAGAGCAGGACGAATAATCGTTTCAGCTTGTACCGTGATGCTCGAGCGCTAGGCATTGAAAGCTTCGTTGTCGCGTCCTCGCGTATCGTTTTCCTTATTTCCTTTTTTTCTTTTTTTAGAATTTTCAGTTGTTTTGCCTCTCTAATTTTAAATTCCATAACAGCTAGTTGACACGCTAAATCGCGCAAAATTAGTATATATTAGATAGGAACATCGAAGAACAGTGACAAATCTATCTAAAGAAATTATATGAGATCCCCGATCGGTGGCGCAAGGGTTCTCGGGCGGCGAAATCGTAAAAATCGTGCCAATAAAGAAACGGACCCGCGACGAGAAGAGGGGGGCTCCCCCCACCCCCTTGGCTACCGTCTATCGGGCCTCCCGTGGAAGACAACGATCGACATTTCAATCTGACGGTCTGCGACGTTCCATCGCTATCGCGAAAAAAACAAAAACAATAATAACTCCTCGCCCGGCGCCCTGGGGCCAGCGGCGAGGCGGAGATTTTTTTTTTTCTTTTTTAGTCGTCCGGTCGTTGCAACGATCGAACAACGAGAAACGTTCGTAGCGAGCGTGTTGTTCCATTTTTACCAAGAAACGATCACCGTTGAACGAACACGAGGAACGGGGACGATCGGACAGTCTTATTACATTACACATACACACGCAGAGAACACATAGTATTCCTTTCCTAATGTTTCGATTACTTCCGAGCACGCGATCGTGCTGCACCAAAACAACAATAATTTATGCTTAAAAAGACTTCACAAAAGACTTAGTCAAGAACTTTTAGCGGTAAAATTGTTCGCTAGGCATTTTCGGTAAGCTCGGTCCCGACGTTCCTCCGACTATTCTGTACCGACCGATCTAACAGCAGTATTATATTCATGACGGTGGAAATTAATGGACCCCTGAGTCGCGTTAACGGATCTTCGAATGCGTCTGTTCCCCCAAGTGTTGTCAGTTCTAGCGAGCAGAGCGTGAGCTCGTTGCCTAACGCTTTTCATTCGGTTTGCGGCGACGAAAAAAAAAAAGAAAAAAAAAAGGGTTTAAAATATTAATAATTTATATCGAGCGAGATATCTTACTTTCGTAAAATTGCTATTGCGTAAATGGACCGCGAGCGCGTGCGTGCGATTGATCGCGACGAAATGATTGTTCCTCGGGCGCGCGTTCGTTCGATCAATGCTTGGGGTAAAAAAAAAAGAAAAAGGGAAGAGACACCGCGGTGCATCCGAAGTGAATCGATCGCACGATGATCGATTAACGCGAGCTGTTCAGCTGCAAACGGCTCGTCGAACGTCGAGAACGGTGATTACGCGGGCCAAGCTCGAGTTTTAGATTTCTTAGCCGATCTCTTAGGCAGATCGTATTACGCCAAATAGAGGCTGAAAAGTGTCCTCGAGCGTTCAAGATCGCCATTGTCCGCCCCCTTTCGGTTTGCTCCGTGGATATAGTTGTTGCGGTCCGTTGCTTAGCGTGCATCCAGCGTCTTTCGCGAGTGAATAATAAATACTTTGTTACTTTGTAAAACTCGAAAACGCGGCTGCGGGAAGCTGGCTGGCCACGAGGATCGCGTTCGGGCACGATCCGACGAGACCCGGAACGCGGGATGCGACTAAATACTTGTGCATCCTCGCTCGCCGAGCCTCTAACGCCGCGAGCTCCGCCAGCCGTCGAGTTTCGAGCTTAGTCGAGATTAAATATTTTAACTTTGCTAGGGCGAAAGTCCGCTGAACACACGGGACATCCCTCGCCCGTCGCGTATCAAGTACCCGAAGCTGAGCTTCGCCCTCTATTCCGTTACGCTAATCGAACAATTATCAGCCGTTTATACTGTACGCCTGTCGCTCGGCCGCATTACGAACTCTTCACCGATACGATACACAGAGAATACACGTGACACAGCGCCGTAACGACGAAATTAAAGATTACGTCGCCGGTAATTTGTCGCTCGACCGCGGAAAGACCAATAGCAACGTAAAAAAAAAGTTAACGAAACGAAAGTAATAACGAGCTTCTTAACCTAAGGCACCTTCCGAGCGCGTGAATCGAGGACCGCGAAGGGGGAGAGAAAAAAAAAAGTGGGGAGAAAAAAAAAAGGTGTGCAAAGGGTCCTCGACCACAAAATCAATCATCGGGCTATTCTTCCGGTGCCTAGAATAGCAAACTAACATATCAATTATATAACTCTCGTGATCTTACTGTGGAGTCGGCGGGGAGGCCCGCGCGATTCGATTCTCGACTCTCGTATTCCCCCTGCCCGGAAATACGATTCGCGAGCTTTAAGTACGGCAGTCCGTAATAGATTCGTTATATCCGTGTCGCCAAAGTTCCGCGAGACTCGCAACGTTCTCCCCGTCCTTCCTTTACCACTTGCTGTCCAGGTTACACTTCTCCATCGACGTTGCGGTCGCTGAGGTGGTCGACTTGCGTTCCGCGCCCGGAGCCGCGCTGCCGCAGAATGGACTAGTTCGTTTGTTCATCTCTGCGGGGGGGGGGGGAATAGTAAGTTTGTCGTAAGTGAGTGTTAAGCGGAAACGGTCGCGTGGACAGGGCGATACTTAGTGATGGGATCTGAAGCGCCACGAATTTACATATATTACGAAAACTTTGAAGCACTTTGAACACGATTGGAAGCTTAAAACTCTTGAAACGTCTTGATAAGTATTGAGATTTTGTAGGTCTTGAAAGTCTTGGAAATTTTGAAAGTCTTGAAAATGAACATCTGCCTGGCAAAAATTGCCAAAAATTAGCGATTGATCGGCCAGAGGGTCTCGCCAGGTTCGCGGTTCATGACTGCATTGTCCCGCGGTGGACGTACATACGGGTCCAAAACCTACCAAGCCTTTAAAGCAAGAGTTTCAAGATCCATCGAGACTAAACTTTTCATGACTTTCGAGAGTTTTAAGCTCCGAGTCATGTTCGAACTGCTTCGAAGTAGTCTCCCGACATTCAAGACGGATTCGAAGCGCTTCGAATCCCATCGCTGGCGACACTCGCTGCCAAACGACAGCCACGCGACAAAGCAACCTCTTACGTACCAGCGATTAACAGCATTATTTTGCGCCTGGCGCCCCAAGCGTTTATCCCAATTTCGCAGAGATCCTTCTCCGTGAGCGAAGGAAACGTCGCCATGTCCACCTCGTGAGACGTGAACAGGCCTGGCGGATAGACAAAAGAAAGCGGCGTGTAAAGCAAAGCGGAGAAACCCAAGCAACGTAGGCAGAGGCGATCGTTCAAAAGCGTGCACCCATAAAATTCCTTTCGCTTGAGGTAATTACTCAAAGCACAGAGTCCCACTTACGTATGTACTTTTCCAATCCGACGCTGGTCAGCAGAGTGGTCAAGTCGTTGTGCCGATGGGACGTGATTTTATTGATCTGCGCCGTCGGCGTGTGTTCCATGAAGTTGGAGCTGATGCCGATCTGTCCAACGCGTTTGCCGGATCCGATTCCGAAGTCAATTTCTCCGCTGAACACCGGCGTCGTTGGCTCTTTCCACAGGTCAGACGGATGGGAGGCGGTCAATTCCTGCAGTCAAGCACGAGAACGTTCCTAATTCGCCCGACGATAAGCTCGCGGTAGCTCGCGAATCGCCCTTACCTTACTCAGGTCGGTGGTGCTTATAGGAGGTATCGACTGACTGAGACCGTAGCCGGACCAAGCGGAAGTGGGCACGCGATAATCGGCGGAGCTGGGTTTCGCGTGCATCGCCTTTGCGGCCAATATTTTCTTCTGCTCGTAATCGAACGGAGCGAGGTTCTGCTGCACAGCCATCTCCAGCGACTTCTTCTCGCAGCCGGGTGCTCGTCGGTCGCGCACCGGAAGGTCTGACAGCATGCTGCATAAATCTACCGGACGGAAGGCTCGTTACAGGTTTAACGATAATAGACAGCGACGCCGGGAGAAAGCTTCCCAGGCGAGAGCACTCACCTATATTAGGACTAGTCTCTGTAGGATTGACCGGAGATACGTTTCGCGGACTGATGGCGGGACTAGATAGAGAACTGGAGACGCTGCTCAGCGACGAGTAGGCTGTGAAAGAAACGTACAAGGGAGAGATGAGAGTGCGGCGTAACCGGAGGCAACGGACTACTGCAGCGTTCGCATAGAGCCGGCGACGTACCGCTGCCTTCTTTGCTGTCCGGCAAGGAACCACCGTTCATCCCGTGAATACTGTGAAAGCCGGCAGGCATGTTGGCGTGAAGCTGCCCGATGCCGGGGTAACCGTGATTCTGCGGCCCGTGGGCGTGTGGCGGCATGGCGTTGTTGTGCATCACGTGCTGGGTCGTCAGCAGATGATTAAGGTGCGGGTACGGGTAGGTGTGATGAAGCGGCAGCGGCGAAAACATGGACGGTATCGACGGTAAGCCCCAGTGAGGCGACAAGCCCATCGGATTTGGCGAGTGAGAGACGGGCGAGACGCAGTACGGAGGATTCTGCGTGTTTACCGTTAACATACTGGACAGGTTGTCCGACAGACCGCTCACCAGATTGTTCAGACCTGCGCGTAACGTCGTAACGATCAATTAACACCGACCAGTCTGTTTCGCCGTGAACTCGGCTTAGAGCCGTACTCACCGGCGCCGTTCATGCAGTTCCCCTGGAAAGTATTGCCGGCATTCGGTACGTGGTATGTGGCCGGTATCTCGGCGTGCACCCTGGCTTCGTCCAAGCCCAGAAGCTGCTTCCTGGCCTCGTAGATGTTGCTGGCGTTCCGCTCGATCCCCTTGATGATGACGGAGAGCGTGCTCTGCTTGGGCTTGTGCCTCAGGTTTATGAACACGTCCAATGATTGCATCAGCTGGGAGATGTTCTCGGTGCTCACGGAGGACATGGACTCCTCGGGTAGGTCGAACATCAGAACCAACGGGAGGGAACCCTGGGTGTAGGAGAATCGTCCTCGGCTTTAGAAACGATCCTTTCGATGGTCGAGCGAGCCGCCAAGCGACGCGCAGCCTCGTTATCGCCGCGTACGTTGCGAGTGGACGGAAAGGTGTCAGGTCGCCGGACGGGTGGGTGGGGAAACGAGACGAGCGGACAAGGACAGCTCGCCGATAAGACGCGACCTACCACTAACTGTTGCCGCGCCATGTAGACGTTGTGGATGCCACCTGTGATGGTCACGTTGCTCTTCTTCAAGCTGGGAATGTTCGGATCCCCAGCGTCCGGGAACATGATTTGCGTGGCCGTGCGCTGCATGATCATCTTCAAGTTGCTGCTCTGCTTGCCCAGCACGATACTGTGGTGTTGCGGTGAGATCTCCATCGACATTTGTACTTGTATCTGACTCTGCGGGTAGCGGATGCTCGATTAGAACGACTCGACGACCCGGAGACGGAGCTTCGTACACTCTAGTCCCCTAGACCATACTCACAGCTAAGTTTTGGCACATGTAGTGAATCAGCAGCACGGTCGCCTCCTTCACCTGCGTCACCTCCCACTCGCAGCCCTTCACCACCACCAACGTGGCGTGCAACTTCGGCCTGGTGCGAAACATCACTTGCACGTTGTACTTCTCCTGGATCTTCACCACGTACGGCGAGTTGGAGTCCGGCATCGTCTGGGACAGGCCCATGATCGGCAGCTCGAACGAGAATATCAGAGGCGTGAGGTTCTGCGAATGTAAAGGGAGAATTGGTTGCCGTTGACTGTGCCGCGTCGAGAGAGAAACGAACTTCGGGAACCGTCTAGCCTTACCCTGACACGCGCGCGGGCCCGCTCCACGCCCTCCATCTCCCCGGCAATCGAGACTTGATTGCTCTTCTCCTGGTGATTGCTACGGTTACTGTCCGGAAAATGAATGTGACAGCCGGTTTCCTCCATCACCCGCTTAATCGTCAGGCCGCCCTTCCCGATGATGTGCGAATGGTCGGTGTAACTAACGTCCAGCTTCATCGTCACCCTGTTGCTTTGCTGCAATCGAAATCGGAGGCTCGATCTCTCCACGCTTTCGTTCGACGTTCCGCCGTCCCAAGGCCTCGGGGATAGCGACGGTGGAAAACGGATACCGATAAACACCGGCGGGAGGCATTATGCTGGATAGGAAAAGTACGAGCGATTGTCCTGGACGTTGGGAATCGGTGGGGGTCCTGTGGTCGGGCCTTTGTATTAAATCGTCAGCGATCTCGAGTCCAACGTGCAACGGTTCGAAACGGTTGGAATCGAATTCTCTGGCGTTATGTAAAAGCCAAGCGATAACGCGACGAGGGGACCAGTGGCGCGCGGTAACGGTGCCGGGAATGCAACGCGCCGGTTATTTTACGGCGTCTCCGATCGAACCTGTTATACCAACGAGTCGGAGAAAAGTGAACGCACCGCGGCGAATTCTGGTGGGTACGCGGTTTTATCCGATCGGCCTGGTCTGGCCAGCAAGTGAGTAATGGCGATCGAGCGACAGCTAGCACACAGCTAGTGACACAAGCTCGGCGCGATCGACCAGACGCGCATTTCTCATTTTCTTCCTCATACGACCACTCGTTTAAACCTCTTTCAACCTGCCCCCCCATGAACGCGATTCTTCCGCTCGCGCGCCGTTCGTTGCGCGGACGGCTTGCTTACACGCCGCTCGGACATAATACGTAATTCCGATGGGCGAAAAGATAGAACGGCGGGCCGAGAGGAAGAGGAGAACGCCTCGGAGATAACGGTACGCTCGGCGGAAATATACACAAGCCGTTTCCAGCCGGTTGGTTAACGCGAGGCAGGTTCGTCGCGGTGCAGGACGTCTCGCTTTCTCGGCTGGGAATTCGCGATACACCGTAGCCGGCGTATAAATAGAATGTCTTCTTCCTACGTGCTGTCGCTCGGCCCCTTTTTCTCCTCCTTTTTCCCCTCTCGAGCCCCGCGTTAGAGGCCGAGTGGCGGTCGCGCGGCCGCCAATTAAAAAGGAAACCGCGAGATCGTATCAGAAAAAGGAGGAATTAGGATCCTCGCCTACCGAGGATGCCGGTCGAACCGGGCGAAAGTCTCGCGATTTGACCTGAAACGAGACGCGCGGCGCGAGCCCGCGCCGCGGGACTCGCGGCAGGGCGAATAGAAACGGTGACTGTCGACGCGTCGCGCGGGCACTGTTGGAAATTTACCTCGCGTTGCTTACGGCGAACAAGAAAGAGAAAAAAAAAAAACGAATTTATCGCGATATCGATCGCCGCGACAGATTGTTAGAGAAGTGCCGATACACGGATCGGGCAAGTTTCTTTATCGCCGGATGGATTATATCTGCGATAACAGCGGTGAAATGTTTGCGCGACGGGGGCGCGCGCGGGGCCGATCAATTTGGTACGCTGAAAGTCAAAAGCTGATCAGGCGAGGTCATCGCTAATCTGGTTGCTCGCGAATGATGTAATGTCTCGGTAAAAACCGGGGAATCGCCCGTGACGCCAGATCGCGGCTGTTATCTCTCTCGAAGATTTCCGTCCAGCGAAACCGGCGTGGAAGATACGCTCCCGATGGTTTCTCCGCGGCCGATCGATAATCTCGAGCGAGGCGAGAACGGGATGGGAGCAGGCAATGTTTAAAATAGCCGCTTACCCTCGTGTCCAAAATTTCCATTATCTTCTCCTTAGCCGCTCGCACGTCATCGGGTCGACCCGCGACCTTTATATGCGGATCTGTAACAGAGCGTCGAAAGGAATTATGCAACAGCCCTGTCAATATGTTGTTATTCGCGGGAGTAGCGCTATCGATGGAACAAGCTCGCGCCAGCGAAACTACGCGGCGCGGCGTTTAATATTCACGGAGCGCGGCGACGCCACTCGAAGCGGAGCGTCTTTTCTTCCTGGGTACGAATCGCTGCAAAGTCGAGGACGATGACGTGTCCTCGCTTGGGAGGGGGGCGGGGGAGGGGAGGAACGTAAGCAGCGTCAGTTGCCGATGAATCGATCGAGGGACAGCCCGCGTGAGAAACCTTGGCCGCGCGAAGAGGTAAACGATCCTCTCGAGCCGAACGTTTTCAACGAAACGCTAGATCCAGTCGCCTCGGAAAACGGAGACGCGGGAAACGGAAAACTCGCGGAGGTGCGCCCCGGGCGGTACCGCTTCTGTTAAAAAAAAAAAAAAAAAAAGAACACCAGGAAGTCAGGCTCGGACGAGTGGAAGAGATTTCGTAACTGGCCTCGGCGAGGGAAAGCCGAGGAAACCTGCTGGCGGTCAGAAAATTTGCCTCTCCCTAATCGCGATAGCTACGTAGGTATTTCAGCCGGATCGTTGCCCTGTTTCCGCGAATCGAGCCGCCGCCGACGATGCACGCCTTCCGTGCGCGAAAATATCGCGGTCTGATTCTGTAAAGGGAATGTTTACCGAGGATCGATACTCGTGGGTCCGTCTAAAAATAAGAGAGGAAAGGGAGGATAAACGGCGCCGGTTACTAAGAGGAGAGAAAACTCGGCCCCGAATCGAAACGATGACCCAGAAATAGATCGCGCACGGCCTTACCGAATCACCGTTGCTCGCTCATTTAATCGCTCGGGCCAGATAACGACGCTCGATCGCGGTCGATGAGTTACCGTTTAAAGTTTATAAACCGAACGCCAAACTGGGCGATGCACGGCGGCGACGATCCAGAGCACGGTGCCGATCGTTTTGGCCGGTGTATTTCCACGAGTTACGTAATCGCTACAAAACATGCTTTCCGCCTCTATCCTCCTGAGCGGAAAACTTCTCTGTATGCGATCTTGGACGAATCGTTATCCGTTATTCCTCGGGAGAGCGCGTTTACGTTTAAATTCGATCCGCGGATCTTACAATCTCTGCCGAGTTCCCTCGACTGTAGATAGATCGTTCTGGATCCCCCGGAGACCTCGCGAAACCGCGGCGAGATAACGGCGACTATTTTCG
Organism: Andrena marginata; assembly: GCA_963932335.1. Classification (NCBI taxonomy): domain Eukaryota; kingdom Metazoa; phylum Arthropoda; class Insecta; order Hymenoptera; family Andrenidae; genus Andrena; species Andrena marginata. Next base: position 2,745,280 of record OZ010660.1, read on the forward strand.
AAAAGAAAGTTGGACGACGGTTTGAAATTATTCCGCGTTATCCCCGGTGATTAATACCGTTTCGCGTTACTCGAGTTATCGCGACGCCCAACGTATCGGTCCCTCTATGCAAGCGACGATAAAGCCCGCGGCGCGTATCGCGGGGCAAGGCTTTCGTAACGGCGGAATTTCGCCGAGCCTTCCCCTGAGCTTTCGGCCGAGGTGACGCCGAGCGTGATCGAATTGGGCTCGATCCCGCCTCGTCACGCTCAAGCTCGGCCGACCGTCGGTTTACGATCGAGGAGCGATACGTCGATAAAAATTAGAATCGAACGACGATCAAAGTTCGCGTTTACGCCTCGGTCCCTGCCGTAATTTCCCGGGGCCGGGACGCTGTCCGGCGGTTAAGTTAAGACGCACAATCGCGTGTCACTTGGCTGCGGTAGCAGAGACGGCGGAGCGGGGCCAGAGGGGAGGCGAAGAAAGCGAAAGTAAGAGGCTTGTTTCGGTGGAAAAGGGTTGAACCGTGACCAGCACGCGTGTCCAGCCTCGATTCCCCGTTCCTATTCCTAATTCCTACGCTCCTCGAGGATCAGGGGAGTCGCCAGCACGCGTGCAGGGACCCGATTACGTCGGCTGCTGGCGACACGGTGGACCGAAGAAGTTGCTCGGCAAAAAAATTGCTTGCATAATTCCACGATCGACGGGAGAAGATACGGATACGGTTGACCTCGCGCTCGACCTTTTAAGGAGTCGAAAGTAGAATAACTCTATCGCGTAACGTCGCGGCTGACCATTTCTACCGATCGAGACTCGGCCGACCCTGGCCGGCGAAAATTATTTGCTCGCCTCGTTTACTAATAGTGCTCGCGGAGATAGCGATTCGCTGGAACAACAACAACAACAACAACGATATCGCGAGGTCGGGGTGACGGGCGAGGGAAACGGCACCGTGTTTTTCCAATCGGCGGCAGCCGCGAGCTCTCCTCGCGTGGGAGAAGACGTTGGTTGCAACGAGAAAAGGCAATCGGTAGGGCGTAGGGCACTCGGGGACCTATTTATACCGGATTACGCGCGTTGTCACGCACAATCGGCCAGTTGGGTGGGAGGGCGCGGAGGAGGAGAAACGCAACAGCTGTTCGGGTCACGAGGAAGGGATGAATCACCGAAAAGTTTCCACGGCGCGGCAACGGCGAGCGGCGCGCACAAATTCCCGGTAATTGGCGAAAATATGAAGTACCTTTTCTTATCGACATAATTATATTATCCTTGATTACCAGTGGACACGAAATTATGAAAAAATAAACTTTTTAAACATTTTAAATCCCGAATTTTTAACTGTAAACGCGTTCACTTCTGGGCACGGCTGTCGTGTGAATGTAAATAATTAGTAGAATAATGAGAAAAAGATTCTACCATCATACTACGCGTTGGGGTTTGATCGCTAAGAAGTTGTTTGTGCGGAAAAAAACCCAAATTTAATGATTTCATTTATGTTTCTCAACCTGTCAAAGAAAATATTTGTTTTCTGTCGATTTGAAAGATGTCCCGAATTGTCCAAAACAATTTTATACCCATTTAATCACTAAACATTCTAGTTTTAGAAAATCCAAACTCCAGCTGCGCCAACTTGCGACCTTAAGCAGAATTAATAAAACTGTGTACGCATGTGGGACCACACGAGTAAGTATGTATCTAGACATTACTTCTCTCGTACCCGATTGTGCAAACAATATTTCTTGCAATTTTTCTATTCACTTTTCGGAAAGTACGACGATTTGCCTTTAAAGTAAGTTAAACCTCCTGAAAGTAGGATGTTCCCTCGACAAAGATACGGCCGCGTCCAGAGATGACTACGTTTCGTGCCACCGTGGCGGGCGCGGTGCTAGCGAGTCGGGGGAAAAGGCCGGACTGCGACGGAAGGTTTCCGCGCGGCGCGGCTCGGCTCGATTTTGCTGCGACGCGCGGGAACGATACGGGAACGATAGGAGAACGATACGAGGAGTTGCCAGGGCCGCGATGGCGGCGTACGTTGCCCGTTTCTGCGGTCAGAGCCTGTACGCCGGCGTTTTACTTGGCCGAAGCTTCACGGGCTGCTGCGCCAGGGCAAGCATGCGAGTCGTTTCGTAATCACTTTCGATTAATGGGTGCGCTCTAATTAATCCGGCGTTCGGCGAAGGCGGCGTCGGTGCAGGAACCGCGGCTCGCCACGGCGCGTCGGCCACGCGAAATCGCGGAAACCGAGCCCCGAACGGCGGCGGCCCTCCGACAATCCCGCGCGCATTAGGTGTGCAACGACGGGCTAGCCAGTGCAGAGAGGCGAGAGGCCGCGACGGCGCGGCGGATGAAGGCGAGCGCAGCGCTAGAATTTCGCGCATACGAGGCCGTAAATAGCCGTCGTAAGAAAATACGCGATACCAGCGTCAGCTGGCGCGCCAAGGCGACGTAACCCAGGATTGACGTAATCGGCTGCCGTGTATGTGTAACGAGGTTCGGTCGATAAACGATAAACACTCTGAGCGATGTACTCGGATAGAATGTCGAAGCGTACTATTCCCCCAAGGTCGACCGAGTCGACGAACCTTGACGCGCCCATGACGCGTCATCGGTTCCTGCACCGTTTCCGGGTGGACGCGCCGCGCCGCCGCGCGATTCTTCGAAACTTTCCCAAGCGACGACGTCGCCCCGACGTCCCCGACGATCGAGCGGGGAGCACCGCTCTTCGCCTCTCGACCCGTGGATCTCGCCGAGGCCCGCCGCGCCGGCCGGGCGAGCGCGGTCATCGCGGCGAACGTGCGGCGAGCAACGTAGGCGCTTACCTTTCTTCGACTTTGCTCCAATCTTCAGTCGGGACGGCCACGTAACGAAGGTGTTTGTTTCCTCCATAACCTGCAACAAGAGATCCAAGCTGGTTAAATCGCGATGCAATGTCGCTTAGCTGCTCGAGTATCCAGCAAGTTTCAACAAGCGCCGAGGACGATCGCGCTGGACTTTGTCCAAGGGAACGTCGCGTGTCTGTCGGGTCGAGGAGATCGTCGTCAGATGTTAAACGGTCGGAACGCTGGAATTGCTGGGCCATTACCACGGTCATCGTTGCCGACTGGTATGTCCGTACACCGATCCCTGAATTCCCTCGAACTCGCCGGATCGAGTAAGAGAAGAGGAGGCGCGGGGTGGTAGATTCGGTAGGTTCCCGGTGGTCGTTGCTTCGAGTGGGTCCCTCGGTACTAGAGGAGCAACATGCTAGCTGCTACCAGGAAGCGCACGGACCAGACTAGGGAGAATCTCGAGCGAGAGGAGAGGCAGCTCCGGGTGATTTACTTTCACTGGCGCGACTATCGAGACCCGCGGGACATCCCGGCGCGAGCGTTATCCGCTCACTGCATCGGGAAACGGCGACACGCGCGATCCACTGGTCCGACGATACACGATTTCAGCTGCTACTTTTTGCCAGGAAATGTTATCCAGAATCCTTTCGAAGGTTCCCTTTCACTCGGAACACTGCCGGCGGTGATTGGAAGCGGCACTAGAGTGGAGCGGAGTCGAGTGGAATCGTGATCGGCCGCTGCGGAACGGTCACCGGCTCACCGGAGCAAACGTTCGCGCGCACCTTTCGCTCGTAATTCGTCGGAGTTAACGCGCCTGGCGGCTGTTAGATCTCGCGACGGCGCGATCGGGCACAGCGCGCTCCACCGTGGCCGGCGATCTCTCGGAAGTACGATCCTCGAACGGGCACGGTCGCCTCCTCGTTTTTACCGCGTCGGGATCGCTGGCACGACTGACTGACTAACAGCAGATAATGTAACGGGACGACTCGGTGAACCGCCTCCCACTCGCCTGCCCGTCACGGCTCTATCCGTCCCCGTCCCCCGCCGCTCTCCTCCCTCCAGAAATCTACCCGGCCGAGGACGAGGACGAGGAACAGCCGACCGCCGACAGCGCGCCGATGAATAAACCCGCCGATAGACTTCGGCCGACGCGACGCGACGCCAGACAATCTCTCGCTCCTTTCCGGCCCAACGATTCCACCATTTAAAGATCCTGCCAGCCAGCCGAGGCGGGGCAGGAACAGGTAGTTCCCTCGCCGGCGCACGAGCCACCTGCGGATCACCCTGCGCTCCCTTTCGGACAGGTGCGTCTTGCCATTGTCCTGATTTACTCGAACCGATCCGAGACCTCGACGTTTCTCTTAGAAAGTGTCGCGCGGACGTGGCGATCGATCCGCTCGTACCACGAATCGAGGGGCTACGAATCCGGTTGAGCAAAAGGGAGGGAAACCAACCCACCCCCGATGTACAACCCCGATTTGACGAACAAGGACAATTTCACGGACCGCTGTTTCGTTGGACGGAGCGACGCGTATCTTCGAACGGTGCTACCTGGGGCCGCGCGAGCTGCATGTCGCGAGTAGGTACAGCCATAAACGGTCGCAGGGCAAGCCGATTTGCCTAGGTAAATACAGATATTCGAGCAAGCCCGGCACTTGGCGGATCTCGTCCCACTATTATTCCCGCTGTGTATTCTATAGCCCGGCGAAGTTGCGTTGCCTTGCGAAAGACTAGGGGCGCGCAAACAGGGAAACTACACTGAGCGGTGAAATTGGTAGAAAGAGAGAATTAAAGTCAAATAAAATGAATACAAAAGTGAATGTTTTTGAAGAAGTAGGTAAGGCTTTTGTTATTCAAGGAATACCTATAAAAAATTTCACTCACTGTCAAAAACTATGTTTTGGAATACTTATTTATAATTAAATGTAAACGGTGGCGAAAAGCATTTTTGGCGGGAGAATCGCCTTGAAAGTGGAAGACACAAGCAGGGCAACTACAGCGGTAAAATTAGTAGAAAGGGAGAATTCAAATCAATAGAAATGAATACAAAAGTGAATGTTTTTGAAGAAGTGGTGAAAAAGTAGGCGAGGCTTATGTTATTCAACGAATAGGGTAAACCAACCAGTGAATGACTGAATCGTTGAATTTATGTACCTTTGAAATTAACACTTGAATATATTTATACGTAACAACAAAACAACTGTTGAAGTTGCATTGAAATTTATTTCTCTTGAAATTTCTATAAAAATAATTACTTATTCTTCTCGTAATTTTTAAAGAAACGATTATAAAATGCAAAACGCGTAGAAGCCCAGTAAATGCCTGCATACCTTTAATAAAAATCGTACTTATTAATGTTTTCTCAATACGCGTGACTCAAAATATCGGATATTAAAAGTGCAACTACACTCCCTATATAAACACGTAATATTTTTAAATTGATAATTGACATTTCTTTGCCTAATTCACTGGTATGCGGTCAATCACTGATTGCTTTACCCTACCTACAAAAAAATTCGCTCACTGTCAAAAACTATGTTTTAAAATACATATTTATAATAAAATGTAAAGGGAGGCAAAACACATTTTTGACGGGGGAATCGCCTTAAAAGTCGAGAGCGCAAAGGGTGCGTTGTTCGAGACGCGATCGAACAGTATGAAAGGAGAATGACGAGTGAGCGCGCTTTTCTTCTTTCGGACAGAGTAGCGGCTAGGTAATCGAGTAACGGAAGGAATCAGGTATTCGTCGGATCGAGGATCCCTCGGCAAGACCGACTCTCCTAGGATTATCCTTCGACGAAGGCCCCCGCCGTTCTAGCGGAGGCAGGGAAACGACCGATTCCGTGAAAGTTTGCGGTCTAGCACGCGGAAACGATCCCGGCTTCCAGGCTTCCGATCGCCCCGACCGAAAGTCCCAGGCGCTCGATCGGCTCGCCGAAGATTCGGAAAAGTTGGCAGCGACTGCAGCGGGTATAAATCGAGCTCGAGGTCCAGTGACTCTCGCTAAAATTACGTATCGCGTGTAACGCGGTATTTCGGGAGGAGCGTGCTCGCGCTCGCGCGGGTCCCTCCTTTTCCGAGTAATCTTGCAACGCTCGAGCATGAGAATATTTTACGGTAGAGAAGCTAGGCGGGTTTCGATGGAACGAGCGCCGGCGCGGCGCTCGAAGCAAAGTACGCCGTCGGCTGGCGCACACGAGCGCGAACAGCTGCCGCTTATCGCCGGTTCTCGCGTAAACAGACGCGAGAAATCGCTAGCGCCGCGGCCAGCGTTTAAATCGCGCCCGATTCGAGTCACGAGAGCTCCCCTCCCTCCCCCTCCCGCGGGATTCTTTTAATCAAGAATGCAGCGAAAACAGTCGCCCGACGGGGCTATCTCGCGGCGAGCCGTCGTTTCCCCAGCGATCTAACTTTCGGGAGGAGGATGCACGTTCGGAAGAGCGAACGGGACGGCGGCGAGCACGGAGAGTCCGGAAAGCAATGGAACCGGCAGGGGCCGTTATTCGCAACAGCGACAGCGGGTCTCGCGCAGAACATTTAGCGCGCGAATCGGACAGACGCGGCCGGAGGGTGGGATACAGCTTACGTAGCACGTAGCGCAAAGTCGCGAGTAAAGCCGTTCTATAAATAATCGAGCGGTGTATTTCCAGGCCCCCTTTTACGCAACGCGTCAACGATAAGGATAAGCGCGAGAGCGTTGCCTTCGAGCCCGTTCGCCAACCGTTCGTTGCATTTGTCCTAAGCGGCTCTACCGCAGGCGCATAATTAGTACAACTGCCTCAGCTCCGTGTCACGTTTTCCGCCGACCCCCCCCCCCCCCCCTGTCGGCTGCAAATCGTTTTTCCTCTCCCACGAACCGCGAGCCGGCGGATGGAAAGGGCGGGCGCGCGGCGGCTCCGATGCATCGCGAAAGGAATCGGTGCCTCGGTGGGACGAATTATCGGCCGTCGGGGGGAAACTGTACAAAAATAGCCGGCTTCGGCTTCGTATAATCGCAAGGTCGAAGCGCGACGTGTAACGGCCCAGCATGAACGCGCTCGATTTCTAGAACACCGTCGCGCCGGATCGACAACGTTCGGCGTCTTCCTTTCGGCAAACACAATGAACCCGTCGCGAGAGCGGCGTCAGCGATTTCAGGGAAGGATCGATTTACAGCGCGTAATGTCCACGCGAAAACTACGGGCGCGGCGCGTCCGTTAACCCCGCCTCGCGAATTTTCCTCGCTGCTCTTTCGGGCGACCTGTTAGCGAGCGGATATTCTTTACGGATTAGCTAGCGCGGAGACAGTTGGATGGTTGGGCATTGGCGATTATATCGGGGTCGCGAACGCAGTCACTAAGCGGAGGGCTTACTTGATTGTCGACCTATTAGAGAGAGAGAGAGAGAGAGGGAGAGTCGAGGAGGACGATGACACGCTACTTACGTTATGAAAAAACGCGTCCGCTGGCTTGGGCACGTCATTATCACCTGTAAACAAAGAAAAGTGTACGGTTAGGGTACAACGAACTCTCGTCCTTTTTTTCTCGCCCTTTTTCGATACATTCCTTTGTCGGAGGATCGTACGCAAGGACGGGCGACCGCTTCTAACACGCGATATATTAATTAACAGCGAAATCGGCGGGTGGACTGGAGCGGAGAAACTACCGGATATAAGTATCGACGGCTTGGGGCGCAAATATTGTATGCACACTTTTACCGTAGGTATTCGAGGAAAACTTTGATCCAGGTGTACACGACGAGGAATAAATATTATTTCTCACAAGTAGATACAAATGTCACTTTTATACAATATAAAGAAACCGTCGAGAATCATTTTGCCGTGGTTAGTTAAAATTTCCTGTCTAGCATTAGTCGATTTTTTAAGAAATTCTGAAATGTCTCAAGCTCCACGCGTGTTTCACTGTTTTAAGAGAAGTTAGAAATCCCTACGTACTTCGTGGAGATCTGGAAACAGTCTAATTTGTTTAATTTCTTACAAGAACCGCAGCAAGAAATGGTGAAACTTCAGTTTCCTTGGTTGTTTCGATTTTCTAGATAGGACATTTTATTATTTAAAGGGAGCAGTATTTGTTGCCTATAAAAAGTGAAAATTTAGAAAAAATGGACATACAATATTTGAGGCATTCAGAACAAAGGGGAATTAACCCAGATATTTTTGCAAAATTCAGTTAGGTAGTTGCGATAACGCGTTCCAATAGACTCTGCTAATCGCATAAAATAGGAAGCTACTTTCTTCTCAACGCGGGTTAGCCCGTTTTTGCTCCGAAAGCCTGACTCGTGCACTGAGCCGTCGATACACCCAAGTACCTAGGAGCTGGGACGCGAGAATTTAATAGAAAGCGTGTATGTATCGGAGTATCGTTGTAAGTATGCAATTATACACGGTTAACTGATAAGTATCTCTGGTGCAGTCTCGATAGTAGCAGAGGTGTTGATCGTTTGGACTTTGGAACGTGTTCTCCCGATCCACCGTATAGATACAGAGGATCCTGGCGATCTAAATTCGAGGGTAAATACGTCGAGCCTCGGCTCGATCAAAATAAACTGTACGATCGTTGCGGCTGATTGTGTTCTCCTTAATTAGGGGCAACGCACAGTTTGACAGACCCTGCGACACCGTTTACAAACAGATAATCTATTTAAATCGTAGGGGGACGCGATGGCCGAGCATCATATCAAACATCCAGCGGCTACAGGGCCGCGCAAAGTAGCAAGGTCGAGATTAGTAGGAGGAATGGTTGCCGGGATCGAATTAACGTTTATTAACCGAAGGCTCACCCAGCAGCATCTGCTCCAATTTTCGCCGATCCACCCGAAATCTCTCCTGATGTAGATCTTCCGGATTCCCGATGCCCAACACTGCCGCGATGTCCCGCAGCTCCTCGCGGCTCTCGAAGCCCGATTTACCGGACAGGCTGGTGCCTACGGTGCCCTCGGACGTCTCGGACATCGTCTCCGTCGCTCTCCTCTCGTTTTGTATCACCTCGTCGGGTCTCATCTCGTCTGAATTCTCTGGTAGTCACTCCCCACCGTTGCCGCACGAATCTCTGTGGAAATATATGAAACGGGACGGCGTGGTTATCGGCTCGAGACGATTTCGAAGGGAACGCGGCCGGCTCGAGAGGGTGAAATGACTCGGCGCATGTTCGATGCATCGCTCGGCACGCGCGTAGGTGTAGATAGTCGGCCGCGGGCCGGTTGCGAGGGGTCGCGAGGAATATTTGGTTCGTACTAGCGTGGTTGTACACTGCGGCTGGTTGCAGCTTCTCCCTCCCTTCTGCACGATCTGTCCGTCTGCAGTTCTGTCAGAATCGGTGGGTCCTGTTGGTCGGTGGTCGGGTTCGGCGTGAGTTGCCGCAACGTACAGGAGCGGCGACTAGACGGGACCGCGGACGATCGTTTCTCGGCAGCGAGCGCGCGAACAGAAAGGGGGATGCCGATGAGCGTAGCGCCACTGCCGATTTCTTGGAATCCGAGCTGAATTTCGGAGAAGCGGCCCGCCGGGCCGACCAATCGGAGCCTCGCTAGTCCTCGGCGACGATTCACTCGACGCGGTTTTTCTTACCTCCTCGACGCGACGCGACGCGAGACCGCGTCTGTCCTCTACCTTGCCCCTCGTAGGCCTTCCGCTCCTCGTCACGCACCTAGGCCAACACCTCTACGCGAGGCACCGGGCAAAAAATTGTTTTCGCCAACGCGTCGCGAGCCGCGCGTGTACGTGGCCCGTCCTGCGTCGACCACCTTTGCCGAGCCAGCCGTGCATTCCCCTTTATCGATCAACGCCTTACATCCGATTTTCCAATCGTTCCACAGGCTCAACCTCCTCGACAGCCCCGACAGTTCGAAACCGCTTTCATGCGCGAGCGCAACGGCCGAGGTCAGTTAACACTCCGCCAGGATCGCGTCCCCATCCCCCGAGAGAACCTTTGGGATCGCGAAACAGCCGAGCGGCATCGAAGTCCGACGAATCGTTCGACCTTGATCGGCAAGCAGGGACGTTATACAGCGTGACGAGGCATTACCGAGGCGATCGAAGGGCGACTCTGGACGGGGATCACGGGTCTAGAGACCGGATGAGTAATAGTGGAGCCGCGGTACGAACCTTCGGCGATCGGTAAGGTCCCGGCGGCGGAGTCGCGAGTCCGCGTAGTGGAAGTTCTACGACGATAACAAAGAGCAAAGCGACGAAGACATAGAGCGACGAGGTGAACAACGAGGAAGCGGCTCGATCTTTCGCTGGCTGCTTCCGGCAACCGTTACCTCGACACCGTTCCCGAGACACTGCAACCGGCTCTCGACTTCCCGACCGTACCCTTTTCGCTATCGTCGCCTTTCCGTTTCCGACAACGATTGCCGCCGATCCCTACCGATCAACGCCGACTAGTCGATCGCGTCCCACATGCCGAGATTACCGAGCAAATTCGATTCGAGCAAATGGCCTCTACCGATCGGGCCCGACAGAAATAACGCCGGAATAAACAGCCGGCACAATTACTCGCGTCGCTCGCGCATCTTTCTATGCAAACGAATTCCATCGGCGCTGCGTCCAGACAAGGTTTTGCAAGTCCACGTTCCCCGGGATACGCGGCAGCCTTCGTTCGAGGACGCGGCGAAGAAACGCGAGCTTCAACCGGCTATCAACTTCTCGATCTCTCGAATCTATCGTCCGAACTCCCGCGGTACAATATACGATTCCATTTACCAGAACCCGTGGCCGCGAGTCGATTTTTTTTGCCCCTTTGCACTCGAGGCTCTCCTGCCGCAGGAATCTTTACGCAAGATCGGCCTATCGACAATAGACGTGTATCGCTTCGCGACCGAGTCGAGTGCCCTCGAGGGTATCGGTGCCGCCCTTTCCTGCAACCTGTTTACGCCGCTCAGCGTCGACGGTCTAATTGTAAACGGAGACTCCGGCCGCGCGTCGATTTGAAAGCCGACTAATGGAGGCGCAGGCGAACGTGAAATCCGCCGAGTCCTGCCCGCTTGCAGAGTGTCCGCCTCCTCGCCGACCGTCTTATCTTGCTTATTTTATTTCGCCGACTCACGCTTTCACGTCGCGCTCTTTTCTTTCCAGCTCCTCGTAACTTTCGCTCTCGGTCGCTCCGTTTTTCTCTCTCTCCCCCCTCCCCTCCCCTTCCCCTCTCCCACGCTCGACGAACAACCCGATACCTATAATCGAAGAATCAACGTTTCGTAGGGCGACGAACGGATCTCGATTTTCCAACGCTAAACTCCCCGCGTACTGATTTTCGCTAGCTAGAATCCTATCCGTCACACGTCAAGATAATTCTAATCTACCATTCTTTCCTCCACCGATACGATTGTCTCGCGTTCACCGTGCTTTTTCGCGAAACGAACGAACCTCTCGATCCGATGCAAAGAACCGTAGGGAACGAAAGCTGGGAACGATAAAGGGGAGCGTTTACTCACCATTTTGTATGCACACGTTGTCGGGAAAACTCGGTGGTCGATCTAATGGGAAAGTTTGGGGATATTCAACGGTTTGTTTGTTGCAGAATTCACGGAAAACTGGACATTTGGGAACGACGTTTGAACGCGAGGAATAAACATTTGCTTGGCGGACTTAACGCGAGAGGTCGCCCGAGGGCGAGGAGAGTAGAGGTCGCCAGATTAGACGGCGATGCATGTGTCGCGGCATTGTTTTCCTCGCGAGAGCTCGTTTTCGCTGGCATCTATCGACGACGAGGCATGAAATCCTGAGTTAGAATCGCTAGGCGAGTCCCGCGATGGAAAGGAACAAGATTCTGTGCTCGTAGTGGCGTTTGGTCTCTCGAAGCAGCGTAGGAAAGGCGCGCGAACCACGGAGCTCCTGTACGCGCGCAACCAGGCACTCACGAGTATCGACAAATGTGCGAGGATTTAGCTCTCTCTCGTAGCTGTTGGCGACTGATCAAACGATGCTGCAGACGCTACGGGAACGATCGCAGAAGCGCAAGAAGCTCTTAGCGCAAACGGTGAGCTAGATAACCTATTGTCCCGTGACGGCGGTTTTATTTTTTTTTTGAGGTTATGCTTTTGTAAACGAACGGTAGGAAATTCTTATCCGCCGTTTCTCGTAGCTGGGCGTCTCGAGCGTGGACGAGCTGCGGCAGATCTTAGGAACGGACGTCGATGACGCACAGAGAAAGAGATTAAAATCGATATCGGAGAAGTCTGAGAATGGGGTGAAAGATTCGAAGAGCGATGCGGCTCAGGCCGACGAGATTGTTTACAAGGATTCCTCGACGTTCCTGAAGGTAGTCGGATAGCTGCTGCGCACGTCGCGTCGATTACTAAAGCGTCGAATTCGTTGCGTTATTAAAGGGAACCCAATCGTCGAATCCGCACAACGATTACTGCCAGCACTTCATCGACACCGGCCAGCGTCCGCAGAACTTTATCAGAGACGTGGGCTTGGCGGACAGATTCGAGGAGTATCCGAAATTGCGGGAACTTATCAAGCTGAAGGACGATCTGATCGCGGAAACTGCCACGCCGCCCATGTATCTGAAAACAGATTTGCTCGCGTACAATTTAAAGGACTTGAATTGTAAATTCGACGTGATACTGATAGAGCCGCCGCTAGAGGAATATCAACGCACCTGCGGTGCCACGAACGTTCAGCTGTGGAACTGGGATCAGGTGAGTAGAGGGGTACCGCGAATCTACCGCGCCGAGATCCACAGTCGCAGAGTAGAGGGGTATCCGTAACGCGCGCGTGCAATAAAAGTCAGGCTTCGTAGATAATGGAGCTGGATATAGGCGAGGTGGCGGCCAACCGGAGCTTCGTGTTCCTCTGGTGCGGCAGCAGCGACGGATTGGACATGGGGCGGTTCTGCCTTCGCAAATGGGGCTTCAGACGGTGCGAGGACATCTGTTGGATTCGCACCAACATTAATAATCCGGGGCATAGTAAGAACTTGGACAGCAAGGCTGTGCTTCAGAGGACCAAGGAGCATTGCCTGATGGGGATCAAAGGGACGGTCAGACGGTCCACGGACGGAGACTTCATCCACGCGAACGTGGACATCGACCTGATCATATCGGAGGAGCCCGAGTACGGTTCGATAGAGAAGCCCGTGGAAATATTTCACATAATCGAACACTTCTGCCTGGGCAGGCGGCGGTGAGGGAACCCGCGAATGGAAATTACGCGAGATCTAGCGCACATTATGCTTTATAAATAGTGGTCGTTTTATCGTTCTACAGGTTGCACTTGTTCGGCCGCGACGGCACGATTCGACCGGGATGGCTGACCGTAGGACCGGAGCTGACGAACACGAACTTCAACGCGGATCTTTACACCAGCTACTTCGCCAACGGGCAAATCACCACCGGATGCACCGAGCGGATAGAGGCGCTCAGACCGAAGTCACCGCCGCCGAAGGGAAAAGTGGCCGGTCGCGGCAGGGGTGGGTTCAGTCGGGGACGTGGTAGAGGAAGGTGAACCACTTTGTGAATCCGTGCCCTTAAAAAAACAAAAAAAACATTGCGAGACAACGGTAAAAGGTGAACAAAAAATATATGTCCCACCACAATTCTGTATCATAGAAAGACCTTGTACTTTTCTTGTATTGTACGATATTTGTTACTTTACAGTTTGTAATACCTCGTTCAGAGAGTACCGCGCTAACGGGCGTTCCGAATTATTCTGTCGTCCATCGTTCGACTCGATATCCCTCCGAGACCCAACGATTCTGTGTAAATAGTTACGGCCGAGTGAACGCGCGAAACGAATGCTGGAAGTGTACGCTAGTTAACGAACACTCGCGATCGCTGTGTCTTGGACAAATAAAACGAGAAGAGAATGAGAACTTTCCTCGTGTCCTGTACTCGTATTCGTAAGATTTATAAAAGTTTACATTTCGTGTGTATAGTAGCTTGGGGGCAACGGTTCGCGACAGATTTAATACGACTCGTGCTTGAAATAAACGCGTCGAACTGACCATCCTCGAGTGAATATTCTGCGTACCATCTAAAAATACATCCAGCCGTTAAAAAGAGATCGATGGAAGAGGCGGCGCGATTCGCCGGAGCGGATCTAAAATTTACTTCCCTAACTCTGTTACTTAACAACGATTACGCAAAGACGTCTTAACTGTACGTACTATTTAAAAGCAAAACGCAATTGCTTCGAGAAACGCTTGAGATCCGGTCGTGTTACTTTGTACTTTGTACGCTGAGAAAATTGAAATTTTCCATAAATAGATCTTACAGTAATTAACTACATGTACAATTTGTATCCGATGACACGCGAAAACTTACAAACAAACTTATTGGTCCCAGTAAAGCTTCCCCCGGCAACGTAGAACGCATTCGACGCAAATGATTATCGTTTCCATCGGTCTTTCGGATCCAGAGGTTCGCGCCAAGGAGATCACGCGTCGATCGGCCGCGGAGTTAAAAGAGAGTCTATCGTTCCAGAGAAATAAAATACCGCGAGCGTTGGAGGAGTTCGAGTAAAAGAAATTTCCCTCGTCGCTGCTTCCGAGCGAGAAACGAAGAATAACGAAACGGCGAGCTAAAACCAGTCAACAATGTGCCATTTATGTGCCATTGATCGTCAGAAGCGCGAGCCCGTTAAAAACTCGCGCACTTTTTTTCTCCCTCTCGTTTCTCCGTTCGTTCCACTCGCTCGTATAAATGTCTGCGCAACAGTTCAGCCGGGAGCGATGAATTCGTCGGAGATACGCCGTGTCAACGGAGAGAAACATATCTTACAAACGATAAAATTAATTCGATCGAAGAAAAAGGAAAGAAAGGTTGCGTAAACGGCATTGAACTCTACCAGGCATTCTACCACAGAATGTACCGTGTACGCGTGTCGGTGGAGCTGCGGGCCGAATTCGCTGGCTGCCGATTGATCGTGACCGATTGATCAACCGGCAGGTAATGAAACGATGCGTTGCAGTCGGGTGGACCGTTTCTGACAGAGTAGGAGTGTTAGCTCGTATCGGTCCCCGCTGGATCAGTCTAGTTTTCAAAGTCACAAATACGTCGACTCCCCTGTAAGCAGAGTCAGCGTCAGTCTCGGTGAAAATTCCATCGGTCGCGCGGTTCAGAGGGAACGCAGACGATCGCGCGTCAATGGGGATGATGGGGTGCAACCAAAAAGGGAAGGAACCAATCAGAGCAAAATCGCGTCCACTTTCTTTCTTTCATTATTCATATTCTACGCTGCTGAAAAATCATCGTTAAACGGAGGTGAAGTCGTGGTAAAGAGAATGGCGGAGTGTAATCGCGAGACAATTTCCAATTTCCGTTCTACTTGCGCTTCGCGTCCTCCGATGCTCGATGAAGTCGTGAAGAGACGGTAGATTGGAGGGGGGGGGGGGGGGCGGGGAAGAAGAAATTTTGGACCAGTTTGCTCGCATACAATATCACAGAGAAAATAATGTGTCTTATTTATATTTTGAACATTCCGCATGAATCATATAAAAGTTAATCTTAAGAGGTGTCCATCACTTATAAAACGGTACTTACGAGCTTCGTGCGAGAAAAGGAAATATGTTCGAGAAGCGTGTAGGTCGTCGTTTTGCTGGATAATTCACGCACTCGGTCAAGCGAGATTTTAGCATTTTCGTCACGATCAGCGGTTAAAGGAAAAGAATAAGGATGATAGATCGCAGCGATTCGACGGTGATTCGATGAGATCCCGTCGACGAGATTTACAATACAGCCGGAATGAGGGTGAATTTAAATTTACTGATTGGTTTTCGAGACGCTTGCGAAATCGGCTGCTCGGTAATGCAAATACACCGGGCTCTCACGCTCCTCTTCTCTTTCTCTCCCTTTCACTGCTCACTCGTACTTTGCCCCGTTTCTCCCCAATCGTGCCGCGGTGAATTCCGCGACTAAATGATTAAACGAACGTAGGAGTAGCGATGCACGCGCGCTGCCGGGCTTCACTCTCGATCGTAACTGCGCGAATGCGTGCCCCTTCTCGACACCCTTGCGCGCAAACTGCACAATAACGAGTTTACCGTGTCGCAAGCTAATTCTACAGAAATCCGCGACACTACGCTAGTGCGTTACGATCGCGAGCGGTAAGGTACGTCTGTAAAAGTCGTTCGCTCTCGTGTTCAGGCTTGTTAGAGACGCGGGGACGCGGCTCCCTGTGCTACGGCGAACCTCGCGAACGGTACGCGGTAAATCGAAGCGAACGAATCGTTAAGTTAAACGCCGCAAAGTTCTGGCCTCCCGCGCCCCTCGCGAGCGCCACGGCGCTACGGGTATATACTTTTACGCGCGACTAACAATTTCGGTGGCGCCGAGACGCGATCGACGTATCCCGCAAAAGGTGATCGATATACTTCGTTACAAAAAATAAGCTTTCGCCCTATTCCTTAGTCGAACTTACTCTAGCCACGAACGTCGTATTCGCGATGGAATGAGATGTCTCATTGCCAGTTACTGTACAGAAGGGTGGCGCGCGAATCGAGGCGTTTCCCGTCCCGTCGAAGCGGCGCAGCCGGACCTCTCGTTTCTTTCCCACGTCGTGTCCGCCCTCTTGAGGATCCGCTGGAGATCAGCCTTTCCCAGCTTCTTCGCCGATGGAGAACTACCCCTTGGCTCGCTTATCGCAACTTCGCACGCTCTACGTTAGGTACTACGATCGCGTCTGTAACGGCAACTCTTAAATATGTTACATGTTTTGATTTCGATCGGTCGTCCAACGAGCAGCTTCCTCGTAACCACGTTCCCTGCTGTCGCTCTAGGAACATTGCGCGATTTTATAGTCTCGCTCTACGGAATACGACTGCGTTCGCTCTCGATAGTACGATTGAAGCAACGGCGCTGCCTCCCCGCCCGGAGGCGCAGCAAAGGAAGAAACGCTCGCGGAACCAAATTCTTCCCATGGGTTATCGATTTCTTCTTCGTTTTTTCTCGCGGCGAACGAGAAAAATATGCACTGCACGTAGACACGTTAGGAAGGACGGCGTCAGAAACGATTCTCCCTCGCACTCGCTAAACTCATTCGCATCCCCGACGCGCTGTTCGAAAACCTAACGAAACCGTTGGTCAACCGCCCCGGGTCGAGTCTCGAATCGGCCCCGCTTCCGTTACCCAGGGACTCGAGAGGAGGTACACGCGTGCTTCTCGCGCGAGAAGCAGAATTTTCACAACCGAGAATAAAAAGGTGCGAGCCCCCACGAGTCGACTACCTTTCTATAAACATTATATTTACATTGGTACGAACATCTCGGCCGACTTCCCGCGGGGCTAAACAAGTTCAACGCGAGAATACGATAAATGGGCGCCGACGTCGAACGAAAAACGTGAAGGAAGATACCTCATCTCTGCTCTTCAGACTATTACCAGTATTATTATCGCTATCGTTATTACTATTAGCATTAGTATTATTATTGATAATATTGTTGTTGTTGCCTGCCACTACTGCCGCCGCCGCCGCCGTCGCTGCTGCTGCTATCGTCGCCGTTATTGACTTACAATTTATTAACGTTACGAAAATAGTCTTGCTTCTTTTTACACAGCGTCATTCCTCGTTCGGATCGATAATAATCTACATAAACATAGCTCTGTCTCGCCGCTCTACGACCCGACGCGATTACTCGCTAAAACGCCAATCGTTATCCCGCGAACTCGCTTTGAACTTCAACGCCGCAAGAGAAACCATCGATCGCCTTCGATCGATCGGCGGTAAATAGGACAATCGTTACACAGACGGCGCGATAGAAGTTTCAATGCCGAGCTTGTAACTTCTCCTAGAAAAGTCCCCAGCCAAACGAACCTTCCCCGTGTGAAATCATCCCCCCCCCCCCCACCCTGTCGCGCCTCTTCGTTCAGAGAACTTGCAAGCTCGCCGGCATCCCATATAAAAACTCGTGTTAGCTACGTATTATCTATAGCGACACGGGCGTGTGTGTATAAAGTCTAATAAAATTCTAAGACACAGCGCACCCGGATGATCTTCGATCGAACGACGAACCCCGGGGTTCGGCGCCCGTCGAACGGAGCCGGGCTGGCGCGAAAATCATCCGGGTGATCGCCGCGTAACAAACAAACGAATCATCTTGTCGTGCTGCGAGAGCAGTAACAAGTCTGTACAGTATGGTGGAGCGCGAAGTGGTGCCCGTGAAGGGAACCGGGCCGGTGGAACGGGTGACACAGGGTTGAAGGGGGGGGCGAAGATAGAAGAAGCCGGGAGATGTATGCGAAAGAGACACGCGAACGAAAGATACGCTCCCCGGAAAGGAGCCGTAGATTTCCGATAGAATCGAAGCAACCGGTTACCCCCTCTGGTTATCTCGCTTTCGTTCACCGCTAGCGACTGAAATCGCTCGACGACACCGGGCAGAGGGGAGCTTCTCTCGAATCTAACGTCCAAACGATCGGGTGTCGGATCTCGGGGCGGCTTAACGATAAAGACGGTGATACAGCGGAGCGTCTACGGTTCGCGCGAGCGACACCGAGGTTGAAAGGTGCACGAGGATGACTGGCGACGAACTCACAAAACATCTATCATTCCTCCGTCGGAGAGAAGGCGGTATCGGCCGACACGCTGGTCCATGTCCACTGGGGGGAGGGTGAACAGACATACAGACACAATTGGTCAGTTATTGCATATGCTTAGCTTTACGGCGAGCCTACGTCTAATCACGGTGCGGTGCGATGCAGTGCGGTGGAGGGTAAAGTGAAGTCTCGTACGGTAAAGTTAGCGCATCCTCCGTCGCCTCCATCCCTCTCCCCCTAATTTTTCACGGCTTGTGTTTAGACGGAAGTATTCACGGTTCGCCGTACGTTACGTGGCCGATAAAGGCCTGAAACGCGCCGGTGATTACAGAGGCTGCTCGAGCACTTGCACCCCCACCGTGTAACTTGTGCAAGGAGGTCTGGCACGCTAACGAGATACGTACGTACGTGGCTTTACACTCGGGCATGCGAGAGGAAAGAACAAGAAAGCCGATGCATCGGTCACACAACATCGAAACAATGTATTGCATTCCAGGGAACGTCGAGAAGAACGAACGGCGCTCGACAGTGAATCAACGACGGTAGATATCGACGGGGAACGGGGGTCGTGCGAGGTACCAGTGTCTATGAAACCCATTGAAACCGTGTACGAACTCTGTCGATCTAACGATTTGTCCGACGAGGGGATAACTGTACCCTTACATTCCACCCATCGATCAAGCTGAATC
This sequence comes from Andrena marginata, assembly GCA_963932335.1. NCBI lineage: Eukaryota > Metazoa > Arthropoda > Insecta > Hymenoptera > Andrenidae > Andrena > Andrena marginata. The sequence goes on from OZ010660.1 coordinate 2,764,250, forward strand.
ATTGCGCCCCGCGCCAATGCCGATCTTTATTTATTTAAGTATACGAACGGTATAAGTGTATCTTAAATTAACAACATCGCCCCTTACCTTTACGTTACTAACGCACATTGAATTTCAGCTGAATCGGTGGCTCGAATGGCTCGTAATTGTTTAAAATACCCTGCCGCTCTATCCTCGTTAGGCGGATATATCGCAGGTACGAGAAAGCGTTAGAAAAGTGTGTGCATGGTTTACTTGGCGAGAAGCAGTGAAGAGGGGGGGTAGAGTACATACGTAGGTACAAGCAAGGGGAGTCGGTGGATAAGTAGCCAAATAAAGAAATAATTATATGTTTAGAAGTGGGATTCGGAGAGTGAAGTTTACGTGTTCGCAGAGAATCGGTAGACGTATGTATACAATATACTACAAATGTACTACTTTATCGTTGTAATGCGTATATAATATCGTCCTTAAAGTATTTATTACAGGTATATATTTATAACATAAGACTACGTTCAAAGTTCGCTAAGATTTTATTAGCGGCAATAATAATAGTAATAGTGATGATAGTAATAAATGTCTCTGGTGGTATTGACATAGCAGTAAAACAGCAGTAGCATTTGTAATAATAATATTAATAATAATAATAGCAGTAACGGTAATAATAATAATTAATAAGAATAAGGATATAACACCGGTACAATTAATAATCATAAGTATAATAGTATCACAAAATAATCGTTACACAATACATAATAGAGATGCTGTGTATCAATTTTACATATTTCAGACGTTACAAAGATCTGAAAACTACTATTACGAGCTATTAACATGCAACGATACGAAGAACATAGTAAAATTAAAATGTGTTTGTTTCATTTTCAGGGGAGTGGGGTGGGGGGGGGGGAGGGGCTTTGATATTCGTTCAAATGTCCCTAAGAGTATGGCGATAGAGAAGATGGAATCCAAAAGAAAAAATGTCTGCGCCGTGAACGAGAAACAATCGTCAGGGCTTTCCTAATGTCTCCATACTCATGCACTGTTGGTTAAAATAAAAAGGAGGAATCTGTTACGCATAATCAACGATCTACGATCTAAAAGGGTAAAAGATTCAGAAAGGAACTATCGATTAGACGATACAGCTTTCAATCGCGTATCCCAACATCTAGCCCCTGTGCTTTAAAAATCGCCCGATTATACCAATATTCGCTACGTATTTACAAAACTAATACCTACGGATTTATAAACCCTGCATCAACAGCATTCAGAGACGTATGCACGAGTCGATAGTAATCTAAAAGTTTCTTTAACGTTTGGAATTGCGTATCTCTCTCACGCTTTCTTCGTCAACGGCGTTACAATTAATAACAACAACAATCACACGATTCTCATCGAGACAGACACTCGCAGGATTTTCTACCTTCTTCTTTCACTCACAGCTTCGCCGACTTTTGCACAGTTACAATCGTATACGAAAATTGAAGTTTATGTCTCGAGGAGGAGTAGATTTCAATTCTCTACGATTATCGATTAACTTCTAGCCGCGCTTTCGCTTTAAAGCTCGAAAAGGAGAGGAGAGAAAAGTAAACAATTGGAAATAGTCGAGGATGTCATCGTTAGAGATTACTCTACTATGTAATAAATCTTCGTGGACGACGAAACGCGTTAGGCGCGTGACCGCAGTTTATTAACGCGGACCAAAATTCGAAAGCGAGCAGAGACGATGCTCCGCGGAAGGAAATGGAAACGAGCAGCCTGCCGCTAGGTAGCTTATTCGCACAAAAGCTCGGATCGCGTTTAAATAAGAACAAGCTTCGTCTACGCTCTTGGCGGTAGGTCGAGCTCACCGAACGGCACCCGTATTTACATCGCGATAATATCCACGTACAATACAAATTCAATTACGACTGCCAATCGTCTGCGCGAGAAACGACGTAACTGGCAGAGATGCGAAAACAATCTTGAAACGTGTTTGCAACTTCCATTTCCTTATTATCGATCGATACCTCGACTATCATCGCTTCGGTTGTAGTTTCGTTAAGTTATTGCAAAATTTCTCTGTAAAACTCGACGAATAAAAAAAGACCCGTCCCGCGTGTGCCGTAGATTTTCTCCAACGGAAAGCAGAAGTTTGCCCGACACACAAGCAGCCAAGTTAGAACACCGATAAAATGTCAGGTTTAAGACCGCTTCTTTAAAACTGAATTTTATGGTATCGCTAAACATGTCCAGCTTGTGTTGAAAGTAAATCTTGGGCGAGTTTAAAAGGCAATAGAAGGACTGACGGCTTTGGAACTACGCGATGCCTCTGCTGATAGTTTTGTCGAATGTTCGTAGATGGATATGATGCTTGCGCGACGTGGTCGCAAGCGAATATTTATCCCGAGTATTCACTGTCTATACAGGATTCGGTTAGTTTCATCCGAAATTAGATGCATACGCCTTGACGTCGATGTGAAGATCATTTGCTAGACGTCGCGGAATAAAACTTTCGAAAATTGCACAGCCTGTTAATGTTTAACATATCTCCGTTATAAAGTCGAAAGAATGAAATTTTTCTGTACACATAAACATTATCTTACAAGCTTCGACTACCAACCGTAACACACACGTGCCTATGCGGAACAGTTGTGCTACATCGAAAAGAAATGTTAACGAGTCACAAAGGAGTAAAGCGATTCAGGATATACTTAACTACTCGTCTGTTCCTCCCTTCACGATACAACGAAGAATACAAACGCATACGATGAAATTATCTCGTTCCGAACGAGAGGACAGGGACAAATTATCGCGTCCACTTGTCCCCGGTGCTCGTTACGTTTGTAAATAATTGTTCCTACGAATTGGCATTGTCACACAATTTTCAAGCAAATACTAGTCCCCGTACACAGTACGATATTATAAAATTGCGTTCACGCAAGCCACAAATATACTTCGATTTTAAACGCCACTAATTTCCTTATCTAATATTAGATTCAACCACTTCGGACAATAATAATTAACAGCCAACGAGGCGAAATACTTGGAGAGTTGAATGAAAGATAGATCGAAGGTGCAGAAGGGTCGGTACATGGGCGCGCGCGTTTTCTCAACAATCGCTACTAAATACCGAACAAATCATCAGCAGCCGAGTACACGAATACCTTAAACGTTCTGCAAACGATAAATTACTTCTTACCAACGCGCCACGAAAGAAACATAATAGTATCTTATTTTATGATTTTACATTCGGGACACGAGCGTCAAGATACTCCGTTAAAATAGAGATAGTACGAATTTTTTTTTTACCAAATTCAAGTTCAATCGGCAAATCGGAGAGAAAATATCTATGCTCCGGAATTTATTTAATTAACGCCGCACGCTATACTGGCAACGGTGACGCTATGTTAACTCTTCAAGACTGTGACCTTCAAAATTTCTCGATTAACTTTATAATACAAGCGTAACGCGTTATTCGATATCTGACGATAAAAACAAGATGAATGCACTGACTGAATGCTAAAGAATTTTTCATGCTGGCATAACAAAGAGAAGCTAATAGTACTAAGTGTACTGTGTGTTTTGTGCGTGTATTTGTACGTGTATGTGAGAGAGAGAGTGTGTGTGTGTGTGTGAGTGTGTGAACCTGTAAAGCTTGAATGCCAGTTCAGAGAATTCAGCGTTTAAGTACAAAATACGATAAATATATTATGTATCTAAGGTGGCTGAACGTACGAGTGCCGAAGAACGTTTCACATTAGTGCTCTGTCGATGACTACTTCTACTTTTATCCCCTCGCGAGAGTAAACCCTTTGCAGTTTCTCTGAGACTAGCTCTTTGGTGGTTACTAACGTGTGTACGGCTACTGCTGTGTGTAAGAGAATGGTGATTCACCACCAGAGATGCAGAGGACTCACCAGATTCCCCATCTTCATCTCCGGTCGTGTCCCCAGTTGTGTCGCATTCGCTGCTATCCGCTTCGCTGGATTCACTGGGAGTTTCTTGCCCTCCCATCCCCATTTGTATACTCTCCCCCATTCTATTCGTCGTCGTTGGATTCGATTGCGATATACTACCACCCACTTTGTGCATAAATAAGCTGACCTGCAACAATCGGCGCGGCTCCAATAAACTGTCCGCTGCGACTCGAGTGTCGCGCTTCTTTTTTTCACCTTAATTGAACTTACTTTCAAATCTGCACTGTACGCTTTGTGTAGTTTATCCTTGTGCGCGTCGTCCAAGCCCCATTTATCTATACTTAAAAGTAGAGTGTGTGGCATAGGTCCGAGACTGGCCAGTGATCCTGCTCTGTGTTTCATATGAGACATAACCATCGGTAATTCCATGGTCGAGCCATCGCAACTCAGTGCCCTTCCTGATCGCTCCACTGGTAACTCTACGGTATCGTATTCCGGCGTTAAGTAGTCTCGCACGAAGAATGTGTTGAACCAAAAGTGAAACAATTTCTCCTGCGTGCGCGGCAAAGAAAGCAATGTTAATTGTTACGTTAGAAAGATCCGAGTTGGGCGGCGGAACAAGGACAAATACCTTCCGCTTCATTTTAGGTCTATTAAAGAAATCTACTCGTATATCTCCCGTCAGCGCTATGCTATGCTTTATGGGGATGCAGATGTTATGCATTCCTTTCCGTATCTCCACTACGTCCGAGCTAAATATCCTTTTCTTCGACTCAGATATTACGCAATGCAAATCTGAAACATAGAGTATTGCAGGTAACCGTATAGGACGTTTAAACTTTTTAATTCGTGCCGCGCGATTCGTTGCTCTTACATCCTTGACCTCCATGAAAAATTGGCGCCGGATCCAATTCTATCTTCTGTAACAACAACGTAACTGGCTGATAATTCAATCCCTCTTTAACAAGAGTAGCATAGTAATCCACGTACCTCCTCTGGGAAGGTATTGTCACCCCTTTCCTAAACAAAGTAACACACCGATCAGCCCAGGATTGGTGCGGAAGTTAACAGTAGCAGAACAACGTTCCTACGAATTACCTATCGTGTGTCCTTTTCGTTCCGTAATAGTTTAGCGCTTCTGTGGCAGTGAAGAATTGTTTCGTGTGGAGAAGGTAACAGCAAACCATTACGCCGGTTCGACCTTTGCCAGCTTTACAGTGAACTACGGCCACGTTCTCTTGGTGCTGAGAAAGCCACTGATGCACGTCTTCGCAAAACGGTTTGATTAGATCCAACGTCGGTGGATTATGATCATCAAAGGCGTAAGTGGCTACTCTTTGCTTAAATTTCTTAAAATCGTAAGATCTCTCTGAACATCTAGGGGCACAAAGTATTCTGGAATTACCTTACCTCGTTCTCAACGTGAAATCGTTACATAACGCGCGATACTTACAGATTGTAAATCTTATAATGATCTTTGTGTTTAAATTCCAACAGTTTAACAACATCGTCTATGTGATTCCTATATACTCCTTCTAATTTCTCAGCAGGGAAACCCATCGCGATTAAATTATCCCTTATATCTGTTATTAATATAGATAGAGTTAAGAAGTACATAGATGAAATTATATTACGATAATAATAATAAATCGAAAGTACTGTCGGAGAGTTAAAAGTATTCTCCGTTGTACTTTTATCGTTAACGTCGATGATCTTAGCAGAAGGATACACGTAAGATCGAGATCAAAGCCATCTTCTGTGAAGCGCTTACGACGTTTGCTCACAAGTCCCTTGATTCGATTAGTCATCTTCATATTACTGATAGTGTTGGCCATGCTCGGCTGACTATGCTTCAAATCTTCTATCTCAATTTGAAAGAATTCAGTCTCCGCTTCTTCTTCACCGCACCTTTCTTCTGCTTCCTGCTTATCAAATAATTTTTTAGCCTGGATGGGAAAAGTATTGAAGTTCCTATTATTCGACCTATTACGCTGCATTCGAAATACCAAGTACTAAACGATACGATCTAATTTACCTGTGGCTTACAAGCCGAGGCGTCACAAGAGCCCAGTTCTGGTCCTCTTTGTTCCTCCAGACAAACATGGAGGGGTGTTACTGATGCTGAGATATGCTCTGAGATTTTATTATTTAGCCTGCTGCCTGTAGGTCTCCTGCAGGAAAAGCATATACCCATCAATTCCCAGAGCATGTGTCCTCTCTGTTATCCATCTCATCAAGCTTTTATTCTTCCTCCACAACGGTCGGCCATGTACTTGCGATTTGACATTAATGTCATCGCGACCGTTACTAGTCGCGCGATACTATTAGTATACAATTCGCACAAGGACGAGACTCGGTAGATCCCAAGCACAATGCACAACACGATACACAGATGGACACCATCAGACTTTTGTACAAGCTTTCGAAAACACGAGGCGAGAAGAAATGTTTACCCCGATACTTTGCTCTCTAACTAGTTTGCTAACACGAGAACGATAGACGTTTGTCGACCCAACACCGTTGCTAAACAGGAAACGATAGTAACCGACGATGAATCATCAATAAATACAACGTACATAGAGATCCATGTAGCAATACGTTACACAGGCATCGGCAAGTAATACGAAAATTTTCGGTGAAGGTGAAGGTGAAAAAAATGAAAATAAACTGATATTTCAAATCGAACGTTAAAGTTGTGTCATGTCGTTGGAAATACTGCGAACTCAGTCTTTACGTTGTTCCACGGGGAGATCCAAGGTACAGTTAACCAGATGCATTTTCAGTGTTTTATGAAGGTAGAATTACGTAGAGTCTCGTGTGCTGCGACGAATTGGAAACGTATAGGTATATGAAAGCGGTCGAACGATTCGGATTTCATGCATAAGATGATAAAAGAAAGGAGGCGAAACGGGGGGAAAAAAAAGAGTGACGATAGTTTCGGGCGTTCGCGTTCACTTGGTAACGAGTTGGTTATCGAGATAACATTACTCGTAAGAAAACGCCGCGTAGAAGCGTCGACGAAAAGTTAGGTTAAGCACCATTCGCGATACATCCGAGAAGCCACTTAACACCACGGTACATTTTCATGTCAGTTTCACTGATCCACCACCGTCCACGGTCCCCTTGATCAAGTGTTCACATGACGTTCACGAGGAGGCTGGCCGAGACTTGAGAGGAATCGTTCGTGACACCATACATGCTACTTGATGCTACTCTATCGAGAAGCGAAGGAGCAGTGTTTTCTCGCGTCTAACGTGAAATTCAGCCGAATGCTTACGGAGCATGTTCAACCGCGATACAGCGGCACTCCCAATTACGGTGTATCTCTAAGGAACAACGTTAATATCAGCTAAGATTCCTCCGGGGATCTTGCCAAAGTGGTTTTCTGTACGATCTAGTTTCCGTGGGATCGTCAGATCTCGCCTGTTCCGCGAAGACGGGAGGTGCGAATTCGTTTAAAGCTCTCCATTCGCCAGGTAGGATCACAGTAGGATCCCGATAGCACAGTCGCGTTGTTATCGTGTCAAAAGTAGCAGCACAAGTCTGACCAGGTCTGACAATGAGATCGGCGTGTTTGTCGGGAAGAGATAGGTAGAGAGCAGCGGTTTTCAGATGCGTGACTCGGTAGAGATGCACGTAGAGAAGGTGTGCAGATATTCTATGTGTAGCAGCACCCTTGCTTTGACAACGCACATATATATATATATATATACGTATATATCGGTATATGGACGCATTCGCGCGACACACATACGCACACACGCACACTGGCACACACGCACACTCACCACCAATGCATAGGATCATGCACCGCAGGTGTTGCAGAACAGTCGTCCACTCTGCGAACGAACGCCACGATGCTCTATGCTGGATTTTACGGGCGATCGTACCGGAATCCGGCCGCTGCCGTCGTTCTTCTTCTCGCGTTTAATCGCATTTCTTCGTCGAGCAGTAAACAGAGCGAGACCGAGCGCAACGGGCAAATGACCAAGGAGTTACGCTTAATCAGCCAAAGGGAGTACTCCTCGTAACATCCATTTCGTGCACAGTTTACATCCGATATGAAATCGAAAGTCTCCCGCAGCCACCTTTGTCACTAGCAGCGCCATTCACAATGACGCGTTCGGTACCGCGCTCGATTGAGCCTCTCTCTCTGCCGCCGTTGGTTACCGCGTTTGCCGTTTACCTTCGCTCCCGTGAAAATATCCTTCTCTCTTCTCGCCTGTTCACGGTGCGCCAGCGACTTTACCGTCGTAGCTCACCTGTGAAAATTAGGATCAGGGGAAGGGTTCGGAGCCGGACTCGCACAGGCTTTGTCCTCCTAGAAGTTTCATTCCCGGAAACTTTCGCTACTGTTCTCGCTTCTCGAGTTCTCGTTACTCGCTGCTCGCTCCTCGCTCTTCACTCAGCCAACTCGGACGCTCCGTTAGTGTCCTTCTCTCTGCGCACGCGCCCTCTCCTTTTCCCTATATTTTTCCGCTCTTTCTTTCCACTTACCAATTGTTCGCGCGGAATCACCCGAATCGCAAACATTAAATCTTTCTTCTGGCAGGCCTTCTTACGCGCCCGCTCACAGCGGGCGAATTAATCTTTACAAGCTTCCCAAATCTTATTAGTAATAAACCAGCAATTCATTTCAAAAGTGCACTACAAATTTCTTTGATGCACAGTGGTGCGCGAATTCAGAAAGACTATAGTCATCTAGTGGCGATTACAATCAACTACCACACCACATTTCGTATCTCTGTCTTCCTCTAAATAGCATTCCCTCTTTGTCTAATACCTCCATCACCGTCGTGAGCACCTATTAAGACAGGAGTTTTACCGACTGCCAACGTCTACAGTCCTACAGCAAAACTTGGCAAAACGTTGCGTGACGTTTGAACGAAATGCGTAATCAGGAGGGGTATTACAGCTTTTAAAAGCTTTTGATAATTACCTATTTTTACGTAAGCTTTAAGCCGAAAACTGTTACTAAAGATTTATATTGTCAGATACGGCTCTAAAAGTGTTTAAAACTATTACTAGGGAACGCATAATTCTTTAAATAAAATGAGTTGTTGCCAACGACTGCGTCGTATTTGTTCCAGTAGTGTCGAAAAACTGTTAGTAATTAAGTAATTATGAATAAAATAATTAGAAATATCCCACATGAAAGTAACGAAGGGTCAATATTTTAAGAACCAACTGCAAAAATACATCAATTATTTCTAGAAAATTTATAATTCGTTCAAAATCGTAATATGCCAGAAACGGTTGGTTTAGCATTTGTTCTAAACAGATAAAAAAAACTGTAAATAATTAATTATCAACAAGATAACTGAAAAATTCACATAGGAACGCGACCATGGTCATATATTTACAAATGCAGCACTAAAAGTGTTCGAATTAATCGTAGAAAATTGATAATTCAAATAAGTCCCTGAAAATGAGGTTACATGAAAGAACATACGAATTTGTTTATTTATGCGATTAAGTTTACAATCGAAGCTCCTAGGCCTCTTTTATAGGCCCTACTAGATATTATGCAACTATTTTCAGCAACAAAATTCTTTACTTATTACTCTATAAAGCCTTCGAAAAACTTTATTCCGGCGTTGAACGCAGAAATGCCAGCGACTTATAGCGGCGAAACGTGTAAACTAAAATAGGCGTTAAACACGGCATTTGGTTTCACATTTAAGTTTATATTGATTTATTAAAATAAAATCAAGTTTCAAAAATAACCCACAGATTATTTTTTAACGGACTGTTCCTATTCTAAAGATATAATAATTTCACCTAAGGCGTAGTAAATCAGCTGGCTGAAATGTCTGTAATACTTTTAAGTGTTCCAGAAATTTCCACAGATCGCGTGCTCTTTGTTAGTGGTTTAGCGGTCCAAAACGTATCCAGTCGACAAGTGATCGTTGGAAAGGGAGAAACGAACTCTCGAGAGTGATACGAACCAGTAAACTTTTCACAGTTTTCGTATTGCTGCGTACAAACAGTTATCGAGCACCGATTCTTCTTGTTGCTGAAGTTTTCGTGAATTTTACTTGTCAGCTCTAACGAAAACGATGTCGGCAAAAGCTGATGAGGTACGCAACAAACTTACTCGTGCCACGGCAAAGTATTGTGCTACGATACTTTGTCGCAATGTAAAGTATAGTTTATACAAGAGACCAACTGTTGCCTTTCTTTGTTTATAGTTAAAATTGGATATCGAGGAAATCAATAATTTAATTCAGCACGCGAGCAGGCAAAGGAGCAAAGATGTACTGGGCCTTGAAATTAGAAGATTGCAGACGGAATTGATGAAACTAGACGAAGGAAACAAAGTAACGTCTACCTCCACTAATACAGTATCTAATGCTTCCGACAAATGCTACGAAGTGAAGCTAAATAACTATGGTTGGAACCAATCGTCCGCGCGACTAACGCTGTACATTACACTAAAGGATGTACACCAATTGCCCAAAGAAGCCGTGATCTGTAATTTCACTGAGAAGTCCTTGGACTTATGCGTGCTTAAACTAGATAACAAAAACTATAGACTAACGATCAACGACCTGTGCGAAGAGATCGACGCGGAACAGAGTAACGTGAGAGTCAAGACGGATACAGTTATTATCACTCTCTTCAAGAAGGTAGCGAAGAATTGGTCGCACGTGACGGCGGTGGAGAAAAGGATCAAAGAGTCGAAGAAGAGTACGGTTCCAAACATAGGCGAAGATACCGACCCTGGTGCCGGTCTGATGAACGTCGTGAAAAAGATGTACCAAGAAGGCAACGATGAGATGAAAAAGACTATAGCCAAAGCGTGGACCGAAATGCATTAGAGACGTACAGTTGAACTGTCCGATTATTTTTAAGTTCACATATACGCATAAGTTTATTATTCCATAGATTTTTAATGTACAAAAGAAACCCAAATTTAACGTTACATCCGCAAATGTAAAAACGAGCGATTACACATCGTCTGTGTATGCAATGATTGTTTTATTCTCTGTTCGCACTATTGTCCTAGTGTACATCATTATTTATGACTGTTTACAATAAAGAATGTACAAAAGAATCTTAAACAACTCGCTTATTTTCTTCTCGAAAATCGGCGATAGATTTCCATGGCTGTATCGCGATGATTAGAATTCTATTTTCTATATATCCTACGTATATGTCGAAATATTTAACGAACATCGATAGTATCGTGATAATAACATAGCCGAAGTAACACGTTTTCTTTCTATTACGTTACTTCCACTTCCATAATGCAAGAATTAACGAAAATATAGATCCAAATTCCACTGAATCGAATGCTTGGCTTGTTATCAATAGGATTGAGAGACTCGGTAGTATAATAATCTTGGCACTTATGTAACCGACTATCGTAGTACCTTATAATTGACATGCTTTTTAATTAAATATGCCACAATAAAAAACCATCAACTAATAGCGTTGATGGAGCTAGAAGAATACGAGTTAAAAGAAAAAAACATTTATTTTATTGATTATAAAAATGGCACTTAAAAGCTGCATGTTTTATGCGTGTATCAGTACATGTACAGTATCCGAAGAGTCTATATTGTTCGCAGCATTTAATTTTCATGCGACAAATTAATTTATGTTTAAAATATATACAGAGTGATTTATAAGTCCATGGTAATAGAAATGAATCTGAAACGACTGAAAACAAAGAATTAAAAGATCCCCAAAAATTTTATACTTGTTTTGGTATGTAGATTCAGCCTTTCAGAAATATCGACACATATTTATGAGTCATTCTGTATACTCTTATTTAAAAACGATACTTAGAATAATTCGAATTGCTACCATTTTCATGGTAGATACACACTGAATACATTCTTAAGAAAATAAACGTATACTTTATTTTCTTAATAATCAATATTTCGAAATAAAATCGTTGTTGCGATTCAAACATACTCATGTCGTTAAGTATGAAACCATAATGTTGTCGGTCAATCTCTTTACACAATTTTCAATTAAAAATCACAAAAATTAGACAAGACTTAATATACATTTATTCTATTAAGTATTTTTAATAATATTAACTATGATTTTAGCTCAGCCGTTCATGAATCACGGGTATAATAAATCTAAGAGAAAACTATACAGCCGTAATTATAGTATCTCCGAATGGACAGCATATATCAATAGAATTAAAACTTGGACCGATGTAGAATAGTAAATAGAAATTGAATCTTATCACAGTGCACGAATGGTACTAATACTGTCTCGAACGAAAAGCTTCTTCAATATCATAATTGTTATTGTATTTTGATTCCTACTTATACCGAATGAGTCATTTCTCTAGATGTATAACGATTTCCCAGTATTCTTTTAATTTCTTGTTAATGCAAGCTAATACAAATGGCTTAGAGCTTAAGGATAAGAAACGCAGGAGTGTAAAAAGAATGGAAACTCTTATACATCGAAATAGTCTAAATCATTTAGGAAACTTATTAGTCTTACATAGAAATGCGTATAAGTGAGTGGAAGCATGTAATAGACGTTTGGAAATGGATAAAATATTATAACTAAAATACGTTTCATGTAATTTACTAAAATGATTATATACAGGGAGAAAAAGAATCGGCCGCGCGTGTTGCTGCGTTACTAATCAGGAATTCTACCCATATCTTTTGTTTATTTTTTCCAATCAAGCTAGCCGGGTTACTGGCGGATTCTTTCTCCCTAAGCTTAACAGCCAAATGGTTGTCGCCGAGATCTGAACATTAATACTTAAGAAACTTGTGAAACGCATTTAGATTAAAAACTATATACAATTTAAGGATTAAGATTATTGCTCATAGCCAAGAATCCCTATCTCTATAAAACTTGTTTTATAACGCAATCGCTGTCTTATCAATTTCAAAGGAACATAAAACCTATAATAACTTCATACATGTATAAAATCCGTAAACTTTGTATAAAGGTACATCGTGATTTGCATGCATTTATTACGGTAAAGTTTACTATGTAAAATTGAAACTGTTTTGAATAGAAGTCTAGAAGATTAAAAAATAAACTTCACCGAAATAAAAGTATAATTACTTTCTAATTTGGAAAATTAAAGGCGAACCCGAAGTAGTTAGTAAACAGCAAGTGAAAATAATAATGGCACCAAAGTTATCCGAGTATTCTCTTGTGCATAGTTTTACACAAAATGAATACTTGATAAAACTTACAAAACTAATCGAAACTAACAAATAGAAAGTAAAAAATACATAAATTAATCTTTGGTATCCAAGGTAGGATTTAGTTACCATTACATTTAGGACGATGAGATTGTTAATCAAATTACCATGGAATGATTGTTCGACTCTAGGAAGTAGCAGTGGTACTCGAAAATTGTGCTTCACGACTAGTCGCGTGAAAGACCTCCATCATAACGTTTCGTGTCTTTTGCATTAAATGCTCGATATCGTTCGTGTTTAATCCCTTTGTCGATATCGGTGGTAATGATGTTATAATAACTTGACCTTTCAACGAAACACGTACACGTACTTAAGTAATTATCCATTCTCGGATGCATATTTCAAGAGTTATCCTTAAACAAGTGTACCCAGAACACTTACCGGAATCAAATCTTTTCTCTTCCGAAGACAAGAAATAGTAAGAAGAAAATACAACTGGTAATATAGGTAATTGTGAGTTAATAGCGACATGAAAGGCACCTTTTTTAAAAGGATGAATCTGACCAGTATTGCGCCTAGTGCCTTCAGGAAATATCCACAGTTTAATCTGTGCAAGATAAATAAAAGTGAGTAAACACACTATCAGAGCTTAGTTACGTATCATTAGAATACATTCGGCGAAGAGAATTACCTTCTTCTCTTTAATGTGGTCTGTGGCGTTATTGATAACCGAGCGAGCCTTCTCCGAATTCATTCTATCTATAAATATCAATCCGCAAAGCCAAGCAGCTAGGCCGAAAGGCCACGCGTAAAACAGCTCCTTCTTTCCTACAACTGTGCACTTCTCCATTATAGGCCATATTTGAAACATCCCCATTACGTCTAAAGAACTCTGATGATTCGCGACTATTACGCATGTTCTTTCTTGCTCTAAATGTTCTCTTCCCCTGAGCTCCCAACGTACTCCCAACAAGTTACTAACACAGGAGCATACAGACGACGCTAGTCTACAAATACAATTTATACAATGTTTTCAACAAACCAGAAACAACGGCGTGTACATGACTAAAAGAAATCATATTAATGATGGCAAAATAATTGTTATGTGACGAACTAATATCAAATTTACGGAATGCGATGATGTCTACAGAAATTAGATGTTTCTATGAAACCATCGGTGAAACTGTTGCTCTCTCCCTTCTATAAATTCGATCTTGTTGGCTATATTACGATTAGAGATTATTGTGCGAAAAAGGAAAAGATTGTGATTATTCGCGACCGTGAGTATGCATCGTAACGATTATTAAAATAATTATCCGTCGCGAGGGAAGTGATTTTTCTCGTTTCTTTTTTTGTTTTTTTTTCAGAGTTTGCTTTTTCTGCGGAAAGCAGCAATCGATTTTGTAATTTGAATAAATTCGTAAGTTAAGCGTCAAGCGTGTGACCATTTGCCGGGTGCATCGTGAAACCATTCGAGCGATTATCACAACCACCGCTCCCCGTCACCGCTACTTCTCGGAACTGCTGTCATACTATACTCCAAGTAATTTTAGAAGGAACTTATTCGCGCATGTAGAATGAGCTCATTGGCTCCGAGGAAGCGTTTATTTGGGGTATAGCCAATAGTAACTTGTTTCGGCACCAATGAGCGCAAACATGCGCAGAACCGGTCTAAACTCGTCGGTCGGCAAGGTTCCTTCTAAAATGACTTGGAGTATACACCACCATCGTTCAATAAATTTATCTTAGATACGTGCGATCCTTTGAGACGAAACAATGGAGAATGAAACATAGTTAATGGCGAGAAAGGAAAACGAAATGAAGCATAGGAAGCGATAAAGATGTGTCATATTCACGTTTACAAAATTACTTGGCATTACTAACATAAAGTTCTTTACGTTCCGCGGACGTAACATCATAATTGGTAGTAAGGTGACCGAGTTAAGCATCACGTATCCATAGTAGAGAAGGAACTTGAAATAGTAACGGAAGGTCCTGCTCATCTCGTACAGGAATGGTAACACAAGGATGAAACCGACAAGGATCACCTCGAAACACGATGGTGCCATCTTTTATGGCGGCAGAGGGTGGTTACCACACGCGTAATATTTCCTCGCTACCCACGCGACCGACGAGAGTGGTTTTCTGCTTCTCTGTACGATCGTGTAATATCGTAAGGCTTCGATCTAACGTACTAAGGAAGACCCTCTACCGATGTCCATCCACTCACATCCACTACTAATAGATGAACGCTTGTAACGTGGCTCGTTCGCCGCGCGACTATAACAAAGCCCACCACACTCACACACCTATATATAGTACATATATACACGCTTCGTTTCCAACACTTATGTCTCTCCTATGATTTCTCTCGCTACCAAGCCCACTTCTCGATCCTTGACTAGTTAACCCCTGACTACACTGACGGGGTACGAATTATGTCGTTTAAATTTCATTCATTTCAGTTAAAACTTTTATCAATAAAAGTTGGGGCACAAAACTACCCCCTCGGGTGTAGTTGCGAAGGCCAGATTTGGCCGGTGTAGTTAATTCCAACGTCTCCCTCTCGGCTGTTTACGTTTCGCTTGACAGCAGTGTATACTGTATGCAGATTGACGATAACTGTATCGCTAGATATCAGCCTTGTTTATCGAAAACCTAACCGCATGCGTAATCGTCCATTGCACTCTGTTTCTCTTTGTCCATGTCTCTATCTCCCACCCTATCACTTCTCACTCCTTTTTCTCTTATCAGTTTTATTTCATACGGTTCTATAGTAATTAGTAGATTACTCGTCTTATTGTTCTTTATTTGTTAAATACAACATTTCGATTCTTTATCTCCCATGTCTCCCCTAATTATCTACTCGTGATTGTAAGAATTTCGAATGTTAGAAGCAGGGCCCGATCTATTTAGGGGGCGCAAACAGGAATTTCTGTTAAAATTAATAAAAAAAGTCAAATTTTTTGAAAAAGCGGTGAAACTTATAAATTGTATTCAAATCACCCATATAATTACTATTATACTAGGGAAAGGTGCGTACCTGCATCGAAGATCTTTACAAAAAATTCACTCACCGTCAAAAATGATATTTTAAGATATAAAATAATTATTTATAATTAAATATAAGGGGCGGCAGAAATCATTTATGTCCAGAATGGCGGAAGAGTTAGATCGGTCCCTGATTAGAAAAATATTATATTTTCATTTAAATTTTTTCGTCAAATGCAATTATTAATTATCATATCTTAATGGACATTCTCACTCTTGGTCGTGAATATTAAACGTATTTTATTAATTCCCGTGCAATAATACATTCTTACTTCCAGGCCGTTTCTCACAGTTTGAATATCGATCAAAATATCCCGCCGCTATTAATTGGATAGTTTGCGCGGGAACTAACTAGAGGCACAAGAGTTTCAAATTTCGCTGATGAATTCGCGTGCATGTGGTATAGCATCGTATAGCTAGGTTAGTTCGTACGGAGTATCGCACAGTTCTGCCGCATGGTAATTTTTCGACTCACGCAGGTATAATTTTCATTTATACTTTAAAACGGTATTAATAGAATATGGGCACTATGAAATATTCCAAGTTCCACCCTACTCATTAACTCAATAGGTACGTATAGTTTGATTAACATTCAAATCTCCAAACGCGAATCTACCGGTAGACTTCATTGTCCCGCTTACTTTCAGGCCTCAGGACTCGGTGTAGGTTGCATCGAATTTATTTTGCTAGTCTCAAAAAGCAACAGCATTTTCAATCGAGCAGTAACAAATTAACATCGAAGAATTTTAATTTTAACCGAACTTTTACAAGGGAGTTGTACAAGGAGCACATAATTGTTAGCAAGCAATTTGGCAACTCCCAAAGATGCAATTGAATTCACAGAAACGCGAGAGTACCGAAATTACGCTCTTGTCGTTACTGCTCGCACGAAAACGACCGTGTACACTAACACAGTTGACAAAGGATTATTACGAAATGGAGGGTGGCCATATACCTTGGAGAGAATTAGGCTACCACTCCCTGTTGAATCTTTTGCAAAGCATGCCAAAGTCTGTGTTCATAGATCACAGAGATAATACGATTCTTGTAAGCGGTATCGCGTCTGATAAGTCCAAACATGTTAGCAAGCTAGTGGCTGGTCAGAAGGAGCAGAAGCACGTAGTTGGGCGAAGATTATATAAACCGAGCCATTATTACCCACACACGGGACATCAAAGGATTCATATACCAGCAGAGATATTGGCCATGATAATCAGTTATGTTAACGAGAATCCAGATGGCGTAAACAAGGATTACGTACTTAAGGAAGTACAATCGCACATGCCTTACACACAGATTTCTATGAGCGACATGGAGGAGCAACTGCAGAAAATATCGCACCAAATTTATCAATCGCACAATAAGATCTTTCCGGCGCAAAGTAAGTCGAACAATGTTTATTCGAGCGCAGCGATAGTGACTGCTAGTGGAAACGAAGATTCCGATGGTATGATAGACGACGGCGACGAAGATGATTTTCAATTTGTACCTTCCGGTTACAAACCCGATCCATCCCAGTCAAAGGCGAACGCGAAAAATAAGTCTACGTCTAACTTCATAAAGGAAACTGTATCCAAGTGCCAAGATCAGGTTCCGCAGGCTAAAGCTGCGCACCAAGCGTCGAGGGTAGAGACTGACCAAATTAATTCGTGTAATTCGCACGATTACACTTACGACGACGCTGATCAATCTAAGATGGAGCTTAATAATAATGTAGACAATGAGAATTATTTTGATGGGAAGAATGTTGATATACTTATAAACGAGAGAGTTAAATTTCGACTAGAGAAGCTTATTCAGAATCATCCTGAGGGGATTTGGTGTGCAGATCTCCCGGAGAAGTACTTGGAGGAATATAAAGTTTCTCTGAATTACACGGAACTCGGTTTTAACAGCGTTAGGGAATTTGCGTCGCAGCTGCCCGAAACCTTTCACTGTGTACAGCCTTACGATACAGGGGATTTCATGCTTTACTACGCTAAAAGAGACATACCTCCGAGTAAGTCAAAGGAGAAACAGAAACTTACTCTCGCAGAAATGCACAATATTTATATGAGAGATGAGGAAGATGCATTGCCGCTGTCATTGGTAAGTGATTATCGTTCGAATTAATCTTACAAAGATATTTATTATTTGCACAAGCCTAACGAGTTTTTAATTTTCAGACACTCGATACATGCAAAAGATTAATACCGGATGGTATAGTAACTATCGGAGAGTGTGTAGGTCAACTGAGCGTTGCAGATTTATTGAATGTCGAGAGGCCTTACATAGAAGTGGTTGTCGTCGAAGTATTTAGTCCGTCGTTCTTCTGGATACAACTGCGCAAGAAGCAAAAAGCATTCACGCAATTCATGGATGATCTACAGTACGTAGAGTTACATTATCGCACGCGATACGGTTTAACTATGGACGGCATTTATATTGCTAATTCCTTTTTGCAGTCATTTTTACTCGAGGAAACAGGAGGACTATGTAATACCCCCTGTTGTATTAGAAAAGGGCTTAAACTGTGCGTGCATATACAACGAAGTATGGCATAGGGGTATAATAACGACAGTAAATCCTGACTTACAAGTCACTGTAAGTATAAAAGAATGGCGTGAATTGCGTTGGTCTCGCTCCATATAATTATTACGGATAATTTATTGTAGGTGATGTTTTATGATTACGGTACACTGAAAACATATCCCCCAGACGCAGTTTTCTACTTACATAGAATGTTCTCTTCTATACCAGCACAAGCCATACCATGTGGTTTAATTAATACGAGACCGTACAAAGGAACTAAATGGTCTCGCAGTGTTACCCATCATTTTGCAGTAAGAACGTCACAGCTGCCTTTGATCGCGACTATAGCGTCCATTAATTCAGAGGTGAGAATGAAATATACTTAGGTATCGCGTGATTAATTAAAAATCCTAAGCAATTGTATGTTTAAAGGAAGTATTGATTTGTTACTTATCGTTGTTACTATGATACAGGATAATTCTATGATGGTAACTTTGACCGACACGTTAGGGGAAGAGGACGTGCATATCAATGATTGGTTAGTTGAGCAAAAGCTAGCCGAGCATGGAAAAATGGTTTGTATGAGACATCGAAATTTTCCATTTCGTTATTACTTAGAATGTCAAGAACGTTTTAAACAAAAATGTGAAACGTCCAAAGCTTCGAGAACGGTAGAGCAAAAAGAGTGCGAGAAATCAGCACGTTCTGGGAACTATTCCAAGAATGCGGTAGCACTGTATAATTTAAAGTCATCGTCTACGAACGATCTTCGTAGAGCAAGTAGTAACGACGTACGTAGGTCCGATATTCCTCTTGAAAAGAGCCGCGAATCAACACTCAACGTTACAGAGAAGGCGCCGAGAGCACTAAAGTCTTTGTATGAGAAATTATTAGATATTAAGCGTAGTTCTACGTCTTCTAAAGACAGTAGCAAGAAAGAACGTAACGATACTGCGGAGGGTAACGAATTTTCAAGTTCTGATTCTGCAGCGAATGATACTGCGAAACGAAAATTCGGTAAAGAGTCTTTCAATAACAAGGTAGAGAGTAATAATAACAAATGTGATGTATTTACTTCGGATCTTACGAATTCGAATCACAAAGAAATTAATGAATGCGTGGAATATGATATTTTAAAAAAGTTTAACAATATTCCAAGAACGTATGCCAATCACTTTAGTACACACAATTCGGAAGACGAGCTGGACGAGCCGTGTATAGGATCTTTCACTGATAAAAACGGTAAACAGTGCGAGTTAGAGGAAATAGACTGGTCTACTATTCGGGAGGACATGGGAAAAAAGCAATGTGTACCGCAGCAGCTCGCAACTAAAAAAACATACAAATCAATTCCAACAGAACGAGAGAATATTCCACTGGCTGAAAGTTCTTTTCTAAATGTAGTTCGCAACAGCGTTAATTTCGCTTCACGGGACGAAGATATACGTTGGTCGCCAACTGGAAACGTCGATAGAAATCCAGATGTATCTCCGGCGATATTGAAAAATATAAGAAAACGCGCGGCAAGTTCCACAGAGGAAATGACAGTTGGTATTCCTCGGAAAATATTGGAGCTACTAAGAGGAAGAGAATTAACCGAGGAGCCTGTTGAATCCACGAATTCTGAGTCGACAAATGCGTCTGAAAATTGTATAAACGAACCACTGTCCAGCTGTTCATCGCAAGGGATTAGTAGTGTAACTGCCGATGCTTCGAGCTACTCGAATGACGGGGATACAGTTTGCACGGAAACCTCTCAAAGCAATTCCGGCGATTGCGCATCTCGGTTGGAGAATGATTATGTACGCGTGATACCACGTACTCCTAAACATAAATTATTACATAGGTTATTCCTGATGCAGCAGAGACTACACGATACATCGGAATTAGATTCGGATGATCTGAGCGCTTCAGACTTATCTGTATCAGCGCAAAAGAGTATGAACACCAGCAATGAAGAATCTAAATTGGAAGATCGCGGAACTTATGTAACTCTCGATGAAAGTATATCAAATGTATCTTATTCGGAAATTAACGGCAAAGATCCTTCGCCTTCTAGCGAGGCGGAAGATACAAACCTGGATGTGATAGAATCGTCAGTATTAGCAGAAGAATCCGTACCAATTCAGGATCAATCAGCTCTAACAGAAGAATCAACTTCGTTGAGCACATCGGTATCTACGGGAGAACCAGAAGTTCCACATGAAACGTTCGAGGAAGAAGAATCGATCGAGGAATCAATCCAAACAGAGGATCCATTATTGACCGGAGAAACGATATCGTCAGAACTGGTACCAATTAGTGAATCGTTACCACCTAACGTAATAACTAACACAACCAGCATACCAGTTTTCAATGACATGGATTTGGAGTCGGATTCAGACGAGTGGGATTTGCAAGTTTCGGTGACTGATATGTGCGACCTTCTTAAAATTGATAGGAGTATCGGGATGAGTAGTCAAATGGTACAGAAATCTGACGAATGCCTACAGATAGAAGAAATACATGATTCGAATCCCGAGGATACGAATATTCTAGAAATGGATCAGAAGAGCGATGTTTGCGAAGTTACACGCTCAGAAGATCAACTGGCGAATAATGAGAAATTCAATGAAACTCAGAGAGTTGTGATAGATGTTGAAAAGAATTTGGGAGTAAACGATAAAGATAATTCCGGTCCAACAAACACTTCGTTAGTACCTTGGAAGTCACAAGGAAAGGCGAAAACATTAATAAATATGTTAAAGAAGGTAAAAGTAATGGGAAATCATAGACTTCATTAATCTTTGATAACGTGTTACGTTGAGTTAATAGATGTATACATAGGTCACGTACACTGCGGCGTGCAGTGTACCATAATACGAGGCATTGAAAATTTTCGAACTTGAGTTAGTAAAAATTTTTCTTTTCAATGTGGATTATCAGTGGCTCATATCATTTACATGTCCAGTGGCGGATTTAAGGGAGAAAGCCAAGGCAGCAATTACTGTTCGGTCGCCCGTTAAATCCGCTACTGTACATCTCACATTCCATATAGTTTTATATTTGCAATAATACATTTTCTCCAGTTCTTATCTTTCTGCTACGTTGTGAACGTATTAAAACGCTGCCTCAATCATACAGTGCTACTACGTGTTTACCGCATTCTTTGCTGTTGTAATTAATTAAGTTTTAAGTATTATATTTTTGTTATGTAACACAACGGATTATTTTTTAAATATTTGGGAAAAATACGATCTTTATGTTATCATGATACTTGTACTACATTTGCATTTACATAATAAAAGTATTACAACAAGAAAATCAGCTTGCGTACACTTTACTCTATACCAGTATCACATAGAGTGGTCATTTTTCCCAAACTACTTGTACTTCAGATAGCGTGTATTACATACTGTTAAGGAGACACATTTCGTTCATGGAATATCACTTTATTTGATCTTCTCTTTTTCTTAATAGGGAGACAAAGTTGATATGAGCAATATGTTGCTCTACGTTGAGGAGAATTTAATTTATTCGCCCGAGCAATGCTACGAGGAAGAGATCGGCGAAGATAAAAGTAGCAACAAAAATTCAGAAGAAGAGGCCGTCAACATGCCTCTGGTATCGCCGCAGAGTACCTTAAACGATAATAAGAGCTTCACGTTTCCTCCGGAAGTCCCATTATGCGACGAACTGCAAAAGCTGCCAGTCATCAGAGAAGAAACCGTGCAGGATCAAATTTTAAAGAATATTGCGATGGCTGTGGCGTCTCCTTTATCGCAGACTAACACGAACCCGTTCTTATACGATGAAACGACCGGCAGCCAAGTTGCAAACGAATTAACGCCGGAGACATTCATACAATTGTGGAATGAGAACGTGAAATTACAGATGCAAATAACGGCAACATTTCACTTACTCTTCAACAGAGCAATGAAATATCCTGACAGCAACACGGGCGACAATCTGATAAAGAACGAACAGATCCTGGATATGATGCGCAATACGATTTTGCACCTTAATAAAGATACGCCAGCATCGGCAAACTTGACGACGACAAATAATTCAAGTACATACCCAGCCACCATTCCTCCAATCACAAACAGTTATAACGATGCAAAAACTGCTGCTACGAATTACGGTTTCATGAATACCGGCTATCCTACTGGGAGTTCCACGTTTACTGATGCGAATCAACAACAATTACTGTACAACGCTTCGAATTATAAGAACAATCTTAATCGCAGCAATTCTGCCGATTTCTTTCAAAATAGTGGTATCCAAAATTCAGCCAGGAACTTGGCTCCGATGTATCCTAACTCTGTTGTGCCCGTAGATAATAATGTTGGTGCAGCGAATGAATTTTTAGTAGACGAACGAGCACCGGCGAAAGAGAATTTTACTCCACGGTTCGAAGGGTTCAATACGCAACTGAACATAGGCTTAGACGGTCGACACAGTTATCCGAATAACGTCAGCACCGATTTCCCGACGCCCTCGAATAAATCTATTAACGACACGAGACTCGTGAAGGATACAAATCCTTTTAGGCTTATGTTAGCAGGTAAATTACGACTATCAGATTCAGACGACGAGAATTCATTAAAACCTAACAACTTGGTGCCTGCTTCGCATAGAAATGCCGAATCAGTTGCCGAGCGTAATTCGATCAATTTTGAGAAGACCAATACTAACACCAAACACCCAAACCAAGATATCTTTGACAATCTTTGTAACGAAAAATCGTTCGATTATTATCAGTACTTCCTTACTAACAGTTCGAGTAATGTAAGCAGTAATAATTTACCTGTAGTAAACACACAGTCTCAGCCTACTAATTGTAAATGGAGTTTAGACGATGTTACCAGTAATATGTCAAGAATTATTATTAACAATCCGTCCACAGTGCACAATATTAATCTGGCAACAGAAGTTGGGAAACATACCGAAAAAGATAACGGACATTTACTAAATTCGAACACTTACAATTACGACGCATTCGCACGTGCTCCGTATTCCGAAATTAGTCCACGGGAGTACGGGGAGAAACAAAAACAAGAGGAAAGCCTCGTTTTAAAGTCCTGTGTTTTACCGCCAAGAAAACCCTTCGCTGCTCATTATAGTGACTCCATTCAGAAAGCAAGCGAGCAAAGAAGCTATTTCACAAATGATGCTTCCACTTTCAATCAGTCTTCATTCGCACATAGGAATATCCTTACCGTCACAGATAGAATACCTAATTGCCCAGCTGCGAAGGAAAATCCTATATCTTCCTCGTGGTCACCGCTTAATAGTTTCATACCACCTGTCTCGATTGATCATATAAATACCGACGAGGGGTATTTAACTCGGCCATCCACCTCGCACACTTCGTACAGATCATCCCCATTAGCACAGGTGAATAATGAAGTAGAGCACGGCCAACAATCACCTGCTATAAATTCAAATATATCGTGGGGCACGCCGAACAGAATGTGGATGAAATCGATTGAGAGTCCGACTATTATTCAACCTGAAAATTGGGCTAAAATGAACTGCTTACTTAAGAAAAATGATAACGTAAAAGTGGCATACGATGGAAGTAAACAGCAGAACAGTAGTGAAAATATATGTATAAGAAGTGCCGCGGAACTCCAAGTAAATGATTTCTATTCGCAAGAGAGTAAATTGCAGAACATTTGGAAGTCTCCTGCTGCTGAGGAGCCTGCATACATAGACAACAAATCTACAATTCAAAGCGGTTCATCTCAAACTAAAAAAGTATTTGTCCAAGTAATCGGTGCGTTATGCTTTAATTCGTTAGTATACAATTATACAGTATATTTCGTTTCTACAATATTATTCCCTTTTTATAGAACTACCCAAACGAATGATACACGTGTTTCATCACGAAGGGGAAGGATGGTTATTATTGGATGAGTTTGTTCAAGCATTTACCATATTTAATACAATTCCGTACATGTTGGAATTTTTGAACAGAATTAACATACAAGTGCCGATAACAGAAATTGATAGAACTCAATACTTCGTAGAAATGTTCAAATTAAATGGGTAAGCATTATACACTTGTTGAAATCTGTACTTGGACAGCTTGATAAGCATAATTGTTTATTCTAGTATCTTGCTAGACGCAACACAGAGTATAATATACGGTACTAATAATCTTCAACTAATGCCATTGCGATCAACATTGAAATTATTAAAGAAAATGAAAATTATATCTGCGAAGGATATCGACGACGCAGTTAAAAGAGAATTTACGAATCAAGTTATGCGCGAAATCTGGGTAAGTATATAGCAATATTTTTTTTATAACGCTCAAATATATAAGTTTTAATGTACACCTTCCGTGTATTGTCGTACTTTATTTTGTTTTAGTTCATCATCAATGCGTATGGACAATTAAAACATCGTATCGAAAACGAAGGATAATTACGATTTACTGGTTACATGATCTTTGATAATATGTAACTAAAAATTTGAGTGTTAATTATTAAAGAAGTTACTATAATATTGTTTACATGAATAACAGCGTAAGAAAGGTTTTCTTTGTTTTATGATACATTGTGATATTAACAAGTTAGTATCATATTTGATCATGTTAAGGTGCATATTGTACACAACAAGCAGTTTGTTAAGTTTTATTTTTAGTTTCCGATCTGGCGTTTTGTTTGGGTGACAAAATGTCGACGACACATGTTTCCTATATTATAAACGATTACTATTAAGACTGTAGGTATTAAATCGATAGTTCTTTTTGATCCTGTAACTTTTCTTTCCTCGACACGATGACGATTGCACCGATCTTCATCTATACAGATTATTTTTATACTTACTGACAAATTATTTTTGTATCTACCAACAGATTATTTTTGTATTTACCAAATAAATTGGTAGGAGCCGAATTTTAATGATAATATTTATGTAATTTATACCTGAATAAAATACGAGATAATCGAAATACGTTTACAGCCTGGTATACTTTTGAACCTTCGAGAAGTAATGTTTCCGGTTTGGCGTTCGTATTACCGGATGTTGGACGCGCCATCTGACGCCGGTTCGATGCAACTCTGTCGAGAGTCGAGGTACGTAAAAAACAATCGTAACTTCGAAGCCTTCGAAGCGAACAGTGCCGAGGTGCGTTTGATAGGTGACATTTTTACGTTTCCGCTTTTGAGATTACACGCTAGTAAAGCGTTAATATTTCTGTGAGAGATAATGGCGGGCGGAGATTCACCGGAAGAGAAATTGACTGGATTGTCGAAACACTTTAATAGCGTCACCGATCGAGGTCGTGCAAATGTAAGTAACCTCAAAGTCTGCCCTCTGATCCGCAGCTATTTAATTTGCTGCGCAAAAATCTTCGAGCCTACGTCGGAATTTCGTGCATCCTGAGCGTATTGTTTCTTATTTTACAGGTAGCCAAAGCAACGTACGCTGGCATAGCGCTCCTGGCCATCTACTTCTACTTGAAACCGAAGAAAAAGGCCGTAAACTGATCCGGAGATAAAAGCTGATAGACGTATTATGTAATAATAATTTCTGTACAATAAGTTTGCTCTGTTGAGAAATAAAATCAGAACGGTCCTCGCTGGGATCGTTGCTCATTGCTGTCTCGTCATTTATTTTCGCAACTACACGCGTCGTACAGTCGCGTAAAATGTTGCAGTGTAAGATGCTTTATTATCACCTGTATATATGATTTATTTCTGTTTTATGTGTAACAACCTCGTAGATGTACCCGAATGTGTAACAGGAATTATACGTATTTATCAAATTGAATAAATTGTACAAACGTATGATCTTACTTTTTGCATCTATCGAGAACACGAACATCCGAAGTTACTCTTACGAATTGAGAACGGGAAGCGATTGGTGATCGATGTGAAGTCTGGCGAAGGAATAAAAACGGAAGTTTTCTTCAACGATTGTACGTATTCTCTGTGATCTAGAAAGTTTGGTGTAACGGCGAGCTGATTTCTTTGGCGGAATATGCGAATGAAAGGTGGCTGACTGAAAGAAAATGTTACAAGTAATTCATGGAATTTATTTTTACGATGACATACTTTTTATCTGCTATACATATATGTGTATAGACGCATATGTAATCTCAAAGATTTCCAATATAATTGTAGCTTGATAGAAATTTCATGACTAGAATATAATGTATATTCGTGTAGTTCATGTAATTCGTTTATCGTATAGGTACGAGAGCGTTTCTTTTCCCTCTAATTCTAAATTTTGATATCCATACTTTACGGATGATAAAATTCCGCAAGGAAACATTTCTCGCAAAAGAGTCCCTCACATTTCCGATTTAGTGTCTACTAAAAATTAGAACAGAGTATTTTAAACTTCGATATTTACAATTTATATATACGTGTTATTCGTAACGTTTGCTTCTTAATTGAAAATTTTCGCATTGTCGATAATGCATCTCATCGCGTATAGTACGATTAATTTGTTCTTTAGCGGAGCTTAAGCCTGAGGCAGAATATAAAAGAATTTAAGAGATCTACTTAATGGCTTCAGGTACACGTTTGTATTTATTTCCGAAATGTTAAGGTGTACACGAACTTTAAGGATTTCTATTACATTTCATTTCTGTTTCCGATATTAATACGAATTTCCTTCGTCTGTATTACACCTTAATATTTCAGAAGAACAGGTGCGTCACGACGAACATATTTTTGTGTGCCTTTATAGTCTTTACAACAACGTCGGGCATATGCAATTAATATCTCAGAATTCATATACGACGAATAAAAATTCCAAAGCTTGTGAAAATCAACGAATCTCTAGTTGACTCGAATTCGATAATTATTTGCATTTGCTCGATTATGGAAAGGAGCGCTAAGGGAGACTTATTAATACTGTATTCGCGCGTGGAAAAGAGGTTCAGTTTTTCTAAACGTCTAAGGATAACCGGGAATCTACATTTTTTGGTCGCTTCTCTCTCTCTCTCTCTCTCTCTCCCGTGGTTTCTCTTCTCTCTTCGAAAATGAAATCGACGTCACAGATCTGGTTACCCATGGAACGAGGGAAAGTCTTGGTGTCGCGTTGTAACATATCAAAACTACATAGTTTGTGGACAGTATTTACAATTCGCTAAAAGTACGGTGCAATATCGAGGACGCGTTTTTACACGAAATTGTCTATATGTACATTAGTTCCATGCACGTGTAAAGTAATCATTCATCCTGCATGCTTTTACGGTGTGACAATGAATCTCGAGTAACTTGATACGCCCCTTTATTACAACCTTCGTATCTTACAGTATTCGGTAATCAGTTTGACCGTTACAAAAGGCCCGTTCGACATCGGTACGGTCAGGATCAACCTTTGACGTTCGTCATCCTGTTCCTAAGTCATTATCACATTGCGAGTTCCAGAGGAATGATAACTGTACACTTGCGGATGAACGCACACGCGTTCGCTTTAACGTTGAAATGCCTTGCATACGGTATATACACGATGAAGCAGTCGCACGATATATGTATGTGTAATATGTTAAAATGCATCGCATTTCGGGAGTTTCATTGATCGCCAAATGATATTAAGGTCTCGCTGGATGGCGCAAGTTCTGTCAGAGTCATTCATTGAAATTTGAAACTGAACGTAGCTGTTTCCTAAGAGTTAGGGTAATTGTACTCGTAGTTGACAGTGTACCAATAGTTGACACTTTTATTTTCAGTCACGAATAATAAGCTTTCTATTAAAAAAATGTTTTTGACTAACACGCTGTTTGAAAAAGTATTAATCAAAAACATTTTTTTAATGGAATGCTTATTATTCGTGACTGAAAACCAAAGTGTCAACTATTGGTACACTGTCAACTACGAGTTCAGTACAATAATAAGCTTTCTACTAAAACAATATTTTTGACTAATACGCTGTTTGAAAAAGTATTAGTCAAAAACATTTTTTTAATGGAATGCTTATTATTCGTGACTGAAAACAAAAGTGTCAACTATTGGTACACTGTCAACTACGAGTTCAGTACAATAATAAGCTTTCTACTAAAACAATATTTTTGACTAACACGCTGTTTGAAAAAGTATTAGTCAAAAACATTTTTTTAATGGAAAGCTTATTATTCATGACTGAAAATAAAACTGTCAACTATTGGTACACTGTCAACTACGAGTCCAATTACCCTAATCAATCACGGAGGTACGCGAGACTCGTAAGAACTGGCGGATCCACGCGAGTGTAATGAATTCTGAAGGATTCTGTTCCTAGAAGACTTTCTTATTTTATCTTATACTTGTACGGTGCGCAGAGGAGCGTCGCACTATCGTCCATGAGTGGCATGCTCGACCATATCGGAATTAGATTAACTACAGGGCTGAATCTAAGTCTTTTTTACTCCACCCGTTGTGGCTGCTGGACGTCCTGGACATCTGACTGGGGCTTCTGACAGGACTCCTCGCTGGATAATAGACGCATGGTCCCGGGCTGGCTGGTCTCCCCGAGCCTTTCAGACTCAGCCGCATACTGCCGTTCGAGACATTGTTGTTCCTGCTCATAGTGCTGGACCTGTTCAGGTGATAATGCCTGATGGAGTTCCTCATCTCTGTGTTGGTCACATTGGTGACGATCGACTCGGCGTAAGTCTGGAACTCGGGGCTGTCCCTGCCCGGGCCGAACAGCTTCGAGCTGCAGAACAGCTTCAGGAATATCCTCTTGAACTTCCTGCCGAATATCACGTAGATGATGAAGTTGATGCTGCTGTTGATGGTGACCAGAAAATTGCCGGTCTGCACCAACCACAGCGGCGGGTCGTTTAGAAAAGTCTCGTGGATATTCGAGGCCAGTGGCAGGATGTTGCAGATCAGAAAGACGATCACCACGCACAGTAACATCGTAGCCAGACCGATCTCGCGCCTCTGATGACGGGACAGCTGCTGCAAGTCCCTGTTTGCCTTTCTCACCTGTAATCAACACGGATCTCTCGCAATTAATTGTACTACCGCGCTGCGTAGCTGCTAGCTTCGGTCTAAGGCTCCAGTGCAATCGGTTGTTTACTCAATTAGCGATACCCTCGCCCGTGGGAAACTTGCGAGGGAACGTTAACGACGCCCGTAGAAGTCGACGCGCAATTTTGACGTTGTTAGTAAGGTTCGCTAGGAAAGAAAAGCTTTGTAATTGATTCCCCGTTCGGCCCGTAGCGCGGGAACTAATGGCCGTTTCTTCTTCCAGGAAAGTCCAAGCGTGCGCGCGTGTGTGTAAAGGGATGAATGGGACTGGAGGGAAGAAGGAGGCGGAATAAAACTGTGGCCGCGTGAAAATAATTAGTGGCTCCCGGGTCGCAGCGGCGGGCAAAGGAATAGGAATTGTTCCCAGGGTCGTTGGTTTCTTTATTTTTCGAAAATGTCCACCTCGAGTAGTGCGAACGGCTGTAGGTGTCTTTATTGCCAGCCACCAGTACCGTCCTCCTTCCGTTTCACCTACAATCCCGCCCCCTTTCTTTACCAAACTCTTCACGGTGCCCTCTCGCAGCCAGCTTTACGACGCAATTTGACGAAATACTCATTTCATTGGTCATCGGAAACGAGGGTAGGAGACACCCTTCTACGCGTCCTTAATACATCCCCTCTTACTGTCCGACACTTTGCTTCCGATGTCGTAAAATGGAATAAGGATATAAGAGGCGACAGGTCCCGTTTCTATTCCCCGGAAATTGACAAGGTCGCGTGAAAGACGCGGGAGTTTCACGAGCTATACCTTCGGACACCGCGGTCGTTCAGATCATCCCCGGTTCTCCAATTTCCTCGCGACTCCCGCGACGTGTCTTTCGCATTACACCCCCTGAAAATATCGGCGGAACAAACTATTTGCGTTCTGGCAATTCTTATCTGCGATTCTTACGGTAAAAGAGCTCGCCCCGAGGGATTGTTTCCCGTGGCCAGCGGAACGGATATTTCTTACGCGGGCCATGGGAGAATCGGCCGAGACGGTGCAAGGATTTATTTGGCCACGCGCCACCTGGGAAATTGGTCCAGCGCCGGTGAACTGAATCGTGCGAATTGCGCCGTGTACCTTGAATCGTTATAAAAACGAATTGCTGTAACTGTGACAAAACGAGGGGCCGTCGCTCGCTGCCAAATATTAATTCAATAAAACCGCGCGCTATTTACTCCGGGGAAAGTGGATGCGACACGTAAGTTTCCGCGCTGGTACGTTCAGGTTCTCGCGAACGTAAAGGGAAAAGGGGCCGGGATGGAAAATCGGCCACGGCTTTATCTGCACTTCCAGCTGCAGCTATAAACCGTGCGCTCTGTACATGCGAATTACGTATGCGACTGTAAAGTTCGCGTTACGCACGGGCGTGGTTCGTACACGTTAAGCTTTTTCCGACAGTATATGGTACGAACTGCAAGGTTTTACGGAAATCGTGGCTTCATTTGTCTCCTGCGTAATGTAAACGCGGGAAAGATACTGTGCTCAGTATCGACTAATGGAGTACTTAAAGGACGACTCCACCTTTCTGGCGGGTGCACATTGATCGGGAACAGAAGTAATCGCAATACTTCTCGATACCGAGAGGAATTCGCGTGGGAAACGTCGCTAGCCCCGTTATCTCGAGCGTTCTGTCAAGGCACCAAAGTACCCGCTGCAGCTCGCGAGTGTATTTTTATTCTCCACGGCTCGATTCCATGAGAATGGTAATGGGAATGCACGTTGGAATCGAAGGTGCCGTTCTGTGAGTCATTCTCTTCGAAATTATGGATATCACGGAACTGGGTTGCGGAGAAAAACTTCCTGCCCGTGCTTTCTCTCCCTCCTCTGTTTTCCCGCTCCGCTCATTACATATTTGGGTCGTACCCGAACCCAGAGTGTCGCCTGCATATAATCTAAATTCAAGTGCACGATCTCGCTCGTTTTTCTTCCTCCACCGACCCCGTTTCCCTTCGATTCTCAATGGGATCGGAAACACAATCGTCAGAGAGTAGACTTTAACGTGACGAAATTTTATTTAGAATTTCGCGTGGCCGTTCTGCCGTCGATTGCCGTCTAACTTTAAACGGCTGCTTCTTCCACGCGCCGCTAACGCCTTCGCCGTGTACAAGAAGACACACGGCGCCTGGAATTCCAGACGGTAGATCTTGACCGGTCTTGCTTACCCGTTGATAGATGGCCGCGTTGAAGATCACCAGAGCGAGAAAAGGAAACAGATAGCAAATGAAAAAGTACATCCAGTGGACGTAGAGGGTGACGTACAAGTCGTTGCTCCTCAAGTCTGCCGGGTACAGGCAGTATATCGTGACGTTGTACTTCCAGTGAACTTCCGTGAAGAAGTCCACCTCCCAGAATCTATGGGGAACACGCGGGAGAGGAGCCATTATTCGAACAGCAGTCCATCGGCCGAACGTCGCGGCCTACGCCAGACGGGAAAACACTTACTTCGGTAGATTGTAAATGAACGAGAATATCACAATGATCAAGACAGCCAGCTGAGCTCTGCCGTACGTGCAGAAGGATCTCGCTTTCAGGGGATGGCAGACAGCGATGTACCTCTCCAGCGTCACCGTCAGCGTCAGATACACCGTCGCGATCTGCGCCATGCACGACAACGGATAGAGAAACCGCACGATCTTCGGGTAGACGATGAACTTGTAGTCGAACAGCAGGCCGGTGTACGCGTAAATCGCTGGCAGGCCGTAAATCAATATCTGAAAAGGAGCGTGCGGTTCGTTAACGTTTAGTTCCCGCCGGAGTCCCGATAATCGGCGCCTGTCGCGGGAACAACGGGCCGGCAGGAGTTTGGAAGTTAGAAGTCAGACTCGAGCCGCGACCAGGTTGAAACGAATCTCTAATTGAAAATCTGGATTAACGCGACTCGATTGGAGGATAATCGGCCGAGCTCCGGGTCCAACTGGTTCCCAGCTGCTGGGCATTCGAACGGAGAATGCCCGGGGCACGTTGTAACCGCTGGCTGGGTAGCTGTTTGGGCAACAACAGCGTATCCAACGGCGAACACCCTCGGGGATCTTGATATTGACCTCGGGAAATTCATTTGGCGATGAGATACCGTTGCGGGTTTACGTAACGCGACGATGGAACGGCAAGGTATTTTCTGCGGGTAGGGTGACTGTACCTAATATCGCCAGTGTTCCTAATATCGCCACCCCCTATATCTCGCAAAGTAAGCGCTAAAATTTATCGGTTATGCACTCAATTAGAACCTAACAATATGCAGGAAGACATACTGTAATTGCAGCGTCATGTGATCAACAATTACAGAAAGGGAAGTATTTTACTGAATCTTAATAGTGTAAAAATTTATTGGACTGTCACTATTTTACATCCCATTCGGAGAAGGTAAGTCTAATAATTCCGTAAATGCAAGAATATCTACTAGAAAAACCTAATTAATGATGTAGTTAAGGACTGTAATCGATTCAAATAGTTTTTATAATGAAAATAACGTTTTTCTTGTAGCAGTATGTGTGTTCCCAATACCGCCTACCGTTAGAAACATTTATACAGCAAAAATAATAAAAGCCCATGTGAAAATGACTTTATTTGTCGAATGTGTACATCGGAACGTAAAAAATAAAATACTTTAAACATCTATATTTTTTAAATTCTATATTTTTCTTATAAAAATAAAATCAAAGCTGGATAAAAATACATTTGTAGTGCAAGAAATAATAAAAGCACGTGTGAAAATGACTTTAAAAACTCATATATACATGAATTAATCAATATTTCTTGAGGTGGCGATATTAGGTACACTTTTTTCAGGACCCGATTTTTGCATGTCTCACGTTTTTTGAGTCCTAATTAAAAATGTCTAGGTTTCAACGATTCTAACTTATACTACATGAAAGATGAATAATTTCTCTTTACTTTGAATCAAACTGCATGCAAAAATATCAATTATTATTCAATTGACAGCGATTTAACTTTTGCCTGGCGATATTAGGTACAGTCACCCTAAACAACTGGGCGGCTCCTCAAGATCAAGAGGATCGCTTAACGCGCGAGCTGGCGTCTTAATCGCCGTAGCCGATCCCGATAATTCCAGGCTCGACGGCGATCCTTGGATTCGTTAAAGGGCGAACGCGGGTTACTTAGAGAGGCTGCAGCTTAATTATTCTCCCCGACGTCGTCCCGCAACCACCGTTAACGATATTTAAATCACATTCATGCACGCCGGTGAAGTTAATTCGAGCCTGTTTCGCTTCCGAGTTACGAGTCCCGCGGGCTTTCGCATTCGACTGGAGTAATAAATTAACAGAGGCTTGTCATCGCGTGCCTCGAAGCAACTAAGTCCTCGAGAGGCTGGGGGTTAGTTGTAAATTCCTGGCGACAGAATGTTCACGCGTTCGAGCAATTGTGAAATAATTCTCGCGTGTGTTCCACTCGAGCCTTACGCTTTCTCGCAATTGAATAAGCCTTTATCAACGCTTTACGCGAGGACTAACGAGCTTTCCTGTTAGGCAGATAATGGCTGCTGTAAGCGTTGAAATTTTTAGTAGCTCTAAAGAGTCCGCGTCTTTTAGCCGCTGCCGGGCCAAGCTGAGGGAACACTGGCAGTTACTTAACATGTATCAAAGGAGGAAGAAAAGGAGAAGAGTTTGATGCTTTTTGACACTTGTGCCGCGATCACAGAAGATACAATGTGAAAATGCAGAAATGTTCATTTTTATGTTATACTACCTAGCTTTAATACTCGGCTCCGTCCGGAATTTAGATTCTCATTTTATAGAAAGAATTTTTTGTGGAAACAGTCATATTCGTCTTCATTAGCCAGCCATAATTAGCTGGGATAGATTTAATTTATGTAATTTGTGGTAAATAAAGACGAATTATTATTATTATTTCGTCAGCCCAGGGTTTACCGTTCGAAAGTTCTTAGGGGACAGATAAACACACAAACATATATACTTTCCGCTTTGTAGTATAGGATAACAGAGCGAGGTGTGGTAATCTCGGGGTGAATAATAGCTGTTGGATGAAGGAAGAAGGGAGAGGATGCGAAACTATGCGAGAGAGGACCGGGGACTTTGAAGCACCTAATTGAAGACTGCACGGAAACAGAGAGACTAGGATTCGGTATAGAAAGGGTATTAGAGGGGGCGGTAAAGGAGGCATAATAGAGTGGCTGAGAGAGATAGAAAAGAAGTTTGAAAGAAGAAAAGAAAATGGAAAGATGAGTTAGATTTTTGGTTTGTGCGATGGAAGGAGTGTCAGAGTGGGTGGATGGACGAATGAAAAAATTGTAAAACCAAGCTCCTTTTCAAGGCCGTAGAGGCTGAAAAAAACCTTACCACTCTATCGATTTGTTCTACTTTTTTTATTTGTTTAGCATACATTTTGGACTGTGGTATTTATTTAATATGCATATTTTGATGGAGATTTTAAAGCTGTATAATACCCAGTTAAAGTTGAATTCATTTAACTGACGAACAAAAGTGTTACATGATACTGAACAGGGTAACACATTTTTGGGGGCGACAAAGAAGTTAGCACGTTTAGTAACTTGTTAGGTTGCTCGACAGCAAAAGGTGCCGCCACAAAATAGAATTTTTTATTAATGATCAAAATTGGTAAATTCTTGTTGGCTTTAAAAGTGTGTTGTCTTGATTAATGCTATCCCACACAGCACCATAACATTGCAGCAACGTCTCTGCAATATTGCGGTGCAAGATTGCAATGTTGCAGCATAACATTGCAGAGTCGTTGCAGGTTCAGTCCTATGTCCGCCTTCGCAATATTGCGGGTGTGTATTGTTACAATGTTGCAGCAGCATTACAAACATGTACTCCTGCAACGTTCCGGCAATGATTCTGCAACGAAACAGCAAAATTGTGGCAATGATCATGCAACTCTTCAGAAATATTGCGGTGCGAGATTGCAATGTTGCACCGTGTCATTGTAGGGAAGTTGCAGAGGTTCACTCCTATGTCCGCCTTAGCAATATTGCAGGAGTACATTCCCGCAACGTTTCGGAAATTTTACAGCGATGGTCCCCACCGCAACGAAACGGGTAGTGAGGGACGCTACGACATGAATGTGTGCAGAATCGTAGTAGTATAACGCCCGTGTGTCATTTTCTCATAGAAAATATTTTTACCTCAGGGGGATTCGAACCGAGGACCTGTAGAATCGTAGACGAACAATTTACCGCCACAGCTACAACCGCTGATTGATAAGATTGCTTATGTATTTGAACTTATACTCCAACCGTGCAAAACTTTAAACTCAAATTATTCAAAAACGAAGGCTCATTTGACAAACCTATTAGGGATTTTTAACACTGCAGGTGCGGACTTTAACCCGGTGTCATTTTAGGTTAGGTTGGAAAGTAGTCTTTAGACTAAACCTTTGCATTTTTCTTTACATCTCTCTTTTCTCTTGCTTGATTATATAAACGTGTTTGTGCAATAAAGACGTTTAATAATAATAATAATAATAATAATAACTTCACGCATTAAAATATATAGTATCTACTCTATCTAAACAAATTAAATTCATTTTCAAATTTCTTCTGTAATGTAAATTCATGTACAAACAACTCTCACAATAACACTTTGTTCATATCTTCAACGGCCAACGAGAAATTCTAGCATATCCAGTTAAAGGAAATATGCTGTAGAATCTACTCGACGGCATATTTCAAATTTCGTCAAAGTCATAGTTGCTTTAGAATATTGCTGTACTGTTTCTACAATATTTCCACTACAGTATTGCACGGCAATATGTAGGCAATTTTGCTGGGTCGTTGCCACTGAAACATTGCATATCGATGTGCGCGCAATATTGCCGAAATATTGTAGGATCGTTGCCACTGGGACATTGAACGTCGATAAGCGCGCAATATTGCAGAAATATTGTAGGATCGTTGCCACTGGAACATTGCACGTCGATGTGCGCGCAGTATTGCAGAAATATTGTAGGATCGTTGCCAATGGAATATTGCACGGCAACGTTCTTGCAATATTGTAGGATCGTTGCCAATGGAACATTGCACGGCAACGTTCTTGCAATATTGCTGCAATATTGTAGGGTCATTGCCACTCCAATAATGCACGGCAATATTGCAGGAACGTTCCTACAATATTGCAATGCAACCTGCAACAACACAATATTGCAGCAACGTTCCTGCAATACAGCTGCAACGAAGTGTGCTGTATGGGATGTAGGGCTTTGGTTTGTTAGGTAAATAAGTTCAGCCGCAACTGGGCTTTATACAGCTTTTAATTCTCTTTCAGAATATGTATATTAGACACATACTGCAGTTTTGAGTTGATATTGAAAAGCGATAGAAGTAGGGTGGTTCGAAAAATTGGTAACTTTTTTGCCCGCTGCTGTGCATGATAATAAAATATTGCGAAAACGTGCCAATGTCCCATCAGTTTGCGGTAATCGTTTTAAGCGTCTCTTAAAATGCGACAGGTATGCAATGGACTTACCGCAATAACAATTAGTATCGTGTCACATCTGGCGAGGCCAATTAGGAGGTAGTTGATCGACGATTTCATCTGCGGCCTCGATAGAATGATCATTGAGATCGCGTTGCCCAGGATGCCAAATAGCCCGACCAGATTCACCAGCACTCCGTAGATGATGAAATCGAAGAGGCCGCTCGAATTGATCTCCTGTTTACATTCGAGCGGCTCGCCCACGCTCTCGTTGACCGACGAGTTTCCCGATAATTGGCCGACATAGTAGTAACTGGTCGTATTCAAGGCCCCGAAGCTCGTTTCCATCGTTTCCAGCTACCTTCCTGTACTTTCTTTGCCTGCCTCTTCATCAGCGTGTTCCCGCGCCCTGTAGAGACCTTCACGTTACCATTTTTCCACACTTTTCCGTCTGCTCGATCGCGCGCATTCGTTTGCGAATCTCCTTCAACTCGATTTCTTCGTCCTTCAGTTTTAGTCCACTATTTTTTTTTGTTTTTTCACAAAGGAGACTGTTAGAGTCTATTCGAGAGACTCGTATCTTTGCCTTCGTTCGTTTCTTCCTTAATGCTTTCCTGTAAGTTTCCCCAAGAGGTTCAAGCTTCTCCGAGGAATCCGAATCTCCGCGTTTCAATTCGACTCTCACTACCTTTTCACTTCGTGAGAGCCGAGGGAGAACAGTTTCGGTAGCATGACGGGGACGTTATCGACGCTGCCCTCCGAGTACTATCTCGCTTCCCGCGACTCTGACCCCCGTCCAGCGCTCCGCTAAATCAATTTCAATTTCCCTAATATCGACGAAGCTTCTGGAGACACACATCTGCAGCGTGTGATTAGCGACTCGAGCTTTCCTCCTGCGCTCGCCTCGAAGCTCTCGAAAAATCTGCAATCAGACAGAATCGAACCACCTCGATATCAATCGCTCGAAACACGCGCAATTATTAATACAGAATTATCAAGAAAAAGCGAGTCCAACTTTTGAACACTTCAATTCGGTGCTTGACAGTTCAGCGACAGCGCTTTTTTTCACCGGCGTATTTCTTGAATGGAATTCAAATAAGACGCCCGGATGTCGCGCGTGTCGCTCGCGTTGCTTCCCCCCGAAGACGGTGCGTCGGGAGACAGCGAACGTTTTCGACCGCCTGATCCGGCGATATCTGGAAGCGGCTCGCGAGAAGTTAATCGTTCCGCGATCGTCGAAGCATCCAGCGTAGACAGACTTAAACGATCTGACGCGCAACAAGCGAAGTCGATTTTCCTCGGGTATCGTGTTTTAAGACGGAGACATTAACCTCGACTTTCCATCGTAAACAGCTCGCGAGTGAGGAGCGCGAAGAGGGGCGCGCTCTACTGTAAACACTGTCGGTAGCTGGGATCAGTGAGAACTTGTCCTTCGTACGGTGAGTCGGCCGACGATTATTTCGCGTATCGGCCTCTTCGGGCTAAGAAACTTAAACGACATACTAACGATACAGTGCCGCGAGTGAAGAAGACACAGTGTTTTATTTACACCAGCAGAGCTCGAACGCCTGCCCGTCTGCCATTGTTTCTCTTGGACGCCACTCGGGTTGAGAATCCACGGCAAACCGGTGCCCACGTGAGTTAGAGATTTTTATACGTTTCCAATGGCGAAGCTTACGCCGTACGTATCTCGATTCGACACTATTCACGTTCGTTTAGGGACGAAAGCTTTTCCATTCGATGCGATAGGTAGCATTTTTATCTGCCGGGCACGGCGGAGTCGGCGAGCATAATTTTTCATTTCGGAGACTCTGAATCGCTGAAACAGAAGCACAGGGCCCGCACGGACGTTGGCGTTAGTTCGCTCGGGCTATCGCTTCCGTGCCATTTACGTCGTTTCAACCGTTGATTGGCATGTTTCGAAGCTGTCGTTAATTTGTCCGTTCCTAATTTCCGCGTCGTCGATTTTGCACAGGGTTTCCCTCTGTGATACCATATTGATTTAACGCGATCGCCGTGCGCCACTGTTTTCGGTGGCCCCGTCGAGTCCCGTTTAAACTCGAAACGTATACGACCGTGATTCGTTGGAAATAACATTGACGGTTGTTTCGCGACAATCAACGGCATTGTCGCTAATGCGCTATAGCGAATAAAGCGACCAGGCGATTAACAGATTAACGGTAGCGACGGTAAGGGAGCATATGCGAGTTCTAGCTTTAATTCTGCGGGAAGAGGGAGAGGGGACGAGGGAAAGTTGGCTAGGCGAGAATCGAATCCACCCAGGAAATCCAACTTGCTCGTGTTTTTCTCGGCGGCTGTGACCGCGCGCGAAACTTTCATTGGGCAACGCTTACGTTCCTAATTAAACTTTCGCAGGGTCCAGGTGCCGTTGTCAAGTCTCGTTTCAGCGAACTTCCTCCCTCCTGCCTCCGATAAATTGTCCCGAGAATTAAATCGCCCGAACGTGGCCAGCCATAATTCTAGCCTCGGCGAACTACCATCGAAACAGCGTCGGAACTAATTGTCCCGCGCGGTGCATCCGCTCTTACCAAATCGTTAGCAAATATTCTCGATGCCTACGATCTTTTATCTTCTTAACGTAGGCCGTTCTAATAACTCAGCCTTCTCGTTCTTCGTCCCCTGCACCCCCAACTATTAATTCCAACCCCTGAAAGTGTCTCGCTAGTGAAAATCGGCTTCTCCCAACGTCTCATCGGCTTAATACATTTCCCCTTGAAGGAAGCTTGCGCGTGGCGAGTGCCCGGCTAGAGAATCCCGCCGAAGACTTTGAGAGAAGGTAGCCGGAATAAAAGAGCGAGCTTCATTACTCGCGATCGCTCGGAATATTCCCGACTAAAGGCGAAACGTTGCCGTGGCGAGCTGATTGCGGATCGCATCTGAACGATGGCCCCGAGCTGGCCGTAATATCCGACATACGCGGGGGGATGGGGGGGGGGGGGGCGGAGGACAGGAAGCCGCTCGGACGAAAACTTTACCGAGGCTGTTACTTTTGCCCGCTGATTTACGGGACCCAGCGTCAGCTCGAATCGCGACTAGCCGGTATGCAATTCTCGCGCGGCATTCTGCGACTATCCCTTGGCTTAGACGACAGCTCGTTTCGCGGCGAATTAGCAGAGAAATTTAGTTGGCCGATGGTTATCCTCGCCGCCATTTCTCGCTCTTCCCCACCCGCTTAGATTCCGCGGCATTGCGTTCCCCTGCTGGCCATTTCAGAGTTCTATTGATTCGATCGCGAGTGTTTGGCACTGATCGATTCGTAATAGGCGATGTAACGTGATTGGTGTGTTAGGCACAGCTGGCTATCGAGGCTCGCGGGCACCGCGCAGGAATCATCTTCTATAAATACACATAGGACGCAGTCTCGCGCTCTAGAGCCGCCAAATAATAGTCGCGAAGGTAAACAATGTCGCGGAGCAATCCAGTTTGTCGCGGATTTTCAAACATCACTTAATCTGGCTTTATCCGCGTGCGAATGCGATCCTCGCCGACTATGGAATACAACGGCACCGTCGGTCTAACGACAATTCAGGCCAACGATCGCGCTTGAATTACGAGTTCGACGGGAACGGGTCAAGCATCCGCTAGAAAGCGTGAATTTTAATGGGACGGACCACCGTGTCGCATAAAGCTCGTCTCGCGCAGAGTATTTCCAATTAATAACTGCTTATTCGATAAGTTTTAAGTGGCTCTACTTTCGTCGGCGAATGCGACGAGTTAACAGGCGATTATAATAATTAACTGCGCCCAGTTGCCCCGTCTCCACTGTATTAATTCCAAACTCCGCGTCCCGTTTGCAGTTTAATCGAGCGACCCCGTAAACTACAAGCGATTCAGCTGGATCGTGACATCGATTTCGGATTCGGTTGCCTGAGACTGTTTGGGAGATAAATTTCTTTGCCCAGCCGCGGCGTCTGCGGGACATAATGGCTGCTGTCGCGGGAGTAATTCATCGCCGGGTGCCGGCGTTGGCGCAAGATCGATAGTATTTATATCGTTGCGTGGAGTAGCTGCATAAATAATAATTAGCCGTCCGGCCTGGCTCGGCTAGCGGCGAGGTGGAACGTCCGATAAATACGACAAATAGGATTCCATTATCGCGGCGAATCGCCAGGCGATCCCTCGCCCCGTCTTCGTCAAGCCGTCTTCGATAAACTTGTCGGATTTACGCGCTCGTTAAACCACTGTTTCCCGAACGCTGCATACCCGCGCCGCTGGGCTTTATCGACGCGCGTTAGCTGTCGCGGCAGCTCAAAGAGCTCGCTGTCGCTCGATACGGTTACGATCGCCGCGGAGTCAGCCTGCCACTCGGCTAGTTTCCGCGAAACTAGCCGAGTGGCTCGTTAAACGGTTAAATATACTCGCGGAACCTCTGCGAAAGGTGTCTGGTCTAAACGCGCTCGCGAACTCGGGGCCCGCAGCGTCGAGGCGCGTACGCGGGGGTTCGCGAAAGAAAATCGCTCGTATCGCGTCGAGGCTGTTGGGTTAGGTCGGCCCCGCTAACTGGAACAGCCAGGAAATGAGATGATACGACCGTCACTTATAAGCAATAACGTTCAAGTGTGAACAACATCTGGCGCGCCTTCTCCGTTACGCAGCTACTATTAGAATCACACTCGCGTCGCAAAAAAAATGCACAGTTCATTTGCACTTTATGCTTTTCGCGAAGGAAAGTCTGGAAGTTCAATAGTGGATAGTTCCTCGTTCGCTCCCGGGCCTTGTAACTCTCTTCCTCTGCCGATATTACCAGAACAAGGCAATCCATACTTTTCTGATCGTCGCAGTTGCGTCTCCCGGTGACACGCCTCTTCAAAAACTCGCCCGCCACTGCAGAGTGTCGCGTAACTTTCTCTGGAAAGCACTACGGGCACCCGCCCCCGGTGGAAGTTGACTCGGCACTTGCTAGAACTCCGAATCACTCGCTGTTGGAAACTTCTACCGGTACACTCGAGACATCCCGCTAGGCGTGTTTAACTTCCCGCCTGTCCATTATTTCTAAATAAACGTTTGCCTTCGCGGCCGCGCGTCATTGTCGAAAATACAGCGAAAAGGCGACAGGCCGGGCTAATCGGGAATGCGAGGGAGCGTGCCGCTGCGCCGTTGAGTCTCGGGTGCTGTTGGAAAGTGGAGTAACTCAGCCACGAGATGGGAATGCGATAAGTAGTAACGGTCGTTTAAGATCAGACGGCGCGTCTCTCCGGCTACGTTGCCCTCCTCTCGCCGCCGATATCGAGGTGAAATAAATTCTCCCCCCCCCCCCCCCCGTGCTTATCAGTCTTTGATAGCGAAGAAGAAGCGGGTCAATCGAGTGTCGAAACGTTTCTTGGGAAGAGAATTCCCTTCGTCGTATTCCAGCGGTCTCTCGCGTTCTTCCGCTCGCGAAAACGAATCTATTGTTTCATTCGGACCCCGACCACTCGCTGTCTGCGCTCTCGCTTTATTCCTCCCGATAAACCGGCGATCCAGAGACGATGGTCCACGGTGCGATGGCACGTGGATTATTTTCGGTACGTCGTCGCCGAGGTACTCTTCGAACATTTCGCCTCGTCACTCTTACGCACGACCCATTTTGGAAATAGACGCCGTGCGATCTGCCGGCGACGCACCTTCGACCCGTCCACGGTCTCCTCCCGTTTACGGAAAAGGCTTCTTCAAAGGTCGCGAGACTTTCGGCCTGTGTAACCTGTTAACTAGGCCAAGTGAGCCGAGTCGCTTGAAACGTGCCTCTGCGCCGAGGCGAAGCTAGTCAAACTCGCCGCGAAAAATCTGCCGATTACCCCGCCGCGGGACGATTAAACACACCGCTAACGGAATCAATTAATCCCGCCGCAATCGTGTCGCGGCTACAGCTATCAGCGTTCCTTGATACGTTAAACAAGCCTCTCGC
Source organism: Andrena marginata (assembly GCA_963932335.1). Classification (NCBI taxonomy): domain Eukaryota; kingdom Metazoa; phylum Arthropoda; class Insecta; order Hymenoptera; family Andrenidae; genus Andrena; species Andrena marginata. The sequence goes on from OZ010660.1 coordinate 2,807,085, forward strand.
GAGGTTCGTAAAGATTTCGGCCGCGCTGTGTTCAAGCTCGAGTTTACGTCCGCAAAATTACGACCGCGGATGATTAATCGATCGTAAACGTCGCCGTTGAACGTGGACGCGAACTCTCGATCGTCCCGGCGGGCTCCGAGCGACGGAGATCGGTACAGCTCGATCGCGTGGGCCCCTCGCGATTGTTTACGACACCCCCTCTATCGGAGGCGATCGCGGAATCTTCGCCCGAAGCTAGTCGAGATCGGGCGTTACGAGGCTTCTGTCCAAATTTCACAATCGCCAAGGACGCGCGATCCCTCGTAGAACGCGGGCCACTGTTTCGCGGTAAAATTAGACAAGGAGTTCCTATAGTTGACTCAGAGTTGAAACGAGAAGGGGGCAAAGCTCGAAGCCCGAAGCTACACGTATTTTTAGAGGGCTGGCAGTAACGAAAGCAACAGCTGACCATTTTACCGAGCCGACGATAGGTTTCCCGACCGTGTCACTGGCGTCTGCCGCTCGTTTTCCCGATTTCTTCCATTCCCATCCGACAGAGATTCCTGTCCCACGTAATTCGAGTAACAAGATTCCGGCCACAGTTTTCTACGCGCTCGGCGAGCGGCATGATTTACTTCATCTTCCTTCCCGTCCCTCCGTCCGTTTCAACTTCGAAAGAAGCGACGAACGAGCCGCCCTTTGTTCCATTCATTCCCAATCCTGCGCTTCGTTCACCCTTTTCCTTTCGCATAAAAAAGAAATTCCTCGATGCTGATTAAAGCGAATTCCCCGCTTCGGCCCGCGGGGCTCCGCGTACATTTTTCCCAGATATTTGGTCGCCGGGGCGTGCGTAAAAGGCGGGCGCTTTATCTCTCCGCTTGATGGTGAAGTTCGCTACGAACTTTCCTCGGCCGTGATTCAGGGGGTAGGCAATCTTCCCTAAGCACTCGTCATCTCTGGTACTGGTAACAAGGATTTACGACGAAATTGTTCGACGATTTCTCCGCGGCTCCACTCGAGACGGGCAGCTTTCTCCCTCTCGCGCATTTTCTCCGCGCTGAGCGGAGACACATCAGTTGCGAGGGGAACGGTTCAACTTGTCGGCCGTAAAGGCGCGGATTTGGTCCGTGCTTAAGCGCTCCTCGTGGCTGCCGCGTTATCCCGATCGCTCCTCCGAGGCCCGAGACGCGTAAAGCCAACCTCCCCCGACCGTTTCCACGAGAAGAAATCATTTGGAGCGACCAGGGGTCAGACGAGGGATGCTTATTTACCTTGCTAATCTCCCCGCTCGTCGCGTTCCCACGGATATCCTCCCTCCCCTCTTCGCTCCTTTCCATTTCCAAGAGGAGACACGCGAATGGTGCATCCCGCCCGCGAGACTTCATTGTCCTTCTTCTTGCTTTCCATTTACCTTAATTCTACGAAGCTACAGGCTCCGCTTATCACGCTTACAGCCGGCCGGATCGATGGAGGAGATGGAGAACCTTTCCTACCACTTGTCTGCCTCGAAGCAGACACACGGTGGAAATTCTGCTGTTCCTCCCCCCCTTCTACATAAAGCTGCCTGGAACTTTGCGTGCAAATCGAAGGGATCATAGGTAACATCAGCACGCCTCGGTTTCTTTCGTTGAACGAGGCAATTCTTCTCGGTAAAATCTTGCCCGGGCGTTCGGGTATTCCACCGGGATTTCTATATATTTTTCGTACCGCCGTTGCTTCCGAAACACCGACGAATTCCATTCCCCCGGAATTTCTGTAAATCTTGGCTGTATAACGCCGACCCGCTGACGACCCCATTAATCAGAGGTTTTAATTGTACGCTCACGACGCTCGTCATGTATCCCGGATGTAGTTGTAAATATTTATGGGATAATTAAGGATCCGCGATTAATCGTCGTCGGATCTGTTACTCGCGCGGACCGACGAGCGAGCGGAAAGTTCGAGCGCGACGCATTTCCGCCTTTATTACGAAAGTTCGTAAAAAGAGTCGAGGGAAGTTTTGTTAAAAGTGTCGCGCCTTTACCAGAGTTTGCGACGAGAATCGTCGAGGAATATCCGTTACGAGGTATGTAGCTACATACCTTCTCGACCTGGAATGATCGCGCGGTAAAATGGGATAAGGAAAATTGCCACTCGCATAAATATTCGCGCCCCCCCCCCCCGGTGCGTCTACGTGGGGTTGGGAAGCAGAAGACTCGATAGTAACGGCAGCGGTGCTGAAACATTATTATAGAAGCGATTCTCCATCCACGTAGTTCTCGCGAATGTTGTCAGTGCGATGGGGTACCGCGAGTTGTAGCACTGCCTGCGCAAACAAGGCTGCGATACTCGTTCCAACGACGACTGATCCGATCGATGATACCAGCTCGCACCCCGACGCATGAATAACTAATAAAGAAACTTATTGCGAGATGGGTAAAGGAGCTTCGTCAGCTACCGTAACTGATCGCTTCGATCAACGAGCTGCAATATTTCATCGTCGAGTTAGCAGCGCGTTTAATATTGGGGTGAGTCGAATTTAACGGTTAAAAATATTTCTAATTTTCGCGATTATAGAAATTTATTTAAAGAATAAAATTCAGTTATCTTTTCTTTTTACAGGAGCTACAATATTTCATCGTCAAGCTAGTAGCGCGTTTAATATTGGGGTGAGTCGAATTTAACGGCTAAAAATATTTCTAATTTCGTAATTATAGAAATTTATTTAAAGAATAAAATTCAGTTATCTTTTCTTTTTACAGGAGCTACAATATTTCATCGTCCAGCTAGTAGCGCGTTTAATCTTGGGGTGAGTCGAATTTAACGGTTAAAAATATTTCTAATTTCGCGATTATAGAAATTTATTTAAATAATAAAATTCAGTTATCTTTTCTTTTTACAGGAGCTACAATATTTCATCGTCCAGCTAGTAGCGCGTTTAATCTGAGGGTGAGTCGAATTTAATGGCTAAAGATATTTCTAATTTTCGCGATTATAGAAATTTATTTAAAGAATAAAATTCAGTTATCTTTTCTTTTTACAAAGCTTTTGAATTACTTCAGACCTAGTTACATTAATTTCCTTTTCCCATTTTCTTTGGGGAGTGTCAGGGCCCCTGGACCCCCTCTGGGCGCACCACTGTTCTAAGGAATAGATTTCTATTGACTTGTTAATATTAACATCGCCAGAAAGCCTCGCAAATCTTGTTTGCTCCCTTAATTATTGCCTCACTTATGCAGCTGCCCTAGATGCCTATAGATCAGAGTTAACTAACTTCGCGATACACGCAGTTCCCTAATGTATAGCGATCAAAAAGTCATAGAGCAGCTCGTCCAACATTAATTGAACTTTGACGAGGTTTTGCGCGGTGTGCATAGGATAACAGAGCGTTTCGGGCGTGAGATAAGAGGAGATTATGATCGTTGGTTCGTGATAAAGCGAGGGATGGGTACGGAGCTTCCAGCCGGCCAAGGATTTCTCGAAAATTTCCCAGGAATCTCCGCCACTGGTTAATGAAACGCGAACTCCAGTGATGGATGAAACCTTAAAACTCCAGCGTAATACTATTGTCTCTTTCGAGCATCGTTAATTCGCCGAAACTTTACCAACGATACTCTCGCGGTCCTACTCAATTTTACCAGATCGCTCTCACCTTGTCCCGGGTTTCAGGCGAAATTAAACCAAAGAGGATTGTCCTAGTTAAAGCACGCATCATTTGAGTGCACGGATCAATTCGGACTGTCTTAAGTCTTTGCCACTGGATACAGACGGGTGGTGCACGATCCATGGTAAATTTTCCTATCTGCTGGACGCCAAAGGGTTGGCTCGGCGTCGTTGGACCTCAATTAGGAACATCGAAGGTTGCAGGACCAAGGATCCCGTGTTCGTCGTAATCGGAGCAAATCACCGTTAGTATTCGCTTTCGCAGCTGCGGTTATCGTCTGCTTCCCAAACGTTCTTCCGGGCAAACATCCTGCTGGACCAATAATTAACTACGCTCGCCGTGGATAGAAGTAATCCCGCGGTGTGTCACTTCGATCCCAACGCCCGAAGCCATGTCTTCCGCTTTGCTCCCGTTATATTTTATCCGGTAGCAGCTGCAATTTATTCCTTTGTCAAAGCTCTTGCCACTGACAGGGTTCATCTGTCTCGAGAGAAGTTGCCCGGGCGGCGCGAGTGGCTCACCATTTTTCCCACTCGAAGGCTTCGGCCGCGAGCACTTTTCTCGCGGGGCCCCGGGGCCGGCGCGAGCATTACTCCTAGGAAATGCTTGCGCGACGGAAGGAATACGTTCACTTTGACGACGAGCGAAGACGAATGGTCTGCCCCGGCCGTGGTTGCACCAGAGAACGGGGCGCTTTCGAGCGTCAGAATTCTTCACGGTCATCGTTCAAGCGCGGTTTATCGAAGGGCGACCCACGTTAATCCCGCCGTGCACGCGTTACCGTTAATCTCTCGCGCGCGTTAAATTCACCGAGAGGAACCGATCTACGCGGAGACCCAGCTCGTAAATCGCGAGTTCCAGAGGTGCGCGTTAGCCAGCTTCTGACGCGGGACCGCCTTTATCGCGTTTTATTTTCTGTACCGGCGCGTCATTGAAACGGCCCCCGAGCCCTGGAGGACCATTACAACCGGCCGAATATATCTCCACACCGATAAAAACTGTCCAACCGCTAGCTGCTGTCGCTTCGCGTTCCTCGCGGAACACGAAACTCGCGTTTGCCGCGCGAAAATCGCCGAAGCCCCTCGAATCGCCGGTCGAAAGGGTTGCAGCGTATCGGAACTCGCGAAGGAGTCAGTTTTTTTCCGATCGAAGGCAACAGAATCCAGGAAGCCCGAGGATTTCGTGAAACTTTAGGATCGAAGTTAACATTACTGCGTTCCGCGCACCGCTACGCGTCCGTTGATCGTTCGAGGGTCTCGGTGATTCGATAATTCTCCGTGATAGTGGCGGAGTGAATTTAGGCGGTCTACGCCCCGCGAAAATGTGGCCGTTTCGCGTACGCTTGCATCACGCACAGCCTTCCGCGAGTTGTTCGCCGATAATTATTGAGCAACGCCGCGCCGAATTCGCAGCCGTGCATTTTCGGGGATCTCGCGGTATTATTGAAATCCGATCCGTCCGCGCGATTAATTCCGCGCTAAGCGCGCACATTTTCGACAAGCACGGCGGGACAATATAATCCGCGTGGCTAGTTTGCCTCCCGTTTCAGTGATCGAATCCCTTCGCTCTACTAATTACAACGTTAATCTGCCGAAGTATCGCGTCGCCGTTGTTCGTGAAAAACGCGAAGTGGCCGGGCGCGGTTCACGCGCTCGCCTCGGGATTACCCGTCAGATTATTTTCCGGCCGACTGGCGCGAATGCTAAAGGTCAGAACACAAAGACCGGCTAATTAACCACCGCGGCCGGCCGGCCAGCGATTGTAGTGCCATTAACGATTCCACCGCATACTTGGTCGTTTACTTATCGATCTTTGGACACCGATCGGAATATATTACTGGCGAGCGTAACCCGGCGTAGGTGTTTCGATTGTGACGGCGAAGTAAAGGGGAGACCAGCAACGGACATATTTACGTGCTCACCTGGGCGAACCGTGGCGCGTCGGCCCGCATATCCAGCAGCGTGTAATCTGCGTATCGCGAAACCGTGACACGATTACTTGACTCCCTCGCAGTGAGTAATTATCGCCATTAGCGGGCCGGAGAACACGGGGGCCGCGCACCAGGATGCAGGTGGGACGAATATAGGAGCAGTCCTTGCTATTTAGCTCGCGACCGTGGATTTTTGTTGGTCACGACTATACCGAGACCGAGCATCACTCTCCCCCAAGTTCATGGATCGCAGTAACGAAACTATTGCATTATTCCTGGCCTCAGATGTTTCTAGACGCAGTTCGAGGTGTCTTTGATGCTCGCAGTGGTTAAGAGAACAGCTTACCCGATTCAGTTCTAATTTTACTGTCTGCGTGTGTATTGTATCTTCAATTTAATGAGTAATAAAGTCGTATCAATTATAATAATCACTCCTTGGACGGAACAGGTTTACTAAACGTCTGCTGCGCAGCTTCCGCAACGAAGCATTTTCCGCGTCGAGTTTTGCGGGTCTGCGATCGAACGTGTTCCCGTTGAACGTTCTCGACCAGTGTCGCGAGTATTCTAGTCGGTAGTTGCGTCGATTACAGCGGCGTAAACAAGCTTTTGCATCGAGACTCCTTTGTGTCGACCCCCGGACCAAAGTCCTCCCGGTGATTTGCGCCAAGTTCTCCGCAACTGCGCGCACAGTTTGCTGAGTTAAAGGGAACGATCGACTGCCCTCGGGTGTTTCGATCGCAATCCCTGAAGTCGCGCCGCTGATTTCTAATGGATTCTCTTCCCGAATCGTCCGGCGGCTCCTCTCGAAATCGCCACTCGCTTTTCCCGGAAAGCTTTAAGCGCTGATTACCAATTACGAAGCCCCTTGTTCTCGCTGCTAACAAGAAGTTTCCTGGATGCTTTAATCTCGCGTCGTAGGCGTGGAACGATTCCCTCGGCGGTGTATTCCCCCGGCCCCGAAGTCGATTACGATTCTTCTCGGCGGCAGTTGGCTTGCCAGCCTCTGGAGAAAAACCGGGAAGCCCGAACTCGGCTCGGATCGCTTCCGTTCTTTCGCCCCTTTTTTTTCCGGGGGCGACGAGAGCGAGGGGTTTCAACCCCGGTCTCGCGGAGTCGGCCACGATCGAATCGTTCATCGAGGGCGCGTATCGGTCTTGCCTCGGAATTCCAGCTGATAATTGGACCGCGAGATCGATCTCTACACCTCCTCGGGTTAATCGAGTTTGTTCGCTGGCGAATAATAGCCACGATAGGGATCGCGCCGTCGGATTCCTCTTAGCCGTCCGTTTGCATCCTCGCCCCACGATTTCCGGGCGATCCAATCTTTCGATCACTTCGCCGACCACTCGTCCTATTCGCGTTCCCCGGATTCCTTCGCGTTCTTCGCCGCCGCTTCAGCTGTCACCTTGGAACCGGTTCCACGGCACGATTACTAACGCGTTATCGGCGTCAGCTATTCGCACCGTTAGTCCCGTATTTTTGGCAATAACCTCGACCCGTTTCCGCGAGATTAAGAGATGTATCGAAGAGTGTCCTGTTTTGTTGCGTGACAGGGATCTGGATGAAAGCACGGGAGGAACTCGGGCAATTTAAATTTAAATTTCACCCCCCATTTGGCCGAGACGCAGTTCCCGTGGCCGCTGTTGCATCCATAAAAATCGATCTCTCCGCCGTACAGTCGTTCCCGGCCCTTTCGTTTCTCTTCGAACGGCTAATGAATTCATGGAAGCAGCGACAAATTACCGCGCAGACGTAACTACGCGAATTGCTCGACGACCGACAATGGGCGCACAGTTGTTTCGTCGCTGCAAAGTCGTTGCCGATCATTTTCGCTCGGAGTTAATTAAATAACGCTAAGAACTAGCGAGCTCCTTGGCGAGTGAAGGGGGGAGGGCGAGCTACAAAGGGAACGAATTCTAACGAGCGTATCCGTGAGAAAACTCGAGCGAACCGAGCGGGGATTGTAGAGTGCCGACGCTAGCAATTCATTTCTATTGTGTGAGAAATTTTTGTCCACGGGGACCGGCTTGGATCGGGAAAGCTTTCGGTAAGTGAAAACTCCTTCGTGACGAGGGATAAACGTATTTTCGGGTCAACAGCTTTGGACATTGGTGCCTCGGTCGATCCGGTGTGCGATCTTCTGGTATTCAAATGCCAACGAATGAGAACGAAGGGAGATCGGATCGAGGAAAACTGTATGGCGTGTTGGGAAATGCTGGCGAGAGGGGCGAGTGGTTTCGAGGGAAACGCGTATGCTACTAATATTTTCCCCACCGTCTGTTTTCCACCAGTGAAGAAATTGTTACCAGTGAAGAAAATACTGCGTCGCACCTTGGTCTCCGCTAACTCTTTCTCTCCTGTATCCCGAGAGTGTCTGGCTCGTCGCACTCGCAGGAATATTCCCAAACACAAGGTTGCACTTTGAACTTCGCGAGTTTCCTCGGCCGCTACTTCACCGACGCGTAAAAGAACAGTGGAGGCAACCGCCGAGCTTCCGTTGCGGGAGGAGGACTAGCCGTCCCCGGTTCGCTCATCCTTTACCTCCGCGCGATCTTTAATCATGCTTGCACCTTTACGTCCGAATCGTCCGTTCATACATCTTGCTGTCGTTTTATTGGCACCTGGAGCCGGCCGAAAGGTTTTCGTTCTCTAAAATTACCGAGACTCACCGCCCGACCGATATCACCTCGGCATCGCACGATCCCCGAGAATCTCAGCCGGTCGCCGCGGTCTCGCTCGCGTTCCCCGTTCCTCCCGGCGTGAAAACGGCGCGTAAACGATCTCCTCGATCGTCTCCGGCAGGCCCGATCGAAGAGGGATCAAATCCCGCGGAACTTCTCCTCCACCGTTGGCAGAGGACCGCCAGCACTGTTCGCAGCGTGGAGATCTCGCGCACGGCACGCTCGACGGAAGACGGGGCCGATCCAACCGATTCGCAAGGCTTTCCCCGGGAAAAGCGTAAAGTCGACACGCGACATCGGAGCGCTTGCAGCGCACTGACTGCTCCAAAGAAGAGAATCATCCGAGTACAAGAGCATTCGCGGAGGAGCGACGAGTGACCCTGGCAGTGGATGCCGCCTGCGCGGCTCGCCCTCTCTCTCTCTCTCTCTCCTGCCCACCCTCCCTCGCCACTTATCCCTCTCCTTCTCTCCCCCCCCCCCTTTCAATTCTACGTCATCGGACAATTCTTCCTTCCGATACCTCTGCCCCGATCGCCACTTTCGATTCCATTCTCTTCCCTAGCTTTTTACCCGTCCGTTCTTCTTATCCCACCTCCTATCGCCCCGTTCCTTTACCCGTCATTCCCATGCCTCCTATCACTTTTTCTTCTCTCGCTATTCCGTGGGCGTTCCTTCCATCTCTTTTCGCGACTCTCCCCTCGCCCCCGAGAGAGATCTTGCCTATCCCCCCTGGCGGTCCTACTCCAAATCGAGCCCGTCTCTGTTCATCCGCCATTCCCGCCTTGGTTTCTGCTTGTTAGTTCCGTTTTACCGCGGCCTCTCCACCGAGCGCCCGTTCTCCCGCGAGCCTCTGTCTCCTTTCGCCCGCCGCGATCGAGCGCCTCCTCTCCCTCCGGCTTAGCTTTCATTCATACGGTTAGGCACGCGGCGTAGCCTCGAAGGCAGTCGGCGGGATCGATCTACGTACACGGTACTTGACCTAGCGGCATTGATTTCTTTCCTCCCTTATTAATTGTACTTCTCTCTATTGTCCCCGGCGCCTCCCGATGATCCTCTCAGCCCCGCGCCGCGGAGGGGCCACTCGAGCTTCTCCGTTTTCCTTCTTCCGACCAGGCTCTGTTAACAAATTTCTAGCGCGCCTCCTCGCTCTTCCCTTGGTCCGCGCGCTTTGACTCCGCCGGGCCTCGCGGCGTCCCGGAAACGCGGGCCAAGTCGAACGGCTGGAAGCCGGCCTGCGCGATCGGTACTGCCGCTGTACCTATGCAACGATCCGGGATTAATTATGCCGTGACCAGCCACCGCGATTGCTGGATCAACAGTGGCCGTGGGCAGAATTTGGTCGTTGACGGAGGTAATCTACCTGGGATGAAACGGCGGTGACGCCGGGGACGTCTATCTTGCGACCGCGGCTTCCCTTACAGGCAAGCGTTCTCGACACCGTCACGGTTCTCCAGCATTCAGAGCCGCCCCGTCACTCGCCGGAACGAGGAAATGAGAACGCGAACTTTGGCACTGCGCGCCGCTCCTCTTCGTGCGAGAACAACGTCGCTGGATCCGCGAAGCGGATACGTACTCTGCGTCTCCCCTGCTCGAAACTCGGTCGATGCAAACGATCGGGAGTGTTTGCTCCGAAAGCAACCACCCGCCAAGAGAGATCAGCCGTTTGATGGTTCTTCAACGTTTCGGCTTTGAGGCTACCAACGTCAAAGCGAGTTCTGCCTAACGAGGTAGACCCCTGACGGAGAACGAAAGGTTTTTTTCTCTAGCCGCGAAGGGGTTGCGCGCTGGGGAGGGTTCGAAGGTCGCTGAAGGATCGATCGGATAACCGAATTGCGTCTTATCTGGCGAACGTAAGCCGCGGGACGCGTGCCACCGGGGATATCGTCGATCGATCCGTACCCCGTTACCTCCGGTATTTGCGCCGTACTTCCTACCCGCGTTTATCGCCAGCGGGGCGACGGAAATCTCGGGAACGACCCTCTTGGCCCTCCGCCGCTTCAGCCGCAGAAATCAGCGTCACGGCCGGGCGTTGATGTGTGCTTTTTAACAACTTACATTGTGCTTGCGTGGGATGAATGGGGGTCTCCGAAGGGGCTCTGATTAATTTCTAACAGATCGCGATGATAGGACCTTTGTCCAGCGCGGCGAGGAATCGCGCGTGACCCGGTCTCCCGGGTTGGCGCGTCTCGCGCTGTATCGCGGGAGTATCTGTCACGGTTAACGCGTGATTTACGATCGCCCGGTGCCGGCGATCAGTAAAGCGGCGACGCACGCCCGCGCGGAGATATTTACATCTTGGTTCCCGGCCGGCTAAAGGGCAGCCTAGCCGGCTCGCGTTGTCAAGCGTTGTTAGAATAATGCTCGGCATCCGTCCGCGCCGCTCGGCCATCTTCCATTCCCGCTCGAGACCATCCCGGACACCCTGACCGAGGATCGTGCGACCCAATTACCGGGATTAAGCGCGACATCGTATTTTTAGACGGATCTATCTCTCTCTCTCTAAACGCCTAAGCGATACCAACCCGAAACCGAACTGCATTAGAGGGAACCCGAGACGTCTGGCAGCGTCATTCGCGGCGATTAAACCAGGACGCGGGCCTCGTTCCGCGAATCCGTCTATGCGCGCGCGTCCACGTCTCGGGAAGAGAGCTCGTTTAGAGACCACTACGTTGGATCGTGAGAAACGGGGATACTTAAGCGTTGACGTTCGGCGTAAGATATCGCTGTGGGCAGGCGACGAGGATGATCGACCTCGTAACGAACTTGCAATCAGATCTCCGGCTGAGCGCAGCGAAACAGTCGGGAAAGTGCTCGGCGGCTTTAAGGGTTTTTGGAGTAGGGACGAGGGCGATAGGTCAAGGCGAAGTTCGGTGTAACGCGAGTCGGCTCGGAGGTGCAAAGACCAGCGTGACGCGGAGCTTGCGCCACCCGGGAGATGCTTCTAGCGTGATTGCTTCTGTAACAACGGACGGGGATCGGTATATCATAACGCCTCCGGAATGCTGTGCGTTCCCGAAATTTCGGGTCCCGCTCAACCGGACGAGTCGATCGAATCGCGAAGCTGCGAATAATTTGGCGAGTCCGTTTCGTTTCGCGCGACATTCGCTGAGGTTCCCATTAAGCAGCCGGCCGAATAACTAACGCTGACGACCGAATTAACGCGGAGTCTCGCGTTCCGGCGAGAATAATAAAAAGTAACGACGAAGCGAGGGAAGGGAGTGACGCACGGCGCAGCTTTTCGCACAACAGTTTTAACGTCATTCTTGTTGCCTTCGGAAGGAGCCCTCGCACAGTAATTATATCTCGCAACACGAAACCACTGCGGTGGAAACTCTTCCGCGTACGTACTTTTTGCCTCGGCTAACGTTTGCGTGACACGAGCGCGGGACAAACTCCCTCGCGATTTCGAACGCGCATCTCCGTCAATTGTCGAGGTTCCCGCGGAATTGAGAATCACCCTCGCTAATACCGTCCCTGGCGGCGAACCGGGTCCCGATGTCTCTTCCCCTTTGACAGCCGATTAATCGTGAATGGCCGGTGACGAGCATCGAATCGGGCTTGGAATTGCAAAAGCCGATTTCGTTGCTGCGCGTGATTTTCGTCACGTCTTTCGGGGCGGCATGCTCCGCCTGCCCGAGGTCCTCCGATGCTCAAGGCCCTGTCACGGTCGCGCACGCGATCGTAATTAGATCGATCCCGATGCTATTAGCGCCCCGAGCCTAACTGTCCGCGGCGATGTGTTTTCCATTAACCGCTGAACAAAAGCGCGGACGGTTTCTGGGTTGCCTTGATCGAGCATCAAAGCCCGGTGAATCACGGCGAGAATCGCGGCCTTGCGGTTTATGCTTCTCGCGTGACACCGAACTCGCTGTTTACGCGCATAAATTTCGCCGACGAATGCAGCCCGGCCGGCGAGGCATCGACAAGGAACAACGCGACGAAAGTGGGTATTCCAGCGCAGAAAGTTTGGCCCCGCGGGGATCGCGAATTCTGTGCGCTGGCTAGGCACGCGTGCTCCCGCGACAGGGGAGAAGCAGGTGAATCATTCGCTCGGATAAACGGAGCCGGAGTCAGACATTTGGGAGCCATTGCTCGAATTCCTTTCCGCTTCTTCCTAGCCCCCTCTAGACTCCCAGGTGTTTAACATTGCGAGGCGTTTTAAATTTAAATAACTGGCGAGATGGAGAAGAATCAGCGGGGCCATTACAGGGGCCAGAGATTCGTCTCACTTATCCACGGAATTCTCGCGGCTCGCTTCAGGGAAAAAGTACGTGGCGGGACAGCCGTGACTAGGGTGGAACTATCGTTCTTAATTTCATGAGTTACGACCTCCGAACGTCTGTCGTGCGCGCCGGGGAAATTGAATTCGAAAACTGGGACACAGCGCGGCGACGGGGAGGGCGGACGAAAGTCCGACCGAGTCAGTACGTAGTTTTGCGGATCGAGAATTTTAAGATGATTCATGGGGGTGTAGCGCAGGGCTTGGTCCCGTAAAACTTACCCCCGAGACTTTATTGTAAAGAAGGCTTTCCTCTAATGGGCCCGAGGAATTGGCTGTCGAAGTGCTCGGTCTCGACGGCTTTCGAAGTAGGGAGCACGGTGATAAATGGGGCCGAAGTTTTAGGGGATGATACATTATTCGGCCGAGTTGTCGTTATCGTCATTAGTAAGTGCCTCTTCGGGCCTCCCAGGCCAGTATTTCCTCAGCGGAATCCCTGCAGGTGTTCCGGCGAGAAATCCGGTCGGACCTCGAGATCCACGCTTAACGGTCAGACTCGCGAAATTACCAAGCGCGCAGTTTCGCCTTGCAGCGCTCCTTATACCGTCTCTCGGAAACGCTACAGGTTATCGAACGTGGGGCACCCACGTTTCGACAAACGCTGGCTTCCTCCTTTTATTTCTGTCGCGAAAGCTCGCCCACGCGACAGTTTCCTTTCTCGCCGCTCGTCCTGAGCCGTTATTATCTCGATAGCCTGCTCCTCTCCGTTCTATTCTGGCGGGAGAAAGGAAAGGCCTACGTTGATTCCGGGGGAACCGATGAGCTCACGGCGGAAGAATTCGCTCGCGCTGGAACCTGCTCGGCCAGCTAGTTCGGGAAGAATGGCACCTCGAATATTTCACTGGATGTCGATAGTTTCCATATAAATGGTCACGTAACGAGAGCTGGAGGCGTTGAATCGCCACTGAACGCGAAATCGTAGCTGACGCGGTATAGCCTGAACGGCAGGGAGTGAAAGGGTGGCTTAATAGCGGGCCTGTGTTTCGCTACGGCGCGATATCAATTACACTTTAATATCGTAATCGATCTCGCGACGAAGAGCTCGAGCAACGCCAGGAACGCGTTGCGAATGTTAACGTTTCCGTGTTGAATCAGTGGCTCGAGTCTAGCAACTGCTTCCACCGCGTTGGCGGCTTAATGGCACGAGCTTCGCTCAGGTGCGAGTATGTATTCGCATAGTCAGTGAACGAGGAAAGGATAAAATCGGGGCCAAATCCTTACTCCGTCTTCGATAAACAAGCCGGCTGAATGGCTTGCATGCAAATGGAAGAAAAATACGCATGTTTGTTAATACTCTTCTGTTTATTTTCTCGAGCGGGTAGTGGCCGCAGGGAAGATCGGCGATACAGGTTTAAAAGAAGAAAGAACACATCCTGCGGTGGGCAGCGTTTCTTCTGCTCCCGCATCTTTCCATACATTTATTATCCGCTCGATGAGAAAAAGCAGGCCTAAAGCCAGCATACCGGAGGGAAATAAGCGAGAAAAAGGGGGCCCCGCAGGTTTTTGCGGGCAATCGAACTTTTTTCCGCCGGCCAGCGGGAAAGGATTGTTTCGCTTTCCGAGGGAAAAAGCCGCTTGGACTTTTTTGCTAGCGGAGAAAGTGGAACGGCGCGGCAAGCCCGGCAGTAGTACATCTCGATATTAAGCCGTCGTCGCTGCCGACCATCGGGACCGCGGCATCTGCGGAGCTCCGGGGCACAAAAAGCCATATCGTTCGGCGAGAAAGCATCGAACCGCTGGGCGCGTGCTATCGAAGCCGGCCGTCAGCGTGTAATGTCCAGTCGCCCCGACATATTGAATATCCGCGAAAACGAGGGAGCAAAAATTGCTCCGCGTCCCACACGTGTTCCCTTTGTACATCCTTTCGCGTTGAAATGATTTTTATCGATGCTTCCCAACGGCGCACGCTTCCCTGTGCGATGTGCGGGCATCGACACGCAGGCGGAATATTCGAGGGCAACGCGAGGCGGGGGATCACGGAATTGGCCGGTACCTTCCATCCCCTCCATTTTATTTTGAAATTGATATTTGTGGCGCGAAGTACATGCGAGGCCAGCCGCGGGCCGAGAGCCTGTGCCTCGGTGGAATTCTGATACACCGGAGGATGCAAATTAACGGTCGCGTGGATTAAATCCGCGCCGCGTCTCGCGGCCGTAATCAATTTCCGGTAATGTAGAAATATTAGTCGCGCGTCGCGGCCTTAAATTCGATTCAAAGCACACCTGTCCGGAGTCGTTCGGAGCTCGAATTAGCCCTCGACCCAGAAACTCGGCGCGCTTAAATTAGTTGCCGGGGGAAAAAAAAAAAGCAATACTATTAGTAGAGAAGGGGCAGTCGCGACATTCTCACGGTCGCCAGCACTTCCTAATGGATTCCGCGTGTAAGGGGAACTCGAATGTCCGCTTTCGACGTTAACGGCATGGAAATCCGGGTCTAGACCGTGTCGTCCATTTTCCGCGAATGAAAACCGGCACGCAATGACTCGATATTAGCCGCGAGCGTTAAGCAGGAAATAGAGTCAGTTTATGGGTAATCGGTCTGACATCCCGGCTAACTCTTATTCTACGATTTGAATTTATGGCCCGGCGAAGACCCCTAGAATGCGAGTTTGAATCGCGTTAATGGTTGTTAGCTCGCGAGGCAGCAGTCGGGGCCCTTTGGCCATCATTTCGATTCGTTATTTGCGTTACAAGATTACTGGTAATTTCCCGGCCACGCGTATCGATCGCTCCACTTTTAATCCATGTAATTGAAAGTATTAATCGCCGGGTTACGCAGATCTCTGCTCTGTATTTTTATCCGCTTATTCGGCGACTAGCCGTGATTCAGATTTCTCGCGAGATTGCATTCACATTTTTTTTTTTATCGGCACGGAGACTAATCAGGTCGCCCCTCCTCCGCGACTTGACAAATTATTCCGCCGAGGCTGTCCACGCCTGGACACCAATAAACTGTAACGAGACAGTCGTCGCCGTTATTACGTTATTTTAATAGCGGGAGTCTGTAATGCACGCGAACGTTAATGACTCGACGTCACGCAGAGTTCCTCGGACAATTAGAATCCTGAACGGGAATGTTTCTCCCCGTTTGTCCACGACGATTCCGCACAGTGTTCGCGAGTCCGCCTCCATATTATTTCATAATCAGCCGCGAAATCGATGGTCCTTGATAAAAGGTCCGAGGAGCGCGCGTGCTCTTCGTTCACGACGGGGGGAATTAATTAATATCCTGGGGGTGCGCGAGGCACGATACGCTCGATCGAAACGTAAGATTGGGAAAGAAAATTGTGGCGCCGTTTGCCATCGACAGGTCGCGAGAAGAAGTTTCCCTAGGGTCTCAGCCCTGAACGGGAAACGGAATAAGCAATTTCTTCCCGCGCCGACTGTGTGCCGGGTCCGTTTGGATAATAATTAACGAAGTTGAATTAGTGTTTAATTAAACGTTAGCGCGGGAGTGGCCAAGAAATCCCATTCAATTAAGCCGACTCGTTCACGGCTGTAAAACAACAGTTGCAGTGGCGAAGGACGGCGCGTAGCTTTCGTCCCGCCCTTTTATCGAATGGCATCGAATCGCACAGCGTAACGGTGAAAATCGATAGGCAGCGATCGCGTTCGATATCGAATCTATCATCTTTAGACAGAGCGGCAGGGTTTTGTGATTGGTTTGTAATTGAATTCCGCGATCGTTTTAGTTAATTTAATTACTATTGGTTTTAGTTAACATTGGTTGCGTCGTAATCTACTATCGGCAGGTAGTTTATTGGAAAAGCGGCATTTCTGTTGCACCGCGGATCAAACTGTGCAACGGATGGGAAAAAGTATCGTATTTCCTCGTAAATGGGGACCAACGTTCCGCCAACAATTGTTGTTTAGGTCGTATTTCACAGAATTCTACTCAATTCTGCGCGCTGGTTATGGGGAGCTTACATTTTACCGCGGTCGCGCACAATTTTACGCGCTGTATCAGATGCCTTTTTATTTCTATGCAAATAGTGCAGATCGATAGCGGAATTCCCGTAACACTTGCGTGGGCCTCCGAGGACGCGGGCACGCGTTCCGCAAACGTTTTCGTTTTAAGAGATCCATTCGCCGATATGCCACCCCACTTGCACCGATATTTAAAGCAAACACCTACCCCCCCCCCCCTCGAACTGCGGGGCACACCGACGACATATGCTGATTCCATTTTAATATGCAGTCAGTACTGTGGAAATCGATTCAGATGCTACGAGGAACACGACCCGCATACGTACGTATGCACAAGTATCGACTGTCGTGCTCTTCCCGCGATTCGTTTAACTCGAAATTTCATTAACCCTGTTTCGAGCATCCACTGCTCTTCACAAGTATTAGAACGCCTGCTGTATTTGCGGAAAATTCTGACATTTGATGTAGATAGAACATTTGTTCGCATTTAATTTAAAATACCAAATAAAGTATCATTTATTAAAGTCCTTCGAGAAATCTCCAAGTTTCTTCTGTCACAATTTAAGACTCCTCGTAGAAAACGCTGCGAGCGCCAAAAATCAAATTCTATATTGTATAGTATTCTTATTAGCACGTAGAAGATTCCGATGAAACGGATTTCCTTTTTAATTTTGGCGCTTACAGTCTTGTCTACAAGGACTCTTCAATTATTCCGCACAGAGCCGGTGCGGTGCAATCGAGGCAGCAGTGAAACGAGTCGACGACAAGTCCTGTCAAGTCGAGTTACCATGGAATTAGCCGTTGCTCCATTCGCAAAAGTCTGAGAACCGTCGAAGCTGCGCTGTCTTATTGGATTAGAGCCTGGCGCGGGCGCATTGGTGCGATATTCGTGATTCCATTTGTCCGTTGCACTCTGTAATTCGACTGTCGAAAGCTTCTACGGCGTGTACCGGTTCGAGCCGTCCCCCGCTCCGTGTCCCGACCGTGCATCAGTCGCGTAACAATGCACTTCGGCGAGATGATTCTGCCCTGTAGCTCGACAAAGGAGCAGGGCGATCTCTTTGAAGGAGAGCGTTGAATGCGAAATAAATTGTCGACGGGGGAAGAAAGTTTCCGACGTTTCCGCTAACAAGTTGGGTCGTTCACCCCGCTCCATCGCTATCGCGATAATGGGGCTCGGAATGACGAACGTTTTTCTTTTCTTTTCGCGGAAGGGAGGGTTGACATTCGGCCGCCCCCGAACAAGTGGGATTTCTTTTCGACCCGCATCCATTAATAAATCCTATAGCCGTGGTGACAATCGATTAATAATGGAGCGGCCGACGAAGGGACGTTCTCACTGTATCATCCCTCCGAAGGAGGCTCGTCGGTGAATCGTAAGACGCCAAGGGAGATTTGGCGAGACGGTGGGGTGCGAGGGAGGTCTCAGGTGTGGGTGGGTTTACCGAAAGGCGAGCGAAACTTCGAACGCGTATCCTTCCTCTTAGCGTTCCCAAGGTCCGCTGGTTTCCCGTCCACGCGGCGGCTAGTATTTTTCATCGATCGCACCGCCGACGCTCCTCCAGCTTACTCAAATGCGAACGGATCGATCCCTCCAACTCGGGGCTGATTACTTTTTAACGCGTCCTTGCGAGCGCCCCAGCGCGTCCTTCGGGCGCGAAAGTTCGTCTACCTGGGACCCGGGGCAAAAGTAATATAGTTAGACGCGAACACGTTCGGGAAGGCAGCACTGTGAGTGGCAGGGGCCCCTTGAAAAAAAAAATGAAGTCTACCGAATACCAGTGTCCGCAGCCTCGCGGTTACTCCCCTCGCAGCTTTTAACCCCATTGGCATGCAGCCCGCGCCGTTCTAAAAACTCGAAGGAGCCCCGTTTCCGCGATGCGTCTCGGCGACGATTACGTGGCGCTGGCGAAACCGTCGCGTAGTTCGCAATTGCTGGGCGGTTGATTGTTCGCTCGGCGAGTGGTCGCGGGATCGTCGAAGCAGCTCGTTCTTCGAGCTTCTACGGCGAAGGGGGCCGTTTTAAACGCGTTTCGCTGAAATCGCTGGCGAGCAGTTTTCTTGGGGAAACGTTGGGAACTATTCGCCTTTCAATTTACACGGGCAGCCGCGAAATTGATGGCGCGCTCTCACGGGCCACGGTACTTTTCCCGTTCCAGATATGAGAACAATGTGTTCCCGACAGTTTCCCGCCGGCGGGTAGGCGGTAATTAATTTGGTCGGTGCATCGACACCCGACGCTTTTTCCGTTAGCCCCGCTTACCTCTTTGTTCGCTTGATTTAAGCGACCGCGGCTGACGGACACGGAATCCAGTTGCTGGCGAGCGGCGCGTTTCATTAATACGCTCCGGAAGATGAATACCAGAGAAGATTAACGCGACCAGTCCGCCGACATTCGATTCTATAAACCGTGGGATCGGGGCGAGCAAATTTGTTTAATTACTCGCATCAGAATACTTGCCCCAGCTCCGCTTGCTGCCCCGGAGTAAAACGGTCGCACGTGGCGACGCCTCCGCAACGTGTTTGTTTGCCTTCTGCGCGGCCCGCGTTGGCAGTGGGCTTCGCAGCTGTAGAATTTAATATTCTTTCAATAATGAAAAACTGATACTTGGTATTTAAAAAAAAAATTCATTCCTCTGCTTTCATAAAAAAGAAGGAAGCTGAAGTAATAAAGCAAATCTGGCACAGGGAAACAGTTAAAATTGTCCGTTTTCCGGGCGAAACCTCGTTGCCCCACCACTCCGCGCTTCAACGTCGGACATAGCAATAAAAAACTACTTACACAATCAATGCGATTCGAGGAGAGGCTAAAGAGAGCTCGGACAAACAGACGCAAACGAACTCTGTGTGTGCACAGGTGAATCGCAATCGTTAAGATGCACCCTCGAGCAGAGTTCTTTCATATTTCGCCACCCATAGCTGGACGATCGATCATCCCCTCGCGAGGAAGCCCGAGTGCTCAGAGAATGCGCTGAAAAAAAGAATGAATCCTCCGCGGTAATAGGATATTTCTCGTAAAATAATTACGTTGGTTGTACAATGCGGGGCTGGCGTCCGGGAGAATTATTACGGGTAAATATAACGAAGGGATTGCGTTACTCGGGGTGGCGGGGAATGGTTGGAGGGAGTTCCTCAAGAAGATACGATGAAATTCCGTGGGTCTAAATAGGTTTTGCGAGATTCGTCGCACGGACGGTAGCTGCGTCGATGCAATTGCCCTCTCGCCGCAACGGCCGCAATTGAATTAAAGGCGGCACGCGGAAACGTCCGAGGTATTTAGACGACGCGGCGCGGCTCACCGTTGTCTTATTAAATTGCAATCTCGCGTTCCTTGTCGCGCGGCATCAATTCCGAACGGGCACGAATCTTCGTCGACAATTGTTGTCCGCTGGAGGAGAGCCAGTAGGTCTGCGCGTGTCATTTCCGTGGCGCGTCGCTGTCAATTTCCAAATATATCTTGTCCTTTTTACCAACGGAGCAGCTCGCACTTGTCCCTGTCACTTACTCGCGCCGAAACGGACGGACCATTGACAATAATGCGGCACCGATAAGTGCGGGCGCACTTATTTATTCGCCGGAGATCTTTGCAGTGGGGCCCGGTTCTCGGATTAAGCTGACATGGAGCCGCTCGCGAGCTGCTTCCGCGATGTAAGCGTGACTTTTCGAAGAGCGCTCGTAAATACGGGGATTTGCAAGGAGCGGCTTGAAATGCAAACTATGGCTGCAAGCTGCTGCGTGTGCATCTAGTTAGCCGCGCGGGGCTGGCGACGCTCGGGATCGTAAATCGTATTCTGCAAATTAGCTTCTAGCCCCCATTGGGAGCCCAAGTTCGCAATAATTCGCCGGGTAAACTGGGCAGCCGAGTGCAGCTACGAAGATTGAAAGAAGTATTGCAGCTCGATGCGCAACGGTTCCGGGACGGTGAATTTGTAAGGATTCTGCTACCGAGCGCTGGCCAACGGCGGATTGTCCCCGAACCGGCTAGGAAGATAGAAATTTTGCGGCACTTCTGGCTCCGACCTGTCTGCCGGCGCAGGGGTGTCTTTAGTTTTGGCAGATCCTGCCGGGATATTCCCAGCGGTCTCTTTCCACTTAACGTTCCGGGGAGATTCTATTTGGACTCGGTGCTCCGTCTCAGTTTGTCTCAAGTCGCTGTTCCGCCGCGACGAACGATCGACGAATCGGCGCGGCTGATACTTTTGATTTATCTCTGTTCTTAGTACACGGATACCGTTCCACAAATCCAAAACGAATTATTTCTCCCGTCGAGCCCAATTCTGCGTGCCTCGAATTTCTTAAGTAGCTGGGTCAGAGCGGGGAGCGGAAAAATATGGGAATCTTCTGCGAAGCAGCGGGAGATTGCTGCGACTATTTCATTCGCGAGTCACCCGCCCCTGATACGAATCGCTGGGCACGAGATGTATGCACATCCGCGCCGAGAAATCTCTATTTTCAGAGCTTCGTTTATCGCGAAAATACGGACCATCCTCCGCGCGAGGAAAACTGCTCCCGGCTAGGAAGCTTCTGAACTTTCGCCCACGATCAAAGTGCAATTATTTCCCTCGCCTATGCTTCCTCTTTTTTCCCCCGCCGCATTATTCTTTGCTGCGCTCATCGGCGGTTGGCCTCTCGTCGCTCAGGTGATAGAATTCCTCGCGGGACGCGAGTAGTTACGCGGCGGGATTAGCGGCATTTGTTGCGTGGCGAATGAAATAGGTTCGCCACGAATTACTACAATGTTTCGCGAACTCGCGGGGAGAGAAAACGAGCGGGGGAAAAAACGGAAATTTATTCGCGGAGATTCGCTCTGCTTTTCAGCGCGCCGTGGGAACGGAGTTATTTAATTTCTGAATAACTCGGCGAATCCGCGATGCTTTCTACGCGTCGAGCAGAAAGTATGGGAACGCAATGTTAATGCGATGAATTACGATTCTCTGCGCGATCTTTCGTTCGTTAATGGCTGCGCTTGATAATTGCGATTCTTGAAACGTCGTTACCATTGTATGTATTTGTAATTTCATTGGCGATGTTGCGAGGCTTTAATAACAGCGTTGAGGAAATAAATATTAATTACCGACGGTCCTCCTTCGAAAGGCTTCGTTGTCATTTCGATCCTCGAAGAAGGGCTTCGGCTATCGCGGCGATGAAATTCCATCGAATATCCGTGAATAAGAGACGGAAGAGTCCTTGCGAAAGAATACAGAGCCGGGCGAATTTCAGGTTACCAGGACACCGGGGATTCTGGGGCATTCAGGGGGGCCGCGAAGGGGGAATATTTCCTGTCGTTGTCCCGCTTCCTAACTAATTCATTTCTATTGTCACGGTGGTGTTTCGTTTTATCCAGCAGGCCGGAATAATGTCGTTGATTTTACGACTACCATTGTACCTAGCCGGCGGCGAAACCAAACTCTAAAATAAATATAGGGATCCGTGTTGCCAGTGTCTGTTCCGAAGTTGCGTTCCAAACGGCTTGAGAAGCTTGCTTTACGCTGCCGCTCCGGGGCTCGCGAGTTCTCGGTTTTTAAATTTGCTTAAAGATAAACTTTAACGAAGGCATTTCCGAGTACTGCGCTGCCGGGCGGCGGCGAACGCAGCCGAAGGAACTCGGGGAGCACTTTAATTCGTTTAAGTCGTCTCTGCAGACTCTGATAACGAGGGATTTACAGAGAAAGCCTTATCGCCGTAGCTTTTTATTTCTCGGGGATTGTTGCGTTGTTTGCGTCCATCGATAAAAGGAGGTATCGCGGAGTGATAGACGTTGCCGGCATTCTCGTATTCTCCGCGACCACGGCCAGGAAACGATTACGATAACGATTACGACGTGATCCGCCGGTCCTCGAGGAAGCTGTATCATTCTCGCTACCTTTTTCCCCCCCGCGCCTTAAGCTTATCTTTTATTTCGGCCCTACGTCAAGATCTTGACGCTCCACTTTCGCGTTTCATCTTTCACGTGCCTCGGTCGCTCGTCCCACCGAGGCCCCAGTTTTTCGTTGCTGCCAATGGTGAATTTAATTTCTTGTATTTCCGGAGGACGGACTTCTCGTGCTCGAGGAGAACCGGCGCTCGGCAATCTTGTAAAGTAAACCGAGCCGGGCCGGAGATAGCGGAGGGCACACGACAGTAAGAAAGGAGAAATTGGAAGGGCGGGATTAGGAATTGGATGACGAGGGTGAACGCTGGTCGATATTTGATTATTGCTCGCGGCTTCCCATTATTCCTCGCGGTATTATAGGTGCCACTGGCGCGCGATAATCGTCTGATTTTATCCACGCCGGTCCAGAAATTCCTTTCCAATTATCAAACACACCGAACTTGGATGGCGGCTACAATTCAATTGGATCGCATCCTGCGCCGTAGCGAGCCTTATTGCGTAACATCGCATTTTATTGCATTAGTACTCGCACCGACTACGGTGTAATTTTTCCCACCAATGTATCCCATGTTTTCGCGTGCCCCCCCCCCCCCCCATATCTCTTGGAAACCTATTCCTCCTTCCACGTTATTCGAACACTTTCATGTCCGATCATCAAATTTATTCCCCGGCCTGGCCTTGGAATCAATCTAACGTTACTCGTCCAACTTAAAATACACTCTCGAGCTTCCCGTTAGGCGAGTCTGCGCGAGCTGGATAGTTGGAAGAACGTTGAGGCGACGTGAAGTGCCCGACAGACGGAAAAGTATCTATAATTGAAGGAGCAGAGCGTCTTTGGGGCCGTAAGTGGGATAGAATTGATCGTCCGAAGTCGTCGATGAAGACTGGAGGCGTTCGAGGGAAAGGGGTTTACAGTGGCACTCGAGTATTACTGCTGGCATTGGAGCTTGACGGTCCTGAAATTCAATGAATTCGCCCTCGGCGCCCCATTGCCTTCGAATGAAACTTTCATTGATTCAACCCCCTCCCCCCCGCGGAAAGACCAAAAAGTGTGGTCGCTGTAAACAGTGGAGGGAGGACCTCGCGTCCTCTTGGTAATCCCTTTCTTGGAAGGGGAGCTTTCTGGAGGTATTTCGATCGGATTATATTCAGAATCTGTATCCCGACATTCTTTTTAATTTATTTTATTCCTCTTCGCAGGAACGGGTTAGCCTGTTTTTATTACAGAAGGAGGTGAAAAAGAAGTAGAGTAGGGAAACAGCATTGCTACGAAACAAAAGTAAGAGGATGAAGTATAAAATAATTATATTCGAAATAATTAAATGAGGAAAGAGATTCACGGAAGAGATGAATCTCGTCTCGTTGCAAATTTGCCAGATCTAAGATCCTATAATTCTAGAGTCTTCTATGTTCCTAGCATTGTCCAATTGCCACTCCACTGCCCACTTCTTAGTAGATTCAGAATCACCGAGCATTATGAAGTCTGTTGCTTCGTTTACCCAGACGGAGGCAAAAAGAACTTCCTGCACCCCGAGCTCGATTAAATTTCATTTCTCACCTGGAGGAAGCAACTTACCCGCAGGCGCTTTGTTTCTGTTTCAATCCCGACCAGATTCGTGCTTCGAGCCATCCGCCGACTTCTTTATAGCGTACAAATTGTAGAAAAGAGAGGAATCCCTCGCCGTTTTTGTTTGCCTTTACGGATCCGGTGGCACGATTTAAATAAACCGGCGCTGCCTTTTATCGCATACCGCCGCTATGGGCGCTACGGCGTTCCGTTTCCCGAGGCGAATTCCGACCCCCGTTTGCCCAGCCACGTCCTTCGAGGAAACTCGAAAAGAGCGCCTCGCCAGCCGCTGAATTCCCCTGTACATATTCCGCAGCTACGCGCGACATCTTTTCTCTTTGTGAGAATTGAAACTGGATTCGCGTGGCTTCTCGAGCCTTTATCCCTCATCGCGAAAGAGACTCGGGGGACTTCGGGGCGGTTTCGGGTTTACACCGTGACCGCGATTGAAGCGGAGCTTCCCGAGGATTGTCCTTCGCGTTCTCCGCGCGGTTCCTGTTTCTGTCGCGCTTTCGACCGCCCGATCCTTTTAATTATCTCTCTTGTCTCCCTGAAACAGTGCCAAATTGAGCCGCCCCGCTCGTCGAATGCCTTTTCAACGAGACGCTTCGTTTCTCAATTAGTCGACTCGAAGGCTCCGAGCTAACCTCGCCTGGCGACTTGGAAATAAACAGTGGAGCAGAGGTCTGTTGACGCAGAATCACGCGAGAGCAAACGCTCCTTGTCGACCGGTCGAAGATCAGCCAGCGAGGAACTTGGATACGTTAAATCGTTCGCCTCCCTTCGGCGCCTCCTCGCCGACCCTCGTTATTCTTAATTAGTCCGCGGACGATGTTCCCCCGAAAGAACCCTTTTCAGGAAGTTGGAGTTTCCGGAGAGGAGAAGGATTCTGGGAGGGAAACGGTCGCTTTCAAAGTTCGCCCTACACCGTCGGGATCTTATGAAATTCGAATAAGATCGAGGATGGCCAGGAAAGTGCTGCGGGATCGATAGACGCTGGTGGCTTTTTAATATGTTAAGTAGCCAATAAGTTCCCGGACGATGCCAACCGCGGAGCCGTCGTTCTGGATATTGTCCCAGAAAATCTTACCAAGAAAGGAGTCTTACCGTCGCGTTCATCCAAAAGCCGCGGGAATTCGGTAGCCGAGGCTTCGTGCAGTTTCCCGTGAACGTGTAAAACGGAGAATTTCGTAAGGAAACAAGGACAGCATGCACGTTGACCTGGAAACGTGGATACGTCGTTCTATCCTCCATGAAACATCGATAGATATTTTTCGATGTAGCCCTCGTACGTGGTTACGAGTTTTGCCCATCGCCGCGAAATATTTCGCAGGTCGTCGGTCCCATTGAAACGAACGAACTCACCAATAAATCTTCGACAACCCCACTTTGGCTGCTTCAAACTCCGCGAGAATCGGAGAGGGGCAAAATTTTTATTTAAATAAATTTCAAGCAACGAATGAAAGTTAAAAACAAATTCACGTGTCACGTGTCGAACAAAGTTGAACCGGCTTAACTTTATTCCTCAAATAATCCAAAGTCAAAGTAACTTTTATTTGTTCCGTTATCTAAACAATTGTTTATTTAGTTGATACCCAACTCCGACTGGAATCTACTTGCGCAGACACAGTTTGCTTACGTTCCATCGCGCGCTGTAGTTTCCAAGACTCTTTCAGCGCTGATAGTACCTGCTGATCACTCTCGGGCCGAGGAAAATTTATATCCTGCTGGAGAATCGGGGGATGCCGAAGACCAAGGACAATCAACTTTTTTTTCCTGCAGCGTCCAATTTTTAAGGAAACCTCCTTTCTCGTCGTCCCTCCTTATTTCGAGGTCCCATCTAGCAATCCCAGATAACTCGATCCTTCTTCCTATCTCGGGGCAGTGTCCAACGATCGCGGAGCGGCCAAGTTGTTACAGATTCCTCGGATAGATCCCCTGGATCAGATCGACGGTGGCTCCAGCTCAACTTCCCCCCGGACGGTTCCGGGCGCGCTGTTAGTCATCGCCGTGGATATCGAACGTCTTCCCCGAGTTATTTATCGCTGCCGCTCGGGGCGATACTTCCGCGGGCTTTGCCCTGAAACCAGCTGTTAACGATACACATAATCGGAAGGGTGGCTCGGCCTCGAGCGAGGCCCACGAAGCTATGCAGCGACCCCGTAATTGTCTGGCCACGAAAATTATTAACGTCTTTCGAAACTTCGCCCGCCACAATCTCCTATGCGGTTCGGAAGAACGCGAATTTATATTGCGAAAGTTTGGCTAGTTATTAGAAGAACGTCGACGAGATTCCGGAAGTTCGCCGACGTTGTGCGGGGGGCACGCGAAGACTATGCACCGCCGCAACTTGGGTGTTCCATCGAGCAGCCGATGGCGCGTCGATTAATTAGAATTCGTTGGAGGAATTTCGGGGATACCGGTGGCCCGGATCGTGCATCGAACTGCCTACAGTTTCCCAAGGGGCGCGTTACGATTACCGTGGGCCGTAAAAAGTCAGTGACGCACGGTTAAACGATAAATCAAGGGAAAGGAAAGAAAGTTTGCTCCCCGAGGCGGTATCGGTTCGCGATTTCCATCGCGCCAGGGGAACCACGCGAGGTCCACGCGCTATCTTGATGAAGACTACGATAAATGGACACACCGAGGCGCTTCGTAATGGACGGACGGACGGACGGGCACCAATAACGAGCTGGCCCATTATGATATCGATTCATTTTTTCCATCGAACTGGACGGGGTCTTGATTTAAGAGCGAGCTTAACGTGGCTCGAAGCAGCGGTTAGTCGATTTTTGCTCGCGTGTCCGTACGCAGTGTCAGGGAAACGAGCGCTTACGTCGAGACGCGGACAGCTCTCGGTCATGAACTATCGATAAAGCCGTCGAGGTTTATAGTCAGCCGCCCCAAAAGTCGCCCGTTCCAGAAACTCCGAACGGTCTTGCCAGGGATCGCTGGCTGGGCTAATGACTCGTAAAATCGTAGTCAACAGCCTCTCTAAGTCGAGATAAATGGCTGGGATTGCGAGCGAACGACGCGACGCGTCGTCGACGATGTGTCGGATCATAGGACGCGCGGGAGCCAAGCGAAAGAAACGATCGAGGAAGAAAGGAGGCAGGAAAGCGGAGCGGATAAACATGGCCCGCGCTTCCATCCCTCCGAGACCTCCGCGAAGTTAATTACAATCGACTTAAGGGGAGGTTAAAATCCGAAGCCGATTAGGTCGCGCGAAGCAGGCAAACACCCTCAGCGGATAAAGTGAAATCGATGGATTTGCCAGCCGAAAGTTTGAAGGCTGCGGAGCGGAGGCGTATCTCGAGTCGCGTTACGTGGAGGCGCGCCAGTATGACGACAAAAGGAGATTGTCGGGTGGACGGTTACTCTTAACCGAAGTACTTTGTTCCCCGGAGGGCCGGGATAGTCCGTGCGGAAAGAACGGGAGGTGGACGGTGCGCGGCGTTACTCTTCTTCTCGGTTCCATCGATTCTCCGGCAAGTTTCCGAGGCGCCTAGGGAAATTCCTCTGTTAGAGGTAGCCTGTGCCCTGCCACGGAGTTTCCGTTTCCCTGCCCGCTGTGTACATCTTTATCGCGCCCATTTATACCGCGCTACCCAGCTCGACGGGCCTTTCTTCTCGGCCCGCCGCCGTTATATCGAGGCTAAAGCGAACTATCACCTAGCAATTACGCCCGGATAAAGCCTGCCGCGGGGATTAAGCCGGCGGACGATCCCACCTCCCCGATTCCCCGTTCGATTTCAATCGGAGGCGACGACAGCGAGATCGCCCGTTGTTCTTGGCCGATCGGTGGAAGTGGCGGGAGGAACGAAGATTTATGGAGAGATCGCGGGAACGAGCAATTACGGGGGAAGGTCGGCCGGCAACGATAAAGTTCCGAAGGTTCCCGTCACTCGCGGGCAGAAGTCGGATCGTGGCGACAACGGACCGCGGTTATCGGGCTGGCGACACAAATCCACGCAGAGGCCGGCCTGGCACGATTCTATAAACAAGTGGAGAGCAGAAATAGATTCCCTCCGTGCTCCAGGAAGTGGAGAATAAAGTGATAATGGCTGATGCATCGACCGTCGCACGCATCGCTGCATGGAGTTTTATTCAGCCACCGTGGAAGATACGTAACGAGAATCGGAACGCGCGCGCGCGGTCGCGAAAGGCGAGGTGCCCGAACACGGCGAACCGGCTGGGTACTTTAATTGGAACGACAGTTGTCAGCGTATCTCGCTGTACCTACACCGCGACTCTAGTACGCCGCGCGATCCGTCGGGATAACGATTTTTCGGACCGGCCGCGTCGCTGCGAGCTGTAGGATTTTACGCGTCGCGTCGGATTAACGCTCGAGGGGATTTTTAATCAAGAGTCCGAGGCACCGAAAGCAACGAGCGAGATCGCAGGTGGCGCGGAACGATTGATCCGCGATGACTTTACGCTTTCCATCGGGCCCGATTCCATTCTCTCACCTCGGCATTGCCCGCGAAACAGCAATTAGATCCTCCGTTTCGCCTTGCCTCGGCGAGCCGATATAACAGCTCGATCGCTTGTCCCCTCCATTCCCGCGGCAGATTCGAGAAACTTTCCGACTTCCGTCTCGTCCGTTGAACGACTTATCGAGACGTTGTCGAGCCTCTTTAAATTTCCATTCGCTCGCCCTAAAGTCTACTCGCGTCGGTGGCAATAGTCTGTTCGTTTCGACGCGAGTAACCGACACGGCGAAGTGCGAACTGCTCCATTCCAAAGCCGGGGAATGGTATCTTTTCACCACTAACACGCGGCACTGATACGTGCGCGTGGACCTTTAGGGAGCAGACCGACGAGTTAAACACGCGTTACCCTTCGCGGTGCGCTCGGAATACGAAGCAGGTGAACCGAGCTACGAAAGGGGAGAGGGAAGAAGGGGGATGATTAATGTAACTCGATACTAATACATATTCAGAAATGCCAAGATCGTAAACTTCGGGCACTGCATAGACCGAGAGGAACGGAGGATCGTTACTGCGTATCTCAGAGATCGAGAAGAAGACGGGAAAAGTTCCGGTCGGCTGCTCCGCGGCTGTTGATACACCTACGGGAGAATGAATTTCCCGCTGCTCCGCCGCTCGACTTTGTAAGCTCTTTTTTATCTCCTCCCTCGAAGAGCCGCTGGCGGCGGAGAGAAAGAGCTTCATTTTTCTCCGCCGGTTTCGCCCAACGAATTATTAATCGCGCTCACTTATGCATGGCTATCGATTTTCTTAATCACCCTGCGAGGCTATGCACGGTGTCTTTACGATCCACTAAAGGAGCTCGGTTAACGAAGAACGTGGTCGAGGGATTCGGTAGGGGAAGGGAGAGATCCCCGAATCCATTGGTTCGGCGTGCCGGTCGGGCAGGGGGGTGGTTTTTGAATGTAGAGGCACGGGAAGAAGGGAGCGATCGAATCCGACGGCTGCCGTATGGAGTTTGCCACTACGCGTTGATTCCTGCAATTTCTCGCCGACTCTCCTGCAGGGTGTATGGATTCGACGGCAGGCTCATGCATACTGCATACCCTGTAAACGATTTACAGGCGCGATGACGTCAGCGGCGCTACGCCTACGCCGCGTCCACCCCAATAGCTGGCTGATTGTGTCCTCTCGTAATCGGAACAATGGGTTAAGAAGGGGGAGGGGGGGGGTCGATCCTTGACTCACTGTGTCCGCCGGCCACCGTCTCACGAACCTTAATTAGCATGTTGATCTTAATTCTATTCAGACGTTATTAGTTTCCAAGAATAGTACGACGATCGAACTGCAACAAGTTAATCGCAGCCGAAGTTCGCGCGTACCCGCGACCGTGAGCTAGTTTTTCACGAACCAGCGAGGTAAGACGGATACTTCGAATCGCGTTTCGCCAGTGGAGCACGAGGGATGCGTCAGCCATCTGTGCTGCAATGAAAATTACGAATTAGTTGATAGTCCGGCGTGTATTTTACCGGAGGGCGAACAGAGGGAACGGAACTTTGAGGCGGAAGTCAGACGACGCGGAGAAACTGCGATATTTAATATGTTCAATGATGTAAGACCTAGACCTTTGTCTCAGGACAGCAAGAGTTGAATAAAGCAGCGTTCTATCTGAAACGTTGGAGCGCGCAAAGCTGGTTAGAAAAATCCATGCCGGGGAGGCGGCTATACTTCATCGACGGAGACTTATCGAGAATGCCCGGCGGTGCCTCGGGCTCAGCCCACGATGGTAGAAAAATGTATGGCTGGCGATTTATCGAGTAGAAAAAAAAAAATCATCGATATCTCCCAGTTGCCGTAGACGAAATTTCGTGCCCTTTCGGGAAGCTGTTCTCCTCGCAGGACGGAGCCGAGGGTAAATATAACTTCTTTCCGGCAAGTCGGGAGCCTCCTGAAAGCAGCGAGGGCTGACTTATCGCGCTTGGAAATTGAAGATTCGAGTTTCCAGGTCGCTGAGAGCGGCGGGTCGTTGATTTTCCGCGGCGACGGAGCAGCTTCGGCTCTTCCCTTTTACCTGCTTGCAACCCCTCATGAATTTAAACTGTGCAGGCAAACTGCGGCGTATCTTGGGCCGCGCGCGTGCTCGAATTAAACGCCGCCCGGCTCCCTATCTAAACTATACCATCCAGTTAGCTTCTTCGGAATCAAGAGCCGCGCTTGTGGAATTTATTTCTTAATCCTGCAAGGGGCAACGCTGGAAGATATGAATGGAAGGGTCCGCCGGTAGTTGCCGTCAGTGATATCACCCACCCGTTGCTCCCTATGGGTGCTCGAAACCTCCGTTCAGGCCTGAAATCAGCTTATCGAACACCGAGGGATGTTTATCGGAGTATAAACGCGCTTTCGCGGGGAGCCGCTTGCTCGATAAACCTTGGAATCCCAACGGCGCCGTCCGACCAGCGTCTCTGCCAGCTGGGAAATTTATTCGGTATCGATAGTGCGTCGGGAGACACACGGCGGGAGGATCAGCCGCGCGGAAATACATTTGCGAGCGTGTCGGAGGGGAACGAGGCGACAGGGAAATTGAAATGCATTCCTGAAAGAGTGCAAGTGAACGAACGTCCACCAGAGGGCTCGCAGGAATTCGCTGCCCGCGAAGGCAATCCGTAGTAATTTCTCGTTCGCCGGGCGCGAGAATTTTGGAAATAGTTGGCCCGTCGGGACCTCCATGCGGCGCGCAACTATTACATAACACAGGCCCGTTACGCGCGGCGCTCCTCGAAACTTCGCCGCTGCTTCATCTCGCGTGCGAGCGTGGATCCAGCGCCTGCACGAACGACGTGATTATGACTGCGGCACAATCGATATCCCACGGCGCGGTTTCCTCGAAAAGCTGTTTACGGCCAATCTAAGCGGAGAACTACTCTCTAGCCTAGTTTTACATTTTACGCGGCTCGTCAAGCAACGTTTTCGAGTTTAACGTTCCAGCAAATAGTTCTACGAATCTGAACTGGCCGGGCCAAGTTTCGCCGCTTTAATCCGTCGAGAATTCGCTCCTTTGTCGGACGAGAAGAGATGAGAAAAGTTTCGCTCGAAAGATCCCCGGATAACGATGTTAAAATTTGTTCTTGGCGGAGGAGGAATTCTCGTGGAATGCCGGTTCGACGTTCGCAGGATCAAGGATTCCTCAGGAAGGATGTGTATCGCAGCGAGCCGAGTGAATGAAAGGGAGAAACGTGCGAGCGATTCGCTCCGGGGGCGACGCAAATCCAAGGGACGGACGTCCACGGAGAGCAGTCGCGCGTCCATCCAGTTCTCGGGGCCCCGAGCGCAGCAATTTCCCAGCTTTCGCTGCGACGAAAACCACGCGACAATGCGGGGGCGGGATATTTCATGGCACTCCCTTACTTCGCTCTCGCCGAGGGAATAACTGCAAAACTTATCCCATAAGAGCACCTTACGCCCGTACTTTCCATTGTCGTCGAACGAGGCCAGCGCGACACGTGCTCGATGCTTGCCTTGCCTTTCCAGCCATTTGTCCCGCGATATTAAAGGGAATCGTTCCGCCCGTTCGAATTCCACCCCCGCAAAGCTCGGTCGCGCGAACAAGCAAAAGATTGGCTAATAAACTAGAACGGGAAAGGGGGATTTTTTTTTTCAACGGGAGAGATAAGCCGAGACAAATTGGGCTCCGGTGTCGAAACCGCGGCTGAATTTCCAGCCCCCAACCCCCCCTCCGCTGTATCTGATACCGGGTCGTTTTTCTAAGGAGAGCTGCGCTTATCAGGTACGTTCCTCTTAGCGCGGCGAGAGCACGTATAGAGTTATAGAGGAGATGAAAATCGCTCGTTTGTATGCGCCCCTTTTAGCCGGGGCGAGGAGAAAGAATTTATTTCGACCCTCGTTTTAATGAACCCCCCGAAGGAACGAGGATGCGTCGGTGCTCTCTGTTCGCCGCTGGTTCGGCTAAGAACGATGGTTCACGGCGACGACAGCAGCGACACAATTAACGGGTAGCGAGAGGCTTTCCCCCGTTTAATTTTTTCTCCGCTCTAAGAGTAAATAGTCGATTAATTAACGCTATCGGGGATCGTAAGCGAGAGGGGCTGACCTATTTCGGTTAATGCGGCTCGGCCGAGAGTGGCCCCGTGTCCCCGGGGCGATGCCGAACCACGCTCGAGATGCTGCGGCGATCTGAATAAATCGGCGCCGTCGAAAGAACGAAACGAATTTCATTTCCCGTGTGCCCGCGCGCCACGTCTATCCGGCGTCTAACGGGCAGCGGCGCGTGTCCCCGCGGTGATATTGCTTACACCGCCGCTCAAAAGCTTAGAATTACGTCTGGCTGTCGGCCGCCACCGTGGACTCGTAAGTTTCCCGGTCTACCTGGCGAGATTAGAACGTCCGAGGCTCGAGGCTGTTCTAACGCGGGTGTCAGCTTCAATCGTACGGGACGTGTAATCTGGATGAAAATTACGCGACACCAGGATTTTGAACGGCGGTGTACACCAGCGACGGGAGGCTGCTCGATCCAGCGGGGCTTGCCGTTCATCCATTTGTCGAAGGGATCGATGCGTGATCCGGGGACGAGCGGGATCCCGCGAACTGCGCGTGCAACTGCGCCCACCCGTGAAAGCCGAGCGAGAGAAAGAGAGATTTATTGCCGTATTTCTCAGCCAAATGAGGGTGTCGCTAGAGATACCTCGAGCCAAAGGTGATCGACCACGATCCGCTTTACGCTGCTTCGATCCTCCATCCCTCGGCAGTTTTCATGCCTCGCGGTCGAGTGGATAATTGGAATTTTCTTCGAAAGTTCGCGGCGTCCCGGGGGGACGGGGCGGAGCGAGGCTCGCAGAGTTGCATATTCCACGCGTGATTCAGACTGAGATGACGAAAGTTAGAATGACACGGGTCTGGGATGAGTCAGTGGCAACGGGGGATGTCTTCCGGAGTGTTTGCCTCGAAGAAGAATGCTGCTTAGTAGTCGTCGGAATACAGTAAACGTGACTAGCTTGGCTGTGGATGACGAAGGCAACGCCAGGGGATGACTCGTTGTTTGCGCTCGCATTTGCAAGGGTCAAACGTGAATTCGAGCGAACCGTTGTTCGCAACAGATATCATTTGCGATTCTGGGGAGCGGCCGAGAGGGTTCAGCCAGGTGGAATTCGGTGACGGGGAACTTGACGGGATCCTCCGTTGGGTAAACTAAACTGTATATCTACCAGGCTCGGGGTGCAATCTAATTTATTAACGTCATTCACGGGATTAATGGATGAACTTTGTATCAACTTTTTAACATTTTATGTTCCAGCGAACTTTCATCGCGAGCGATTTCGCTAATTACACTCGCCACTGACTGCGCCAGATGGTCAGCTTCGAACGGAGCGTTTAATAGCGAATCGACTCGAATTTTTCCCGGAGAATTTGAGCCCTATTTCTATCCTGCGCAGCAAGAATGACAGAACTCCGCTTACCTTCGATTAATGTTCGCGGCCAGAAATTTCGCTGCTCC
The DNA here is from genome assembly GCA_963932335.1 of Andrena marginata. Classification (NCBI taxonomy): domain Eukaryota; kingdom Metazoa; phylum Arthropoda; class Insecta; order Hymenoptera; family Andrenidae; genus Andrena; species Andrena marginata. The sequence continues at coordinate 2,840,901 of OZ010660.1, forward strand.
GGTGGCCGTCCTCTCGAGCCCCAAAAGAAGTTAACACGAATAGCAAGACGTATGACACTTGCCGCAGGAAGTAGCCACAAGACCCCCTGCGTGGAGAAATAAAAAGTCGCCGGAGTGAGCGCAGCCGGGAAAGTGTGTTTCTTCCTGACCCGATAACGCGCGCACCGCGTCCGGTTACTGCTCCTCCGCTCTGGAAAAGGGCTTTCGTGTTTCTTTCGCCCTCTTAATTATTTCCCCGCGGAAAATAACTCCGCGGATTTCCTGGCAAGCCGGAGCGCGGCCGAATGAAACGGGTCGACCTAGCTGCGAGATGTATCTCCGTCGCGCTTAATTGAACATTCCGAATTAAGTCGCCGGATGCCGATTTATTTGATCGTTCCTTACGCTCGCTAACTCCGGCAGCCAGGGTCGTCCTAAGATTACAGTTCGGGACGCTGGGAGGCAACCTTAAACGCGTTTCTAAATAGATTTTTAAACGATTTTATTTACCCTCGCTTCTCTGCGCGAGCGTCGAAATGAACGACGAAAAATACTTTGCCCCGCGACTTTATTTCAAGCGACATATTACATTATACCTAATTGTAGTCCAAGGAAAGAATAAATTATCTCTTACTTATTAGTGGACTTTCTATCGAATTAAATGAAATCACTTTAAATTTTTTTATATATTTTTATTTCACATCCTCGAACAATTCTAAAGGTAACGTTCAGCGTAACATTAATAGAGATCGCTCGAACGTTCGCGCGCAGGCGAAGTTACACGAAGAAGCAACTTGCTGATCTAGTTAACGACGGCCGCAGAACTAATTACAACATCGCAAACAGCGGAGAAACATTCCCGGGTTTTCTACGTCGCGGAAAATAGCGTTATAAACTATAATACAGGTTCGGGGGTATCCGTATTCATGCAGCGGGATATCGTCCCGTGAAAATGACTCGCTTTCCAGATCCCTCGCCGGGATGCAGTTGGGATTTCGTTCCCCCCCCCCCCCCCCCCCCCACATAATTTTGCAATTAACCTCCTTTCGTTAAATAGCCGCGAGAATTATTCGACCTGGAAGTAACGGCGCTCGAAACGCCCGTCTCCCTTCGCCCGGAATATAATTACGCGATTAATTTACAAATGAGCGTCACGATCGATTAATTGCCGCGATCAAGCCCGTCCCAGCGAATCCGTCCACCCCGCGGGGCGTGTTTTTTCGCTGGTAAATATTTCTCCAGCGAGACACTCGCGGAATCCAGAGGGCAAACAGTCGGGCGAGCGAGCGCCCGGTAAGTCGGTAATACTTTTTCCATTACACGACCATTACATTTCTACGAGAACCTCTCGTCCAAGCTGATAAAAAGCCCTAGGATCCCCCGCGTTCCTTTTAACCGAAGGATTCCTCGAGATTGCTTCGACTACACGCGAACAGTCCAACCGGCGATTCGTCAAATATTGATACCGCGGATTAATATACAATTACCCAAACGACGTCGCGAGAATCCAAGCGAAAGCTGCCCCTCGAGCGATCCGCTTCTTCGCTTTCTCGCTTCCAACGCGTCGTTTACTCGCCAACGTCGACGGAGCACAATCACCCGCGACACTTGTCAAACGTACATCGTGAGGACGTAAGAGCCGTTGGAACTATTAAAGGACCTGCTGCCGTCGCTCTCCGTCTCGTACCCGAAAAGAGCGGAGACGCATTGCACCTCTGTGCTCCCGGCGACGGTGTCCTCGTCCGAGTTACCCTCTGCTCCCTCGTTGACAGGAAACTTATTGGAATTGCCAGCGCGGTCGCCGTCGGTGCCCGAGTGTCGCCGAAACCAGAAGGGCAGATCCACGAGGCTGCTAAATTCGGCTACGTCGTCCTGGCAGCACAGCGAATCTTCGTCTAGGAGTTGAGACGTCGAGGTCCACAGCCTGGTTCTGTTCGGCAAGGTTTCATCGATCGAACGGCGATGCTCCAGCTGACCACCGACGCGCGGATCTTTCACGTCGGCTGGCTTCTCGTGGCTAGCAGCCGCGGGCGACGAGCGTTCTGAATACTTTAATGGAGATTTTATGTAAGCCGGAATGCAGGCCACGGACACGGGGCGTTTTATGCCCCTCGATTCTCGGGGATGCCCCGCGACCCTCGAGGAAACTTTCACCGGCGATCCTGCCCGCCCTTTCGCTTGGCTTCTGAACGCGTCGCAGCTTAACGCGCACTCGCTGCAGCTCTCTACGTCCGCGATGAGATGCACTAGGCAGTTCACGGAACAGCTGAACCTCCAACCTCCAGGTTTCTCGATATCCACCGTGCTTCTAGAGTGCTCGCTGGAATCGTTTACGTTGGAGCTGTCGCGGCTGGCGCCGATCCCCGAGTCGGACAGCAGAGACGAGTCGTCGTCGAGTGGCTTCGTTAAATCTCCCTCGGTGCTCGAGATTTCCATGAACAAACCTTCCACCTGCCTCCGCGTGAACGGCCCCGTTCTCCTTCGGACACCGTGTCGATCCTGCTCCGTGCTCGAAATTCCTGCCCTTTTCTCGTTCGCATTGGCCTTCGTAATTGGCGAGGACGCGCTGAGGATAGCTTCTTCATTAAGCAGGGAAGATACGGAGGAGGAGGTCGACCCGCTGTCCCACTCGAGATCTCGAGAGATTTGCGACCTCCTCTTTGCACAATCATCCGACGGCTTCCCGTTGAACAGTTTCCTCTTACGCTCCTGCAGGAAGGCCTTTTTCGTCAGCCCCTCGAAGCGACGCCTCGCTTTCGTCGTCTCCTCATCCCCGTGAAACTTGTTGCCCTCCGGCTGGCCCGCATCGTCCAGTAGATTGGCGGTCAATCGATTCTCCCCCTTATCGGCCCTCAGCCCTCTTCGGAACATGGAAACGATCACCCTCGTCACGCGGTTGCCCCGTCTGGTGGTCTTGGAATCCTTCGGGGTGGAAAGGTCAACCCCTTCCTCGAGGTTCGTCAAAGTCTCGTGGTGGACGATCGGCGAGAGAGAGAACATCGATGTTCCCCGGTTCTTCCAGAAGTAGCCGCGACTCCTCGGCGTCTCCCGTCGAGGTCTGCTAGGCGAAGATCCCTTCATCCAGTCGAACATCCTGGAAACTCGCGAGAACGTACTCGGCGACGGGGAATAGAGTTGCGCGGGGATTTACGCTCGGCAAGTATTCGGACGAACGATGCCTCGGTGGTCGCCTAATTAATTCTGAGGGGATAGTTAAAGCGGTGGCTCTACTTAAAGGGAAGCCTGCCGGAGGGGTGGTGGAAGAGGGCCAATTGGCCCGACAAGGTTTACGACACTCCGGCTACTTTGCCTTCGGGGGAAAAATTGCCGACTCGGGTTATTCGAAATCTGCTGTCGGATGTATCGTTGCTTCTTCGTTTTTCTTTCCGTGGATGATAAGGGTGCATAATCTCGTGGACGTTGGAGCTACCGAGTATGGATCGCTCTCGGTGCTGGATAACGCGAGGTAGTTTCTATAACGGGGAAACTTTCGCGTCATTTCCCTGGCGAGCAACGGCATACGAACCGACTCACCGTTACGTCACGGAAAATGTATATATGTACGTGTAATTTGTGACGGAGCAACGAGCGCACGTCCACTTGATTGCGATAGAACGTTCGTGATTCGCGAAATGGCCTGTTGGACGTGATACGAGCTGGTCGCACCTGAACTCTCGCACGTAACACCGAGAACGTCACGAGTACCGTAAACTGGGGGAACTTTGGGACGTTTTTCGAACATTTTCCTGTATAATATAAAGATTAACTACGAGCGTCATAATGCATAAAATTTTGATCTAAATTTTGATCTGTAACTGGGATAAAATCGGCATGTCACTAGCAGCCAAAGTTTTACAAAATTCAACTTATATTTACAGTTAAATTTGTTTCTTTTTATGTTTAATACTAAGAATCGTTTACTTTTTTTTTTTTTTAATTAAGATTATTAAATTTGCTTTATTATCCTATCATAACGTTGCGCCTTTTGCGCATTATATTACAAGTGCGAAAATGTATAAAACTATTGTTCCTTTCCTTCTTCAATGTTCCCCAATTTACGGTACCAAATGAAAGCTGTAGTATCATAGAAAAACTCTCAACTGGAAGCTCTGTTTGCAATGCTTTTAAAACAGCCTCGCGACCAATTACTGTTTGAGACGAAACCAAGCGTCTGCTGTAAATCCAAAAATTGATTGCGAGTGGAGGTTGAGAAAGATTCTTGATTGGAGGGTGGCTGTTAAGCGAGTCTCGAGGACCAAAATCATTAAGATAGGGGGTGTAAAGACCTCTCCTCGTTGGTGTGTGTGTCGGATCCGTGGAATTGCGAGGGAATCGATGCGCTCGGCGCCGCGACGACCGGCATCTTCCCCCGCGCGACAGTCCTTTTCATTCTCCTTCGCCCACGCAACCGCCTTCGCTTGAAAATAGGTCAAAGATCGTCGGAAAATCGTCACCGACGATAACATTAGCCCACCGTCGACTCTCCGCGACGCTCGCCAGTCATTTTAGCGACATTCGAAGCTCCCTTTGCCCACCAGAGAGAGAGAGAGAGAGAGAGAGAGAGAGAGAGAGAGAGAGAGAGAGAGAGAAAATTCCAGAACAATTCGCGTTTTAATAAAGCGGAATCGGCGATGATGATCCCCGGAAACCGCGACGTCGTGAACTACGCGCCGCTCCGTAATTACCGAAGCTCTTCGGGAGCAATTAAGTGTACCGAGCCGTTGGAGTCTCGGCGAATTTTCTTTACAAGGCGAAGCTTTTCGTGCCGAAGGGACAAAGGGCGGGAACCAGCAGCTTTCCCCGACAATGGTGACTCGGTGCATGGTAATAAACGCGGTTACCGTCGCGTTTCCAGGTCAGTTGTGCGCGCGGCCCTCGCATACCGTCCCCGGCGAATTTCGGCGAAAGGGTCGGCCGGCAAACCGTTCGACGAATAATCTTATTGTCCGCGCGTGCTCGGCGAAGCGGCTTCGGCGGAATAAATTCCTGTACCCCCGTGCAATCATAAGCGAGGATTGTTAACACCCTTAACGACCCCCGGCTATTACGGTCCGCCCGGAGAGTTTCTAGTAATCCAAACGAGCATTCGCGCGGTCGCTCGACGATTCCTCGGTGGCACTTGCTCGAACTGAAATTCTGTTCGCCGTACGCAGCACACCGGGATCGCGCCGACTAAACCTGAAATATTAGAACGCGGGGGAAACACCTGTAAACGTCGACGGTTAAATACAGGATAAAGCCATCGATCTTCCTATTACGCGGCGCTCCGTACCAATCGACCAAATATTTTACGAGAGCCACGCGCGTTCGTATAAAACGGTACGGAGGGTTTTTACGACCAATAAGCCTTGATTAAAACTCGACGCGTCGACCGGTTAGTTCTCCACCGGATAGCTTCGGACGCTGATCTAATTTCATCGCAGACACGTTACGTAAATGACTTTCAATAAGATTCGTCCAAGTCCGAGAAGGTGGGGCCCGCCGGTTGAGCGACGGTCCGTAACAGTCTCTGATAATGATCGCTCCGTGGCTGGCTCTGATTGATACGCATAATCGCGCCCTAAGCTCGACCGTGCTCCAGTTGCGTCACTGTGTCTCGGCCGCATTTGTTTGCAGTTAAATCTCTGACGCAAACGGATCGCGGGGATGAGCGACGAGAGTAAGCAGAGAGCGTGATGCGGAAAAATTCATTTCGCCCCGTTGATAATCGCCGGCGGAATTATTCCGTCGACCGCGAGGGTGAAGACGATGGGTACCATAAAAATACCGATCTCGTATCGCGATTAATTCTCCCATTTAACGAAGACGCTTGGACGCCCTCCCCATCATTTTTACTGGTACTCGTTAATAGCGGGCGATCAGGGCCAAATGAAATTTTCTACGGGAACACTGTTGGTGGATCACCGACGGTGAAGTGGGATTCGAATTGCCGGGCTTATTGGAATAAGACAATTGGGTAATTCCGGCGGAGCTGCGGCGCGGGGCAGGTATGCGAGCTATTGTGCACGGCTGCAGCGGACCAACGGTATCCGTGACAATGGAAGTATTAGCCTCTGCCGCGTGTCCCCGCGGCATCGACAATAAAGCCAGATTAGCGGTACGTGTCGGCAGTCGGCACTTTTACCCTGACCCGGCACCGTAATTACCGTAATAGCAAGACTCCGGTGAGGCTCGTCGATTGAAATGGCCCGGGCCGCTCCGCGATGTCCCCCTTTGTCGCCTTACGCCTCCACGTTTCAAATATATTTCTAATCAGCCACGCACTGGGCCTGACTAATGAACGAGTCAGTGAGGCAAATCTGATTCTCTAATTCACTGAAGCGCGTTCAGCGAACCGATAAGCGGAGTTAATTGAGCGAAAACGTTGATGCGTCTATCGCGGCGCCGTTTTTCACAGTTGGTAATAAAAAACATATGTATTTATTATACAATTACAATGTGGAACGGGCGAGGTTCGACGTAACTACTCTCCACGGTAAAGCAAAAATAAAAATGAAGGTAGAAAGGAAGGAAAGATTAAGGATACCTTAAGGGCATAAAAGAACGAGCATTATGTTTAAAGGAATTAAACGACGACAAAGAGCATACATATATTAAAAGGAATAGAGTTGTAACAATAGGAGGATGTGTAGGAGAAGGAGTCACAATCAGTGGATTTACAAGTAATATGGTCAGGCGCGCAGAAATTTAGATACTGTCTCGTAGTCATAGAGTTCTAAGGATGCATAGAAAGATTATTGTGGAACGGATAATACAGACACCTCGACTTGTTAGTTGCAAATAGCTTACAAAGGAAATTTCAATTCTTTACCGTTCTGACTACGACCCATTGTACACGCAGCGGATAGCAATACTGTAATCTCTCTCGTCCCCGGCAAATTCAATCTTCGTTTTCCTTTTTCCATTGATATTTCATCTACCGTTACGTTCCAATTTCCCCGTTTCAAATTAGCCGAATGCATACGACGACTCTGTGCACCGATGGAACAGACTCTTGCGCGTGCCCTCGATATCTATTAAATGATACAACCTTCGATATTTTTATTCGTTCGTGCAGGGAACAATCCCGCCCGTTTATTGCATTGGATTTCTCTCGGATATTTACTTGAGCATCGGAATCGGGCTTGCTCGCTGTCTGCGTATCGTAGTGGCCCTCGAATTTGCGGAGAAAAAATTTGTTGCGAACCGAATCTATCGAATCTATGGGATTGAAACATTACCTGATTAAACTGAAACTCCCTTTAGCATCTACGATACTGTCGATCGATCCTACTCTTACCCGTCTAACTCAATTTCTACTTTTCCCACAGAGTGGTTGGTATTGAAAATATCCGCGAAGAACGCAAAACTCGGTTCGCGTTTACGGCCGCGGCTGGCTCAGCGTCGACTCGCATCACTTGCCGAGCGCCCCGTTCGTGGAACGCTAGTATTGCGAGGGAATTGATTAAATAATCTTCAAGAATCCTGCCCGTCCTATCATCCTCGGTGGCGAGAATGACGTGCTTTAATCCTGTCTGGTGTAATCTGACGTCGCTGTGGTTTTCTTGCCCGCAAAGGGCGACGGGGAAAATTGCCCCTGATCGCGGTAAAACTTTACGTTCTTCCCGGCAATTTCCTGCTCCCTTGCTGGTGCAGACATCCGTGCTGGGGAGTAATGTTTAATAGCGAAGGGGATGAACTTTCGCGCGGGATTTCCTTCCTCGAGGAGCTGCTTTAGCCTCGGCATTTCCCAATGGAAATTAAATATCGGTATGCACGTAGGGGGGGGACCGTTTAAGTTTAAACGTCGATCGGTTTCAGTGGCAGGTAGGCGGGTCGATGCTTCCTCGCGAGAACAATACGATGGCGGCTCCCAAGGAGCGGATAAATATTGTTTTATTTCTCGTTGCTGGCGGCGGTCTCGCGGCAGGTAAAGCCATAAAGCGGGAACCCGATTTCCGGGAAAATCCAGTCGAACGCGTCGCTATTCGTCGAATGGAAAATTTGCATTCGCGATTGCACTCGCGAGAGTGTACACGACCCCTCGGTATAATGAACGGGGAATCGATATTAATATAATAGAGTGACAAAAACGATGTTGCGAACAGTACGCCTATCACGGTTCAGCGTAGTTGGATTTTTATTTTTGTTGGGATGCTGAGGGTCTTCAAATAATCGGTATCAGACAGCGTGTATTAAAATGAAAAACCTACCGTCACATTTTAAACCTCGCATCGATGGCTTAGTGTACAAATATTGTACGTCCACTTTTTGTGAAATTTGAGCTTTTATTATTTGCAACAAATAGTTCTTGACTGTCTCCCTGTACTGTATAAAAATTACATTTATACCTACTTCATAAATTTGTCAGAAATAATATTTTTCTTCGTCGTATGCTCCTGAATTTTGTGTACCATTGCGTGTTTAGATAAACCTACATTCTCGAAAACTACATTGAAAAGAAAGACCGATAGAAATAATACTTCGTTTATTTTTTACGTTGCGTACGATAGATTAATTTTCTAATTGCCTACAGAGTCAGGAGACATTACGAAAACTAATTTAAATAAATTAATAAGGAAATGGAAAACAGAATGGTCAGACTTCTGCGTGCTCGTTGGGTCCCGCGCGGTGACCTGCCCCCTCCTTGTCCCCCAAAAGTCGCCAAACGCATGGGGAGGATTAGTACGTACCCCAGACAACGGTCGGTACAAAAACCTCTGGCTTTGGAGTCGCGCACCAGTCACTGCTCAAATTTCAAACAGACAACGTCGCCGCGACGCTTGAAAACCGCTTCGCGAGCTGTCAGTGTCGTATTTCGTGCGTGAAATGCCAATCGTATCTCGACGCGCTCGGCGTACAGATTGAATTCGTAAAGTGCCGCAAACATTTCGATATTAACGAGGAACAATTTCGCCAATATTCGCAAGCAACTCTACCCGGTGGCAATGAGCGCCGGAAAAGTGAGCGGCTTCTGGAGTCGCGTGGTGAAGAAGAGGAACAACGAAGCGGTTGGTCACTCGATCTTGGTTACCTCGTTTACTTTCAGTGCTTTTTTTCTTTCGCGGATTGCGCGCCGTGGTCGGAGGAGCCGCCGTGCTCGTTTAACGTGGTGGATGAATCGCATTTTTCTGTTACAGGCGGGCGCTGATAACGAGGCCGAGAGAGGGGAGCAGAGGGGCGAGTCGGGAAAGCCGGGGCTCTCGAAGGGTAATTGGATCAGGAAGCTCGGGAATTATTCACCGACCGCGTGCCAAGTTGCAGCGAGACCCATGAGGACGGGCCCGATCGAAGTACTGGACAGAAGCGGACTGTGCAACACCTACAAGGCCGCAACTCCTCGCAGAACTTCCCCGAAAACGGCTTTGGAGATGCCGGACTTGGAGACTATTATTCGGGAATTCGAGATGGGGTATCGATCGCCCACGAAACAGGAGACGGCCACGGAGAAGAATTTCGTGAAGAAGATTGTCGCAGCGTTCGAGGTGAAGTACAAGGTGTACGACGACATGAAGACCGCGCAGCAAGCAATCCAAAGCCGGGACACCAGCAACTCAGGCTCCACTGCCGCGGAAGCGGTGAAAAGAAGATCCGGGATTTTCAGCAGCCCCTTCAAGAGCGGTTCCGACGAATTCAAGCGCCTTGGCAAGTCGGCCGGTTCTCTCACTTCGAAAGAAAATCGGGGAGACGAGAGAGACGCGAACAAGAGGTGTGGAATCTTCCCCGCGCTATCTAATAACAATTTGGAGGATTCGAATTATTCCGGAAGATCGGGTGTTTTCGGCACTCCTTGTAAGACTCCTTCCGCCGAGGACGCGGATCAAGTGGACTGTTCGAGAACCATTGAAGAGGGAGCGAAGAAAGAAGACAGAAGCTCTGGGATATATTTCACTCCAACCAAGGACAAGCCCGAGGATTCGGAGGGCGCCAGGAGATCGGGGATATTCTCGTCCCCGTGCGATCGCAGTGTCTCGAAGGAATCGAACAGCAGTGAGTCGGACATCTACATGAGCCCCGTGGATCCGAATCGCATAGACTCGAAGAACGCCAGCCCGGACAGCGTGTGCATGTTCAAGTTCGACAAGGAGGAGCCCAGCGAGAAATTAAGTTGCCATTTCAGCCCGTTGAAGGCGTCCTCCCTGGACGCGACCAGGACCATGGATAGCATCGATCTCTCCGCGACCCTGCCGGAGCCCGAAGAGACGATCTTCTTCGGCGGGAGCGATCTACCGACGACCAGCACGATGATCAACGAGATTCGGGTGGAAGAGGGTAATTCGGATACCGCGACGTGCTCCGATAGGACTCCGAAAATCGTCGGGGCGTTCCTGAAGAAGCCGATCGAGGTCGAGGACACATCCATCGACTGGATCCCAATCACCGGGAAGAAATTGCCTCGCAAGAGATCGCTGAAACAGCTGCTCTCCTCGTTGATGGGTAAAAATGCGCTGGATAAGAGGAGCAAAATGTTCTCCTCGGAGAGGAACCTGCACGAGGAGCCGCGGGAGCTTCAGGATTCCGGGTACGACGAGAGGTCGTGCTCCTCGTCCTCCTTGACCTCCTTGGTCTCCATCACGGAGGCACTGCTGCAGCAGGAGAACAGTTACGTCGAGCCGGAGAGGAGATCCATCTTGAAGACTTTCCGATCGTACAACTCGCTGAACGAGGAAGAGGACGAGGCTTTCCACGACGCGTACGCTACTGTAAAGTAAGTCGAGACCTTTAAATCATCGCGAATCCTATCTCGATCTTCTCCGTTCGTTTCCAGACTCTAAACAGTTGCATCCCGCTAAGAACATTGCTATTTCCGATTGTTGCAGGAAGCGTGGCCCAAAGAAGCTGCTCCTAACAGAGGTACCGCGCCAAGAGGTGAAGCTGGACCTGGGCCCGTGCTACCCGCCACCGCCTTTGAAGAAGCTGACGATGTCGTTGGATCGGAGAGCAGCGCCCAAAGTGCCTCGACCACCGTCCCCGGTGTACGTGCAGCTGGACAGAGTGCCGAAGCACCCGCATCTATCGAAGATGCGCAAACATCCGTTTGTTTCTCTGACGAAGATGGACGACGCCGCGGGCGGAGGGTTAGGCGATGAGGAGGTGGTGGTGATCAAGAACGACCTGTACGAGGTCGAGTTTCACAGGAGCAGCGAGGATGTCGGGTCGCCTGGGTCCTGCCACGGTCGCTCCTCCACGCAGAGCCACTACGACGTTCCGAGGAGGTTCCTCTCGAAGTCAGACACCGAGATCTCGCAGCTTTGCAACTGGACCGGGACCGGGCGAGGGCAGCCGCCAATCTACGACGTGCCAAGGGCATGCCCGATGGAGAGACCGAGATCCAGCGTCTACGAGGACGCACTTTCGCTGAAGAGGAGGAGCGCCATCATGGCAGAGCCGTTCTTTCGCTTCAACACGGTTATGCGTGTCACGGAGATCCACTACGATACCTTGGTGCCGAGGAACTGCCGGATGTACCGCAACGAGGCGGTGGTTCGCTCCGACAGCGATCTGCCGACCATGCAGAACCGTTCGTCGATCTAAATTCTAAACGAAGAGGACAATCGCGACAGTAGACGACCCTTGCGATTGCGAAGGTTTCTTCGTTTTCGGTAGTTAGTCCCAGGTTAAGTCGCTCGATATTCTTTCTTCGTTTCGATCGACGCGATCGGTGACGCGATCAAAATCATTCTTGACTGCAAGTAATTCGCGAACGAAACCGATGGTACAAATCTGTTTTTTTTATAACTCGAAGGTACCAGATACCCGAGATTGCCCGCTTGTGATTCTTCCAGCGTTTAGATTCGAGACGCATGTATTCGCGGATGTTTTATATGGTAACGTAAGCGAGATGTTTTCGAAGCAGTTGCGGGACGCACGCGAGCATCGCCGCACAATATTGTACAAACAAGTATTTTAGTTAGTATGTTTGCTTTAGAATGCAGCATAGGTAGACATCGTTTCGCGGTTTCGGAGTCTCGTATATTTCGCAAGAAATATCTCACGAGATCTCTGCTTGCACCGAGGGTGGAATGTTCTTTTGTTTGCGAGCGGTGAGGAGCGGTTACGTTTCCCGCGCACGCTTCAACCCATTCGCGTGCGAACGTCGTTGTCATCTGCCTCGGCGGTGGGAATTCTTTCGTAAAATCCCCGGGAATGGAATGTTAATTGAACGGCTCGCGAATGGGCCGAAAGGGTGGAATAATAACGCGACTCGACCTTCCGCCGACGGAAATATAAACGGCAACAAAGTCTTCTCGTTTCCAGCGGAAACGTTTCCACGAAAGACTTTCCCTCGACGCGGTAGTTTAGATTTTTAAAAGGTAAGCGTCGCGTTCGTTCCCCGCGGAGAACGATCGACGAGGACGCCGGCGCGAAACGATACAGCGGACGCGATCCGCGGTCTCGTGTATTTCTGTAGAGAAATATTTACAGAGAACTGGATGTTGGGCGTTTTATTCATTGTGATCTTAGAACGTATCAGTATTACGTATCTGTGCCATGGATCTAATCATAAGACTAGCTAGCATACCCTAGACATAGATGATTCGTCGGCAAACACTACGGACTGCCGACGACGAATTGTACAGTTTCATTTAGCCGTGCCATGTGTACACGCCACGTACGTTTGTACTTTTTTAATAAAATATCCCAGCAACATTACACCTAGCCGTGAATAATCTTCCCCTGCGATCTCTAAAGAAAATACGGCGGCGTAGTAAATTCCCCGGGGAATTGCAGTGGGGCCGCGGTAGAGGCGTTTAAAATCGGCCGTAAAGAAAATGGGGGGGGAAGTACAGATGGGGGCGAATCGAATCGTCGGCGGAGAGAAGCGGTCCGTCGATGCAGATTCTGATGAAATTTAGAGGCTGTAAAGAATACGCGCGGTGCTTGGAAGCTGCGTGGACACGGAACGGGAGGGAACCGTGCTAAATAGGCGCGCGAAATGGTAGGCCTTCTGCCTACGGAGTGTCGGGATATCGCTCGGCGGATCGGGTCGTCGTTCCCGTCACTGGAGAAGCCTTACCGAGCCGGAACGTTCGCGCGGTGTACGGTCAACGGCTCGTCCTTATTCTGGTTACAACACGGAGGCGAGAGCCAGGATCGCGGTGACGTTGCGGAAAGTAAGTGCGCCCGTACCCGGGGGACCATAACGGGAGGGGAATCTTCTCCGAGGTGGAAGGTAGACCGACGCAGAAGCTCGTATGCACCGGGACACGGTGTGACGTGGGCGAGAAGCGTGGGTCGTAACGGCTGGCCATTAGTGCACCGCTGGTTGCACCTAGTGCACCGGGTCGGTTAGGTTGCTGGCTCGTGGGTGTACGTGTCAAGGGCGTCGGACTCGCGAGGCCACCGAATGGCATAGAAATCTTTTTTAGGGAACCGAACGGGCTGGGACCCTGATTTACAATCGGTTGCTTATTAGTCGTGTAATCTTCACCGCCCAGCGATTGAAATTTTACCGACGCGGTAACGTTATTGTTTTGCTGCGCGAATGACGTTTGATCGTCGTAGATTCGTTGGTGCACGCAGCTTCGTTTCGGGTGGCCAGCTGCGGGATAACGATAGGAACGTATGCACGCCAATGGACATAGATTTACGAGGTTCGACTATCCGCGTACATCTATATTCCAGTATTATTCTTGAAATTTCGACGTGAAATACACGCGCACTCTATCTCTAACTAAAAGTCCAGCATCGCGGTCTGCACAATTTGGCTGTAATTTCGAGGCGAGAGTCTTTGCTGGATAAGAGGAACGCGTCGCTTTAATTAATTTTTTAAAATAACTCCTCGATGCTATCGCCGTTCCTGTGTATATAAAGTCTCCCCTTACTCGTGGAATTTTCTCCTCAAAATTTCCATACACTCTGCGCGGGATATTCGCGAAATATTCAGCATTCTCCCAGACCCTTAACTCTCAAAAGAACACTCGAAAAAATTGCAATTAACTTTCGATGCGAACAGAACCAGGATCAGAGGAGCAACTTTATCCGACGGCGAGTTCCCGTTTCTCTGGGGAGGATCGTTGCACGATAACGACATTTCCTCGTAACTTATCGGGTCTCTTCGCTTCGCCCAGATTGATGGCATTAATTCGCAATAATTTACGAGCGGCGGGCCACGGTGCTCGAGCGTAACGAGTTCGTTAGCTCGCCACTCGATTAACAGGCGCGAAAAGATATCCTAAAGCTCCGAGGGGAAGCCCGAAATCCTCGTAGCTTTAAGATTCCGCCGAATACCCTTCAGCAAGGAAACGCATCCACGATATCGCTAACTCTTTAACATCCGAGCGAACCTTTACCAGCGACCATGCAAATACGTCTTAAATCCGATTAGAATCGGCGGTACCGCCTTTTGCGAAACTCTGGGATTAGACTTGCCCGTGATTCGCCGTGTCGTTCCACCGCCTCGGATTCTCACTCTGTCGCGCGCGCGCGCGCGAAAGCAATTCCCAATTTACAATTCCGCGTTGCTGGTTACGATTCGGGAGGCTTCCGCGGCAGAACACGAAACTACTTGTAGCGGGGCCCCGATGGGGGGAGTTCAGAGGCAATCGAATCACCGTGAATGTGAATTCGGCGGAACGTTCAAAGGCGTCGCATTAACGGCGACGGCGAGTTAAGAGTCGAGCGAGCCGGTGAAAAAAGTAATTGCAGCGCTGGTGTTTCGGCGCTATCGAGCGCGAGTCCCCGGGTGACTTTAATCTGGCAATGAAGCGGCGAGCAAGAATTCGCATGCAGCGACGGTGGCCGGGTAACAGCCGGGTTAGAAGAAGGTCGACGGAACGACGGAAGCAGCAATTTTCCAAGCTGATGGCCTAGAAAATAGCTGCAACGTGCCCGCGTCGACGCAGTGTCCGGTGTCAATGATTTTCTTAACACTCCTTCGTCCTCCGCCACGACGACAAGCTCGTTTCTTTAAATCCACCCGGCGTCCAACTATCCTGTCCTCGCGCAGCTTCCGCGGAGGTACATGATCCTGTCTGTCGTCCTTCTCGTTCGGTTGGCCGCGAACGGTCCTGTTCGTCCGCAAAACCGACCGTAACTCGATACTCGAAGACGAATTTCTCGTAAAGGCGGGCTCCATTTATGGAGCACGATGATGACCCGGGTTGAATCGTGTCGCGTCGTAAAGTGTTTTACGATTCGGCTGGTTCCGCGTTAACGGATAAATAGGGCTCTCTCTCTCTCTCTCTCTCTCTCTCTCTCTCTCTCTCCTGCGCTTCCCCTTACATAATAGTTCTCCTTAGCACAACGACGGGAAACAAGATTACCGAGTTCATAAATACCGTTTCTTGCGCGTGATTTGCATCGGTCTGCAATTAATTCTAACCGGTGCCTCGAACTCCAGCTATTCAGTTAACCAGATCCCCCCTCGGCATTCATCCACTTCCGCCGCCGCTTTATTCGACAATTAAACCCTCTCGTAATTTACGCGAAATGAATTTCATAATCGCGCGTAATAGTCGGAGTTAAGTATCTCGGCAACAATGGGGCCGTTTTCGCGGGGGTAAGCGACAGAGTCGAACGAGGGTGGCCGAGGAACCGGGTTCCTCGCGCAATTTTTTTATTCGGCCCCGAGACCGCAGCGTGGGAAATTTCTATCGCCCCGCGCGGTTGCAAATCCGAAGAGGCAGCTTTCGTCAATAACGGATGCGTCCCTTATGCAAATAAAGCCGGACGCTGGCTCGCCGGCAGGCGAAAAGCCTGGACGTACTACTTACCGAAGGGAAGTGGTTTCGAGGAGATACGGTCGAACGGTGGAGCGAGCACGTTCGCTCGGGGAAAATGGTGCGGTGAAAAGTTCGCCGACGATCGAGCAACGAATCGATTTTATTGAATCTATCGGGAACACGGTTCGCCAATCTTGCACGGTCCAGTGTTCAGGCCGGGAACTGCAGGAGAATGATCAGGTACGTCGACAGGACCCCGACGATCTGGAAAGAATCGCGACGAATTTCAATGGGCGACTACAGCGAACGGGGGCCATTTAATCATTTAATCAGTCGTTCGTTCTCGTCGAAGCGTCTGGAATTTAGATCCGCGGATGACGAGCGAGAGTTCGCGGCTTGGGCATCGCGAGCGTTCACCGGCCAAGTGCATCCGCTTGGAACCGAAGAGACTCTGGCACCGCGGGGCTGTTTCGGGCTCGTTTTGTCGGTGAAACGGGAGACGGGGAAGTGGATTACAGGATCCGCCGGAAGGCGTCCTCCGTCTCGGGGATGCAATTTGCGATTGCACCCGTGACGTTTCGAAATCATGGTTATTAAGCGGCATCCAATTAATCTTTCCCTTTTCGTGGGACAGTAAGCGAGTGCCTCGTAACTGGAGCGACTGGATTAAGAACGATTTCCCTCGCAGTTGTTTCGAACGCGAAGAGGGGTAGGAAAGACGGGGGGAACGGACATGCCATTATTCGCGATTAAAGTGCTCCTCTTCGTAAAGGATGCCTAAAATGGATTTACCGAGCAGAGGAGCGGTAGATTCACCTCGAACAGGCCGCCAGCCGAGAAATATAGCCGTCTGCTCAAAAAGTGTAGCGAGGCGCGAACGGAGTCCTGCGGAGAACAGGCGTCGATTAGTCGGGAGGCCCGCGGCTCGATTAGAAAATGAAGCACTCACGTCGTGAGGGAACCTCTGGATCACCCTCGCGTCCCACTGGACAAGTATCGCGCCCATGGAGTTAGCCTGCAATTTGATTATCTCTCTGTACCCATTACCGCTCGGGCAGATCAATTTCGGGGGGCACCAGATCTCCAGTTGCGCGGAGATTAACGGCGAGGCTCTCCGTGGATTCCTTGGACTACGGGAGAATCAGCGAGGCGAAACTAGCTCGACGTACCTCGGTAATCGTGTAATCGCAGCCGACATGGAGCATCAGGAGCTGCGCTATGAAGGCAAGCAGCCAGGCGAACATGTTGAACACGAAGGGCCAGGTGATGACCGTCCAGGGCTTCAAGATAACCCAATCGATGATGAAGTACAGGTTACTGACGCTATGGACACTCAGGTTGCCGAGCCAAAACAGTAGGGACCACGACGAGAAGGCGTTCAGCTGCTCGGCGATCAACATCAGCTCGTCGTGCAGGTCCTGTATAGTCTTCCACGCGGAAATATCGAGAGAGAGAGAGAGAGAGAGAGAGAAAGGGAGTTTAATTTCATTCCCATCTACGTACACCGACAACGAGTCTACTTCTCGAGTCCTCGAACCTTTCTGCTGACGGTGCTGCTCTTGTAGCCGACGATCGGCGGTAGATTCTCCCGTGCGATCTGGTTCAGCTGACTGAACCGTTGGCCGATGAAGATCACCATCCCGCAGAACTTGTACACGCACATCGAGGTGCCGATGTAAGTGAGCATGTAGGCCGTGTTGAACGTCCAGGACTCACCGAACGCGGACATCCCGCTTCGGTTGACGACCGTCCAGGAGATGGTCAGGCCGACCAAGAGAATCCATACCAGGATCCTTATTCTCCTCTCTTTACGCGGGTAGCCTAATGCGCTCAGCTTCTCGTCGAACTCCTGGAGATCGTTCCACACTCGGGTGAACGGGCGCCTCGCGAATATCGTCGCGACAAGCTCGTACATCATCAGCGAGTAGTTGACGACCACCTGCAACGTAGCCAGTCACAGTTCTAACACTTCGAATCTCCGTGGAGCTAGAGCCACCCACCTTTGTAGTTTCGACCACCCCTAATATCAACTTCTCCCTGGGCGTGTTCGTGAACTTTACGTACACTATGTACATGATGTAGGAGTAAATGACCAAGAAGCCGAGAGAGAATACGATGTAGAAAGTGGAGGGTGTGAACCGATCGCCGGCGAATTCGTACGGCGCTATGCCGAACACTTTCATTATGCAAACTACTGGGTAGACAGCGGAATATAACGGCGAGTCAGGGCCACGGTACTTCTTAACGCGGCTCTTCTTCCGCGCTGTCACCTCGGCGAACGTAGCCTCCACGTCGAAGGGCTTCACGTCAATCTTCGTTCGCGACGCTACGTCCTTTCGGATATTGTGCCTCGGGTCTCTTTGGAGCAGCTCCATCTCTTTGATAACCTTGCGGGTACGGTTACAAACGAATGTTGCGTAAGATCTATTGTGGCATTTTATATTTGTGCACAATTGAAATTAATAAAGAAAAAATGGTTTCAAGCATCGTACAAAAGTCTCAGAAAAATTCATTCGGTTAAAGATAGGCGTGAAGTTTACCTGTGCGTAAACCAAAAGTAACTTTTTCCAGTGTGTAAGAGAGATACGTGCCAGTTTCAAAAAACGCCCAATTGTGGGCCCGCTCTGCCCTACGTGTTGCGGTGGACTACGAGGGAATTATTATATTCGTTAGCTACTTAGAGGAGAGAATATCCACAAGCATGGGGCCACTGGAATTTTAATAAACCGCTGATCTCGATGGACTGTCGAGCACTGTTCTTCCGGTACCGCGAGCACGTGCGCCTTCACAGCTCTGCGGTGCGAGAACAGTAGGCAAAATTGTGGCGGAGTGGCGTCGGGGAGATCGATAAATTAAAGGCGCAAAACGAGCCGTCGTTTGGTTCTAGGTTCCCAGCGAGCTATTAGTCACCGCTTCCGGTGCATGGAGCGCGCGCTATCGATTTGAAATATTAGTTTCGTGGGGGGGGAAAAAAAAGAGAAGATTTCCGGTGTGACCGATCGCGAAGAACGAGGTGAACCCGTATCTCGCTTATAAATTCCTTCAGCCGCTGATTTATCGTTCCGTCGCCAGTCATTTATTCGCTAACAGCGCTCCGAATACAAAGCCGAGTCCGATGCGCACCGTAATAATAATTTATTATCGCGACGCATATATCGTCGAACGAAGATATTCGTTTAAACAAAGCTCAGCCAATACACTGGCGGAATTGCGAGCCGGCGGCCGAGCGATATTCCGAGTAGCGTCAGAAATCGAGAAACAAATGAAAATATTTGATAGCATTCGGGAAACCAGCACGCCGGGCCAGGAAACGCCGAGCCCGATACAAATAGATGGATGGATACTAATCGAGTAAAATTGTTAGCAAGATCAATTTGACATCACGGCTTTCTCCGTTCCGAATGAAAGCGAATTTGCGAGCCGCGCGACCAATTTAGAGCAATTTAATCGCGACTAGTGGCGGATCAGAATTCGCGATGCAAATCGCGCTCGACTGCGCGATTCTACCTCTTGGGAAGAACAACGATGCTGAACACAGTGTGGCGGGAGTCGGTGATTTACGTAATTTCAATGAATCAGGGGGCGAATAAAAGGCGAAGAGGAATCACTTACACGAGAGGGAAAGAAGCCTGCGACCCCGAAGAAGAGCGCGATTAAACGGCGAGGAGGAACTGCGCCGCGAAATCATCCCCGACGGCGCAGTAAATGGTCGAATGTCTCCGAGCAACCGCGCAAATAACAGGGAGGATTCAGCGCGGTTGTGGCGTTCCATCGGCCGCGATAAAGCGGAATTAAAGCCTCGACGGTAAACAGTCGTGCGTGGACATACATTTGCTATCGGTCGGGCGTCGGGACTTCCAACTGTCGTTAGATATTAGTCCAGCGTGCGGCTGATGAATTATTGAACAGGCGAAGGCGAATAACAGTCTGGCGAAGTGGATATACGCCACCGTATCCGCGAGGAAGCCCATCAATTGCCAGCCGAAATTTACTGGCGGCACGCTTAATCGGGCCATCTTCGATCGGGCTTGTTTTTAATCGAGCCCCGTTAAGTCCGACTTGCGCGTGGTCATATCGTATGCAAGGGTTGTAAACAACTTTCCTGCACGCTAGTAACGTCGTTAGATATTTGCCGAGCTGACGGCGTGGTATTTGTTGCCGAGTAATGGCTCTATTATCCTTTTGGACATCGTTCATCGTCATCCACTTCGAATCGACGGGAGCGCACGTACGTCACAGTACTCGCGAGCTCCTCCTCGCAAAATACACCAGGTCTGAGAACTACTGGAACAAGTCTCGCTGGGGAATAGAACTGAACCTCTAGACCTGTATTTGCTCGGGCGTTTCGATTATTCCCCGAGGCCTGGCGATACCTCGCAAATCCGCTCTTCGTCAACGATTGGAAATTTATGAAAATGCTGTTAATTAACGAGCAATTCTATGTGCATAAATTAGTAACGTAGATGAACTGCATCCGCGCGCAAGCCAGAGTGCTTGGAAATTCAGGACTCCAGTGAAAAGCAAGCATATGCCAGCGTTTTATGTTTTTAAAGGAAAGCAATTTAGAGGAAAAATTCTTTTCGGTGGAAATGCGCTACGAAATTGTAATTGTTTTAAGCGGTACTTGAATTAGAAGGATATTAAATGACAACTATTATCAAATTAAAGCTGAAGAATTCATTTTTTTTATTTCTTAATATATGTCTTCCGTTATCTTTCCATTTATTCTCCTTACGAGAATTTTTTTACCTCTTATTTCTGTGCTTGCTTCGTATGAATGATTAATTTCTCTATCTGTTATCTGAATCTTGAAAATAATTTAAGATCTGTCACGCGTTCCCAAGGAGCCGAGTGGCATGGGCCCCTTTTGTCTTTCCGCAGTGTGAAGAAAAGAATATTACTCTGCTCGGTGAAACGTTCGCGCTAATATATTATGAGGTGGTATAATTACACCTACATTGCAGGAATAAATTAATCGTAGGAAAAGAAGAAAGGAAAATTAATGGCACGCGCCTATTTTCCACTGGAGCCTTCAATCGTGTTCGGTTTTTTCAAGCATCCGGTCGATCGACGGGCAAGAAGGAACAAAGAGTAACCGGGAAAAGGAAGGCAAGGTAGGTGAGAGAAAAGAAACGCGGTAATGCGAAGGAACGTATTAGATGAAAATTTACGGTGGAAAGTGTCTCGTCAGGACGACGCCCCGGAGAAATGCAATTTAACTCGGCGCGCGCGATGAATGATATTCATCGAGCGGTCAACACACCGGCTCCCCGTGAATATCCATGAGAATAAAACCTATTTTTACCCTACTTCCCGTGGAAAATTGCTTGGGCGGATGAGCTGGATTTTTTGCATAAATCTTGCCCGCGCCCTTTTCGATGCTCGTTACCGCGCCCGGAGCTCGTCGGGCGAGCCTGTTCGCCGAGTGCTTTAATAAAACGATGAGTTTGCTCGGCGGAAATTGCGAGAGGAACCAGCAGGTAATAATAACAGCGGCGAGAAAATAGTAGCGGCTGTATCGTAAAATAGAAGCCCCTCAAACACTGAAAGTTGCGCCGAGCAGAAATCGACAATCGAGAATCGGTCGGCGAATCCAGCAATTTTCATCGAAATGAAAAACACGGAAATCCTTGTTCTTCGTGCACGGTAAATTGCTCGTTTCGACAGCGATGTCGCCGGTGGAGAAGGGAGAAATCACGATCGGCAGGAGGGCGATGAAATCTGCGAAGGAGGAGCTGTTCGGGTGGATCTGCGAGAAGCGCGCGACGAACAGCTTCCTCGACAGGCGGATGATACGCGAGAAAGCTCTGGACCTGGCAAACACGCGCAGAGTGAACGGTACACGTATCTTGTTGCGAGGACGCTTGAGTTTCCAAAGCAGCGAAAGCAGTTAGATCGGCGGGGAAGAAAAATCAGGGCGAAGAAGTCCCGTTCGTTCAATTCTCGCCTGTTTCCATTGTGCAGGTTTCAAGTGTTCGAATAAATGGATCACTGGTTTCCTGCAGGAGCACGGCTTCTCGGCCGATCCGGGTAATCTCTCGGGACCGATCTTCGGCGACTATCGGGACTGGATCGATCTGATGAGATCGACGATAATCAAATACGAGCACAGCGACCTGTTCCACGCGGACGAGCTGACAATGTTCTCGGGCATCCATCCGACGAGGGTCGCGGCGAATGAAACGGATAGCAAGCGCTCGCGGAGAAATCGAATAACGATCCTGATGGGCTGCAACTCGTCCGGAACGACGAGACTGCCGCTGCTAATCTGCGGCTCGTACCCGTGCGAGACAACGACCAAGGAGCACGTTTACTGCCACAGCCAGGACTGTCGCATCAGCGACGACCTCTTCAGGGATTGGTTATCACGTCTGGACGATCGTATGTCCAGGTGTAATCGAAAGATCCTGCTGTTCCTCCGACAGGACCGAGCGCAAACACTAAAAGACTTGCCACTGACCCACGTGAAGCTCCTTTACTTTCCCGAGGCTTTCCCGCCGTTTTTACGACCGCTGCGAAGGGACGTATTCCATTACGTGAAGATGATCGTCAGGCGTAGGTGAGTCCCGGCGAGAAGGTCTCCCCGAGACCTCCGCCAATGTTTAACGTCCGCAGTCGTCGGGTGCCCCCCCCCGAGGCTTTGCTGCGGATCAACGAAAACGCTTGGATCACGTCGCGTACATTCTTCTTCCCACCTCTTTTCGTTGAGACGCGGCTGAACGTCGGGGCGGACGTTCCAACGATTAAGCGTTCGAAATTTTCCTTAAAGCTACGCGGAAAGATTGAGCCAGTACAGGGTGGAGTGGAAGCTCCGAGACGTCCTTGGATCCTTAATCGACGCCTGGGAGACGATACCAACAGAGATCATAGTCTGCAGCTTCCAGAGGACGCACTTCAGGACCGACGACTGCTTCCTGCAGATCAGTTGCGACTGCTGGGCCAGCTTGAAGGTGGGCGTCTCGTTCAAGAGATTCGTGACGTTCGACGACGAGCTCTCCGACCAGCAAGCCTCCACCGTGGAGAGCAAGCCTCGTCACGAGTATAATCTGAGACCTGGCTGCAGAGACGTGGCGGAGGTGAACGTAGACAGCGCGGACTCTGCGTCGGGGAACGAGGAAGAATCACTGAAGCCCGATCGAGATAACAGGGCGACGCTTCTGGGCCTGAGAAGCGATGCAGATAAGAAGTTATCCCGCCCCGTGGCGACGAATCGCGACAGAATTTTGGAGGGCAAGAATCAAGGCGGGGAACGGAAGCGGTTGAGGGCGGAGGTAGTCGAGAGGACCGGTGATCCGAGGAAGTTGCGGAAGAAAGCTTACAGTGAAATTCACTTTGCCGCGAAGGGGCAGGCTGGCAATCGAAGCGCGTCCACAGACCGAGTTATTAAAAATGCCTTTGCCTCGAAGGACCCCGACGTCAGCCCTTCGCGATCGATCGCCCGGGAGCCTATCAAACGGGAGGCGCTTCAAAGACGCCCGACGGAACGGAGAGACGTTACCGGATTCATGCGAGCTACCATGGACAAGGCTTTGCCTTTGACTACGCCTGCGAAGGCTCGCTCCGCCAACAAGCTAATTGACAGTATCTACGCTGCGGAGGAGGAGGCCAAGAACGACGCCGATTGCCAGACGGAGTCTAGAGATCTCAACAGAGAAGACAGTGGCGAAGCGATCTGTATAAATGAAGAAGTGGCGGGAGCTACGGGCGAAAACACGACTGAGGAAACTGTTAGAAAGATTCCCTCGGGCTCACCCGAGTCGTGCCAACCGTCTACATCCACGAAGGATTGCGATCGGGACACTTCGTCGAAGATTAAACAGAGCTTCGAGACACTCGACGCCAGTCTGCTTAAAGAAACATCCAGTATCAAAGAACTCGAATCAGATGCGGGAGATCGAACGTTACAGGCCTCGCAGCCGGCATCCTCTGTTCATGAAGAAACTTCGAAATTCTCGAGGAGGAAGCGACGGAAGTTCACGGAGTCGAGCAGTTCCGGGAATGCCTCGGACAGCGACGAATCGAGAAAGAAGAAGTTAAAAACGGATTACAATTGGTCGAAGCAGTTCGAAACTACTTTTGTTTTCGGCCCCGCGAACACTACGGACCCCGGGAATTGTTCCTCCCAGCACCAGCGCGACGAGAATATCGCCGATTCCTGCATCTTCCATTCGACGACGTCCGTCTCCCCGAAAGATTAGAAAGTAGCTGGAGGTTTACACTGGCGCTTGGGGAAAATCAAAGTGAATCGATTACCGGCGATAAAAAGGATAGAAATTCTCGTGAATGTCACGCGATGTACCGTTTCGGTGCCAGAAACAAGTTACGTACTTCGTTTCTGTATGCTGCTACTTATTTCTTTTATTCGAGGCGCGTCTACGAAGCCGTAGCAACAATTGCTGTCGTTGTTACTTCTGAATAATGCGCAATGGGTACCGTGGCTGACGGGGAGGTCCGACGCGTGCAGGGGATGCTGAAAGATTTATGACGTATCGCTGTGCGGCCGCAATAATTCATAGCGCTCGCATCTCTGTTGCTGATCGGAGTTGACAACCGTGTCCAACAATTTCATCGCTATTATCATTTCTTCGCTGCAGACGAAAATTTGCAAGTTGCGAAAAATTGGGTGGATCTCCACGTTGAAATTTATTCCTCCACGCGGGGGAATTTTCTATGGTGACCTCGGTCATTTAGGAGCACGGTTCTTCGAAGCGGCGGATTTAAGGGGAAAGGCCCAGGTGGCAAATGTTCTGGAACACCCTGTATACATAACAGAATTATAAATAAATTTACACCCCTGTGGTATTACAAATTATGGGAAACAAAAAGAAATATAGTATTTGGATAAAATCGTAATTTTTTTTTTGCAAGGGGCAACTGCTGATCGACCGCCCGTTAAATCCGC
Organism: Andrena marginata; assembly: GCA_963932335.1. Classification (NCBI taxonomy): domain Eukaryota; kingdom Metazoa; phylum Arthropoda; class Insecta; order Hymenoptera; family Andrenidae; genus Andrena; species Andrena marginata. The sequence goes on from OZ010660.1 coordinate 2,865,426, forward strand.
CACTGGTTCTTCTGTAAAAACGCTGAAGCGCGCGCGAGAAAGATGTGCCGCGTAATTATAGGCGCATCGCAATCAGCCGCATTCTAAAGATAAGCAATCTATCATCGTTCCTTAATTGTCCGACCAGGTTCCGTGTAATCGATCTTCTTTAAATACATTTCTGGGCTTGCTGGTAATCAACAACTATAGATTGTATTGTGAAGAAAAATGTCATCACTCGTGTCGAATAATAAATACGTAAACATAATTGTGCTATTTCGCTGAGAAAAGTATATCGCGGGTAGGGCTGCCATCCGTAAAATCACTAATCTAGGACAGAGAGCATTAAAACCCAGAACATTTGCACCTGAAACACTTTCAACTATTTCTTATATTACGTACGATATCTCAAGACAAAAATTTCTGTTAAGTTATAGACTATAACTAGGGTTCTTCATGTTTTATTTAATTAGCACTTAAACGTTCCATATCAAAGCTTGGCAATTATGGCAACTCTAACTATCACCGCAGTCAAGAAATAAAGATAAAATATTTATAACTTTTTCCGCGAGCAGCGTCGAAAAACCCGGATCAATCTCTACTTCTGTCTCTCTTTTAATCCCCCCCGACGCCGTAAAAAAAAAGAAGACAAATCCGGGGAAACCCGGACAGATGGCAGCTCTAATCACGGGAATGTTACTTTCGCGTGATTTCACGCGCATGCGGGTTTCACATGCACAGTTTCGTTTAAACAGAGATTCTTGTTTATTCCGGGCATTAACATTTACAACTTATATAGTCTCTTTTAAGATGGATGCGCAATACCATCACGTTTCAAACATTGAAAAATTTGCTAGGAACATGACGCAGTATAAATCCTTTTTCCATTAGAAGAGAAACTGCCGCTTTCATTATGCGCACCGTCGTACGTCATTGTGTAGGAGAGTCGTACAATATACCTACAGGCAGGTCTTTAACTTGCTGCGTAACATCTAGAACCTTCGCTAATATTTGGGAATGTATCGCTGACTTCTCTTGATCGGCGTCTATAACACTCCACGTACTATCTTTCAGTTTTTCATAGTTCGAAGCCACGCATCGTTGAAGCCTATTGGTTTCGAAACGTTCGTCTCCCCAGTTACCGCGTAGTTGCTGAGCTCCCTCTGAAACTTTAAAGAAGATGACCGCATCCGGGCAAGGTAGTCCTTTATCGGGTTCCTTACACCAGGATAAACTTTTGCCGGTCGTGGCTGCTGTGTAAGCAGCACCCGAAGCCGCGTACCTGTTACGACGTTACGCTCGAAGTAGTACAGAATCGCTTGTTTAACAGTTGGAAGACAGAACTATGATTATGTGTGATTACCTATCAACAACAAGGGTAGTACCGCTATGTAGAGTCTTCAACAGTTCCTCTTTGCATTCCCACCGATTTGCCGAGAATAATAAATGTACTGTCTCCGGAGAATGTTCCTGCTTGTTAGACAGAAACTCGTGTATTATCCCTCCGATAGTAGTTTTTCTATCTGCAATACGTATTATCAAGAGTTGAGGTTATGTTTACATTCGAAAACGAAAATTCGATACGTTCTATGCTTCGATTTCACTTGACATTGAAATTGATCGTAGTTGGCCGAGAGATTAAAAGAGAACGAATGCAGAGTGCATTTTTACTTGGGAAAGAGAACGAATGCAGAGTGCTTTTTTACTTGGGAAAGATCGCGATTCCGCGGGAATGTTTCGTTTATTCAAAGCTTCGATTAACATTTTCGCTTGGGTGGATTTGCCCGCTCTGTCACACCCTTCGAAAACTATTAAAGCCCCACGGCCCAGTGGCATTTTCAAATCAGTTATTCGGTACGTTCGTTGGCACTGAACTTTAAAAACCGCATGATCTAACCGTCACAGAAGATACCAACTGCGATATAGAGCGTGTGTAAACAAGCTATCCCCGTAAAAAAGCTTCAGATAAATAAAAGAATTACGCCAAGTACATGAAATCAAATAAATCAGAAAAAAGTAGAAGATAATAATAATTACAAAATAAAAGAAGGATGTGAAATCAAAATGAGCTGCAAGTATATAAAGATGCTTTCCCGCAGCGTGGCATCGAAGTCAAATGTTTGCCGATGGGCGATCCATGCCGAATGATCCCGAGAGTCGACGAACGAAGCATGTGTTAATTTCTTTTGGCTGCAAGGTGTGCGGGTAACGCGTAATACGTATCATGTTGACGAAAGTCGATAAAATTCGGTTGAAGAGAAAAAAATCTTATTACTGTTTCCAACTGATCCATGCGACGATATTACGATATCTCTGTCATACGTGGACCAATTTTATTAAATTTGGTCTTACTCGAAAGCTTATATGAGATTTACATAAGAAAAATGCTTTTAAATTTAGGAAATATTGCAGACATGATGAGATATTAATGAAATAAGCTTCAGGTAAGGGTGGAATAGCCAAATTACAGGGCGTCGAGACGCTACCGCGTCCCAAGATATCGAAGCACTATCGATTCCGATAGTTGCATTTGAATCAGTTCGAGATCCCGCGCCATTAGTTCTATATAGACTTCATATTAGTTGAGTTTCAGCTTTCTTATTGGAAACGAAGGAGTTGGAAAGACACGGAGACGTGTAAGTTGTACGATTCTTTATTGTAATAGCAATAGTAATAGGGATAGTGATAGTAATTAATAATATACAGTATACATTTCTCATTATCCGTATTTTCCATGAACATACATCGAACATCTGAACTGCAAAGAGCATTAGAGATATATCGTAATATGTTACATTAAGCCAGAGTATCGCGTCACTCATAAACCATCCTCTATAGATACATAACATACAGCTCAATTAATACTTCTGTTCAACTTTAACGTTTAACCTTAGAATCCTCTTTCACCGTTTTGTCGTCCCACATTTAAGTGTACATAGATCACTTCGGGAGCTCTCCGACCTTACTACTAAGAACATTACAAGGTGTTCCAAAATACGTGATACAAAATGTTTATATTTTCTACAACGAAAAGTTACTACGGCGTAAAGCGAAGATCAATCGGACTTAGCTGTTCCCAATTCAATATCATTCTACACTTCTTCGTAGCGGTAAAACGAAACGCGTACCTAAATAACGGAATCGGCATAGCTTGTTAGAAGGAAATCAACAGTGAACGAAATGCCATTTTTCACAAAAAGAATTATTCTGATTTTGATGCTGTCCAATTAAAAAAGCAGCGACCTCGTTGAATTTCTTACATTCCGTTTAACCGCGCCCTCGCGGAGAAGAGAAGTTCGACGGGCAGCTCTATTCAACGCGTCGACGACACACGAATTTACTATATTTCTCGAAGAGACTTATGTTTATATATATGTACAAATTGTAAATTTCATATCTATTTATATATATATGTATATACAATGTAACACACCACAAAGAAACGTGTTCACATTACAAATATGCTACAATTCATGCGTAACGTAAATATGTCATTGAAAGCACATTACCGTGTCACGAGTATAAAACCGAATAGACTAATGTATATATTTTACAAGAATCGACAAAACCAGCTTTCACTCCAATTGTGACTAATGGCGAATAGAAGTATTTGATTAATACAAATGAAATGGAATTGTTACATCCTCTGTTCCCGTCGAGCATCGTTTAAAACACCGCGTCCTATGGAATTTCTGGACAATAAACCGAATAAAAAGTATTTCCCGCCGACGGATGCATTTTATACTCATCGACGCGCACGTTCGATTGCCCCTTTACAACGTCGTCGTAATTTCGATCATTGTCCCTATCACAAAGCGCTGGACGCTGAATGACCCAAACCAATCTATGGCTTACTCTACATTTGTACACGTCGCGTAAATGTTATCCTTCGTTCGTTAAGTTACCCAATTCGACATTATTATGCTGGCTTACATACAACGGAACGAGCCATTCTCTACTAAAAGTTAGTTAAAATATAGTATGGAATATATCGCCGAGAGCGATGATCGCAAGGAGCACAAACTATCGGAATAATATTACTCTCGCAAAAAAGAAACGGAAAAAACGTGGAATAACATTTGCTCGCTGGATCGCGAAAACATTTCACCTTCCACTTCGACGGATCGAAGGCTTTATGGCATACGAATTCCTAATTACATACTCAAATGCTATCGAAAGCACCAATTTTCTTGAATACGAGATTCACTGGACTTATGCGTCTCGCTCGCGAGAGAAGAGCGTATGGTTCCAATCAACGTCTGCGATTTACATCTGAGAATGTACCTACGTATACGAGAGAGAGCTAAAGAAAAGAAAAACTGTGTTGCATATAACAGGGAGAGCAAAGAGCACGTGGTAACTTTGAAATACACTGCCCGTAAAAGAAACATATATATCTGCAAAATGATAGGCACCCAGCGATTGCTGTAGGCGAAACTGAGAAGCACAACACGAGAGAAACATTTTTTTCTAATCTACTTTCCAGGGATCAATCGTTTTAGTAGAGCAACCATTCGTCACAAGCAAAGCGATAATTTAGACGTAATCCCGCCGTGAAATTCCGAATATTTAACGTACAAGGGGTGTGAAAACTACGGGATACCCTGTATAAAGACAGTGAAAATCTGTGAGAAAGTCTACGATAGGAAAAACTCGAGGATCAGTCCTTAGAATTCAAATTAGTACGACGTTATACACCTTGCCAATTTTATCAATCCGAGTAGATAGATGGCAGTTATGCTTCTTATTAATACAACCTTGGCATAACGCTACAATGGCCATATGAATAACAATATCTGTATTACACACCGCCTAACCATAGGATCCATAAAATTTTCATACGTCTAACATCCCTTACATTACCGACGTTTCCTTCGTTTTCTATGCAGTAATTGCTCTTCTCCAGCGTATAAAATCAGACTTCACACCGCACCATACTCCTCGCAAACGTGGACGATACGATCGACGTGATTCTTGTTACGAAACGCGCTTTAGAAAGTCATTCGCTGCGTAACTCGAACGCGAAATTCACATTCCCCTTATTCGCGATCATTCGGTGTAACACGCGTTCCTTCCTGCGCTACTTGGAGATTGAAATCCTGAACTGATCGTGATAATTGAACTCGTTAAAACATCCTAGTAAAACGATTTAACCCAGCCAGCGCAATACACGATTTCTCGTTTAATAGAAATTTACACAATTGAAGAGCGTTACGCGTGGGCTAAATTCTAAGGGCTACATAGTAATAAAAATATCTACGGTTCGCGCTAGTTTCCATTCAGCTCGCGAGAAAACATTCCGTGAAAAAGTGCTTGTACAAAAGAGTACCCTGTGTACGTTTAATGAAATTCAATCTAACAATGAAAGAAAAACAATCAATGAATGCCGATAGTTCGTTGAAAATTGTCCTCTTGCGAATCGCAGTATATCCCAGACCCACGTATTATTTGTAAGCGATTGTTTACTTAGCTCTCTAGAGAAACTAAATCGACCCGTGATAAATCGAGCGTGGAAACTTGCGTATGCTCGACTAAACCGAATAGCGAGTCCACTATCGTTCACTTACTTATTCTGAGGTATGTTTGCCTGTGCTTTACACAACTTTGATTCGTATAAGGAAAGGAATCCTGGTAAAACGGTGGATCCTTCGGTCCTAATCAGCAGCTACGCCGCAGGAGATCTTGTAAACTTTATCGTGGAGGATACCGGCTTGGCTGCATATTCTTCATTGAATGATCCTTCAATTCATTTGGGTTGTACATCATTGGTCCCTAAAGATCATTATTCTCATGAGAAATGTGATAATTACAGTATCAAATTATAATCCGACAGGAAAACAGCATTAATTCGACAATAAAATAGAAGAAAGTAATGTCAAATTAAGAAATTTCACTGTTTCAGAGAGCTGGAAGAAATTAATATAAAAAGTCTGTTTCTTTTTTGGCATTTGTAATCTATAAATCGTATGCTCTGAACGCGACAAGAAGCGTAAAAAAATGAACGATTGCAATTAACGTGTAAACATACATTACAAAGCCAAAACCAAAAATACATCCATCACCAAGCTTTCCCATAGTGTTGCCATTTAAATTTCACGATTGTAAAGTGCTCGGCGTAATGAGTTTAAGCTTGATTTAGAGGCGAAGCTTTGTGATCGTGAATTAAGAGAAATAATTCATCTTAAATCTGAGATGTAGAGAGTATTTTTTAAATGGCACAGTTTCGGTGTATGGAAAGATTTCTGAGCTAGAGACGACCTGTGAGCAATTGTCAAATCACTTTTCTCGTAATGCAATTCTTCCTCGAAGCTCAGAAATCAGCTCCCTTACAAGAAGGTGCCAATTAAAACGTACCCTTTAAATATGGAATGTAGTAGTATCATAAATAAATTATAATTTCTACCATGTATCGTTGAGTAGTATTTATAAGTGATCACCTCTGGAATGCGAAATATCTAATGCCACTGGATTACCTTGTTCCGTGGAAGGAGACGCGGATCCCTCATAGTGTAGCTCTGCACCTCTCGCGATAACGAGCTGGTCGAGCTCCATCGAGAGAGCTGTGCGCCATAACAACACAACAATCTTGTCTCACTAACCGTTACTTGCTCTATTTCTATGATTAGGCATCAAAGTATGCAACACCGATGTTTCACAAGGTAAAGCGTAAGGACCATCCAGTACTATTTGCAACGAATCGCTGGGTGTTCTCCGGAATTGTTCAATCCCACCAAGGATGTAAACCATCGGTATTGCAAATCTCTCGCATTGTTGTGTAAAAGAATTGCATTGTTCGGTTACAGAAACTAATCATGCTGAAGGCTATAACGTAAACACCTCGGTGCATTATTTTAGTGTCCTGTACCGTATGTTAGCTTCGGGACCAAAGCCACCCATCTGCGCATTATACAAGATATTTGTGTACACGCAAAAGAAATGATTCTGAAGCAGCACCAAGCTATGGAAGTAGAACAGAAGAGGTGTAACTTTGTGAAAGAATAGCATTCTAAATCGTGCGCTCCGTGCCCTGCAACCTGTTCAGATCAACTGAAGCTTGTTGCATCGAATGCTCATACGATATTTACATGGTCACCCATGCTGCAGATAAACACTACACACCACATGCACACGCAATGGTAATAGAGAGCGATATATAAAATTAATAAAATAGTCCTTACTATCAGCAACAATTATTATTTGGCTACGTCATTCTGCCTCCCCGACAGCTTGCAAAGGAAACATAAAAAGAAAGGTAGATTAAACACAGGTTCGCGAGGAAGAGAACAATCCATCGCGGGGATTTAATTAGTTACTGCGGGCGATGGAGTATGACGCAGAAGCGCATGATGTTTAAATGAAACTTTTTATTATATCTATTTTCGGAGTTGATCGTTTTAAGGAGAGCTGTTACGTGACTGGATAGTCGAAGGGTGTGTAATCTTTGTACAAAGAGACTGTGTATGGAAGGAAAGTTAATCGAAGAGGGCGATTACCAATTACGAAACTTTCGGACGAGTAGACAATGCACAGAACTAAGGGCAACTCACGGCAATTATGGATCTAAAGGAAATTTGCTGGAAGATAACGTCTTAACATTACAGTTCCAGAGGCACGATTTAAAATACAATTAAGCTGCATACCAGCATACTGCAGCCATAACATACAGATATAATAGGGGGGTAGTGTACGATGAGTCTGAAATTGCGGGCACACACGTGAAACTGTATTGTTAATGTTGTACGTATGTTTGTAGTGACAAGACATGACTGTATGTGCATAGAAATTTGCAAGTAGTAAGTTTCTATCTGGAAGAACTTACCCCTTGAGACGTGTTTTCGGAAACATTTGCGGAGGGCACGACTGTCGTCGACGCGTGTGTTAAAAAGTCTACGGGAGCACTTGGGTCATTGACTGCGAAAAATCATCCGAGGATTACTAGAGGAATTACTAGAGTATGCTAGAGTCAAGAAAATAGCTGTATCATCGGTTATCGAGAATGTACCTGGTGCAGGAATGAATAATTGAGGCGACGAAGTTGCCATTGGTACCATCGGAGACGTTGTAGGAGTCGGCGCGCTCGGCGGTGCCGCGCCGCTCTTTAAGCCGCTCGGGTTCATTACGTCTATATAATTGGCGCGCATAGATCTACCCTTCGGTAATTTAAACTTGTTCACGTTCGACTCATCGGCTTGGGAGGGTGGATGCGACGAGTGGACGGGCTGTTCCGCAATGGGAGCTCTGAATCCCATGTCAGAAGCTTTCGGGGGAGGACCTACCATCGCGGAGCTACTGTCCCCATCTTCGTCTTTATTCAGCCACTTTTTCGTGACGGGGTCCCACACGATCTGTTCGAGAAGCAAAGCGATATAAACGTTGACAGAATTTTGCACAGAAGCGAGTAAGTCACAAATTAAGTGGTATCAAACGTCTAAACTAGAGAGCTCGGAGTAATTGTACTGTCCAGCCTGACGTGTTAGAAACGAATCGTGGAATTGTTAAGCCAGAATATATCAATAATTCGTTAGCTGTTAATCGAGTGACCGAACATTGAGTTATACTGGCCTTTTCCTCTCCCATCATTAAATCAGAGACGTTCAATTACCACAAGTACCCGCGTGAGCCCTTAGCGACATAAAACATAAAACCATCTATCGTGACTCCTTCAACAGTCTACAAACGAACCGTACTATATTCTCTGATAGCCCTACCGTTGGATTATTGTCGTCCGGTAGGATCATCTGGTTCTTTGGTTTCGGGGCGAGTTTGCTAAAAAGACCGCCGAACCAGGAACCTCCGCTGTTGGACGATTTCTTGTCTGCCGATTTCTCAGAGGCCTTCTTGCTCGTTGCTGCGGACTTCGCCGATGGTTTCTGAGTGTCGAGGGCGTCCAACTCTTCCAAGGGGTCGTACTGCTTTTTCGTGGACGGTGTCATGGAAAGAACCGGCTGCGGCGGCTGAAACGAAGTATACGATTCATCATCGCAAAGTTGTCCTGGCAAAGTCGATCGCCATTTACTGCAAGATTCCTCGTCGCTGCAGTTTCGATCTGCCTTCGGAACACAGTGCAATTTCTTTTCACGATCGCGACGTTATCGCAGTAAATAGCGCAGAACTTTGCTCGTACATAAGAATATACCGATACATTATGCAGAGTAAAGTATCTATTTGCGGCGAATGACAGTAAGGCACGTTGATTTTAAAGAATTCAGAAAAGTCCATGATATAGAAAACTTTATTGTAGTTTTAACAGTAACAACAACTTATATACATAGACGGCATCTAAAACACAGAGCAAGTTCTCTAAGCCACACTATGCTACTCCGTATCAAAGACCTGCGTTAATCACTCATACTCTGTAACATCACAAAACATCGGAAGAACTGGCCGACGACGAAAGTAACTTAGAACTTTCTACAAATACAGTTGCGATTGCACAGTAACGTGACATTTGTCGATATTGAAACGAGGACAATTGGTATTTGCACCCTAGAAACGTAAAATCTACTCGCAACCGGTGGGAACGTCGATATCGTACGTTTTAACGATGGACTTTCCATTAGAGGCACCCTTGTGCTCCGTTAAATTCAGAGCACTTCTAGGTCTAACCGGTAGATCTATCGGATACGTTCCACCGAAGACAAGTGGCTTATACCGACACGACTCGGAAGAGTTCTGCGACGAATTCGTGTAGGACCATGCATCCACCGTGTCGCAAATCACGTCTTTCCTTCGAATATGCGGGGCCACTCTCATCACTTTCTTCTCCTCGAAGTTACAATATTGCTTCAACGTCTGACACGTGCTCTCGGGAGCCGCGGTCGATTCGTTAGCAAACCGCGGATCAAACTTGACGAGGGACTCGAAGTTTACCTTGCTGAATTGAATATCTAAGTCGGTGGTCGTCGACAGAATTAAGCTATTCCCCTCTACCGCGCCCGGAGTATTCTCTCTATCACCCTTTGGTTTCGACTTAACTTTGCACTTTAAGAACACGGGTGGCTGCGAAGGAGGCGGTTTCACGTATCTACCGTCTATTTTCCTGATCTTTCTCAGGTCTCTCGGATGGATCTTACTGTCGGGTAAAATTCTCGGATAGGTTGCTGTAATCTTTGGGTACGTTATTAATCTCTGAGGCCTGAGCGATTTGTCGTCTAAGTTAGAGGATCTATAAGGATTGGAGGTCGACGACGTGCCTGCCGAGTTACTGATAGCGGAGTCAGAGGAATAAGACGTGGCGCATGGCTTTGAATCGGTTAATACTTTGCGCCGACGTAACGAGCTAACATTGGTGCCGTCCAATGACCACTCGGAACCGGGTTTAGTATCCGGGGCAAGCGTGTAACTACTTACTTCAGGGGTGGGTGTTTTTTCCTCCCTTTCCGTCTGTCCGTATGCAAGCATCAAGAAAAAGGTGAAAACAGTGTTATTTCTATACGTAGGCAAAGGACTTAATTAACGTAGCTCTGCGATTAAAACAAAACGCAGGACACGTGCGTGCAAACGAGAATGGAAAATGCAAATGCGCAACGGTGAATAGGGAACTATGAATGGACACTCCGCGTCCGTTTTCGGGTGCGACGCGACTGCGAAAGATCCACTTACCTCATAGTTCCATTTCTCCTGTTGCTGAGAATGATCGGTGTCACCTTGATCCGAGGAGTACGGCCCGTGAGCAGACGGCTGCTGCCAATTCGTGAGAGTAGAATCGTTTCTTCCATAATTAGTCTGATAGTAGGAATCCTGGTTCCAGTAATCTTGCTGCTGCGGCTGCTGGTACTGGCAAGATTCGTCGCTCCTCGGAAACTGCATGCTTTGATCGTACGAATCCTGTATATTGGATGGCAAAGATAACGGCTGCCATTCCGATTGCACTTCGGTAGTAGCCACTTCCATCATCGATGTTGGGCCATCTCTGTAATCAGCTTGAGCCTTGTTCCATTGTTGCGGCTGCTGCTGTTGTTGCTGCGGCTGTTGTTGCTTAGCCTCGTGCGTTTCCTGATTTTGCGCAACGCTGTGAAGCTCCGCCTTCATTTGCGAACCGTAAGCGTCGTTTTCAATGATTTCTCCGGTCTGTAACATGACAATGACTTGTAAATTAAATAATCTCTCGGAGACTTATCTGCCGTTCGAACTTACAGAAAATTTCCCGACGAGCTCAGTCAGATTATTAAACCAAGTTAGAGTCGTGGCTTCGTCCGTGGAATCTTTATAGACTGGATCGTGGTATCTAATTCTGTCTCCCACGTTGTACACAGAATTGATGAAGGACTTCTTGTATTTCGACGGTTCCTTAACGACATTCACAGCGATCTGTTCTATGTACAACAAGGCTTTCTCTATAAATCCGTAATCCACCATCTTCACTGCCAGATCGAATTTGAAGGACTGGAGATCGACCAGTGTGAATCCTGGCTCGTTAAGATTCCTAGCGTACTCGTATATCTCTGTCAGCATAACAGCCTCGGTCGTGAGGAACGCGCTGTACGGTCTGTGATGATTCGCGCCGATCAGTACGAGCTTCACGCTGCTCGCCCCGTAGGCGCCGAAATCGACCTGCGAGAGTATGTAACAGAAGTGAGCGGCGTGAATGTCTCCTCGCGCGGACAGCGTGTCACCGAGGGTGGTGATCGAACGTCGATTAATTTCTGGATTGGCAGAAGTGTTCGATATGATCATAGCCAAATGAGGCCTCCAGTCATCCCACCGTGGATCCGATATACTCGTAACAACGGCGGGCACGCGGCCGGAATGAAGCTGATACAAAGTCTGCAGCGGATCGTGATACGGTAGACTGTTGGCGAAACGTGCCATTACAGACGCGTGAGTGCGTTTGTCCAATTTGCTGGCCAAGAAGAGTGCGTGCCCCCAAAGCCCTTCGTTCATCGCGTATTCTGTACACCGGAAGTAACAGGGGGTTAAAGAATGCCAGAGGATTTTTTCAGAATTTCATAGAGTGAAATGTATAGCTATATAAAGACGAACCTAGCGCTTCCTGGACAAATCCGTAAAGCAACGTGTTTCTAAACTCGTCTGTTATCTGCTCAATAGTCTTCTGTGGTTTACTCTCGACTTTTTCAGGAACTGCTGCACCGTCTTGATTGCCTTGGATACCATCTCCACCCGCGATGCCAGATCTTTGCGATATCACAGATTCTCTCCTGCCCGAGTCCTGAGATTTCTGCTTGTTCGTGTCGTAGGGATACGCGTCTTTGTTTCTGAGCAACAACGCGGCGATATCCACGCCGACAACGTTCTGAGAAGGTGAATGGAATTAGGTGAAGATAATGGGCTGTTATTGCGCGAGGGAACTGTATCTTACCCCGTTTTGTTGGATCAACATAATCATTAGTTCGTACAGGAGTATGTATGACGCACGGTCAACCAAGTCTTCGTTCGATGCTGCTTTTTTAATTTTGTTCTCGCAATATTGGATGATGGTGCTTTTGTGAGTAACTCCTCTACAGAGAAACGATGAATTTCGATGATTTATAGATTTTATATGAAGAGTAGCGATAGTAATACTAAACTCTTGCCATTGCTAACGCGAAAGTAGTGGGACAAGTCATTAATTTCTCTCTAAGCATGCATATCTATTACACGCGTCATTGAAAACTGCTACGATAAAATAATCTTGAAAAATAAACAAAACGAGTACGAACTCAGCTATCTACGCAAATGAAAATACGCATGCTTAGATAGTAGATACATCGATTACACTTGCTTAATTAGAGGCCCCGGATAAGCCCGTAAATCACGTGCTACGGGATCGTGCGACAGTATATTATCCAGCTTAATGATGTCCACTTTAGCCCTTTCGCCATCGGTTGGATAAGCTGGATGCACATGTATCAGAGACCCGATAGAGAAACATCCTACGGAGAGGGAAATTTCATAAGGCACGACACAAATACATCCCATTCTATAAATTTCGAACAACGTAGATGCGTACCGTATGCGTGAGAAATAGCAAATTTCGTCGGCGTCATTCGCGCCGAAGTAGTGGTTGAATCTTCCAGCAGAGACATATCGCCTAAGGCTCGTTTATCGCCGGTCGTTCTGAAAAATACAATTCCTATACGTGAACGTGAATTCGAATAACATTAACGATCAATGCTAGAGGAAGCTGTCTACTCGAATATCAAGTGGGATACAGAAAGTAGCCAACTAGTTGCTTACAGAGGAAAGGAGACAGATTATTCCTAAAATCTTAAGCGCACAATCGACATACTTCTACCAAAGAATTCTAGTGTCTAGCTCGAGGATACTAAAAAAATATCTGAACCAAGTTACTTTAAAAGATAGCAGATTGAACATGTTCAACATTTGGCTCGAGTGTCGAACCGAGAGGTTTCTCTCGGTCTCACCTATTTAAATTTCGACAAGATGACGAACTCTGACTTCGCTGCGGACTCCTGGCCCATCCAGGACACCCGAAATACGGTACATATAATGCTTTGTTTGGCGAATGGAAGCATGCACTTGGATTTGTAAAAAATCTAACACATAATCGATATTATAAAATCTATAGGAGAATGATATCGGTATATTCAGATCCCGTCGCTGGCTTTGCTTTTCTCGAAGGCTTACCTTTCGTCGCAGGAGCTGCGCCCTGAATGAACGCTCGCCCTGTCCTCTGGGTAATTGGTAACACTTCGCGACATATGCTGCTGCTGGCTAGCATAGTATTTATGGTACCATTCTGAATAGGCGGCAGGATTTGTACGTCGTAAGTTGTCTATGTATGCATAGTAATTAGTGGCATAATGAGTGCCGTAATCATAACCGGGGTAGCCTGTCGAACAACATTAGGGACCGTTAGTCGTGTACGTTTAATTAAGCATTTAAAAGAGATCGTACCATTGTAAGCATAATAGGGATCTCTCGTTCGCATGTAGTATGCTCGATCTCTGTCGTTGTAAGAAGATCTACTGGAGGGTCTAGATCTAAAACACCAAATTTATGTAAAATATTAGCACAGATCGTAATACTCGCATAGTTTGATCTACATTGAGAATCTTCGTACCCTCTACTATAAGGATCATCGTAATACGGATCTCTAATATCGTAATCATCGTATCGTCTCGGCCGTCTGTCGTCTCTTCTTCTATCTCGATCGATATAATCTCTAGGATATCGTGGATCGTAGTCCCTGCGACGTGGATCGTCGACCCTATCTCTTCTACGGTCCTCCGGCCTTCTTCTTCCGTCCCTGTCGTCCAGATCATCTTTAGCTCTGCTTCTTCTATCCATCTCTTCTCTCGTATGTCTATCTAGATCATCTCGACTGTGATGCTTACGATCGTCTTCTCGGTACGAGATATCCCGACGATCGAACTCGTCGCGAGCGTTGTACGGTCGATCGCTCTCCCCTACGCGACGGCGATCGTAATAATAATCGTCGTCGTACTCGCGATCCCGATCATAGCTGCAAAGAAGTGAACGTAAGATTTCATTTATGCTTAATCAGGAAATTTAGTTAATTATAAATTTACTAACTACACGCCCTTCCTTTCGTATTCGTATCGGCGTCGTTCCGAGCTACTATCGCGACCTCTTTCTCTACTGCCCTCTCTACTATTCCCAGAACCATCATCGTCCTCGTCCTCGTACGAATCTCTGCGATTCGACGAGCTCGGAACTCCCTGGCTTTCGCGTATAGACGCGCCGACGGCTTCTTCGCGTTTACTCCTCGAATCACTGCCTTGGTCTTGTATCGTGGCTAAAATTCAATGCAAAATAACAGAAATGAATATAAGATACAGTACTTAAATGTACGAGGAGACTTACAGCCTGCAGAAGGCACTTCTTGGGAGCCTGTGACTACTCTTCCATTGGGTCTGTCATCCGGAGACTGAGCTACCTCGCTCGGTGACGCGCCGCCTGGTATTTGCCTAAGGTTCTCGTCCGTTTGCTGATTAGGATCTTCCGGCTCGTTGCCTCTGCCAGGCACTTCCCGCGTTTCGCTTGATTCCATCATGATCTGAGACTGGGACTGATGCCTCTCCTCTCCGGAAGGATCGTTCCGAGACTGCTGAGGAGGCAGAGATCGTTCCCGGCCAGACGGATCGTTTCGACGCTCCAACGTGTCGGAATCCGTTCGCGAAAGCAGGGGAACACTCCTCTCCTGCCCAGGAGGAACGTCGCGGCGTTCCGTTCTGTCAGGTATGTTCCTCAGCTGAAGACCTTGCTCCTGACCGGAGGGATCATTCCTTCTCGGGTCCGGCAACCTCTGACCAGACTGCACGTACTGCTCCTGCCCCGTTGGATCGTTTCTACGCGGATCTATGGAACTAGATTGACCCGGTACTTCCCGCAAAAAGGGAATATCGTTGGGTACTTCGTCGTTCTCGTCGTCCTGGCTCGGCGGAGTCGGCTCGTGCTCCTGATGGGAATCGGTTAATTCGCCGGTTTCCAGGAACGTGTTTCTGTCGTTCGACGCGAACTCATAATTATCCGGCACCTGTAAAACAATCTTTATTTATCCTTACGATATGAAAAGTTCAGCGGTTCGTTCTTCTCGCGCGATGCTATACCTGTTCTGGCTGAATAGGCGGGGGCGGATGAGATCGCGTCGGCTGCTGAGCAGAAGGTACCTCGATGTTATTCACTTCTTGTCTGAAATCACGAGCGCTTGTTGTTTCCTTAGCGGGATTCATAACTGGTTTTGGATCATTATCCAAAGTCTCTTTATTGATGGAATCTCTCGAACCATAAATATCACGTTCCTGCAACGACGGCGCGACTACTTCTAAATTCACGAACTCTGTAGGCTGCTGGATATTCTCATAGTTCTCTACGTTCTGCTCGGTGCTCCATTCCTTGGACGAACGAGCGTGATCCTTTGAATACCACGCGTTCTCCGGAGGGCGCACCACCGTGTTCTGATTGTACCACTGATCGTAGCTACTTTGTCCTATATTCTCCGTTGGCTTAATATTCGGCACTTGATATGTATTATGCGTCGAGTGCTCTTTACTAATTACACCTTGATTATCCACGGAATGAGAGGCTTCTGCAGCAGGCGCAGCGTAGTCCAACGATATGTTGTCGGGAGTGATGCTGCTGTGGGAAGTTGTCGTCTGATTCCACACATCTCCAGACGCAATAGGATGGACTTCTAACGGCTCTGTTTGATTTTCCAACTTGATCTTTCTTAACTTAGTACCGAGGCTCAACTGTCCCAGTTCTGCGGGAAGTTCCTCTACTAAACTATTCGCTCCCCATTCTAACGGATCGCTAGCCAAATTGAAATCATTGCTCTCCTGAACAGAAACATTGTCAGAGCTCGCAACAGCTGACAGAGTTTCGGGAGTGGTCGCCACGGTAAGGCGGGAGTCGGATATTTGCGATTTAGCGACGCTCGCTTTCATACTGGAATCCTTAGAGATCATAGAATTCGCGACCAACGAAGGCATTGATTTCTTCCTATCTTCCTGCTCTATGCTAGATTCCGTTGCTAGAGGTACATTGGGTAACGATTGATGAGACTGTACCGTAAGACTCTGCTGCCAGTCGTTTGCAGCAATAGCGCCAGCATTATCTTGCTTCAGAATTTCGCCAGGTGTATTGTTATTATCCTGCTCTCGTGGCCACTGAGTCGTAAGCATGTCGTCTGTATGCTGCCATTGCTGAGAAATATCTGCGCCTGCCGTTTCAGACCAGGGATCCAGTTCGTTATTTGCATTATAAATTTTCGTCGGCGGTTGATTTTGATTGGATAGTACAGATTCACGATTTTGATTGTTCCATTTAGAAGCTGGCATACTACTCTGATTGGACCAATTGTTCGCGTCGTTCGTGGAATGTTCTTCGTTAGCATTTTCAGCGGAAAGTGGAAGAAGCTGATTCGATCTGGTCTGTTGCAACAGTGGCGCGCACTGATTACCCATATCATTAAAATTCTGCGCGTCTTTATCCATCTTCGGCTCCTGCCAATGTCCCGGCGCGTTACCATGGCTCTGCCAATTCTGCTGAGGTAGTAAATTCGCTTGATCGGGCTTGTGCCAATTGTAATTGCTAGTAGCGAACGGAGAGGGGGTCAACTGATCGTTCTGCGGTTGCATGGCCGATCTTTGGGACTGTTGCTCGTTCGTCCATTGAGGGTTCGCCGGTGTAGATTTAACAGAACTTGTTCTAGGTAGCGGTGGATATTGTTGATACTGGGGATAATTCGATAAAGATGTAAAGGATTCCGAATGATTAGAAATCGGTTGCCTGCTGCCAACTGTGCCTGGCATACTTCTGTCCGACACTGAATTTTGATTGAGCAGATCAGACTTGTTGCCGTTAATATTCTGATAGTAATGATCCTGAACGGAGTCGGATATCAGCTGCCCTTGATTCGTAAATGCCGGGGGGAAAGGCTGCTGATGCTGCTGTTCTTGTTGCTGCAGTTGCTGTTGCTGGTTATCCGCTTGTTTGTCGAAATCCCAATTCCACGAGTTGTTCCATGGATCGGCAGGTTGTTTGGATTGATTCACGACGGGTGGTTGGTGTGGAATGGGATGAGTCGACGATACTTCCCCGTGCATCCTTGACATTGGGTCGCAAATCTTTCGATTGTGAGCTCCATATCCCAAGCTGTGATCTACTCTAGATCTGGTTGGTCTAGCTCTATAGGGATTCTGCAAAAATGTTTCATTGTGGCAAAATGCAAAATCTGTTTACCTATAAAAATGTAAATGTCTTAAGTATTTCCATCTACTTACACTCATACTGCCTTTAGGACAGTACCACTCGCTTCCTATTTATATGAAACCTATAAGCCAAAAAGCTAATTTACTAAGTTGAAAAAATGTGATAAACCTAAACAGTGCTGTTAGTTTTATCATCTAACCCACTCTACAGCATGAAGGGAAAATTCTTACTACTACCAGATGTCTCGCAAGCATTCCAATGAATATTTAAATTTTATAATATACAGTCAAAGGAAACCGAACTATTGAACGAAATTAACGGAGCAAAGAGAAAACTACTTTCACGTACGATCGAAAACGTATATAGGTCATTCGATACCTATTTTCTCCATTATTTTAATAACACCTCACGTAAATACATCGAGTGACATGCAGAAACGCGAGGCGCACGGTGCATCATAAAGTAGAGTCGAGTCGGAAAGCCGACGGAGATACAAATAAAAACATAAAATCTGTTGTCGCTCGCGAGCTCCCGTTCGAGGAACAAAAATTCCTTCGCACTTGTGCGCGACGAGGTGAAAATCGGCGAAATTATGTAACGAAAATCATGAAAGAGCAGTTTTCGCGTGTAAATAGGGGGACTGGCAGATAAGGGGAGGTAATAGGATGAGTAATTAGGATCGTCTCGCGGAAAGTCAGGATACCAGCTGTGATAGCCAAGTTAGCGTTCAGGGACCTCTCTGTACGTTCACTCACCTAGCTATCGTATCTGGCACTGGTGTCCATACGCGAGCACAAGCATTATTTTCTGCCACGGAGCACTCGAGTCGTCGCCTCGGCAGGTTCGATCGTCCGCGAGCTCGTGGAACGGACTTTCAACGGGGCGAAAAAGGGAAATCACAGAAACGCGGACATTTTACGGATACTACGAGGGGAAGGTGTGGGTTAAGCACGTCACGAAATTTTTCTCCTTCACTTTCCACGCGAGCGGAACCATAGACGCGCACAGCGCGGATGCGTTGATCTCAAACGTCAAAAGGATCTCACCCAAGACGCCGTTAGATGGCGTCCCTGTATGGTTCAAAATCTTTTTTTTTCACTTTCCACAATAGCACGAAAATAGCAGAATTGAAATTCTTGCGCGATGGCGTATAAATCGAAATAACGGTTTCCCGATATTAGCGGAAAAATTCCGTGGGTTCGGAGGGCAGGTAACAAGTTCCCACAAGCTTCTTACCGCTTGATAAGATAGAAGGGCTGGTGGCAGTGGCAGGAAGATATCAATTCGCGACTATCTTTTTCCGACTCTTTTATTAATATAATTAAAGTGCAAACTATTTGCGGATGATAGCGTAGTAATTTGCGCGAGTAATAATTGTATATTGGCGAGGAAAAGGGAGAATGGTTATTAACGAGGAGAAACGTAGTGGGAACACGCTCGATGGAAGCTTCAAAGTGCACCACGCCGACTGACGTGTAATGCCGAGAGTGGACGTTTGACGAATCGGTCCCACCGTGGCCAGTTCCGCGTAAATGGATGTCAGGTGGTGAAGTTTCGACCGTGTCGCGAAACTTTTTAACATTCTTTTCGACATTTCCTTGCGGGGCTTAGTTAATTTCAGGAAAAATGGTGTTATTAACGATGATAGCGAGGATAGCGGATGGTCTGCCATTAGCGGCTACCATGCAAGAGGACGAACAGGTTAGAAATCTGTTATGATGAAACGTCAATTTATTTATCGAAGTCGACGTTCCCTCTTAAATAACTTGCCGATGAACTCTCTCTTGATCCAAAAGAATTACGCTCGCCTTGTGTCGGAAACCTACTAATGTTGTTTATCAAAATTTCCGACTATAGTCGGCTAATTTAATTAAAAATGACTATACTGTTTTCTCTTTATTAAATGATTTCAGAGCGGTAGGAGTATCTTAGAATACCAGAATCAGGCGAAAATGTTATTTAGAAAGTTGGGTCCTCAGTCTCCAGCCAGGTGTACCATAGAAACGGGACCATATTTATTTCAGTGAGTTTCACTGTAATATCGCCAGATACCTTATTAAATTGCCGTATACTAAACTATTTGTTGCTTAAATTTTCAGTTATCTAATCGAAAATGAAGTATGCTACTTGGTGTTGTGCGAAAGGAATTATAGTAAACGTGTAGCGTATAGTTATCTCGAAGATATCGCGCAGGAATTTCATTCGTTGTACGGGAAACGTGTGAATACAGTTACCAGGCCTTATAGTTTCATTGAATTCAGTATGTACCGTGCGATTATTAACGAGCACGAGTAGTTTTGCTCGTACACCGAAAGATTTACATTCCCCGTTTTCGCAGATACGTATATTCAAAAAGCAAAGAAAGCGTTTCTGGATGGCAGATCGAGGAGAAATATGAACGCACTCAACAGCCAGTTGCAGGACGTGCAAAGAATCATGGTGCAAAATATAGACGATGTTTTACAAAGGGGTACAGTTCTGTCAGGTAATAATAAGATTTTCATTGAAAAGAAGTGTTTCGCAAATATACGAGCTACATCGAATTTGAATTCTCCTTTCAGAATTAGATACAAAAACACAGAATCTGTCCATGTTGTCACAGAAATATAAGAAAGACGCGGCTCATTTGAACAGTAAATCGATGTATGTGAAGGCTGTAGCTGGACTAGTGGCATTTCTGATCTTCCTGTTATACTTCTTTGTTCTTTAGTTGTTCAAATTATTCGAGAAATTTGTTATCACCGTGTAAAGACCACCGGAGTTTTCAACGATTCTGTTTATCGTTCCCGACGAGTATATATCATGTGTTTAGATTTTGAATCTTATTTAAGTTCAAAACGTGTACATAAGTTGCATTCAGAGAAAAACTAGTCGCAATGAATACGATGATCCATAACAATCTTGATATTCTGTCGTAGATATATTGCAATGCAATAAATACAGTATATAATTGTTTATGTGATTAATACAATGTACGACCATCTCTGTTTCTATTCAATAAAATTATGATAGTAACAATTTTATAAAAATAAAGGACAATATATGTACAGCCACACTTTTATTCTGTTGAAAGTCAATTTTATTGCTTTTCTTTTTTTAAATCGAGGCTGTAATAGTTTTATTATATATATATATTTTTGTACGGGGTTGTATAATTTATGGAATCCTTCGTATATCGAATTATATTTATTCTTGTGATTGTAGTATTCTCTGAAGTATGAACGGTTACATATTTACTTTTTTGGGAAGGGGACTGGGGGAAATGTCATAGATAATTTGATGTACTGTCATTAATGTTGTATTTGTAACAGTCCATCGAGGTATTGTATTTACAATAAAAGATTGAATTTGTACAAACGATTATTTGTTGAAATTAAGATCCATACAAGTTTCAATATAATAGAAGGCACCTTACTGCTCCATTTTAACTAATGCGTCGTAAGTGGGTATATCGAAATTTGATACACGTCCACTTTTCCGATCGTTATTCATTTGCTCATCTTCGGATTCAGAAACCTCCGCGTTAAAGAAATAATTTATGGACGAATTCTTTTCCGTTTTCAGTGTTTGACTTTCGTTCGATTGATCATACGTTCGTTTTTGCTTTCTTGGTCCCTGTCCATTACTAGGTTTACATGTTGAATCGCCCATATCCTCGTCATCTGAAGTATCATTCAATTCGTCATCGAATGAATCAGCAATAATACTGATAGTTAAATACAAACGAGTAACATACCAGTGTCTATAATTTCGTACATGCCCGAGTGATCTTTTAAAATAACATATATAGTTGGGAATTCTATTATAATCTTCTTCTCCAAATTTTCCTTTAACGTAAGTGTAACATCTAACTCGTAAAACCTAAAAGGTATTATTACACTGTTTAGTATTTGGAGTTTCTCATAAAAGTTTGACAACACAGAATTGAATCCCCTTACTTTGAATCTGACATTACAACTCTTTCTGCTTTTAAAAGAAACTTCATTCCAGGTAAGCCAGTGGCACGGTAAAATTGCAATCTGTCGTTTAAACTCATTCTTAGATTCAGTTCTTCTATATCGTTTTTATTTTCTAACGAACTAAGGGGATCTAAAATTTCCTCCGCAAGATCTGACAGTCTGCTGGTTTCTAAAGCCCTGTAATCATTGTAGTACACTCTCAATGAAATTTATTATGATTTAGATGTATTGTATACGTGTAAAAAGATATACCACCTTTCTGTAAACCATTTTATGTGCCCTGCTTGTGGAAAGATCCATTCTATTCTCCAATACAACTCGTTTGTTTTCCAGTTTAAGTATGTCGTATTATGTTTGTGTCTACTAAAATGCTGTGGCATAAATTGTAAGTTCACTTTCCTCTTGTACGTAGCTGCTTTAAGCTTACACAGGTGCTGCAAAAATAAAATTTAAATAGTATAGGCATATACAAAAAGAAGCGTGGAAATGGTACCAACCACAGGCAGGGTATTTTGACGCGTGCACTTTTTTAACGGATCCCTTTTCAATTGATCGACTGATCTACCAACTTCCTCCAGCAGTCTATAATCTATAAAACGCTAACTGTCACTCGTTTATATTTGTAGTTAAAAATTAAATGATTGAGTTATGGACTATCATTGTAACTTACCACTCAAGATGTCCAAATCTGTGAATGACTTTAGAGGCACAAACTTCGTTTTGTCCCGAATACCATCGCATTTTAATTCTTTTTTATGAATGTTTATACACTGGAGACAGCAAGTTCTAACCTCACATTTCGGACACGTGTACTTCGCTTTATTTAGTTCGCACACTTCGCAACCTTCGATTCTGTAAGTAATATTTGTTTAAGTTTGTTTCTATGCAGTGAAAAGGTATACCAGAGATGATTTCTATTTCTATGCGATTAAACAAACACACGATAGTATTATAAACATACTTGTCACTGGACGTCGCCATATTGCCTAACTGTTTGCCGGCATTTCAACTTTTTCAAAACGAGAAATAAATCAGTAACGGGGAGTCTAATAAATTACAGAGTAATCTGAAGATTAATTGTAACTTATGTGATCAAAGCGTGCGACTTAAATGTTAATTTATTCTTTCCAGAAACATTTTAAACAGCTATTTAATTTATCGGCCACTGGTAACGGCCAACGCTGGAGTCGTCTAGCAATCGGATGTGTAAACTAAAACGCCGAGATTGTTCGGATCAGGAAATACGTTTGAGTTAACAGGAAAGCAGAAAGAAGAGATCGTTCAATTATTGGGCCACCAACTTTGGTTGTGAACGCAGGATAATTTTTGCTTCGGGATCGGGAGCACAGAATGCAAGGAGCTAAACGGATGAAAAACGTTGTGGAAAATGAAATTTGTGAAACAACCGGGGAGTTTCAATTCTGCGGTACAACTTCCCTCCCTTTTTTTTTATTTACAATAGTTTATATTCTTCTTTACTTTAATGCGTAAAATCGATCCCGAAAAAATGTTAGGGGCAAAATGTAAAGGACTTTATTTTCACCGTTCCTACATCATTCCTACACTAAACCGAAATTGGACTTTTTGTATTCCTGTACGTGCAAAATCGAAAATGTCCTCACACCGCACGGCCCACAAATTGGGAATTCTAAATAGCCCACAAGCCAAAATAAATGTCCTCTTTCCCCACAAAAGCAAAATTTCGAAACGAAGCTTCTCTTGCAGGTGTAGAAATCGTGGAATTGATGTAGAAAGTAAGACTGATATAGCAGCAATGATGAAACAGAGTGGAAAGGATGTAGTAACAGGGACCATTTCGTTGATGGTAGAAACAATTTGTGGGAATAGGGTAGGAATAA
The DNA here is from genome assembly GCA_963932335.1 of Andrena marginata. Lineage (NCBI taxonomy): Eukaryota > Metazoa > Arthropoda > Insecta > Hymenoptera > Andrenidae > Andrena > Andrena marginata. The sequence goes on from OZ010660.1 coordinate 2,888,860, forward strand.
TGTTGAAACGCTTTGGAATCGAGGTAGCAAGAATGTTGAAATAGCGTTGGAATGGTGTGGGAACTGTGATGGAATAGTACAAGTCAAATTTGTAGACTTCAGTATTTATTTACTTATTTATATTTATATACATAGTGATAGGTACCTTGCATGTCATTTTTTGGTAGAAACATAACATTGTGGACGCATGTAATCAAAATATAGATAGTTTAGCTCTGTTTTTTCGTTGGTTCTGTTCAGCAACAATATTCTTTTCCGAGGCCCTCAAAGCAACAAGTTCCTTTTGCTTCTCGTTATACTGCATCGCAATATTGTTATAGAGAACGCTACCTTTCGTATGCCTGGCTAACGATTCTTTCAACTTCGACGATTCCCTCTCCAGCCTTAATATATTTTCTCCGATTTGTAAACTCGCCACGTTCAACTGTCGATTTGATTCCATTTTAAGATTACTGTTACTTTTTGAAGCTCCCATTTGCATTTCAGTTTTAGCTGTAAACAATCAATCAAACCATTCAATATAAAATATTTAAATCGAACAATTCACGATGCAAAAGTATTGTGCGCAATCGTACGTTTATCACCTAAGGTTGTATTTATGAAATTAAATATATTCTTTTTCTCTTTCTGTTTCTCTCTTTGATACTGTTTCACACGTTGCTGTTCCAGTTTCTGTTGTTGCCTTCGCATTCTACGTTCGACGGAGAATAGATTTTTGTCTCCGCCCGCGTTTTCTCGCAATTCCATGCAATGATCTAAAAATAGCTAGCTTTTAATTGAAATGTTTCTATGTATACCACAAACCATAGTGCAAAATGTACAGGCATACCTAAAGATTTACCAGCCGGTAACACTGTCGCCTCGACTGGCTGTATTCTGCCATCTGCACGTTTTCCAAGACCAGTGCCCACCACGTAGCCCATTTGCGCCATTAATTTGCTACCTATGCCACGCGTATGTTTCTCCCAATTCCCCAATAGGGCGTTACTTTCAACCGTGAGAAGGGATTTGTGAATTATTTCTTCCTTAGTAATTTCTGGCGAATCGCTTTCGGTATCAGTGTCTTCAGACGTGTCGGACATGTCTAAGTCTACGTCATCTGTGATAATAGTCACCGCAAAATATATAATAAACCATTGTGTTGCAACATAAAACCGACGGCGCTTACGAAGAGTAGCACGTTTCATTTTTTTTTTCTTACGTACAACTGCATGTAGAAAAAATGAAACATGCTAATTTTCGCAATTTAACTAAATACCAACCAAGGGGTAAAATATCTTGCAAAGGAACTTCGGTAATGGTGCCACTTGCTTCGAACTTAATTCTAAAAATGCCTAAATCTTCATCCGGCATTTTTAACACAACGCTCCTGTGCCACAATTGATTCTTTTGTTTCGCGAGTATTCTACTGCCCATTCGAATATTTAGAAAGTCAGGTTCCCTGCAAATAAGAATTCGTGTACATACATTTGCATTCGTTTCTGTATTCCGCTTACAGATTTATAGCAAGGTAACTTACCTGTACTCTTGTATACTAGACAGCGGTACTAGTTCGCCGTGCGAAAATCTGCAAGCCTCGTCGGAGAATTTACACTTTCCATCTAAATAGTACGGACACGGAAGCATTTCTTTATGCGTAGGATTTAGAAACAGTACCCTGACCTGAGGAACAGTCGTGTTACGCGTGGAACGTTCAGATTTACACAAGTATCAAGGTAAATGTACCAATACTCGGACGCTTAAGGGGCTTAAGGAATAGCGGCAAAGATTGTCTCTTAATTTAGTTTGTAAAACCATCATGAAATAGAAAAATGTTGTTGAAATGTGAAAGATAACACAATACTATGCTATCAGAAACTGAAAAAATTTTATGTATTATAATAGACGTATTTATTATTTAAAATACGAAAACACGCAGATGTCCAAGTACGCGGACAACCTAAAACTGCATGTCCAGATATCTGAATTACTTACATTCACGAAATTCTTGTACGAGTAAATATACTTAGACTTGTTTAAAAAATATTAATTTTCTTGCAAGTTTAACCATCTTAAACTAAATTTAAATCTATTTACTATTATAATAATGTATTATTATAATATATAAATAAGAAATGAAGTTAATATTTTCTTAGTAAACGAGTGGAGTGTCTTGACAGAAACTTAAGAAATTTCTCGAAATTTGCTATGCGTACGAAGTGTGTTACAAAATAATTATTTCTATCCAACGATTTATAATTTTCTGTATTAACGATTTTAATTAATATTGCTAAATACTTATGCATTATTATACTATTTTTTGTTTTTAATTACATTAAAAGTTAAGCTTAAACATAAATAAAATTCGTATTATTGTTCAGGTACCGGGACATGGCCAGGCACTGGTACATTTACCTTATATACAAACGATATTATATCAATACCTTTATATCTTGCATGTTTCTTATCTCCATATTGTCTTCTCGATGGACCGAACATATCATAGCATTATGGTAGCCGACACCTCCCCAATTGCTACCATGGGCAGCTCTACATTTCATGCCTTCTAGCTGCCTCAATTCTTCCTACAAGATCAACTTGCACCGTATAATTGTGTCATTGCTATGCCGTACAGAATACTTGCATACTGACTTCTATATTGTTTGAAGCTCCAGCAGCTTCTTCGTCCTCCTTACAGATCTCAGAGCTATCTGAGACTTTCTCCAATTGTTCCTGACGGAGCGACGACAAGAAAACAAGCGCAGGGTCATTTCCTTCCCTTCTCCGCTAAATAACGCGATTCGCGTACCTTGAAGTAAAAGAATTACCTTAAATAACGCGTACTCCTTGGCCAGTGGATCCTCATCCTCGTCGTTTAAGCTTTCCATCGTAGATTCGTCGGCTACGTTACCCGCGTTGACGCTTTGCAAGCTTTCTTTCGTCAGGTTGATAAGTTCTTGTATATCGGACTCTAAGCTCAACAGATTATCCCTGTCTGCTCCTTGCGTCGCCGTGGACAAGGTTGCCTGTACTTGGACCAACTAATGTTTCGAAGAAACGGTCAAGCGACAAAAGTCACATTGTAAGTATAACGAATTTTTGTAAGGTTACAATCTGTAAAAAACGATCGTCTCGAACCTGTTGTTCGTATTGCGCGATCGCTTCCCTCAAACTTTCTGCGTCCGTCATGCTGCTTCTCTTTTCAACCGAAGGTAGCGAGGTTTAATCCCTTAGAAAAGATAACTTGTAAATACAACAGACGGGTTTGACAGTTTACATTTATTCTCGCTGTTATATATATATGAATTAACGATCGTGGCGCAGTAACGTCACCTACGCCGAAAGGGATGAAGTCCGAGAAACCCACTCGTGCCTGTAAGGTGGCGACATCTTTAATAGAATCTGCGGATTGACTAAGAGAGACGTATCGTTCGAATATCTTTTTTTTTCTATGATAATATTGGCGATTATAATGTTGCGAATATGAGAAGAAAGTCTTGTGGTAATATTATATGTATTGTAGTTTTATTGTTGTTTAATAAACGTGTAAGAAAACGAAAATGCCATCGCTTCGGTAGCGCAGTAGGCAGCGCGTAAGTCTCATAATCTTAAGGTCGTGAGTTCGATCCTCACCCGGAGCATTTCTTTTTGAAATTAAAACCACATTTTTGCACCTAAACGTAAGCCTTCTTTTTTATAGTAATTTGAAAGCCTACGATAATGATTCTCCAAGAGTAGGAATTCTGAGAGTAGAGCGATTAATGTTCACACACTTGTACACATTATATGCGATTTTTAGCACACATCTGCAATGTGATATTTCTATTTACGAGTGAAACGATTCCGAAGACTGCGAATGCAGGAGATCTAGGAAAATACGTGACACAGCCACAGAGGTGAAGAGAGACGCGAGATTTCACGAACGAGAAAGAGACCGAGAGAGACAATTATGTAAATGTAGACACTCACCGGTGGGGGACTTGAAGCATCTTGGAATTGAAACGTGGAAGTTAAAACGAGTTGTGAATTGTTTGCTGCCCTTTAGCGATACCGCAATTTGCAAGCAAACAGCCCATTAAGCTGAAGCTGCCATAGCAGCTGCCGCCATTCCGTTGCGGATAGGTGTTGTGACCTTTCCGCTGCAGTAAATCCAGGGAAAACGACGCGTACGTCCACGATGTGTTCGGACTGGTTCTCGACAAGCAAGAACTATAAAACGGGACAGGCATGGACACTTTGTAAGGAATATCACTGTTAGTCAATTACAATAATAACAACGTTTACTTACCACTAACAAACTGCACAATTCTACCGTACGATTCGTGGCGGAATGGATGACGCGTGTTGCTCGACGACAGAAGAGTCATCTGTTCATTTTCGTGGACGCACAACGGTCGTCCGGAAAAAGTTATCCCAACCGTTTCAAGGGAAAGTCTTTTTCCTCGAACGCATAAGCAAGTAGGTGGTTAACGTCACGGTTGTCGCGCTCGAACCGAGGCTCTGGCAATCGTCACTTTTATTGGCCACGTTGCGACTCGGTCGCACGCGGCACGCACTCGAGTGACTAGTGAGGGACCCAGCAGGGCCCGACCTAGCACTTCCGCCGCTCTGGGCAAAAATCATTCTTGCCGCTTTTTATATTTAACTGTAAATAATTATTTTAAAGTATAATTTATCACGGTGGGTGAAATTTTTTGTAGGTATTTTTTGGATAGCAAAACTGTTTTCTTTTAGTAATTAGTTAATGTGGGATTGCTACGGATAAATTATAACTTAGCCCTGAATTTATCACGTAATTTTTGTAATTTGTGGTGAATGAAGTCGAATTATTATTATTATTAGTAATTAATACTGTTTATTCTATATCAGAGTTGGGCAAAATGTAATCTAATTACAACTTACAAATTACGATTAAAATGTAATTGTGTAGTTGTTTACACATTATTTTCTGTAATCGTTAATTCAGGTAGTTGACGAAACCAAATGGTCCACTACCTAAATTATCGATTACAGAAAATAATGTGTAATCAACTACACAATTACATTTTAATCGTAATTTGTAAATTGTAATTAGATTACATTTTGCCCAACTCTGTTCTACATGCCTACGCAAAACAAGCGTTGTACACGATACGCTTCTCTCGTTTAATTTCGTCTGACTGACCGGGGGCATGCTCGGTCCGTCCACTCGCAGTTAACGAAAGGCCCACCGCTCGATCGAGGAACACTCGTGAATATTTTCGACGCGCTTCTGTATCGCGCGGCGGATCGTTTGATCCCCGCGATTGGAATTCTCTGCGACGCGTTTCGCTCGCCACATTTAAAAAGTTTGATATTAAACTCAAACACGTATTACCTACCTACTTTTTTACCTTTTTTTTTTCAGAAAGTTTTACTTCTTCATCGATTTTAATTTTCTCTTTATACCAATCTGGGCAGTTGCCCCACTTGCGCTTAGCGTTTCTCCAGGTTGACGGTCCGCTACAACTTTGCCCTGCGGAAATGCCGATCTCATTGTCTCACCGATGGCGCTTGGCTGCTTAATAATCAGCGGGGCCAGAAATCTATCGATTCCCCTGCACGTTCCACGGTATCTTTTTAAACCATTCGTGGCACTCGACGTTTCCCGCACACGATAACCATTCGCCGGCGCGTATTCGCCCCTCTTTTTCGGCCCCGTGCAACGCGACGCGCCGAGTAGGATCTATGTACCTGCGCCGCGGCCGTTTCGTCGGTTCCATTTAAAATTCCACGAGCACGGTGTATGTAAGCGAAGCATCTCGCCACCCTACTCGTCTACTCGCGCTTATCGTATTTTCAGGGTGATTATGCGTCCGTGGATGTCGGCGAGCCGTGGCAGAAAATGAGAGAAAAGGGACGGAGGAGGACGCTGCGCGGGAGGAGAGGGAGATGGAGAGAGAGAGAGAGAGAGAGAGAGAGAGAGAGAGAGGCGGATCCGCGTTTTTCGCGGGTTATTTTATGCGGCCGCTATGCATCGCCGTTACGTATAAATGCAGAGACGCGGCCCGGTTTGCAGGTGCACAGCAGGCTCGTTGCAAGCGCGGTTGGTTCCGCGTTGATTCAGGCTGTATTCAGTGCATCGAGTCCCGCGATGAAAAGGCGTTCCGCTTTCTGAATATATTCCAATTAAAAAGTCGGAGCTTCGTTACACTCGGCCCTGCCCCCCGTGCACCCCTGCGCCCTGACAACCCTCCTCGCCTCTCTCTCCCCCCTTCCCTCTCCCTCTGCCTCTCCCTGCCACTCTACCACTCCCTTCGGCTTTCCTTCTCGCGGATTTCATCTTTTCCCTCCGCGACCACCCTCTTCCCTTTACTTCTGCTTTTTTGCCCTCCGCCAACGGAGCCGCGATCTCCTTTCGCCACCGCCGCGCGGCCAGCCGTCGCTCCTTCCTTTCCCCTCCCCCACTTTCTCCAGCGATTACTCCGCCGCCCTCGTATCCGTAGGAATTAGAAATATTCTCGGCGATCGTTCGGCTCCTCCTAGCTTACCTAATGACTGAATAATAATAGCGCGGGCAACGGAGGCGCGGTTGCCGCGCGGGGTGATTAAAATTACTGGGCCAGGGGCGGTTGGTCGCGAAGAGGATCCCGGGGTGTGCGTTTCGGAGGCAGGAGCTACGCTGAAGGCTCGCGAGGGATGCGTGTGCGTGCAGGCGACCCTCCTACCCCCTTCACCCCGGGGAAGTATTTAACGACGCCGCCCTCGGAGAGCGGCGGGGGTGGGGGGCCGCGTATCGCGAGCTGAAGAGGGATAAGAAGCGCGTGTCCAAGTGCCAACACGACTTACGCACGTATGCACGCGCGTCCACGGTCGTTCGCTCGACGACAATACGCACGTGGCCGAGTACACGCGACGCCACTTGTGCCCTAGGATCCTCGCGAGGCTCCCCGGCTGACTACGCTCCGCATGGGATCCACCGGGGATCCACTGATCGCCAACACTTTCGCGGAGGATGAGAGAAGAATGCCGGGGTGGGTCGGGGGTCGGCATCCAGCTAGTCATTCACGAGCAAATTGCGGCCGTTTATACGATCGAAGCGTGCGCGAGCACAAAGGGCGGCCGCTCGAGTCGTGCGCCTTCGAGAAACAAATTGATCGCGGACAAAAAGTTCGACTCCGAGAAGCCTAATCGTAGGACGAGATTCGCGAGACGGCAGGCCGTCCGGAGATCGCCCGAAGATCGGTAAAGTGTACGCGTTAAATGGAGGAATCAGAGGGTCGGAGCGCTGGCGGGCGACGGGAACAATCGCGCGGCATGAAATTATCACGAATAATATGCGATTCATTATAGCGGAGTAATTACGCGTGAGGGTTCCCTCGCCTGCTGGCGGCGAGGCTCGAGCGGAGAAACAGAAAGGGTTGTAGGAGGGGAACGGGGGTCCAAAGAATCTTTCCTTCGCTCGCGTGATTTCGCGCTCGGCAAGACGTATCTGTGTGTGTGTGTGTGTGTGTGTGTGTGTGTTTTTATATTATTCGAGGGCCAGACGCGGAGTGTCTACTGGTTTACTTCGTCCCGAATGAACCCCAAAGGAGCGCCTCTCCCGTTCCGACGTCCCTCCTCTATCGCGAGCCAGGGAAAAACCGACGGGCTGACGTGCCAGCGTAATAATTCCTCTCCGTCCAACGAAACACCCTCGCCCCTCTCAAAGTTCTTTCAACTTTCCACGCGTCTTTTCCCCCTATTAGATCTCCCCCAATTTCCACGGAACGAGCTGGCGACTCCTTAAGGAATCCACGGCCCGCCGTCGATCATCCCTCGATCTCCCGCGAAACTCAAAGGGAATCGTCTGGGAATGGAAGGAGTGTCCTCCGCTCGGATAGAAAGCTGCCTCGACACCGGCGCGATCACCAGACACTCGTGTCTCCGATCGAATTTCAGAGGGGCTCAATTCCCCGTGTCTGATCTATTCTCCTCTCCTCGAGGCGCAAAGGAAAGTGATTAACGACGGTCGTTACCGGCTGATCGTTCGGTATCTCGCGTAATGCAGTCTAATCATCCGTGTAAAGAGACCATGACACTCTCTCTCTCTCTCTCTCTCCTCTTCCAATTAACGCGAGTCCTTTCGTCACGAAGAAAAAAGAATCATCGCGACGATCACGATCTTTCTTTCTCCCCGCCCTCTGCTCTCCTCTGTTTCTCTTTCTCGTCGATTCCGTTCAATTAAATCCGCCAGCCAATTCCAGCCACGAGTGCCGCCGGCACTCCACTTGTATCGGTTTCAGCCAATTACTTTCAGCCGGGGCCTCGGGAATCGCTGTCTCTAGCCACGTGCCCATTGTCAGCCGCGGGTTGCCGTTCTTCGCGCGGACTCCCGTTCGAGCCAAGCGAACGGTCCGGCTTTCGAAGCGACAGTTGCCATTTCTCGGCGACGTGCCTCCGCGACGGACACTGGGCGAGGATTCGATTGGTTTCTATCGAGACTGGCATCGGGACTTCTGTTAGCGGATCGAAAGATTCTTTTACCAAGCTGTGTGCGAAGCAAAGTGGAAAATATACAAAGGAGGCTCGCATGCGAGAAGAAAGCTGTTGAAGAGGAGGCTGCAATCACAAAACGGCGTTTCAGTTCGATAATAATTTATTTATCTACAAGAATTCTTCGGTGGACGAGAGATCGCCCGACTAGCTGGATAGTGGTGATCGATCATCGGCGGATGATCGTTGGCGAACTAAATCCCTAAATGAAAATCGTTCTCGCGGAGGTGTTCGTTCCCCTCCTCTTTCCCAATTACGCTTCTCTAAGATTCTATGGCACAGCTATGGACTCGCCTCGCCCGGCGACTCCAACTACGCTCTGCGCGATTAACCATGCGAAATCGGAGATGGTCGAAATTTTTATTCAAACGAAATTCCTCGAACAACGAGCAGAGGTTTGCTTCGATTAAAAATTTTGCCCATCTCCGTGCGAAATGAACGCTCGCCCTCTGGTCGGCTGTCGAAACCAGATGAAAGAAGCGGAGTCTCGCGGGACGCGTGGGCTTCTTAAGAGCTCGGAGCGTCCGTTTCCCGCGGAGCGCGAGAAGCAAACCGACTACGACTATCGACCAACTTCGTAATTACATATTTACACTGTCTCGCGTGCGGAGGGGGGGGGGGGGGAGGCGAACGCGAGAAACAATCCCCCCAGGACAGAGACTCGCGGCTCTCCTCTCGTCGTTCACTCGTTGCTGGTCGTAGTCCCATTGACCGCGCACTTCACCGGCCGATTCCAGCTGCTGATCCCTTGCACCAGGATCCGTCGAATAATCGCGAGGCACTCGTGGCGTGCTCGAGGCAAACGATAATACGGCGGATGGCGGAGGGTACGGTGCAAAGGTCCGTCAACCGCCGCGAACAATACCGATACACGTTCCCGAGAATCCGTGGCCGTCGAGGTTTCAGAGCGATCATCGACGACGCTTCTGCTTCGTTCTCGAGCGGAGGCCCCTCGGCGATGATTGGGCCACCGACGTCGGCTACTCGCGAGCAGAAACGATCCTGGAACCACGGCGGTAGGCCTGGTTAGAGAGGGCATCCGTGGACGTAGGTGACGTTCCTGAAGAGGGCAGCCGCGGTGGAGAGGAACGCGGCCGTCGAGGCAGAGGATGGCGCCGGAGGAGGTGGCGGCGGAGGAGGATGGCCCTGGCTCTGGGCTTGGGTGTTGTAAGGCGGGCAGTAGGCGTCTATGCTGCCGTGATGAAGACCCACGCCTCGCACCAACAGCTCCTTCTCCACCGTCGCTTGGTGGCGGAGCTGCTCCAGCCGCAGCTGGTTCTGCCGCTTCCACTTGGTTCTGCGATCAGAAGTTTCTCGATTACCGTCTCCGTTTCGGATAGGCAAGACTTTGGGGATTGACGCCGAAGCAACTAGCTTGGCTCAGGCCTTGTTATTGGTACTAAGTAAATCTATCGTTTGCGCCTAGATGCCCGGCTGTAGTAGCTCTCTTCCAGTTAACGATTCTATCGGACGGTGAAAGATAAGAAGAGATTAATGACCTCCTGTTCTGATACCAGGTCTTGACCTGGGTCTCGGAGAGCGACAGCGCGTCGGCCACGTCGCTGCGGTCCGCGACGCTCAGATACTTCTGACAGCGAAACTTCCGCTCGAGGTAAGCGAGCTGTGCGTGGGTGAATGCCGTTCGTCTTCTCCTGGGCTTCCTGCCGCTAGGAGGGCCGCTCGTGGTGCCGCAGGACTTCCCAGCGGCTCCCGCCGCCGACGACGGGGAATGCGCTGGCGGAGGACTCTCTAGCCGCGTGCACGGACTGCTGCCAGGGTCGATCGTGTCCTCGGAGTCCGAGTGGACCGCCGAATCGTCCTCCGAGTCTTCTGGAACAATCCGCCTTTAAACTCAACCATCTGTCTCTCACTCCTGCGAACTTCTTTAAGTTAAATTGTGTATTCCGCGAGAGAGCGAGTGAAAAGTATCCCAAGGAACTTTGCTCCGCGCTTGTAGCGTCAGTTGAACGCAGTCTACCAGCGTCTAATCCGATTTCGACGGCTTTATATAGCCAGGATCAGTCCCACCACCCGGCAGGGCTATCCCTCTGTCAAAGTCGATTATCCTAACAACGCAGACGCGTGTCCCGATTGATCGTGATCGCTTCTGGTTTACAGTAAACGATCTGAAACATGGGAAACCCTCGGTCCGCTCTCGATTGGCCAATAAAGGCGGTCGGGCGCAGCAGGTCGCGATAATCGACGGCGAGGATTCGCGCTAACGAGAACTAACGAATCGTTCCGCAGCGCGAGCCATCTGTAGGATCGTCGTTAATGGGGAGCAACCCTGTCGGGGCCCCTCGACCGCCCCCGGGGCTGTGATTCCTGGGTAAAGATAATGGAGCCTCGCCGCGGGGGCGCCCCGTAACGAGGATCCTGGCGACAGGGCACGCGACTGCCTCTGCATTCAATAAAGAAATCCTGATTCTTTGATTCGCTAGCGACTGGCAGCGCTCGGTAGGAACCCGGAGGTCTATGCAAAAGTTTTCTCGCTCTAAGCTTCGCCCTCTTTACGTATTTATTTATTTTTTTTTTAGAAGAACCTGACAGCGTGCTGGATTTTACATTGCGAAAGTAAACGTACAAAGGTCGGACAGGTTGGCCGAAGAAGAATAGCGAGACTTACCGTGCACCCTTTCAGACAGAACATCCCCCAGGAGATCCCTTATGAGAAAGGACTTGTGCTCCTGCATCATGGCACACCTCCGTCGAACGAACAACCAGCGAACAAACGATTTGTACCTACGAACTGTTAGAGTACGGTCTGCTTAAAAGAGAAGCGCGCGGATCAGCTGAACGGAAGCTGTCGGTGGGCGCGGGGACAGCTGAGAAACGGGCGACCCGAGTTTCATGCTAGCGTGCTAACGTGCGGACGCACGGCGTCGTTCTGCGTCGGCAAGGATCGCGAGGGATGACCGGATGCGTTCTGTCGGAGGCTGGTATCGTCTTCGTCGCCCTGCTTGCGACGGCGGCACGTTGCCGGGGCCACCGGGGTGGGGGCGGTGGAGAAGTTACCGCGCGAGTTAGGCCAGGGGTTGCCCCCGCTCTGGCCCGCTCCACCCCGCTCCAATTAATCCGCCCGTTTATTTTGAACGGGCTGCCTAATGCCCGCGCGATTTCGCAGCCATTTTGGGGGTGGAAGCGCCATGCCACCCCTACCCCACGGCGGCCGGGGCTCGCCGATTGGCCGCGCGGACTCGCCAACGAAGGGTGGAAAGCGCGGCAGCCCGGGCAGCGATTGGTAGATGGAAAGCGGCCTGCGCAAAAGGGGGTGGGCTTCCGTTGCGAGCCCCAGGAGACAGGGGTTGAAGTGCCGCGGGGTATCGAGGCCCCCGTGGGTGGCGCGGGATTTCGGTGCACGCTCCGAGGAACCGTACGCGTACGGGCTGGCGAGCATCGAGACCCGCGAACGGGGAAACGAGAGGGAGAGAGTCATTGGCGAGCGATTACCGCGAAACGAGAGGAACAAATTGGATGTGAAACGTTTTCTCCGGGCATAGAGAACGCTTGATACATAGACGCTCGCCGCGATATCGAGATTGTCCTCTATCCCCCCCCTCGCGGGGGTAGCTGAACGGGGCCACCATCTCCCTCGTACTCTCCGCGCTCTCTTTTCCGGTCTGGCTTTTCCGCGCAGCGAGTCACCGACAAACGACGCGAACAGAGGGAGTCTCCGCTTCGCGACAAAACGTGCCTCGCCACGCGGATTTTTTTGGTCGCCGACGCGCTAACCTTTCCACCTTCCTTTCTCCTTCCTCTCCGCTCCTATTCCTTTTCTCTGGAGGACGCGGAGAATCCAGGCAGAGGCAGGCTAGACGGTAACGAAGTCAATTTCAGTCGGTCGAAATATCGCGCAGGAAAGGCGGCGCGAGGAGCAACGCGAGTGCGCGGGCATTTGCATAAATACGGTCCTTCGCAATCTGCGGAACCCTCGCTCCAGTCCCCCTCCCTCCCCCTCTCTCTCTCTCTCTCTCTCTCTCTCCCGCTCCCGTCGTCTTCTCGCGGCTAGTATGTGAGCGTAAATATGCATGATGCATGAAACCGCCAATCCTCCGCGCGCCGTCTATCCCCTTTCAACCCCTTTCCTATGTTCCCGTGCATCGCGGCGCCCCGTTAGTCTATTCACCGAGTCGCCACTTATCTGCCGGGGGCATTCGCGCGACTCTATGGCCCTCCCCCCCCCCCCCCCACCCCACCCCCCTCGTATACGCAGCCCGCTACACCTAAATATTTCCCGTTCCGTAACATCATCCGCGGTGAGTTGCCGTCGATGCAGAACGGGAGAAAAGAAACGAGAAGACACGCGACGCAACCGTGAACAGGGCGCCCTTTTAAGTCGCAAACAGGAGTTCGCCGACCTGCCGTCTCTTTGCGCCGCTTAATTAACGGGTTCCATGGGTCCTTGGAGTTTTTCCTCGCTCTTGTCAGCGTCCGTTCACGGATCGATCGAGTTCGTCGTTAAGAGCTGCTAGGGTCGGCGTTGATCTTGTTCTCGAGTCCCCATCCGTGCAGCGCAATGAATAAATAAATATTTACAGAGGGGGCGGGCTGCTCGTGGATTTTTCGGCAGCGCGACACCGCGTGGCGTCGCATAAAATCGCGGAGAAAGTAGCGGAGTAGAGGTCTGGGTGCACGCGGTGGCCGGGTCGCCACTTTAATGGCCGGGCTCGGGGCCTCGAGTTTGCGTGCTGGCAGTCTAGCACCTGTAAGCGGAACCCTCGCCGATGTGCCCCCGCGGTCGGACCGCGGCGGGGCGCGCGTTTCTGAATTCATTAGGATTAACGTATGCAGGGGATTAATTCAAGGGGCGGCAAAGCGGCCGGGGCCGTCTTCTCCGTGGCCGCTGGAAAAGGGCCTCGGTGCCGCGCAAACGGCGGAATAAATGCATGAAGACGGGGATAAACTGAGCGGCGCCGAGCTGCCGGAAACAAAGACGCAAGTCGCGATTACTTCGACGAGGAGGATCCTTTTCCGCGAGACGATTCTTCACGCGGCACGCGCGCCCTCCTCGCCTTCGTTATTCCGCGCTCGATCCAATTAGAGCGGTGCAACTCCGCCCTCTCGGCGTCGATACCTTTTCAAAGGTGTCAATTACTGAACGCCAGCCATCCGGGATATAACGGCCGAACGCCGAGGAATCCGGCGCAAATCCACTTCGGCTGAATAATTTGTTGAACGCGGAATGCGGCGCGGCGTGATCGCATCTGCCGCGATTTAGGCGGCACCGGATCAGGGGAAATTAGGGCGAAGGGCTCGGCGTGAATTGCCTGGAAATCGTCTCCCCTCGCCGAATGATTGTTATCGCTAATTTCTGATGTTTCCTACGCCCCCGTGGGACACGAAATTCCATCTCGATACAACCACCTCTGGCCGAGTTCGACAAATGGGATTCGACGCGGGGTGAATCTCTTTTCAATCCTGCGGGGGGGGAGCGATCGCGGATTAGCGGGAGAAACGAGCTCTATTACTCGTCCCCTCCGCCTATCTAGATCGTCCAAACAAATAACGGTAATTGTCACGTGGTTAATACGCGTGGATCCATGTGCCATTACCGAAAACTATTTTGCGAAGAGAACAAATATTAACACCGACTTCGAAAGTATAAAATTACACTAAAAATTAGAAAATAATTTTCTCCCTTATTTAATCTACGACTCTCACATTTCTTAAGTCAGCGCCAGATTTGCACGGTGCAAATGATGAGGCACCGACTTAAAAAACATGCGAGTCGTAGATTAAATAAGGGAAGAAATTAGTTTTCAATTTTTAGTGCCATTTTATTTTCTTTCAAGTTGGTTTTCAATTTTTTTTAAATCTTTTTACTTGTGACTTTTTAGTTTTATATATATATTGACACAACATGCCGAGGAGATATGCGCGTACGTACATAAAACAATAATAATTAGGTCACAAAAGCCTTTATTATTAACCAGAAGTGGCAAAATATTGGACCAATGTTGATGTACTGTAGGGTGGGACTACCGGAGCATCGCCCTCTTTCGAATAAAAAAAAGATCATCAAGATCGGTTCATATGGTGAGGAGTTATACGGGGACTAACATAAAAAAGGAAAAACAAACCAACGGGTCGAATTTATGACCCCCTTAAAAAAAGTAACCAATACAGTCCTCGTTCGCATAAAATAAATGCATGATACGATACAAGGCAAAGGTTAATTACTCTTACTACAGTAAAAATTGCAAAGAAAAAAGTCACAAAAAAATGTGGAACGCTTCACGATTTTGCGTGTCATCCTTGCGCAGGGGCCATGCTAATCTTCTCTGTATCGTTCCAATTTTAGTATATGTACTGCCGAAGCAAGTACATTTCGTACATCGAACGAGGCCGTATATATACAAACCAAAGGCGGATCGCGTACTTGCGAGAAAAATTCCTTCCAACTGCTCCTGCGTGCATGTTCAGCGCCATCTAGCGGTATACAGGCGCACTACTCCTCGAGATCCAACACGTATATGTATAACAACTAGTGATACGAGTCAACGATTCAGGCGTCACGCATCCTCCGCTCTCCGCCCCTTTTTCAAATTCCAAAATTCCACTCTGCGTTAAAAGTTTCCCGGTATATTTGCACGCCGACTGTCGTCCCCGTTAGGTGCACGGGGAAGAACAAAGGCTCGTGATTATTCGAGAAAAGTCTTTTGCTGTTTGTAAAGGGGGGGGGGGGGCAGTGCGATTGGGTCGCGAGAGGAGCTTCGATTCCCTGAAAGTCCCCGAGTCTGAATGATTATCGATAATAGAGTCGCGGTCGTCGATGGAGTCGAGACGAATTGGTAAATACGGATAAAAAAAAAAAGAAGAGAAGAAAAAAACAGAGGCGAGGATATCACGGTGGAGCGATTTAGAACAGTGAGTGGCAAAGGGGAGGTGTAGGGCCTGGGAGGAGGATGAAAACCTCGATGCCGCGAGGGCTTCGAAATCGTTAACAATCGCGGCAAAAGCAAGCATCCATTGAGGTGCGACCACGCGTGTGAATATAACTGTCGATCTGAATATTCCGCGCGGAGCAGCGTCGTCCGGCGCCGTATCCGCCGGTAGACGAGGCGGGGGGAGGGGGGGGGGGGGGAGCTTGCTCGTTTTCCATTGTCGAGTAAAAAGAGACGCGATCGGAGGGAACGATTCTGTTTACAGCGACTAACGACTACGGGGCGGAGGTTTCGGGGGGCCGCGGCCGTACCGTTCCTCCTCTACAAAGCATTTTCGGCACGAATACTTCCCTCGCCGCGCGAATGTTATATTTCCGTCGCGCGGAACCGCCTGGCGATTCTCCCGGCTTCTCCGGCCAAAGGGTGAAAAGTCGCGGTGTTTTCATCCCGGGAGAAAGAACCGCGCCGCGGACAAAAGTGGAGATGAAAGACACCGATGGTGTATCCGTTCGCCACCAGACCGCGAGTTAAACAGAGCGAGAGGGCTCGGTGTATACGCTCTCGTTTCTCGTTCAATCTACCGGCACTCATTTATATTTTCCCTTTCAGTTGCTTCTTATCGTCCCCGCGCTTTGTCCCCCTTCTGCTCGCCCCGCCGGTCTTCTCCCCGTTAACGACGCCCGCGGTCCGTTGTGTTCGTAGACGACGAAGGGAAATAATTAGAATCCCGTCGATTTGCCCGGCTCTCTTTCGAGCTAAACGCGCGCGGGAATACGAAACGTTTCCGGGGCTTGCCGATCTATCGTCGAAGACCATTCGCGTTGCTCGAAATCTGTTCGAGGCTTCTCGATGCTCTCTATAGGCAGAGACAATGGCGACGTTGATTCGGTGGCCGCGCAGAAATTCGGCGGCAACCCCGTGCAGTCTGGGTATACAGCCTATTGTGCTGCTTCTTCTTCCGCGGGGAGGAGGAGACACTCTCGAAGAATGATGGTTATGGGAAAAAGAGTGCTTGAACACGGACGTTGGTCAGGCTCCCGCGGTTCCAATTACGATTGAAAGGCGGCCCTGTTTGTTCGCCTCCTATAACTGCGGACTCTTCAGTGCCTCGTACGTACAAGCCACTCTTACCCCATGGCCACTTTCGAGTCTCGACGCGCGTGTGTTACCATGGCGAACGCGCCGCGTTTCCGTCGAGCACGCAGCCTTTTCAGGCCCTTGGGAACGTTTATTTAGAAGAAAATATCTTCCCGATGTACGCGCGGCCGTGGATCCCGCGCTGGCAAAGGCAGCCGCTCAATTATAAAAGATCACGTAGACATGTGCAGCTGAGTGATCCCACCGTGGCATCGTTCTAGGAATTCGATTTCGCTTCGAACGACTCGTCTGGGTCGCCAGCTATTCCGGGGGATATCTGTTTTTGCGCGATTTATCCAGCCCCCCCCCCCCCTCGTGTTTCGTCAAAGACGAGGATGATCGTCGGATAGAGTCGCGAGCCTGTTCCCGAGCTAAGTGCCGTATAATCAAGGGATGATTGCCGCTACAAAGCCGGCTGATTGGCTCGTTTACGTTACGGTAATGCACGGGACGCGGCGAGACGACGCGGAACGTGTCGTCGGCCCCCATCCCCCCCCACCCCCCCTGTTCTAACGAGATTCCATCGAAACGTTCCGCGTTCTCGTTAAGGCATTAAACGAGAATGTTCCCGCGCCGCCGCGGAGTCACATTCGGGATCATCGAATTAAACGAAGAAAAATCCTCCCTTTGCCGCGGCGCTCAATTTACAAGAGTTAAGAATTAATAATCCGTGAATTGCCGCGAACCTCCGGTCGTTAATCTCGCGTGTCGAGGGACGAAGAAATAGCCTGAATCCACCACGATTTATTCCAACGTATCTGGGTGAAGTGCCGTTCTTTAAATCTTTTCTAAAGGATCGTACCTACCTAGGTGCTTCGAACGGTGGCCGCGCGATCGTCAGGCAACTACGACCCCCGAAAGAACGCGGAGCCGCGACGCGTATCGGTTTCGGGCCGCGAACGGTACCCCGGCGGGTGCACCCCCCCCCCCCAAAAGTCTCCGAGGAGGGTGTCGCCGAAGATGCCGGGAAGACGGGCCAGGTTCCGCGCTGCAAGCATCGACGCCGGCGGAGGGTTGCTTGTTTACAAGCGACAGTTGATTTGACAAAGCCGCGGGTCCATTTATACGAGTGAATATTACAGGGCAAAGTCGAGGGGTGGCTTGTTATCCGCTCATTGAAGTTAACCACGGGGCTAAGTGCGCCGGGGAGTGGCGGTCGGGAGGAGCAAGGAGAAACGATGACTAAAGGTTAGGTAGACCGGCGGGCGGAAGGGGTTGGAGGGGGAGGGGGTGCCTTGCAGTTTGCGGAGAGAACGGCAGAAACGCTGCGAGGAGCTGAGGGAGGCCGACTCCGAGAAAGAGACCGGGGCATGCCGCGAAAGCGAATAACGGAGGGATGAAGCGGGAGGTGGAGGGAGGATATGCAAGATACGGTTAAACGGAAAGAGACGGAAGCGGGAAGCTCGAGTGAAACAGAGCGAGGGAGGAAGGAGCTAGCGATGGGAACGACACCCTCGCGAGCTGTCCTGTCAGCTTTACTAATGATATTTTCCAATGGAAGATAAACGAAATGCTGTAGCTAAGAGAGTCTAGGATAGAATCGATTCTGAGTAGGTTACGGGTGGAAGCGTTAAATTTTAATGATTCTCCGATATCGAAAGCACAATGCTACCTCTCCACGCGCTGTGGCCATTTCCTTTTCACGGAAAAGCAGTTGTCAGCTTCGATATCTGCTCTGCCCTCTTTAGTTAAAATGTCCTATCTAACATTTTGAAATAACTGAGAAAACTGAAGTTTTATCATTTACTTTCTACCGTCCTTATTTTCTTTCATTCAAATTAAAACATGTTGTCAATATTTTGTAATAGCCTAATATAATTTTTTGTAATAGGTGTACCGGGAGGTATTGTATTATTAACGTACCAATTAATTAATAGTTTTAGATAGGATGTTTTAACCATTTGGATAGAATTTAGGTTAAACACATTAGACTGTTTATAAATCTTAACGAAGCACGTAGAGTTTTCTAACTTTACTTGAAAGGTAGAAGACACGTGGAACTTCAGATATCTCAACATATCTCAGAAAATGAAAAAATGCTAGATAGGACAGTTTAACTAAGGAGGGCAGTGCTTGATAGAGGTGGGACTGGCCGGGTCTCCGTGGATGGAACATCTGTAAAATCCCTAAGCATATTAGTCCCATTGCTGAAAGGGGGCGACGGAAGGAAAGAAGGGTGGCAGTAGGGAGGCCCAGAAGAAGATAGAGGGGAAAAACGAGGAGAAACGGAGAGAGTCGGTAGGAGAAGCCCCGACGAGCCAATGAGAGGCCAGATCGTTGCCGAGGTAACCGCGGGGCTTTCCGACGGATTATTCGGCCGAGATTGAAAAGTTAGCGCCGCGCGGCGGGCGGGGGCTGGTCGGCGAAGCCACCCCTGCTTCTGCGGAACGAGCGATCTCCTCGCGGCAGGGCTAACACAACGGATTAAGGCTTATTTTCACGTTCGCGAGAGCCCGACCCCCTTCCCTCCACCGCTCTATTATCTCGCGACGCGGATCGACCACGTTAACGCGCCACCCTGTTCTAGAATCAACCGCGAGCACGCGTCGATCTTTGCGGGCCAATTGTCCCTGACATTCTCATCGTTATTATCCACTCCAACTTCTCTGCATTCTTCTCGCCTAGGTATTTGCAAGGCTCAGCTTTGTGTCGGCCTTCGTTTCGAAACTTGAACCGTGCTTCTAACGCTTCAGGGGATGAATTCTCGGAGCGTCTTCGGGCTTCCGTATCGGAGGCGGCTCGAAGGGAGTCAGGAGGGTGGTTGCGCTCGGAGGACGGCCTGGGGAATCGCGGGCGACGGGTCAAGCGTGAGGATGTCACGGAAAGAGTGTTTATTTCTGCACGTACACAGGAGCGGGCGGTACGCGCCTAGCTGCTTACCCGGCAACCACTCGGGGGTTACCTGACACGTGCATAATTAATGCCCGCGACGACGAGAGCGGCGACACTCGCGCGCTGGTTATCTGTGCCGGCGAAATAAAACGCGAGGGACGGGAATATCATCGGGAAGTCGAGCCGGCGAGCGAAAAGAAGTGTGCGCCCGGTAATGTGCAGGCCGGATGGGCGGGCGAAGGAGACGCGAATCTGCCGGGACACCGGTGCCGAGGAGAACGGAAGAAGGGGAGGCGGGAAGGATATTGGCGAGCGGAAAAGTTGCCGGGTAACCGACGCGGAATCGCGGGGTAATGACTACTTTTTCATATTTTAATTACGCAGTAATTAATTGAAATGTTTCCCTCGCTCCCGCGAGGGCACTCGAGCAAAATGAGAGGCGAGTAACTCCGCGGAGTCGGCTTCGACTCGTTTCTTTTTCCCCACCCTCCCCCCGGTTTTCTTGCTGCGGTGCCCTCTGTCTCTGCGTCGCTCGCCCCCTACCCGACCGCGTCCGAGAATTTTCCCCGTTTCCTTCGTTCTTTCACCCTTTCTCGCGAAATTAGGTGGAAGCCTTTTCACCAGGCTGGGCTTCTCTTTTAAAAATCCTAGCGTGCGGCTAATTGTACCGTTAATGGCTTTAACGTGAAAGGATTCCCACTCTGATAGCGGTC
Source organism: Andrena marginata (assembly GCA_963932335.1). NCBI lineage: Eukaryota > Metazoa > Arthropoda > Insecta > Hymenoptera > Andrenidae > Andrena > Andrena marginata. The sequence continues at coordinate 2,908,898 of OZ010660.1, forward strand.
TCCGCCCTCCTAACGTATTCCCTCCAACCCCCCAACCCTCCCCGGATCACTCCTCCTATTATCGGCGAGCGCGGTCGCGTGCAAGCGCGCTCCTTAAAGTACTAATTAAATTAGTTTCGCAAAGCGAAACTCGTCGGCCGGGCTTTCGAGGCTATCGATTCGGAGCGATCATTAAAATAATTACGGACGGTAATTGCACGGATACTCCGTCGCCTCGGCATTAGAAGCGTTGTAGACGACGACGCGTCCGCCGACTCTTCGAACAGACGCCCGAACACGACGCTCTTTATGTTCACCGCATGGGAACACCGCCCAGTTCGACTAATTTCAAGTCACCGAGGCTAAGGCGTTCCCTGCTAAACGATTCTCTGCGTACCTGTATCGTAGCTATGGACTCTGATAGGCAGGCTTGGATATCATCGTTTCGCTCGTGAAATTATTCGCCGAATTTTCCAGCGAGTTAATCCTCAGTGGTTTCTTTCACTTCTGCGCGCTGCAAGGTTACCCTCGCGTTTCGGTGCACGGGGGACCGTTTCGGGCTAGCTGTCTCGATATCTCGAGTGCCTTCCGAGGATACTTCGTTACTCGTTACTTGACGCTGAGGCTCGCTGCCGTGCCGAGGGAACAATAGCGAGACGAGGGGCCAAGAATGAGACGAAGAAATGTAGCCAAAACGAGGACTGGTGGGCGGGCTTTTGTTAGCGCGCGGATGCTTGTCTACCGTGCAATTGTCATCTACTTGTCCCGGCCATTGTTTCCGGTAACTCTTTCGCGGTAACGAGGAGAAACCTCAATTAGAACGGTTTGAGGACTTAAACGCCCAGAGGCTGCCCGGTTCTAAGAGGCAAGGATGCACCAACACCGTCGCGGGAACATTGTTCCCCAGCCAGCGATAACTCGGTGATACCCTTTGGCTGTATCGGTGGTGCTTGTGCAGGCGTCGTCCACCAGCTTCCTCCGTCGAGATAATTACCAGGCACGCTCGAGGATATGGTATCGTTAGGTACAGCGCCAAGGATTCTCCATTCGCGTCACCGAAAGCTAGCTCGCCGCTAGCTGAATCAATTTATTATTCAAGCCACTGATTATTACTTAAACTTAAGTAGGTCATTAAGCGATACTATTGTCGGTGGTTTAGCCTGGATTCATAGTGGAGACGCATAAAGCCGAGGATCCATCTGGAAGCTAAGCTGTGCTATGCTATGTCTGGTTGCGCTATAAAGCCGGGAAATTGTAGCTTTTAGTGGAAACTTTAGCTTTTGGTGGTAATTTTAGCTTTTGGTGGAAACTTTAGCTTTTGGTGGAAACTTTAGCTTTTGGTGGAAACTTTACCTTTGGTGGAAACTTTAGCTTTTGGTGGAAACTTTAGCTTTTGGTGGAAACGTTAGCTTTTGGTGGAAACTTTAGCTTTTGGTGGAAACTTTAGCTTTTGGTGGAAACTTTAGCTTTTGGTGGAAACTTTAGCTTTCGGTGGAAACTTTAGCTTTTGGTGGAAACTTTAGCTTTCGGTGGAAACTTTAGCTTTCGGTGGAAACTTTAGCTTTTGGTGGAAACTTTAGCTTTTAGTGAAAACTTTAGCTTTTAGTGAAAACTTTTTGCTTTTGGTGGAAACTTTAGCTCTTGGTGGAAACTTTAGCGTTTGGTGGAAACTTTAGCTTTTGCTAGAAACTTTAGCTTTTGGTGGAAACTTTAGCTTTTGGTGGAAAGTTTACTTTTGGTGGAAACGGTTCCAGAAGAATGTAATGAAGCTAATTTTTTTTAAAACGTAGAATCTTATAGCCTAGCATCGCATAGCATAGCTGAGCTTCTCAGTGAATTCCCAGCTTAAGGATGTATCAAAACTAATTTTTTCAAACCTACCATAGCACAGCTTAGCTTATCTTCCCGTTGGATTCCCGGCTTATGCATCAAAGCTAATTTTTTTTTAAATTTAACCCACTACAACTTAGTTTAGCTTTCAGGTGGATTCCCGGCTTAAACAGAACAAACGGGTTATTCGCGGACCAATCGCGCGGCCACCCGCCTCGATCAATTGTGGGTGGATGAATAATAGAAACGGTCGCCTCCAGCTCGCGCTGGTACCCTGGTGGACAAACAAGGCCACGCTTTGAAGCTCAAATTCAAATAAATCCTGTTATCGCGTCGACATTAACTCGCCTGCTCGCCAGCCCCTGAAACCCACCAACCCATTATAACTCCTATTTAAGCCTCTTTGCCATCCGTGAAACACGCCCCTCTCTCCCGGGCGAAGTGAACGCGAAACAACCAACTGGGACCGCCTAGCGCACGGCGAAGCATTAATGGCACGAAAAATAGGCAATTTTACGATGCGTCGGTTGAACGGAATCAATATTTGTTTCATCGAGAGGAAGGGGGTGCGCGAGGGTGCTGTGTACACGTATACAGCCACTGTTCGTTATCGGAAATCCATCCGAATATCTGGAATTTTTTTCGAGCGGTACGCGCGTCCCGTTTTATGATCGCCTGTGACACGTAGTCGAAATTAAGATGTACAGAAGGCATGCTGTTTCCTATAAAAATAACAAACTCGAGGAGAAAAGAAGATACATCTTCTCGCCTCCCATCCTCTCCCTCGTCTTCCCCGAAACTTCTATATAGCGTTCATCGACCAACGCTAATGCCTCGTGGTACGTGAAAAACATTATTCTCTGGGTCCATCAACGACTATGAATATTACTTTCGCCATCGCCCTTAGCGGAGTCTTAATTTTTTTGTCCCGCGAACACCCACGAAGGAGGAAGCCGGCGAATTCCTGCTATCCTGGCGATTGTGGAACGCGTCTCCATGGCGTAGACACCAGGTCCTGGCAGCGCGCGTTCCACACAGTCGCTGAGTTATGAGGTCCTGGTGCCCGGGATGCTTCTGGCGCCATGCGGTTGACGAGTGACAGGACGTTGACGAGCCCCGAAGGGTGCCCACGTTCCTTTCGGGGTGAGAAGCATCCTTGCCTCCTTCGACCGACCGGGGGAGAGGAATTCCGCGCTGCATGGGGTCCTGTTCCACGGAATACTTAACGTTCTCAAGCTCCGGCGAGCGTAGCTTGCGAGGATCTTCGAGGGGATCGGTTTCACGCGGGAATTCTCGCTCGCATGGTATCCTAGTGCCACTGGATGTTTGTAAGATACAAGCGCGTGTCGTTGACGGACTGGACCAGCGTTTGACTCGTTGATGGATGTCACTCGTTGCTGTTGGAGGTGGAAAGAGGTAGATTCCAGGGGCGTGGTAGCGCTGGAATAATTCCAACGTGGCGGTACCGACGTTAACATTTCTTTGCATCCAGCAAGAATTTTATAAAACATCAGCGCGCAATCGGGAAAACATCCAAATGGTAATTAATCCTCGAGGAACTCGAGTGTAGGACCGAGGGAAAGGGTGATGTCGAAGCTTTTAGGTTAGCACGGAGGTTGACACAACCCTGACGAGTTCGATTAGCCGTAGCAGGCTGATCGCTGCTGAGTTATGCGAGCCTAATGCAACCGTGGCTCCCTGGAAAAAAAATATCTCCGCGTGTGTACGTTGACGGGGTACGCGCTTCTTCAACGCATACTCGCGGCGTTCGCGAGGGATAGGAGTGCAGATCGCTAGTAGAATGGCATCCAGGATCAGGAATGTCCTGCCGTGTCCAGGAGGCTTCCTTCTATCCTGATACTCGAGCTTATTTCGTCTTTTGATGTCCTGTCTATGGCTCGATACACGCGCTTTCCTTCACCAACGTGGTGAACGCTTTACTGGAAGCGCTTGTCGGTTCCAGGCTATCGAAAAGCAGCGCGCGTTAGCTGTGCAAATTCCATCCGACACTGGCAATAAGTGGGACTTACTGCGGGGAAGATGCCAGCTTCGTCAGGTTTACCGTGGCTGCTTAATAGTAATTTGAAGGCTCGGAGGAGTTGCAATGAAAAGTTAGAACTTTCTGGGTGATTGGCGGTCGACCGAATCGATGACTGAACTACTTAAACAGTGGTAGAGGTCCTCGATCTCCCCGCATCATTGTGGTCGTTTTAAACGCGTGTTACTTTTGTGCATTAGGTAATCATGAAGGACCTGGTCCTTCGAAGATTACCTTCTCGGAGATACTGCTGTCCTGAGACGGCGATGAGAACTTCTACGTATTGGTAGTAGCTCCGCGTTCTCCCGGAAAGCTTCCTCCTTTGGGGTTCATGGTGCACTGCGTAGGAAAGCTTTTTCCTCTGTGTGGAACTTCCTGGCGATCGACCTCCATTCGAGTCTACTTCCCTAAGCTCCAATTTCCTTTTTCCTTCCGGTGTCTACGCCGTTTCAAGGGAAACAATGAGTCGATAATCAGACGACGGAAGGTGGCTCTTCCCCGGCGGCAACTTTGATTCAACGCTGACAGGAGGTAGTCAACTATTTCTCTGCTCCATTCTCGTACATCCCGCCCAGTAGCTACTTATAATTCAGCTTCGCAAAACTATATTGTACAGTTCGCGTAATACAAGGACATTGCGAATGTCTTTGATCGATGACCCGATGACGCTTGCAGCCCAATTCCCATTGCCTGTGCTTTCCTAATACGAAGAACGACAATTGTAGTTCGACGGACCCCTCCTCGCGAAACAAAAGCCGTGCTCGCTGGAGGGCGAGCTGGCCAGGGTTTCATCCCCCGCAGCAGGTCCTGCGGTCGCGTGCGACCTATGCCACCCTATACATCCTTGTTCCGGAAATATGCTTCGCGTTTGAGGCAATTATCCCTATTAACTTGGGCGTCCCGACATTCTCATTTCACTCGATCCTCTTGCCGCCGACTCCCGGATTCTTCATATCAATCCCATTTCACTCGTGCCGTCAACATTTAACCCTTAAACGGGACTCCCTTATCACGAGCCTGAAATTGCGACGGTACAATATCCACTGGAAGCGCGCGTCAAATTGAAAGACCGAGGAAGAAGCAACGTCTAAGAATGAGAGTAACGAGAGCTAAATAAACTCTGCCAGGTACAACTGACAGATGAATGGAATCAGAACCGACACGGTAATTAAACCGCGAATATCCCTCGTGTTTCATTGGACCTATAGCGCGCCAGCGACGCATGTGAACACGTGGCAGAAAATCGTCCACTTCTGCGTGGAGATGCTAGCCGCAGCCCGATTTCGCTGCGAACAGCCTGACGTGTCGCCTGCGTCATTCTCGGCCCGAGCCCTCGCAGGGTTGCGTCGAGCCCCGTCGTCATTTTCCAAGCCAGCTGCAGTGGAAACACCGCGAGGGATCCTCCGCGTCAGCCGTCCCTGGCTTCTCGATGACGCGGTCGCTACGTCACGTTCGGATATCACGCGTTACAGAATCGACAGGGCGAGACGTCAACGGCTGTGACGTTGCGAGAACGAGATGCCTGGCGTGCCAGGATAACAGGACCTGCCCCGAGCATTTCAACCCCCGTGGAGGGTAAAACGTCCCTGGTCTCTTTCTTGTATATTTATTGGTACGCAGTGGCAAGCTTCGCTTAAAAATTTCGAGTCTCTATTGAATAGATCCTCCATGTTCGGATTCCTAAACGAAGGTGTACTTTGCTCGAGGTCCACGCGGCTTGGTAACCACGCTGGGTTCAGGCTCGTCGTCGGGTTCGAACTCTATGTCCATCGGATCGATCTCAGGCGGAGGCCTTGGTACTCGCGGCTGCGAGTCCGGAGCTGGACACATTAAACTAGCCTCCACTTTTTCCTGAACCACTTTCTCTTCATCGTTCCCATCGATCTTCACCGCGGTCTCGCCCGCGTACTGCATCATCTCCGTAGCGTTCTCGTCGAACTCTTGAAGCTGCCATTCACGTAGCAACGATTAGAATCGCGATTTCAGAGATTCGTGAGTGTAGTTCCATAGACTTACGTCTCGTTCGACTATCAGTCTGTAATCCCTGGGGTGTATACCGAATTTACACTCATCTGTGTCGATGTAGTCTTTCGTGGCCACGTTACGTTTGCTTCCGGTGACGATGTCGTATCGGCGATTCAGCAATCTCTCTCTGCAGACGTCGCCATGCACCTCCACGAAGAATACCCTAAACCGCCGAACATGTTGGTCGATGCTTTTGAGAAGAATTTAGGTGCGAGGGAATTAGTTCTTCACCTATTTGGAGGGGTGGGACTCAAGTCTAGCAGCTTAAAGTCTTCCACCGATTTCGGGAAACCGGTTAAGACCCATCCTTTTTTCACGCACTCGTACCCAGATATATATCTCTGAGAAGGTATCGCGTTAGTCAGTGAGCTTTGAAACGGATCAATTAATTTCTATTAATTAATTTCTTTGTACTTCGACGATCTGCATTCGGATCTCAGGCTTGGCCCTTTCCCCCCATCTGTACTCGAACAACCGAAGCATCTCTCCCAGAGGATTCTGCTGCAAGCGCGCCTGTTCCGCGATGTAATCGTAGTCGACTGAAATAAACGATCGTTTTCCGCTGATCCGCCAGGAGCTACTAGTTAAGGAAAAGCTCCAGATTACTGTGAACAAGATTGAATCGCTCGGACAAGTATTTCGCTAGACTGGTGCAGCCGGATCCTCTGGAGCCAATGAGGACGATGCGGAAGAGCGAAGGCGCTCCGCAGTGTTTCTTCACCGTTTTCGTCAGCTTCGCGCAATCTTTTCCAAGCTCCTCGGTGGACCTGATTCCAACCTCGATTTCCTTTAAATAAGCTGCTCTTACTCTCCGTTCTATTAATAACAAACGCGTGTCAGCAAAGATCTAACTAACGATTAAATAATTCGCGTACACTTCGCGTAGCCCCGTCAGGTTTTTCTGATACCGACGTTGCTCTGAACCTATCGAGGCATTCGTCGGGTCGCAGGTTTGGTAGCAATCCATGTCCGCGCAGATATTCGTCCAATTTTCTGGAAAGGGGAAACGACGAGGATATATCGAACTAGAATTCTGAAATCCTTCCCCAGTCTTTACCGTGTTCGTTCGAAAGTATAACCTCTATCACGTGCGTTGGTATTATTCCCAAACGCTGGAACACTCGTGCTTCCTTCTTCGTTCTTGGCAAGTCTATGCCACCAAGCAAAAGTGAGAGATACGTTTTCATTCGTCGGACTAACGACGTTTCTACGCTATTTTTACCAACGAGAATCCATCCGCACTGGTGTAAAGCTCCGCTTTCTAAAATCTTTCTCACAGCTAACGCGAGATCCTCCGATTCGTCGCAGTGGCAAGTGTCCTAACGAGGAGAGTCGTAGTCAGAGAAAGAAACGAAGGTTTCATAATTTTTTATCTCACATCTCTCTTGTCGTATGTATGCCGAAGGTCCCTCAGGGTTAAAGGACGAACACCCAGCTCTTCCCGAAGGACTTCCGCGAGAGCCACCCTGTCTACGCGTGTAAAATATTCTCCTCTTAACCTAAATGCACTTCGATCCTATTCCAACGGTCTGTATTACTTTCTAAGTCGGTTTACCAAAGCTCGGAGGCGCAATCAAGATAATTCTCGGGACATCGAGCCTTTTCGCGGCAACGTACAGGTACTGGCTTATGAATGCAAGATGGTCATCTGGTCTCTGAATTACTAACTGAGTTGCAATCTCCTGTGTGCGTAGCATTTATATAAATCTAATATTCCGCGCGATATAATTACTACAGGTTATTTACGTGAAATAGCTCGTATATTCGATGCTTCTCTAAATACGCTACAGCTCTTGCATTGATGGCGCGCATTCTCTGATCCACCTCCTGTGATCCCGACATTTCTTCGCGCGATTACCTTCAGCCTCTCGAAAACGCGATTCTATGTCATTTTTTAGAAAGTTCCGGGCATATTTTCTTTGTCACGCTGGCTGCATTTACTTCAACTGTTTGGTTTATTATACGAGCGTTATTTACTCCTTGAATGCGATCGGGAGATTGCTCTTCCCTGGTGTTTCCCTCGTTTAATTAATCGAAGTATTAGAAAGAAAATAAAAGTATTTCTTTGCGAAAGTACTCTGTAATTCGTACACAGCGAGCACTGCAATATGCTGTAATATGCTGTAACATGTGTGCCGATGGTGGGTGGCGCCACGTGTTATGCGCCTTTCCTCGCACCCAACAGCACCCATGCATTCTCGAGGAAACGTAGAAAAGTGAGGTTAGAAGAGCCAGGTGCACGTTTCAGTATGTCAAGCGATAAGAAGGTGTCAGATGTTACGAACAAGATTTCCGAAATGGGCGTGGAGGAGACGGCCAAGAAGCTCACTCACAAAGAAAAGAAGAAGCTGAAGAAGCAGCAGGAATATGAGAAAACGATAGAGCTGTTGACGAAGACCGGTGGCCAGGGTCACAGCGAACTCGAGAGCAATTTCACTATGTCCCAGTCTCAGACTCAGCAACGTACCAATCAGCAGCTAGAGAATGCCGTTGATATAAAAGTGGAGAACTTCAGCATCGCCGCTAAAGGAAAGGAGCTCTTTACCAATGCCAGCTTGTTAATCGCACAGGGCAGGCGTTACGGTTTGGTGGGACCGAACGGGTATGCAAACTTTAAACTGTCCGTCTAGTAAAATGTAATCTCGACAGACGAGATTAAATTATGACTTCCGAGTCTCTTTTCAGCCACGGCAAGACTACTTTATTACGCCACATTCAAAACAGGGCATTCGCCATTCCGCCTAATATCGATGTTTTGTACTGCGAGCAAGAAGTTATCGCCGATGATACTCCGGCTGTGGAAGTAGTACTCAACGCGGATGTAAAATGTAAAGAATTGTTGGCAGAATGTAAAAAGCTAGAGGAATTGGTGGAGCAAGGAGACACCACTGTTCAAAGTAGATTGCAAGAGGTAATTTCTTAATCTGCAGCCTCAAATTTCAGCGTAGTTATACGGATAATCGAACGGCGTATCTTATATAGGTGTACGAGGAACTAAAAGCCATCGGAGCGGATTCTGCGGAACCCAGAGCCAGGAGAATTCTCGCCGGTCTAGGTTTCAGCCGTGCTATGCAAGATCGCGCTACAAAGAATTTTTCTGGTGGCTGGCGTATGCGCGTGTCCCTCGCCAGAGCACTTTTCTTAGAACCTACTTTGCTGTTGCTCGACGAACCGACGAATCATTTAGATCTGAACGCTGTGATTTGGTTGGACAATTATTTGCAATCTTGGAAGAAGACGCTGCTCATCGTTTCTCACGACCAGAGCTTTTTGGATAATGTGTGTACAGATATAATCCACTTGGACCAGCAGAAATTATTCTACTACAAAGGGAATTATAGTATGTTTAAGAAAATGTACGAACAGAAGAAAAAAGAAATGATAAAGGCGTACGAGAAGCAAGAGAAGCGGCTTAAGGATCTTAAAGCTTCTGGTCAAAGTAAGAAACAGGCTGAGAAGAAGCAGAAGGAAGCTTTAACCAGGAAGCAAGAGAAAAATAGAACGAAAATGCAGAAACAAGAAGATGACACTTCGCCTACGGAATTGTTACAGAAACCTAGAGATTACATAGTGAAATTTAGCTTCCCTGATCCACCTCCGTTACAACCGCCAATTCTCGGTCTTCACAGTATGTTATTAATATCGCATTGTCCTGCGTTCTAACAGCAGCGGCTTAAAAATCGGCGTTTCTTTTCAGACGTGAACTTTTCGTACGAGGGACAGAAACCGTTATTTATTGAGGTTGATTTTGGAATAGACTTGAACTCCAGAATAGCTATAGTAGGTCCTAACGGTGTTGGTAAATCGACGTTCCTGAAGTTGTTAACAGCTGACTTACAGCCACTTAGAGGAGATCTAATAAAGAATCATAGATTAGTAAGTGCAACTTGAAATTTGCTTGTTATCCGAATAGCGAACTTGTGTGCTATATCGTATTCTATAATTTTCAGAAAATAGGCAAGTTCGACCAACATTCTGGGGAACATTTGACGGCTGAGGAATCGCCGTCGGAATATCTGATGCGCCTGTTCGATCTTCCGTACGAAAAAGCTAGGAAACAATTAGGAACGTTCGGGCTTAGTTCTCACGCGCATACGATCAAAATGAAAGATCTATCGGGTGGTCAGAAAGCACGAGTCGCTTTGGCGGAACTGTGTTTAAATGCGCCCGACGTTGTAATCCTAGACGAACCTACGAACAATTTAGACATAGAATCTATCGATGCTCTGGCCGATGCTATCAATGAATACAAGGGCGGAGTTATCATCGTTTCCCACGACGAGCGTCTAATCAGAGATACCGAGTGCTGTTTGTACGTGATCGAGAATCAGCAGATCAACGAGATCGACGGAGACTTCGATGACTATAGGAAGGAATTGTTGGAGAGTTTGGGAGAAGTTATTAACAATCCAAGTATAGCTGCGAATGCGGCTGTTCTACAATAAGGATCCTACTTCATAGAATATTTTTCCAGTGGCCTGCGGAATCGATCCTTTCAAATTTCACATCTATTTTACAATCTGATTATCCGAGCTTCGATTTGCAAACAATTCTTTAGCTTGTGTTTTTTATTGTACAAAGTTGAATTAACTATCAAGTTCGATGGGGCTGAAATGTTGTCCAATTGTAATAAATCCAGAATTGACGATTTCTATCTGAATTGCAATTATTCTACCCATGAAAAGCTGAAAGATACGATCGCTCTCAACGTACCGCGCGACGTTTAAATACTCTCAGCTTTTTAACTTTTCATATCTGATAATCGCAATTCAATGCATTGCTTAGAAAAATTATACGAGTCTCTTCGAAGAAATATTTATATACGTATGTAGTAAGTTCTGTACAAAACTGTATTTCGTATCACGAACACTTCATGTTCGAATAACAAATAAAAGTAGTTGAAAGAACTGATCTCCGAGTGTATAATTTTTATGCGCAGAAGTCGCGTGGCTGCAACGATAATTTGTTAATCGTAACGCGTTTAGTCGAGGCAATTTTTCTGGCGAACGATCGTAAAATATTCTCGTAAACACTGTTCCTAGTGATTTCCAAGAAATTGAAAGAGAGTTGGTTCTACTGAAGTGCGTACAACCGGCGGCGCAATGTTCGCTGCCAAAAGGGGCAGACGAGTGATGTGAAAATTGTCAAATATTTTGTGCGAGGTGGTGCCCTGCGGTGAGCTTGATAGTGTTCCAGAAGATCGTCGCGATGTCCAGCACTCTGGAGAATCAGATTCTGAATATGCAAGAGCGTCTCAAGGCGGAGAGCGAGTCGAGGGACAGAGACAAACAGGATGGCGAGGTTGGACCAGGAACGAGCTTTCAGTCGTCATCCTCGAGATCTGTCTTGCCTCCTGCCACGCGACGTGAGTTTCACTTAGACATCGTTCGTCAGCTCGACCCATTTTCCTCTTCGCCCCATTCCCAAACGTCTACGACGTAACCGCGATCCCACAACTTGTTGTACAGGTTATGTTGACCATCACAATTTATTCCCTTAACTCTATATACGATACCCTTTTAGTCCCCTTGTTTAACGCGTAGTTTATTTCAATCGAACTGTCCGCGAATCAACGTTTACGCGCCACGATATATTTTACCGTAGCGGGTAGATCGAGTTTCGAATTTCGAGATGGACGGAAATAAATTTAAAGCAATTGTATAAACAAAAACAATGTACTTTTTACTTACCGAGGAAAGAGTCCTTTTGTGTTATTGATAAAAATAAATACTCCTTTTCATCCTTCAAATGGCACTGAGTTATTTTTCGTTTCCAAAACTTCTACTTTTTTTCCTCTTTTTTTTTTGATAATTTAAATATTTTGCATGAACGGCGAAGGTAGAGTTCTAGCTGGATACAGGAATGATGATTAATCTTCTTAATACAGCTCCAATCCCGACTTTGAAAGTCCTACAAATACCTCCAAAGAAACCGGATAGCGAGTTCGAGTCGAAGCTCCAAGAGATCATGAAGATGAACGGTATTTTGAATATCAATGGGCAAAGGTATCAAACTGAAATGAAAGATCTGGAACACTTGGGTGAATTGGGAAACGGTACCTGCGGACATGTCGTCAAAATGAGGCATAAACCCAGCGGCGTGCTCATCGCTGTAAAGCAGATGAGACGTTCTGGCAATGCGGAAGAGAATAAAAGGATAATTATGGATCTTGACGTTGTGTTGAAGTCGCACGATTGTCCATATATTGTACAATGTTTGGGGTGTTTCATCACGGAATCCGATGTATGGATTTGTATGGAACTGATGGCGACTTGTTTGGATAAATTATTAAAGAGAACCAGACAGGCGATGCCAGAAGAATTTTTAGGAAAAGTTACAGTAGCGGTAAGCGATAGTACGATCGCATATATCTTTACGCATACTCGAGGCGATAATTAACGGAGAAATTACACCTTTACAGACAGTAAAAGCGTTATCCTATCTAAAGGAAAAGCATGGCGTAATTCACAGAGACGTGAAACCTAGTAATATTCTTCTCGACGAAAGGGGAGGCGTTAAGTTATGTGATTTCGGTATATCTGGTAGACTAGTTGATAGTAAGGCGAAAACCAGAAGCGCAGGATGCGCCGCTTACATGGCTGTAAGTATTTATATAAGAATAAAAGCTTAAGAGTCGTATAAAATACTTCCTCTGTATATTCTACAGCCTGAAAGAATCGACCCTCCGGATCCAAGGAAACCAGACTACGACATACGCGCCGACGTATGGAGCTTGGGTATTACTTTAGTAGAATTAGCTACCGGAGTGTTCCCTTATCGAGATTGTAAGACTGATTTTGAGGTAAATAAGCACCAGCATCGTAGCTCCACGCGCTTTCCAAGTAGCGCATTAAACAGTTATCGAAATTTATAGGTATTGAGCAGAGTAGTACAAGATGACCCTCCATCCCTTCCGTCAGACACACCCTTTTCGAAGGAGTTCAGAAGTTTTGTTTGTTGCTGCCTCACAAAAAATTACAAACATCGACCGAAATATCACAAACTCATGGAACACCCTTTCATTCGAAAATTCGACGTACCTCAAGATGACGAGACAAATTCCTCGCTCTTAAATTCTGGCTGCCAATGGTTTGGCAGAGTTATGCGGCAATTAGAGCCAAGGTAAACCGTTAACAACCATATCCGTCGCAGGCGTTAAAATTGTAATTTTTCAGCCACTTACGTAGGATTATTATTAAATACGAAGAACTATGCATAACGAGATGTGGTAGACATGTGCTATTAGAAAAGACTGTTACATAGAAAGTGAATAGAATATTTAAACATAGCATGAAGACCCCCGACTAATATTATAATGATTTTGGTTTGGTTTGATAGTTAACCGGTTATCGCCTTTTGTATTAGTTTTAAAAAGTTTTTAACACACTTCAGTATTCACGGTTAATGGGTAGGTATGTTAAAGCGGCTCGAGAGATTACGCTGAGTTTTAAAGTTGGGTTTTCTTTGTTGTACACTAGATTTCGCATATTTATCTTTTATTCATTTGCCACATGACATTTAAGAACCTGCCCATACGTCTCGATTAAAAGTTTGCGTGCGTGTTGAATTGTGTTGCAGCGTTGAGCTTGAGGGAGGCAGCGCAGCATAGCATCCCCCCTCCCTCACCCCCGCCCGTTCTTCCATTTTCCCCAGAAACTTATCCAAAAATTCCAAAAAACTTAAAAAAAAGAAACCTCACAAATACCCAAAAATCTGCCCGATTTTCATTTCGAGTTGTTTGGTTTGTGCACGCGCCTGTTACACACCCCACCTTTCAACCCCCACTCATGGTAAGCATTCTTTTTATTTATTTGAATATTTGTTTATTTGTCTTTATATTATATAGCGGTCTGCCGATCATGTGGCACAAAGAATTCTTCCCTGTGCACACTCCATTCATCGGAAAGATAGTTCGTCTTGTATCTCTGTACTTTCGTTCCTTTTATTTCAAACGTTTAGAGTGCGTTTAGTCGAACGTTTTAGTCTTGTGTTTTTAGCATGCGACGTTTCAAACTTCTCTAGTTATAGACACAGATATTCTCTATGATTTCTCACCTTTGGAAAGAGTTCCTCTACCCTCGTCTGTGTTGCATGATACTATGATTAACGCTCTAACTTCTATTAACTCTCTACAGACTAAGGTTCTTTACAGAAACGTCAGAGTACAACTGTGTTGAGTGGCATTGATGCTTGCACAAATCCACCTTGCCACCGGGAGTCCGATGATTCGCATTCGGGGATCCGCGAGACTGAAGGCTTAACACCGTGCGATTCAGTTTCAGATTGGCAGGGTGGCAGCAGCGAGTTACGGGCCACGTATCTCTAAAGCAAACAGCTCACCTGAGGGCTCAATCTGAAGTACCAGCTTTTCTACGCAGCAACGTCACCAAAGACTCACAGAACTCCGGTTTTCTGCCATTTCATCAACGATCAAATAGTGAGAATGGTGCGAACTATGTATCTTATAGTCCATACGCGGTTAGACGAAAGGAAATTTCCAGGCCGTTTTCTCCCCCTTCGTCCAACGACGTGGACGCGTCGGAAACGAATTTTCAACGATCCTATTCGCCGTATAGACAGCATGTCGATCAAAATAGCGATTACTCGTCGAATCATTGCTCCACCAACGGACAGGGTAGACAAGAAGGAAGATCGTTCTCTCCTTATCGGCAGGACGCTAATTCGATAGATACAGGGAACAGACTGTACTCGCCATACCACGGACGTTTCGCAGAAGATCGAGACACCAATAAAGACCGATGGCAAGGTGTCTCTAGATCATTGAGTCCGTTCGCTCGCGACTATTCGCCTTGGAGGCGAGAGAACGTCGATCCTCCAAACGTGATACAACCAACGGAAAGTGGCCGCTATTCGCCGTTTCTTCAGCAACGACTAGGACAAACCCCACCTGTGCCTCAATCTCATCCACAATCGCATGATATTTATGGTAGTCCCATGGTTAGTCGTAAAAGGTAGATATCCGCAAGAATTATTTAATGCCGCGATATTCTCCTTCGTCGTTGTATTCTGAGCTTTCATTTATTTTCACGCAGGTTTCCTTCCGAACCTCCTCCGCAAGGATCTCACGGTTCTGCCAGCCCGGGGGTAGTAATCTCCCGTTTTGCCCATCAATTGCAGCAAGATCCTCCCTCTGCAATGCCACCGATCCAAGGTGGATCGAAAGAATCCGGTAAGAAGCGTTTCGCTTCTTACGTCCGGCTCAGGCTCGGGAGTGAACGTGCACCTTCGCCAGAGCCGCCGCCGAGATTCAATCGCGGCGAATCTCCGCTAGCTCTCAGAAGAAATCTAGTGGATCCGGCGTCTCCTTCTTTCGCGCGAAGGTACTGCCGCTTTAATCTTCTTTCGGCGGCGCGCAAAGTGGAATGAATTGTCTCTGATCTTTATGTGCCTCGCTCTTTTGTCAAGGTACGTCTCGTCTTCGCCGCCTCAGCCTCCTCCAAGGAGATTATCGGAGAGCAGTTCTGTGCCTGGTAGCCCTCAGCATGTGCGGGCTCGTCTGCGTTACACCCCCGAGCCACAGAGAAGACCTCCGCCACCATAACCCACCGTTACGATTAAATCATATTCCTTGCTGGTGCCATATGCGATAAAAGTAACTGAATTAATCGTATGTACCACGTAGAATGGTGTTGTAATCGACGATGGTTGTGCACATTGAGTGGTTTGTGTGCACAGTGTACTTGAAAACAACTCTAAACCAAAAAAAAAAAAAGGAAAGAAAAACGAAAAATAGCTGTTTGTAATACTCGGCGACACCGTGAACCGTAATGTACGTATTTTAAACAAAGGGACTCGGATACGTACCGTGTACGATATTATTATTGAACATTGCGAGTCTGTTCGCGAGAACGAGAACGAGATGTTAGGCTCCTAGATTCGAGAGAGGGCGGTCTTTGGGATTAATCTTCGCACGAGTTTCTTTCGTGGTTGTAACGTGACGCGTTGAACTACTTTGTCAATAACTTTCTTGTCGACGTGTATTTATATAGGATGCAATCACCGATGCAATACGATGCTCAACTTTTTATATTGCTTGTAAAGATATAAATAAATGTAGTACGTTCAACGTTTTTCTTAAAAAAACAAAAAAAAACGAAACAGAAGAAGGAAGACAAAAAGAAAATGAAACAGGAGAGACAAAGATGAAGAGGGAAATCGTTCATAGGAGATGCGGCATCGTACTGAACGCGTAAACCGTTCCTATCGCTCTTCGTTTACGCTTCTTTTTTTTTCTTATCGAGAGAACCAAGCGAGTTGATGATTTGAAAGTGAAACTCGCGAAGAAGCTCTCTTCCTCGGGCGACGATTGCAGTGCCCCTGCAACTCGACTTAGCGACGACGACTTTTTTCACGTTTCATTATCGTTTGTAATAGTACCAAACGCGTGCGGCGATCGCAGTCAGGATCGATCGGTCGAATGGAAACCAAATCGTAAGAATTATTAACGACGTCTCCGCAAGGAAAGCACAATATTCACGTCTCCTAGATTCTACGAATTTCAATAAATGTAGCTATATTATATTTAAATAAGAGGCGTGTTTGGGCTAGAACGTTGTAATTATTATTTTTAATTAACATTTATTCATTAACATTGTTCAGTCTACACTCATAATCACCTTTGTCGCTTATTTGACAAAAGGATCTGTTGCAATGTAAATAAACTTATATTTATACGAGCCGATCTCGTTTCCATTGCTTCTTCCCTTTCCCTTCTTACGCCTGGCCTTCCTCTCGGCCATCTTTCACTTCTTTCAAAACGATATAACGGTATCTACGGCTATCTATCTCAGGCGAGCGTCCCTGCACATTAGTTGCAATGTATTTTTATCGCCCGCTGCCACGTAATCCTAAGCAATTTCCTTTTGCCTAGCGCTCATGCGCGCTGACATTGTTACATTGGAATGAACTCGTTCCAACGGCGATAAATTAAATTCATTTCCCTAATGCTCGCCAACAAACCTATTAAACGATACGCTCGACGAGTCCACTCAAACGATTAACTTTATCACTATTTTCTATAAACATGAGTACTAAACTCGTTTTAAATGTTGCAACACTGTCGCGCGCACTTTATGTACTTTTACTTTCTCGCGCGTGAATGTATACATAAATAAAAATGAGCACGATGAATTTATACTTTTGTAAATTATATAACCGTTGATTTGAAAAGAGATCACATGTAATAAGATGGTTCCCAATTTCTTATTAACTGTCAATTTTAAAATATAATTTGTAATCGCAAAGAAAATTTCCGTGTCTGAGAGAATAAAAGAGACGAGCGTGAAATAAGGTGATTGGACCCAGAAAGAGTGTTCCATCCGCCTAGTAAAGAGTAATGAATTACAGAAGAATTCATTATCTTTTTTGCTTTGAATGTATAGGTGCATGAAGCTTGCAGTCGCGTATTATGTAGATATATTGTATATTCTTTGTTTCTCGTGGTATTTAGCTGCACCGTGGTGTTTCATAAACAGTCCGATATAGCAGAAACGTCGTGCAACGTTGAAAGCCCGAGAAAGAGTAGATAATTTGACGGTAAAAGCACTCGGCTCGAGGATCGTTTTAAAAATAAATTCTTTCGCTCGCATCGGCCCGTCCCTGAGCAATCAATATGGCCTCCAGGTCTATGCGGGGCACGCCAGCGTAGTGTAGATATTTCTTCGAAAATCTTTGGAACAACCGGTTTCTGTGATAATGTAATTAGTCCAGCTGTTGGACAGTGCACGGCGAGATATTTCCACGGTGTCTATCGTAGCAACAGTGACGGCATTCAGTCAGAAAGAAATTCCGAAGGCATCGCAGCACTGCCGTCGAAGCTACTTGCAGTTCGCGGAAGACACCATGTCGACGTCGTAGTAGTGCCCGTTGCTCGTTCAGCGATTTAGCTGTTAATCCATCGACTGCCCTAGTTTTACGATGGGGTCGCCTTTTAAGCGTAAACGCTCGTAGCTTACAGCCGAAATTAGATATCGTCATGTCGGAGATTAAGAGCAAGGAAGCTGCCACGATGGAGGGTTGTCAAGAAGGGGGCGAAGAGGAAGGTATGATGGCTGCCGAGAGGGTCGAAGACAAGGTCAGTATCCAACAGATCCTGGAGGGTATGACGAACGAATTTAACAAAAGCGTGAGTCCCGTGAAAAGCGTAGAGATTAATCGGTCGGAGAAGTCGGATCAGGAGGAGGCCGAAAAACCGGTAGCGAGTATCGACGAAATGCCAGCGGTCGAGAAGGAACCAGTCGCGGACAAGGTGGAGGAAGAGGAAGAGGAGGAGGAAGAGGAGGAGGAAGAGGAGGAGGAGGTTGTGGTCCCGATAAAGCAAAATACCACCGCGGCACCGACGGTCACCGACGAGAATCATAAAGAAGATGAAAATAACGGGAAGCAGGAAATTTTGAAAAAGGATAACGGGATTCCGCGTATCGTCCTTACGTTCAGGACGATCGACGAGAACACCGATCACGGTAAAAAGACAAAGATATCCAGCTGCTCCTCCAACCTTACTTTAGTCCCCGATGAATTGGCGAATTGTGATCAGATTGGCGGTGTTTCTGTCAAGATTGAGAACTCGGATGAGAATTCAGACACTGTTGAGAAATCAGATTCGGAGGAAGGGAAGACAGAAGAACCACCCGCCGTTAAGGAACCCGAAATCAAAGAGCCGGAAAGGAATACGGAGGAGCCTATCGTCGCAGAGAAAGATACAGCGGCGGCGACGGAGGTGAAAGATGCCGTTCCCGAAAAGGCTGACACTAACGAGGCAGGCGCGTCGATCGAGCCTATGGAGCAAGGAGAACAACTGCAAAACGCCGCTCCCGTTACCAGGAAGAGAAGAACAGGACGACCCAGATTGAGAGCACTTAGGTTATTTATTTTCCTTCGTCTCAAGTACGTAAAGTATTATGCGCGATATTTGTAAACATTCCGTGACATTTTTAGCGATCACACGGAAGACCCGCCAGGCCCTAAACGTTCGGCGAGAAGACTGTGCAAAGAGTCGTTCAAGAGTACCGTTCTAGAGAGCGCGATGGCGAGAAAGGAGAAGTCGAACTATACGGAGGAGAACTTGCAGTTTAAGAAGCAGAGAAAATACAGCAGGCCAGGGAGGCCTAAGAAGGTGATTCAAGGGAAAGATCAGAGCAAGCAACTGCAAGCTAAACCTCCTGACATACGTCAAGAGGCGGAGATTTCCACTTCCGATGGAAACGTCAGTGTACCCGAGGTAAACTCGACGTTAGAGAGTTCCAGGAATTCTATTATGTCCGAGAGTAGCGCCAACGATACAACCTTGGAGGAGTCTCAAAATTTCTCATCCGACTTCGAGGGTATGCCAAAATTATCCCCTATGATAAAAAGCTCGGAGGCCCACGCGAAGCTGAGCAACTCGATTGGCAGCCCTCTTAGCGACGACATACCATTAGCGGACATCGAGAAGCCATTTCTAAAGCCCGCTACTGGTAGGCCTAAACGCGAAAGGGGGCGACCTCGTGGAAGCCACGGCGCAAGGAAAATAGCCAAGGCAGATTTATTTGAAGGTACGATGAAGCGAGGAATTTTATGCTACGTTCACGCTAAACATGTTTTATGTAGAGAAATAATCTTTTCTAGACGGATCTGCGTCGATAGCGGAAACGGGCAAGAACAACGACTACCCCGAAGGTAATGTTTTATGATACAGCTTTCTTGAATGGAACGATTATCCTAACTCGGATGTACTTCGTAGAAGGCACTGTACCTGCGAAAAGAACACGAAGGAGTATGGCTCCGAGTCCAAGCCCGGCAGAAGGGCAAGCCTCGAAGCCGGAATCGACAGCGATTATGAGCGAAGTAGGTGTAACTTTATATTTCTCTGATTTATTCGATGCGTTCGTTGAAGTTAATACTTACTATATCTTGCAGACATATAGTCAGTCAATGTTATGTTTGTGTCAAGTACGATCTCAATTGTATGTAACAATAACTGGTTCTGGGGCACCCCTGTATTGCACTGCAATAGATTCTATTGACAATAGATTGGTAGGCTGCTGCAACGAGGTTGACAGCAACGACGTAGCAATGAGGAGACCCAGTACCCGTGTCCCTTTCATTATTTTATGCCGAATGCACAAAGAGAGGCTTCTAAGACATAATTGTTGCCCCTCTTGTGGGCTGTTTTGTTCGCAAGGGAGATTCGTGCAATGTATCAATGGCCACCAATACCATCGCGAATGCGAGGTTTATCCGAATAAGAAAGGTGTGTGCCCACATTGCGGGAACGAAAGCGCGGCGTGCGATATGATGGTCACCATGGGTGGCCTAAGAAAACCTGTGTTCATTCCGACGCGTAAGAAATTCTCCAAACTGCCCTCGGCGAAAATGAGTTTGCCGGGGAAGGGCGACAATACGAAACTGGCCGAGCGTCCTCCCAGTCCTCTGATTCAAGCGGACGTTATTAAAATCCCCGAGCCATCCGTTAACTCTGAGAGGCCAGAGCGTTACACTATCATGAGTCTTTACACGTCCGTGAAGAACGGCGATTTAGAGAAGTTGGTGAATGTTCTAGGTACGTGATCATTGCGCTCGGCAGCGTACGACACATCGATAATAAATTCTTCTAATCTTTCAGCATGTGGATACAATGCCAACCATACATTCCGAGATTACGCTCATCGAACTGGGCTTCACATAGCCGCGGACAAGGGTCACTTGTCTTGCGTGCACGTGCTTGTGCAAGCCGGGGCGCAATTAGACGTGATGGATAGAAATCAGTTAACACCTTTGATGCTAGCTGCCAGCAAGGGTAAAGCCGATGTTGTAAAATATTTAATAAGGATAGGCGCTGATGTGACGTTGAAAGGTGAAGACGGTATGACTGCTTTGCACATGGCTGCCAAGTCGGGGCATCTAGAAGTTTGTCGAATGATTCTAACGGAGTGTAAAGCGCCAAGAACATTAGTAGGTAATGAAAGCCACTTCACGCTACTAATATACTGCTAAGTTTGATTTTAATCCCACGAATGATGAATATTAACCTGTTAGATTCGGTGGACGACGGCGGATGGACGAGCTTAATCTGGGCGTGCGAATTCTGTCACACCGACGTGGCGCGATTTTTGTTGGATAAGAAATGCGATCCTTTGATTCGGGATGCGGAACAGAATATCGCATTGCACTGGAGTGCTTTCAGCGGGAGCTCGGAGATCACGGAAATGCTCCTCAATGAAGGTTGCGACGTGAATGCTGTTAACGTTCATGGTGACACACCTCTGTGAGTTCTGTAATGTACTTGTGCTTTTATACGGCACGTTCGGAAGAATCGAGTTTACCACTTTTCGCGTGTTGCAGGCACATAGCCGCGAGACAAGATCAGTACGCGGTTAGCGTTCTGTTGCTAGCTCGCGGCGCTAAGATAGGAGAGATCAATGCCGCGGGTGAGACCTCGGTGAATTGCTGTACGAACGATGGGGACACCATGTCCGCGTTAAGATTGAATGCCAAAGTGAACGAACTCTCCGAGCATATGTGGGAGAAAACAGTAAAAATTTTAACTAAGTGACTATCGAATCTAACGTATCTTCACGCCTGACTAAACGACGGTGGTAAAGTCTACTTAACGATTTACTTTTGCAGCGACATTTCGCGCGGCAAAGAAACGAATCCTATTCAATGCGTGAATGGATATGATTCCGAGGACAAGCCGACAGATTTCCTCTATGTGACGGAGAATTGTTTTACTAGTAATATAAACGTTGATCGTACTATAACGTCCCTGCAGTCTTGTCGATGCGAAGATAACTGCAGCTCGGAGAAGTGTCTGTGCGGAAATATAAGTCTGAGGTGTTGGTACGACGAAGAAGGAAAGCTGATCCCTGAATTTAATTATACAGGTATATCGAACGCCCGCGCGACCGTCGAGCGCGAGACACGTACAGATAAACACTGTTCCTCGTTTAGATCCTCCAATGTTATTCGAGTGCAATCCAGCCTGCGACTGCAATCGCATAACGTGTAACAACCGCGTCGTCCAGTACGGTTTAACGCAACGATTCCAGTTATTCAGAACGAAAGGGAAAGGTTGGGGCCTCAGAACGTTACGGCACATTCCCAAAGGTTCCTACGTGTGCGAGTACGTTGGCGAGATTATTTCCGATTCTGAGGCTGATCACAGAGAGGACGATTCGTATCTATTCGATTTAGATAACAGAGTAAGTATCCGAGCATCCCTTTTACGTATTCGAGGCTAATATTTTTTGATGTTTTGTTATTCGCCTTTTTTGTTCGCACGTAGGATGGAGAAACCTATTGTATCGATGCAAGGCGTTACGGAAACATTGCTCGCTTTATAAACCATTCTTGCGCGCCTAATCTTCTGCCAGTGCGAGTGTTCGTTGAGCATCAGGATCTGCACTTTCCTAGGATAGCATTTTTCGCGAATCGCGACATCGAGGCGGACGAAGAGCTCGGGTATGTTAAAACAAAAGCCGATTGACGCAATGTAAATCGCAAAACACATGTACACGCATCAGTAAACAGTGTCACATGCTATTCTTTTTGGTTAATAAATCATTTCACATTTGGTTTTGGTGGGCTAATCGTTATCGCTGAGTAGTTATAGTTTCTTCGCCTTATTCTCTCTTAGAATCCTACGTAAATTTCTCTGGATGCGCGAGCTTAGGTTCGCGTTCGTCTCTTCTTCTCATTCATTACCCTAGACGGTGGTAAGTGTTTGGGATTCGATGTGTTGTCCACGAAGAAGTGTGTCGTCGGCGATTTCTACTTTTTTCTGGCGAATTTGAATTGTCACGAGGAATGTACACGTATTCCGTTGTTGATCTTGACCATTGATTATCTTTAAATTAAGTGGAATTTGTTACCGGAGACCAATGCGGGATTGTTTGTCTTCAGCTTCGATTACGGGGAGAAATTCTGGATAATAAAATGCAAGTCGTTCACGTGTACCTGTGGAGCTGAGAACTGCCGATACTCTGAGAAGACTATACAAGTTACTCTGGACAACTATCGCAGAAAAATACAGCAAGAAGAAATGCTAGCTGCTCAATCGTCGTAATCCCGAGACGACTTAGCTAATTTTGCGCATCAGCATTAGGCTATTACTTTAATGCTCCTCCCTTCTTACTACTCGGAGTCTGAGTCGAGAATCTCCAGCGGAGCGATGTCGGAGAGAGGTACAAGTACAAACGGTGGTGGGATTCAAATACGCTGCGTGGAACTATTGAAAAAAGGGATACGTTAATGTTGCTGTTAAGTTAAGGAATTCTACGCTTTTTATACTTCAATTTTCCGAAGACCGACACTAATATCCATATTGATTTGATAGACTTTGATCTCTCGTAAGGATCGATAGACTTTACGAGACGTGCCACTATACAATCTTTTGATTAGCGAAGTAAATTTACATATAATATATAATTGTTACACGGTTGATATTGTTTAAGTTGATATTCTTCCTTAAAGCAGTATCAACTGTAAGAACATGGGCCGCGGGAGCCTAAGATATCTTAACTGTTATATAGTTTCCGTACGCGGTGTGCGAGCTGTAAATGAATGCGTGCTGTTTGTAATTGCTGTAGCCTTACAAACAAAGTGCGTGGCTAGGTAAGGAAAGTAATATAATCTTGCATGTACGCCACGAGTGCAGTATGATCCGAACTTTGTATTGCAAATTTACGAGTTCAATGTTCGCTTATTCAGTTTTAGAGGGTGATTGTTTACAAAGTGCTCGAATCATTGCGAGCAGTTTGGAATATAGGAGTACACCATTTTGTACAAATCATTAATCTTTTTGTATAATAAAAGAGATGTAGTTCTTTTTAATACCACGCTGCTACTTTATTTCGATATAACCCGCACCCAAATCAATCTTCAAATCCTATACGATAATTTTATTCCGAGGTCTCCAATTAAAAATAGCTACGACGGTGTCTTCGAAACAGTCTAACAGATGGCGCTGAATGGTTCGATTCGTGAAAAAACTTGTGGCGAATGCTCCGCGAAATTGAAAATGCTATAGATATATTTTAGAATTACTTCGAAAGAATTCAAATTTCAAACTAATTTGTCCGAGATCACCGTAAGCCTATCAGCCAAAGTAATTTTTTATCGCACGCCCGGATAGCTCGTGAGCCTTCGTACCATTTTAGTGTCGCGCGCAACGTTACCGATGCAGAGTTGGCTTCGATCTTTGAATTTTAATTTTAATTTTAATTTAATTCTTCGATGCCCGAGGAACCGGACGAAATCGGGGGAGTGATCCACACGGCGGTTTGCAGTTATAATTTATTTGAGATTTATTAATAATTAAAATAATAATGCGGTAATTATTGATATCAGTAGCAGTCTACTAGTTTCCTAAGAAAGCGACGGTATACACGTTTAGTGTTTTACAGTGTTTTACATAAATTAAAAGATAACGATCGACTTTCTTGTTGCGCCTGGTTTTATTTCGCATTTATTTTCACGTGTATACTTGCCATGCTTGGGAACTCATGCGACTCGCATATTTCGACAATGGTTCCGAATGCCGATTCTCGTTTCGTTCATCGATAGTAGACTCAAGTACGTCTTTTTCTCTTACATATATATATACATGTATATAGTAATTCATATACATATATATACTTATATATATATATTTATATGCAATTTTTTTTTATTTATAAGTATATGCACTTATTATGCGCGCAAATATATTATGCACGAGATCTCTCGGTGGCTGTTACACGCAGCCTGCAGGAACATAAAACTCGATTCTCTATCGTTGAAATTCATTGTTCTCGCTAACTCATGATCCTATCTATAATACATATGATAAATCTTACAGAATTCCGAGGAGCCTTAACGTTAAAATATTACATATGGGGATTTCTTTCGTTTTATTTACAAAAGAACTGTCCGCAGCTTCCTTCCTAACATAATATATATATATATATCTGTGTATATATATGTTTCCTCTGTTTTGTCTCTTTCAAAAGTGGGGATTGTCGATAGCTTGCTTGTACCTTTTCCCGTCCGAGGAGCGTACGCGTACGCCTCGAACGGACCGCGAAACACGAGAGTTCTACGCAGCTTTACAAATTAAAGACAGGTACCCGCGAGAGTCTCTTCTCGCCTCGATACAACGACAGGAGTACCAAACGATTCATGTCTCTCCTCTCTCGAACGCTGCCTCGCACACCTCTCTCAACAATAAACCGAAACTCACTGGATTATGCACATACGTTGCTGGATACGACAACGTACTTGCGCAACGATCGAAAGAAATTTACGCTACGGAGTGACTTGTGGTGTCTCACGAACGATCCTAATTGCTCCGAAGGGTCGCATGTAAATTTCCCAAAAGAAAATAAGTCGCGCTGCATTAGATAGCGTATAAACGCACCGCGCGGTGTACGTGTATCGATTATCTCGAGTGGAGGAATTCAAAGGTGGGCTAGTCCGAGACCACCAACGTAACAGAATATATTATTAAGATGCCTGATTCTCTGCAAATATACACGTCGAGCATCTTGTCAAGCTTGTCGGCCTAATGGCTTCGCACGCCATACGTTAATTAGTATTTCACAGTGTTATCTTGCACCTATCCGATGCAAGTGGGGCGATTCGTTTCTTCTTTCTGGTGCTACAGAAGGTTAGTTGCTCCGACTAGCTGGACCACTGGAAACGCTGAGCGAGTACGCAACGAAATCTTAACAGAAAGCTGGAGAGTGGCACATTCTTACGGCGAAGTGTATACGCTGACACGTGCGCGCCCCTCGGTGCGTTCGTTGAACGTTACAGGACAGAGGTATCTCGTAGGACGCTCGGAGAAGTGTCGGCTCGCATTTGATGCGCGGAGAGAACGCGTTTGCTTTTCGCGCAGCCGGAGTAAGGGCCGATGCTCGATCGGCTTAATATATACGTATAGCGTTTAAAAAATTGAGCTCAGGCCTGTTCGACGTTGCGGAGCGCGTATACGACGATCCCTTCCCTCTGTTTGAAGAGCATGGCATACATCCCGTGGCCGACTGAGCGTCGCGTCGGTCAATAGCGGTCGTAATTGACAAAAGGGAACGACCATGCGAGGAGCGGTGATACGCTGGTGCAATACCGCGGTGCAGGTCGTCGCCGCGAGAAGCAGAGGGACAGATAGAAAGGGGGCGGGGGGAGGGGGAAGTTCGCTGGATTAATACGCGTGGATCCCGTATCCCGTCGAAAGGAGAAATATACGAATATTCGCGGTGTCGTGGAAAATACGCGAGGAAAAGTTGATTGTACGGCCGTGCAGATTGGCGACGCGAAGTTACGCTCGTGCGGAAGATGAGGCGGAGGACGAGGGGCACCCTCGATTATCATCTGGCCATCCTCCCCCTCCGCCACGCTCACCCTCGCGCGCATCCCCTCGTGTCGCGGGCTTCGATCGCGACACGATATTTATTTCCTAGACGAACGTGGTCGTGTTACACGATAGAATCATTTCGTATATATATCACAAGTGTTGAAAATCGTACGCGCGACGCGTAAAAGGTTTCTAATTTAATCCTCGAGACACTACAGAGTAAAATATCACATGGAGCGATGAGAATTTCCGATTAAAAATACGCGACCGACGACGCCCGGTCGGGGCGCGGATAACGCGATTCTCCCCTGGGCAGGATCGCCGTGCAGCTCGAAGGATTTCTGTGTACTTTCAGTAGGTACGGTTCAGGCGTACGACTGGTCCAACGATATAGCGATCTTGTTCCCCTTCTCGACCCAGTTCCTCAGGCGGCCACGCAGCTCCTCCAGGCTCTTCGACTTCGCTTTGTTTATCCTCTTGTACTTTACGTCTTTTGGCTTCGTGACTGATCTGTGATTGCTCATTACCCTGTTGTACGTGATCTGCAACCGATCAAACGAGCCATCGATCAAGATAAAGCCTGCCGCGCGCATCGCGCGTCCATTATTCCCTCGCCCCAGGCGTTTCTCACGAGGGAAGTTAGGCAAGCCGGAAATTCAGAGAATTATGCAAACTTTCTGTGCAGTTAGAGTAGCTCATGCGTAAGACAAACCTATGTTGTGTCGGTGCCGTAGTAAAGTTTTAGGGGGGCGATATCGCCGCTTGAGAGAAATGTAGAATTTTCTTTTTCGTGGAATACTTATCTCCAGAACAGTGAGAGATATCGAAAAGAAGTTTAAACGAATGTGTGTAAATGTAATTGTCCAATTAAAGATTGACAGTGGGGGTAACTTGAAAAGTATAGATTTCTGCTCCACGATTTTATTTCAAATGAAAAAACACCATCGAAATTGCGGTACAAGAAAAGAATTATTTTTTAGTTTTTAATGCATTTTTAATAAAATCGTTTTACATAAATTTTTTTATTTTCTAGTTTTTAGTGTTTATTGACTCAAATTTCGCAGCTCTGATTTCTTGAGAAATATCGTTTATTTAATTTCAAATCGCGATGCGACTAGCGACCCAAACGCAGCGGCTTTTTGTCGTTTTCGTAAAGAACGCGAGTGGCTGATATCAAGTCGTTTTGATTTGTGATTATAAGTTATATTTATCGATGACTGGGTAATTTTTTCACCCATTCGAGGTTATTTTTTTTTTAAAAATATTGTATCGTCCAAACTACGCATGCCTGCAAAGTTTCAAGACAAGTGGATAGTTGGAAGTGGGTTAAATTTGAGTTGCCAGATTTGAAGCGAACAAGCAAACAGAGGATCGAAGCTGAATAAAATCGTTTAAAAATAGGTTTGTCTTATGCATTTCCCACTCTACTTGCAGGCAGTGCATGATTTTCTGAATTTTCTAACTTATCAGCAGTGGAATACAAACGCAGAATCTCGGGAAGCTTCCGGGAGAGCTTGCTTCAACGACAGAGCTTGTTTTATAAGTTGTCCGATTATACGGGGTAGGATGTTGGACAGAAAGCCGGCGAGAATGGGCCTGGGAATTGGCACGCGTGCAAATCCGCGCGCAGCAGGGTAGAAGAAACGCCTGTTGCGGCAACGGAGGCATCGCATGCTCGCGATTTCGTTGCTGGATCGGAAGAGGCTTGGCGAAAGAGAGAGGAATCGTTACCTGGGCTTGCTGGCTCTCGTCCCTCGGCCTCTCGCTAGGCGGAGAATCCGCTTCTTGGGCGAGTCTCTCGAAGCTGCCGTAGAGATCCTGAAGTCGACCCTTTCCATTCCCCAAGTTCTTCGCCCGTCTGTCCTCGCACTCGGAATTCTCGGTCGACTCGGACGGGTCCTGGTTGTTCTCGCTGTCCCCGTCCTCCTCCACCGAGTACACCGTCTCCAGGATCTCGGGTCTCCTAAGGAATCCGTTGCACCGTCGCATCGACGAGTACTTGCTCGAGGGCTCGACCGCGTCCGACACCGATCGGATCACCGTCACGTCGGTGATGTTCGAGCGAAACCTGAAATCCAACGAGACACGTCAAGGCGACCACCTGGTCGCGCGCGTTTCCGCCCGGTCGCTGGCTCATTGTCCGCGCACTCAATCTTCCCCGGCTGATGGTAGGTAAATGAACGTCGGAGGGAGCCAAGAGCCTCTGGAATTTCGAGCAACGTCAGCGGTCCTCGTTACACCCGGGCGAATAGTTACACCAACTTTCGCGGTTACTTTGGATTTAATGAAAACGAACCGAAGAACTTCCAGCGGAGTTCGGGACCGCTTGGCATTCGCGGCGGGCGACGAGGCTGATACCGGAAGGATTATCCAAAGATTTCGCCGATACTTATAGCTCCCCAAACGCCGTCCTCTGGCAAATGATCAGACGAGTAAACATCTCTGCGGCTCGAGTCCGACCGAAGCTTCGACTTCGTTACCCAGAGGACGTTCATGGAACCGAGTAACTAGACTACTCGCTGCTGCAACTCGAGCTGAACTCCGAGCTTCCTCGACCCCGGGGTGCAACAGAAAGCATTCTATTGACCGCGGACGCTGGAATTTCCGAGAGGTACGAAACAAACGATTCACCCGTGGCCCCGCCCGTGTTCTATTGAATAATCTAACACCCAAACGTCCTCCAGCTGCGAGAGCTAAAACTCCGCAGTTCTGCCGGTGCTTCGCGGCGTTTCGGCGGCGCGAATTTAGGTGACTTGGCATCCTAACTGAAACGTAATACGGATGGACTCGCGGGGAGCGTGGTCGGAAGCTGGAGAGCCAGCGAAGATCCTGAAAGCGTCGGGATGGAAAATCGATCGCAAAAGATGTGTTTGTGTGTGTATTGTATATACCTTGGTGGCGCGAGGTCGTCGGCAGCCTCTTCGAGAACAACGGCGCTGTCGCTGTCCCCGAGGCTGTCCAATCTATCGAGCGCGTCGCAAGGCGGCGAGTCCCTTGTTCCGCTGCTTCTTTCCGCCAATCTGCTCTGCAATTGTCGAATCACCCTCTGTTGTCGGAGAATAATGGACTCGCGTTGCGCCAGGCTGGCCTCGATCTCCTTCTGCTTGCGACAGAGCCTAGACTCGAACAGGAACAGCTGCGAGGACAACGTCCTGAGCTGCTCAGCCTTCTCCCTCGTCAGCCGGGCCACCAAGTCCTCCTGGAACCATCGGTGCTCGATAAGCGAACTCGCCGATCTCTCCGTTCAAATATTAACCCGCGAACACACCTCGATACACGGTGCCCGGCTACGAGGCACGTCGCGTTGGCTCGAATTTCCAGCACTACCATACGCGATAATTTATCCAAATTGCATTAATTAGTCGGTCGAGTTCGAGGTGAACAAACTCCTCTTCCCGTCTCCCATCTTGCTACGATCAATCACCCGCTAACTGGTTATTGATAGCAGGCCAATGAGAGCTACTTGGGCAAAAACTTTCCGCGGGCTCCTTCTTGCTCCGGTTTCGCATTCTGCATTCGAGCCGAGGCGTGCTAAATAGCCATCAGAGATGAAAGAGAGAGAGAGAGAGAGAGAGAGAGAGCGAGGAAGTTTGAATTCTCGCGAAAAGCTGAAGCTGTTAGAGAATTTATTGTGCGCAGGGAATTTATGTCGCGAGATTACCGCAAGTCTGTTTCTGCGGTAATTAGTCTGGAGATGGTATCGATAGGAGAGGACGCAACGGGAACGCAACCGTGCAGGCCTAACTGTACGTAATGCATCTTCGATCTGACCGTAATTTCGAATTAATTAGGAGGCCTCCGAGGGTTTACGCAAACCGTATTACGACCAGAATCGTGCCAGCACATCTGTTTAATCCGTCTGTTGCTCTTTCCTCCCGGATGAACCTACTGCGTCCTAAACACGGTGAAATTTACTAAGTCAGTATCAACGTTGAACAGACAGAGAGTGCAACAACGACGATACGGTAAGTACGGGGTAAAAATCGATTCCACTCGCGAGGGACCCGCGGTACCAACTTCTCCCCTTCGCTCGCGCCGAGGAAGAAGAGAGTGCTCTTAAATTATGAACCGCACTAACCGACAGCTCTGGAATAGTTTCAACGCGGTCTGATATCGCCGATTGGTCCAGAAATACCGTTGTTGGAGTGAGAACTACTTCTGGGACCGTGTACCATATTACAGCAACTCCGGTGCCTTTCTTAGAAGCTTCATCCATGTTTCACGGCCCGATCGAAGTGTCCCACTCGAGCGGGAGAACGATCGAGAAAGCAATTCGGATACCGCGCGAGGAATTCGAATGCTGTAATAGTTCCCTC
Organism: Andrena marginata; assembly: GCA_963932335.1. NCBI lineage: Eukaryota > Metazoa > Arthropoda > Insecta > Hymenoptera > Andrenidae > Andrena > Andrena marginata. The sequence goes on from OZ010660.1 coordinate 2,939,418, forward strand.
G